>CM075872.1:24600026-25203359 GCA_038021265.1 Cyprinella venusta | reverse complement strand
GTAGTTAGGACATATTGTACTGTAACGGTAGTCGATACGCGTTCTTCTGATCATTAAAAAGAATGAGGTTATATTGACAGATGAATAGGCTACGCTCAGTTTATCAAATACGCTCAGTTTATTAAATGTCGCTTGCAAACTATGAAGAGACAATGATGAATCAATACACACTGACATGGCGATGCTGGACTGATTCTTTATTTACACCATCATACAGTAATTTTGTCGGTTGTTTATTACAGATATTAGCATGCATTTTATTGATCATCAGCTAATTTCATCAATAGACATCAATAAGAGAGAGTGGCAACAGCCCTTGTAAGAGTCAAGAGATCATTTCTTTCTTTACTTGAAGATGATTGTGTAGATGATTAAGCGTCTCTGACTTACTTTCACTTTTATTTGCGATGTTTGCACGTTGGTTTGACGCTCAGCTGCTGCTTATCTGCGGTGGTGATGCGTGTCGCAGTAGCGCCGACATGTCTGACTATAACAGCCTGTAAACGCTCTCACTCGTTTATTTTTTAGCATTTTTGGGAGGAGTAAAATATACATGTGTGATATCAACAACCAGATTGCGTTTACACGTAAAGATCCGAACACAATGCGAGCCAGACTACCTCCAGATGGTCAGGCAAATCATTCACAATCCGATCACAACGTAATACCTTGCATTGATATTTCTTTTTTATTATCCGGATAACTTATCTGGATACAGATCGCATTTTAATACCAGGTGTAGGGGTCTCAGAGACGAGACCGGCGAGAAACTTCACGAGACCTGCGGAATGCCTCCACAGGGCGGGGAGATACTATACTGCCTATGGGAGCGGCCGCTTCTCCGCTCTTGATTCCGATTGGCCAGTGTCAGACAGTCAGACCTGTCAGTCTCGCAGCTGGACCAAGTTTATGGACCAAGTTAATTTAATTAATAAACTAATTATATAAAACTATTGTCAATGCACTACAATTTAACTGGTTATATTATGCATTCACTTATAAAAATTAAAATAAAAACTTATTTAAAACATACCAGGCTTAAGAAATGTATTAAGAAATTACACAGCAGAAAAAAACACACAGCACTGAAATGGTTAAGTTAAGCCCCTCCCCCTACTAACACACACACAGAGAGAGACAGAGATGTAGGCTCAAAGGGAGCATGACCAGATTCAAACAAACATATCTTACTTTCTGTGGGTCCTAGTTAAAGAGTGTCAATTAGAAAGTTGTCCGGCTCGAGGAGTACAATATACATACTGATTTTTGTAACTGTAGATAAAACTAACAACCCAACTTTTGTCAAAAGGTGGCGCTACTGAGCCCTCACCACGCCCGTTTCTGAAACTTTGCACATGTCTACTGGCTAATAAATGTGATGTGTCTGAGGAGTTTCATGCAATTTGAAGCATGCTAAGGGTCTCAAAAGCATCCTAAAAGAATGGTAAAGTTTGATGCGTCACCACGGCAACAGTTTCAAAGATATTAAGAATCCATTCACAGGTCTACATCTGCCGTATGTTTACATTATACAGATGAAGTTTGAAGCAAATCGGGTTAAAATAAGAGGGTGATTTCAAAGCATTTTGAAAGTGACACACTTCCTGCTGCCAGTTGGTGGCGCTATAACTTTGACACACAATAGTCACATCCATGTGATCGTCCTCTTACGGCGAACACACTCCTGAAGTTTCATCAAGATCAGTTAATGTATGCTGAAGTTAGGACACACTTCCTGTTTCACGTTTCTCACCATAATTTTGTTTCCTCGCCACAGCCAAACCGTTCGAGATATCAAAAATCCCCTCGCAATTTTTGATCGTCTATGTCTTGACTTCAGGCTGACCGAGTTTCGTTCCATGCGGATGAATGCTCTAGGAGGAGTACATTAAATTCCATTGCAAGCATTTAAAAAAAAAACGTAAATATCTGACTTCCTGTTGGGCTGGGGTAAAAAGTAAAAGTGCGATGAATATATGAAACGATGAGATCGACATGTGTACCGAGTTTCATATTATTACATGCAAGCGTGTTTGATTTATGGACAAAGTGTTCAGACCCTGTTCCAGGGGGCGCTGACGAGCCGCCCTGCCACGCCCGGGTACCAGCTTCAGCCCGGCTCTGATGGCCGCGGGTTCTGACCCGTGTGCAAAGTTTCAAGAGTTTTTGAGCATGTTAAGGGCCCCAAAAGTGCCCGGATAGTCGTTAGAAAAAAAAAAAAAAAAAAAAAAAAAAAAAATAATCCTAAGGAAAACAATAGGGCCTTCGCCCTTTCAGGGCTTGGGCCCTAATAATAAATATAGCTGCGAGCAGCGATTGCGGGCCCAAGCCGGTGGCACCGCAACCCCGGTGCCTTTAGTTACCTAAAGGCACCGGGATGGCGGTACCGCCGGCTTTGGCCCGCAATCGCTGCTCGCAGCTATATTTATATATATATATATATATAAAGCCGGTGGCACCGCCACCTTGGTGCTTTTAGGGTTATTATACTTGACATGCAAAAACATAACCCCCGCTTTGACTGTCAAAAAGAAGTGTGCTGAAGAGCTTGCATCAGTGAAGGCTCTGCAAAAGTGCACATTGAGGGCACATTTTAACCACAAAGCATGCGTGAGCAACCTTCTGAAAGATCAGGTGTACATCCAGGTCTACATCTGTACTGTGTTTACATTATAGTATTTAGGAATGCGCCGATCCGATACTCAGGATCGGTATCAGCTCCGATACTGCCATCTTTGCCGGATCGGGTATATTTACACCACTTTAATCAAACCACTCTTCTTTAAAACATTATGATGTGATTTTTTTCACATGTATTTTATTACTCTTATTGAGCTATTTTGTCCACACACAGGACTCACTGCCAATCGTACGTGCTCACATCATTCTCTTTCTGTGAAAGCTGTATACTGCACTCACCAGTTTTCACTCTACAGCTATTGACCAGAGCACTGAAATTATTTCTCACTTAAACTACAATCAAATGCATTTTCTCACACATTTTGCGTTAGTCCTCCGCATGGCATTTTATTATTTTCTGCGCAGCTTCAGAAGTGCATGCACACAGCCTAGAACATATGACACGCACACACAGTCACGAGAGAGGCGCGATCGAATGCGTGTTTGTGTGTGAACAATGGAAACTCCTTTTTGTTCATACAGGAAAATATTCAGACTAATGTCTTGTGGGAGCAACAGAATACATGCAACGGCATTATGTAATCAGGATACAAAAATCTAGTGAGTTACATCAAAAAAAGTAGTAATCAGATTGTAGTTGCTTTTTGAAAAAGTATATAGTACTTAAAGCCATTTAATATAAAGTGGGACCCTTTTTTTATGAAATAATTTGTAACTGTATCGGAATACATTTTTAAAGTAACCCTCCCAAAAATAACTTCACTACTTATTACTTTACTTTCCTGTTTCTTAATTTACCGTGTAGCCTACATGGACAAACATCATATCAGTTTTTGCCCTATCATCACTTTATTGTAAAAATGTATACAAAATGACATTAAAGAACAATATCCCTGTCTGCACAAATAAATATGCCGCACTGTAAAATTCACAAACAAAATGGGGTTCAAAATTCAAAATTTTAAAATGGTGTTTATCACAGAAGTTTCAAAACAGGCTGGGAGAATAAAACTCTTCTCCTGAGAACAAAAACAGCTTTTTATTCGACTCATGGTAATAATAATAATAAAAAAAAATAAAAGATGTCAATGAAAAATAATAAAATAAAGGTCACTTTATCCCATAAAATTCTTAATCCAAATTTAAAATGTATTTTTCTAAACCTGGGGGATTAATGGTCGACAGGGGAAGCATGTCTTCTACAATGAACCCTGCAACAATCCTGTTCATTTCGTTTTCCAAGACTTTCGAACCTTGTTTTTACTTGACGCGTCCGAACGAGCGGAAAGGTGCGCGCGGCAAACAGCGCACGTGATGCCGCATCCGAGGATGAACGACAAGAAGCCGAACCTTCCACCGAACATGTAGCCTACATCTCTGCAACGGCACCCAGTTTGCGCATCTAAATCAGTTATTTATGTTTACAAAATGAACCTAAGATCCATGTTTTATAAAATGTCCACGAAACTTAATGAAATGTTTAGTGAAATTAGAAAATAGAGATCGTTCATTTAGTTCTTTAGCCTATATACATGTTTTTATATCCACATATGTTGTTCTAATGTCACAAATAATAATCTTAGGGTTTACTATAGCCTACATTTCACTCAAATATTTTTGTGCTTTCGAGCAATAAACTGAAAGTAATGTGAATATTGCCATTTGTTGGGTCTCTCTCTCTCCACTTCCCTCTCTCTCTCACTCAAATCGGTCTCTATGGCAACGGCGCGCACGCACCACTAGACGGAACTCTCCACACAGGCAAACACGGCTTGGGTAACGCAGGAAAGCGCGTTCCTTTATTATAGTAAAGTAGTGTAGTTACCAATATTTTCAGTGTAATGCGTTACTTTACTTACCCAAACTCGTTTGTAACTCGTTACCCCCAACACTGGTCTTATAGAAAATAAATGGTGAATAATAACATTTTTAATTCCTCATCCAATCATCCTTTTGTTATGGATCAATATCATAGCTAGAGACGTAGAAAAGGGCTGCACGGTTTTGCAATAAATAATAATAAATAAAATAAAATAAACATATAAATATTGTAATTGCAATTAAATTAGATTTGTGTGGCAGCTGCATGTACAATTATTATTATTAATAATAATAACATTAATAATAATACAAATGAGCTTAGAATAAAAATTTAAATGGTTTATTACATTAAAAACAGGCCATATTTTTGTTAAATAAATAAGCTATCATTCATAGTGCACTAAATTTTAAACATTTTAAATTACAACATTGTTTGTGAAAGTCCAACAAAGTTAAATGTATACTCAAACCTGAAAAGTTGTGTGGCTCCGTTTTCATTTGATTATCATTGTGGCAGCAGTTGGAACACTGTGTTACAACTAACCCCGCTGTGTATTACATATTTTAAACCTAGCTAACAGTCGCTAGGAATTACTGACATGTTTCAAAACGGTGCTGTGTTTGAGCCAACAAGACAGTGATTAAGGCAATATAAAGTTAGATTTGGACGCGTATACATCCGGAAACAGAAAAAAATCTACGATGAAAAAATTTACTTTCATGATGTCAAAACACTCTTTGTCCATTATCTTCACGAAATATAATCAAAACGTTCCGCAAATTCGCGGGAGACCGTCTTCTGGCAGCAAGAGAAAAAGAGCGGAAAGACAGCCGGCTAGATACTGACAAACTATGTAAAATGTCCGTGTTACATTTAACCCCGCGTTAGGCCTACATTTATCCCCGCGCTCCCCTATTCTGTAGCTCCTGGCAGTGATGTTTCACCTCATGAAATATACTTTATGTTCACATTTATGACACAGACAGTAGATAATATTATGTTCACATTTATGACACAGACAGTAGGCTTCTGCCAGGCACTTTCAGGGATACAAATCGAAAAAATATGTATATATGTGCATATTTAGCCTATATGCAAAATACTCCTTTTTTCACGTCAACTATGTGCTATGGTCATTAAATGGCTTTCCTTTTCACTTAAGTCCAGCAAATAATTCATTTATTTTAACACATTTGGTGGCATCTGCCAGTTATTGTCGTTGTTATGAAGTACAGTCGTATGTTTGCATAATTCATTTTGAACACTATAATGCTTTCAAAATCTGAGGTAAATTATCCGTTATGGCTTGTGGCACAGTGACCTATTTTTAACTAAAAATAAATAATGTGTACTCATAACCAGTGTAATTTCTTCATTCTGTCAGCCGCGACGTCGCAGAAATAGGAAACGTTTCTAAATTAGAAACTTCGCATGTCGCCGTCGCGTATGGTTAGGACAAAAACTCTGATTTATTAACATGGAAAAGATACCTTTTATCGCGTGTTGCGGCGTCGTGTGTAGTTAGGACACGGTGTAAGCGGCCGCTTCTCAAGTCTAGAATCTGAACTTGATTCCGATTGGCCAGTGTCAGACAGTCAGACCTGTCAGTCTCGCAGCTCGCGTCAGCTTCATGCGGCTTCATGAGAGAGACGCATAAGTCCGGAATTGGACAATTTAACAATATACTTACGATAGAATATATTTACAATTAATAATGATTTAAAAACAAAATACATAACGCGCCGGGCCGCCGGCCCAACCAGACCGCGGCCCACCAGGAATCTCCCGGTAGTCCCGATGGCCAGTACATGCCTTAGTATCTTTAATATATTTTCATAATTTTGAAGAAGTTTGGTGTGGGAATAATTAAAAATTACTTAAGAGGGGGGAAATAAAAATGTAAAGGCTGGTTTTGCAAAACATTCACATACAGACTGAAACAACCGACTTCCTGTTTTGCTGGCTTAAAGTTGCTTGGGCTAATGAGATCTATAAGTGTACCGAGTTTAATATTATTATATGCAAGTGTGTTTGATTTATGGACCCAATTTTCAGACCAAGTTAATGGACCAAGTTAATTTAATTAATGAACTAATTATATAAAACTATTGTCAATGCACTACAATTAAACTGGCTATGTGACTTCACTTATAAAAAAATAAAATAAAAACTTATTTAAAAAATCCCAGGCTTAAGAAATGTATTTTATTTATGCTGGCCAGACACACAGCAGTTAAATGGTTAATTAAGCCCCCTCCCCCTGCTAACACACACACACACACACACACACACACACACACAGAGAGAGAGAGAGACAGGCAAAGGCTCAGACATATGCTCAGAGGGAGTATGACTACATTCAAACTAAAATATCTGACTTTCTGTGGGTCCTAGCTATTGAGTGTGAATTAGAAAGTTGTCCGGCTTGAGGAGTACAATATACATACTGATTTTTGTAACTGTAGATAAAACTAACAACCCCACTTTTGTCAAAAGGTGGCGCTACTGAGCCCTCACCACGCCCGTTTCTGAAACTTTGCACATGTCTACTGGCTATTAAATGTGATGTGTCTGATGAGTTTCATGCAATTTGAAGCATGCTAAGGGTCTCAAAAGCATCCTAAAAGAATTGGAAAGTTTGATGCGTCGCCACGGCAACAGTTTCAAAGATATCAAGAATCCATTCACAGGTCTACATCTGCCGTATGTTTACATTATACAGATGAAGTTTGAAGCAATTTGGATTAAAATAAGAGGGTGATTTCAAAGCATTTTGAAAATGACACACTTTCTGCTGCCAGTTGGTGGCGCTATAACTTTGACACACAATAGTCACATCCATGTGATCGTCCTCTTACAGCGAACACACTCCTGAAGTTTCATCACGATCGGTTGATGTATGCTGAAGTTATGACACACTTCCTGTTTCACATTTTTTGCCATGATTTCATTTCCTCGCCACGGCCAAACCGTTCGAGATATCAAAAATCCCCTCGCAAACTTTCATCCTCAATGTCTTGACTTCACGCTGACTGAGTTTCGTAGAATTTGGATAAGAGCTCTAGGAGGAGTATTAAAAATTCCATTGCAAGTGTTTTACAAATAACCTTAAATAACCGACTTCCTGTTGGGCTGGGGTAAAAAGTAAAAGTGCGACGTACATATGAAATGATGAGATCAACATGTGTACCGAGTTTCATATTAGTACATACAAGCGTGTTTGATTTATGGACCAAGTGTTCGGACCCCTTTCCAGGTGGCGCTGTCGAGCCCCCCTGCCACGCCCGGGTACCATCTTCAGCCCGGCCCTAATGGCAGCGGGTTCTGACCCGTGTGCAAAGTTTCAAGAGTTTTCGAGCACGTTAAGGGCCCCAAAAGTGCCCAAATAGTCGTATAAATAATAATAATAATAATAAATATAGCTGCGAGCAGCGATTGCGGGCCCAAGCCGGTGGCACCACAACCCCGGTGCCTTTAGTTACCTAAAGGCACCGGGATGGCGGTACCGCCGGCTTTGGCCCGCAATCGCTGCTCGCAGCTATATTTATATATATATATATATATATATATATATATATATATATATATATATAAAGCCGGTGGCACCGCACCCTTGGTGCTTTTAGGGTTATTCTACATGACGTGCAAAAACGTAACCCCCGCTTTGACTGTCAAAAAGAAGTGTGCTGAAGAGCTTGCAGCAGTGAAGGCTCTGCAAAAGTGCGGATCGAGGGCACATTTTAACCACAAAGTATGCATGGGCAACCTTCTGAAAGGTCAGGTGTACATCAAGGTCTACATCTGTACTGTGTTTACATTATAGTATGTAGGGATGCGCCGATCCGATACTCAGGATCGTTATCAGCTCCGATACTGCCATCTTTGCCGGATCGGGTATATTTACACCACTTTAATCAAACCACTCTTCTTTAAAACATTACGATGTGATTTTTTCCACATGTATTTTGTTACTCTTATTGAGCTATTTTGTCCGCATAAAAGATTCACTGCCAATCGTACGTGCTCACATCATTCTCTTTCTGTGAAAGCTGTATACTGCATTCACCAGTTTTCACTCTACAGCTATTGACCAGAGCACTGAAATTATTTCTCACTTAAACTACAATCAAATGGATTTTCCCACACATTTTGCATTAGTCCTCTGCATGGCATTTTATTATTTTCTGAGCAGCTTCAGAAGTGCATGCACACAGCCTAGAACACATGACACGCACACACAGTCACGAGAGAGGCGCGATCGAACTCTGTGTGTGTTTGTGTGTGAACAATGGAAACTCCATTTTGTTCATACAGGAAAATATTCAGACTAATGTCTTGTGGGAGCAACAGAATACATGTAACAGCATTATGTAATCAGGAAACAAAAATCCAGTAACTGTATATTATTACAGTGAGTTACATCAAAAAAAGTAATCAGATTGTAGTTACTTTTTGAAAAAGTATAAAGTACTTAAAGCCAATTAATATAAAGTGGGACCCTTTTTTATGAAATAATTTGTAACTGTATCGGAATACATTTTTTAAAGTAACCCTCCCAAGCCTGGTCTTGTGTGGACGTCGTGAAATTAGAAAATAGAGATCGTTCATTTAGTTCTTTAGCCTATATACCTGTTTTTATATCCACATATTTTGTTCTAATGTCACAAATAATAATTTTAGGGTTTACTATAGCCTACATTTCACTCAAATATTTTTGTACTTTCGAGCAATAAACTGAAAGTAATGTGAATATTGCCATTCAGGGCTGGACTGGGACAAAAAATCAGCCCTGGACACTTCATCCAGACCGGCCCACTATGCAAACACACACACACGTGCATTAATCTATACGTGCATTAATCTGCATGTAAAATTACTGATTAGATTTCATTTAAAACCAAGAAAAAACTATTAAAATAATAAACAAAGGGAATGGAAATGATTTTATAAGGCTTTATTGTAAATAACTGGTCTGAATTTATGTGCCACTTAATATTTTAATAGAATATTCTTAGGCTATACCAGGGGCGTAGAATTTAGTAGGGACGCTAGGGACGTGTCCCTACCAATATCCAGTGACACTGATATATCCCTAGCAATAATTTCGATCAGGCCGGCGTTGCATCGTAACGTATGATCGTAACTAACGTTTATCATTTTCACGTCATTTTAAGTTTTACCAGTTTAAACATTCAAGCAATGTTAAACCATCCCGTGCTCGCGCACTCTCCGATGTCTTTCACTGCGTGCACACGCAGGAAAGCCTAAATCCGCCTCACAAACAGCTCGCCAGAAACAAAAGTTTTATCCCTGGATTAGATCGCTTTAACAGTTAAAAACACGCAAAATTATGTCAAAAAACTCTGGTCTTTGCGAGTAACCTCGTAAAGACAGTCGGTTATGTCTTAAATTAGCATTAAATGCGTGAGACAGACAGAAAGTACTGTAATGAGACAGTAATGGACCGTGCCATAGACGGTTCTTAAAGTGAACGCAGCCATTTGTGTCTGTCATTAATTCAGTTAAAGGTATAGCGGAGGATCTTTCCGAAATTTAGAGAAGACCCGCCCTCTCCAATTTTTTTTAAAAAATGCAAATGCACAAACACAACACTCTTGCTCCCGAGACGCCTTGCACAATTATGTTGCAAATTATAAACTAACTCAAAAACATTCATAAAAAAGACAACATGTCAAATGCCCTTCCGTGTTTTATTTACTTATTATACTGATCGATTGAGTGACCGAGGACTCAAGACATGATATGTGCAACCCTGTATCACACGAAATACTTTCTGAGGAAACTATTTTGCAAATCGCAATTATGTTACATGGCAACATATGAGCAGGGCTATTACGTCCTTGACATAATATGTGTCATTGTTAATGCGTAGGTATTAATACGTTATTTTTATACATAGTTGCATATGGAGAAGTAGCTTGTTGCGTTTGTGTAAAAATAAACACACACGGTTTTAGAATATGAACACATGAACACACACGGTTTTAGAATATTTCAGCGCGATACCATTTACCTTTGGTCAAAAGGCTACTTTAGACAAATTGAGATGTTTACCGTGTCTATGCGGTGCATGACTTGTGCCAGGGCTAGCATTGCTAAGTCGCTTGCATTAACTTTTACTAGTGATTTTAAATGGATTTCTCCAAACAGCATGACAAACTTTACCTGTCTAGTAGAATCTTCGCGACTGCGGCATCAGTGAGAGAAGGCCAACCTGTGCTTTTAGCGCACGCCAGCGTGTGAAATCCACCCAAACTCACTCTGGTCTTGTTTCTATATTCTGCGGCCTTTCTCTTCTTATCATACACTTCGTATATTCGTATACATTTTTTCTCTTTCGACCCTCAGTCTTTTTCAAAGGAATGGCTGAAACCGTAACTCCGACATAAAACACCAGAAAGTGAAAACTACATAGAGATGAGCACGTACGACGGCCTTACGTAAACATATCACCAGAATGATTGACACTTAGGTGGATCAATAGTATAGACTACCCACCCGGAAAAAGAAAATCCTCCGCTATACCTTTAACATAACAACATAATATAGCATTAATTGTAAGCAATCAGAATTAATAGCAAATGTATTTAATTCAGTCTGGACTATAAAGACTATCCAGTGTTATTTTACATTGGGTTACATATTCAGTATGTGTAGTATTTCTGACATAGCCCCTACCACAAAATGTCTCTTAATTTGTGTCTTTATTATATTGTATTTATATGTGCTACTTTTTTCAATTTAATTTAAAGATTAAAGTCAAGCTTCAATGTGTTGCATAAACTCTTAACAAAAAAGAATACATAAACATTTAGGTAAGATCATCAATGTAACAAAAAATGTCTAAATATTCATAACCCAAACATGTTTTATCAAGGCGTGCAACTGTTCTGACTTGTCCAATTTTAGCATCAATTTTGCATCGTGCATCAAAATCCTGTCTATTCATTGTATGCATTTAGTGTATAGTGTACCTAAAATGAAGAGTTTTATTTACAGGTTTGTGGCTATTAATTTATTTGTATTAATAAACCACTAAACTTATGTCCACTGTTCTCTTTTTATAAAATAGGATTTGTATTACATCTATATTCATTGTAGTCAAATCAAGAATCAAATCAGGAATCGAGAATCGAAATCGAAAATTGAATCGAGAATCGAAATCGAATCGAACTGAGAGCTTTCGAATCGAAATCGAATCAAAATTTAACATAAAATTGTTGTCCCCGTCCCTACCAATTTCAAAATTAAACCTACGCCCTTGGGCTATACTACATATATTTCATGAAGTGCAACATCACGGTGAGGACCTACAGAAATATATATTCTGTAGCTCCTGGCAGTGATGTTTCACCTCATGAAATATAGTTTATATAATATAGCATAAGAATATTCTGTTACAATATTATGTTCACATTTATGACACAGACAGTAGATAATATTATGTTCACATTTATGACACAGACAGTATAGGCTTCTGCCAGGCACTTTCAGGGAGACAAATTGAAAAAATATGTATTTATGTGCATATTTATATGCAAAATACTCCTTTTTTCACATCAACTATGTGCTATGGTCATTAAATGGCTATCCTTTTCACTTAAGTCCAGCAAATAATTCATTTATTTTAACACATTTGGTGGCATCTGCCTCAAGTTATTGTCGTTGTTATGAAATACAGTCGTATGTTTGCATAGAATTCATTTTGAACACTATAATATTACATGCTTTCAAAATCTGAGGTAAATTATCCGTTATGGCTTGTGGCACAGTGACCTTTTTAACTAAAAATAAATAATGTGTACTCATAACCAGTGTAATTTCTTCATTCTGTCAGCCGCGACATCGCAGAAATAGGAACCGTTTCTAAATTAGAAACTTCGCATGTCGCCGTCGCGTCTGGTTAGGACAAAAACTCGCGGCGTCGTGTGTAGTTAGGACATATTGTACTGTAACGGTAGTCGATACGCTTTCTTCTGATCATTAAAAAGAATGAGGTTATATTGACAGATGAATAGGCTACGCTCAGTTTATCAAATACGCTCAGTTTATTAAATGTCTCTTGCAAACTATGAAGAGACAATGATGAATCAATACACACTGACATGGCGATGCTGGACTGATTCTTTATTTACACCATCATACAGTAATTTTGTCGGTTGTTTATTACAGATATTAGCATGCATTTTATTGATCATCAGCTAATTTCATCAATAGACATCAATAAGAGAGAGTGGCAACAGCCCTTGTAAGAGTCTAGAGATCATTTCTTTCTTTACTTGAAGATGAATGTGTAGATGATTAAGCATCTCTGACTTACTTTCACTTTTATTTGCGATGTTTGCACGTTGGTTTGACGCTCAGCTGCTGCTCATCTGCGGCGGTGATGCGTGTCGCAGTAGCGCCTGTAAACGCTCTCACTCGTTTATTTTTTAGCATTTTTGGGAGGAGTAAAATATACATGTGTGATATCAACAACCAGATTGCGTTTACACGTAAAGATCCGAACACAATGCGAGCCAGACTACCTCCAGATGGTCATGCAAATCGATCACAATCCGATCACAACGTAATACCTTGCATTGATATTTCTTTTTTATTATCCGGATAACTTATCTGGATACAGATCGCATTTTAATACCAGGTGTAGGGGTCTCAGAGACGAGACCGGCGAGAAACTTCACGAGACCGGCGGAATGCCTCCACAGGGCGGGGAGATACTATACTGCCTATGGGAGCGGCCGCTTCTCCGCTCTTGATTCCGATTGGCCAGTGTCAGACAGTCAGACCTGTCAGTCTCGCAGCTGGACCAAGTTTATGGACCAAGTTAATTTAATTAATAAACTAATTATATAAAACTATTGTCAATGCACTACAATTTAACTGGTTATATTATGCCTTCACTTATAAAAATTAAAATAAAAACTTATTTAAAACATACCAGGCTTAAGAAATGTATTAAGAAATTACACAGCAGAAAAAAACACACAGCACTGAAATGGTTAAGTTAAGCCCCTCCCCCTACTAACACACACACAGAGAGAGACAGAGATGTAGGCTCAAAGGGAGCATGACCAGATTCAAACAAACATATCTTACTTTCTGTGGGTCCTAGTTAAAGAGTGTCAATTAGAAAGTTGTCCGGCTCGAGGAGTACAATATACATACTGATTTTTGTAACTGTAGATAAAACTAACAACCCAACTTTTGTCAAAAGGTGGCGCTACTGAGCCCTCACCACGCCCGTTTCTGAAACTTTGCACATGTCTACTGGCTAATAAATGTGATGTGTCTGAGGAGTTTCATGCAATTTGAAGCATGCTAAGGGTCTCAAAAGCATCCTAAAAGAATGGTAAAGTTTGATGCGTCGCCACGGCAACAGTTTCAAAGACATCAAGAATCCATTCACAGGTCTACATCTGCCGTATGTTTACATTATACAGATGAAGTTTGAAGCAAATCGGGTTAAAATAAGAGGGTGATTTCAAAGCATTTTGAAAGTGACACACTTCCTGCTGCCAGTTGGTGGCGCTATAACTTTGACACACAATAGTCACATCCATGTGATCGTCCTCTTACGGCGAACACACTCCTGAAGTTTCATCAAGATCAGTTAATGTATGCTGAAGTTAGGACACACTTCCTGTTTCACGTTTCTCACCATAATTTTGTTTCCTCGCCACAGCCAAACCGTTCGAGATATCAAAAATCCCCTCGCAATTTTTGATCGTCTATGTCTTGACTTCAGGCTGACCGAGTTTCGTTCCATGCGGATGAATGCTCTAGGAGGAGTACATTAAATTCCATTGCAAGCATTTAAAAAAAACCCGTAAATATCTGACTTCCTGTTGGGCTGGGGTAAAAAGTAAAAGTGCGATGAATATATGAAACGATGAGATCGACATGTGTACCGAGTTTCATATTATTACATGCAAGCGTGTTTGATTTATGGACAAAGTGTTCAGACCCTGTTCCAGGGGGCGCTGACGAGCCGCCCTGCCACGCCCGGGTACCAGCTTCAGCCCGGCTCTGATGGCCGCGGGTTCTGACCTGTGTGCAAAGTTTCAAGAGTTTTTGAGCATGTTAAGGGCCCCAAAAGTGCCCGGATAGTCGTTAGAAAAAAAAAAAAAAAAAAAAAAAAAAAAAAAAAAAAAAAAAATCCTAAGGAAAACAATAGGGCCTTCGCCCTTTCAGGGCTTGGGCCCTAATAATCCTAAGGAAAACAATAGGGCCTTCGCCCTTTCAGGGCTTGGGCCCTAAATATATATATATATATAAATATAGCTGCGAGCAGCGATTGCGGGCCCAAGCCGGTGGCACCGCAACCCCGGTGCCTTTAGTTACCTAAAGGCACCGGGATGGCGGTACCGCCGGCTTTGGCCCGCAATCGCTGCTCGCAGCTATATTTATATATATATATATATATATATATATATATATATATATATATATATATATTTGGCCAGTGCCAGCGCCACCTTGGTGCTTTTAGGGTTATTCTACATGACGTGCAAAAACGTAACCCCCGCTTTGACTGTCAAAAAGAAGTGTGCTGAAGAGCTTGCATCAGTGAAGGCTCTGCAAAAGTGCGGATCGAGGGCACATTTTAACCACAAAGTATGCATGAGCAACCTTCTGAAAGGTCAGGTGTACATCAAGGTCTACATCTGTACTGTGTTTACATTATAGTATTTAGGGATGCGCCGTTTCGATACTCAGGATCGTTATCAGCTCCGATACTGCCATCTTTGCCGGATCGGGTATATTTACACCACTTTAATCAAACCACTCTTCTTTAAAACATTACGATGTGATTTGTTTCACATGTATTTTGTTACTCTTATTGAGCTATTTTGTCCACAGGACTCACTGCCAATCGTACGTGCTCACATCATTCTCTTTCTGTGAAAGCTGTACTGCATTCACCAGTTTTCACTCTACAGCTATTGACCAGAGCACTGAAATTATTTCTCACTTAAACTACAATCAAATGGATTTTCCCACACATTTTGCATTAGTCCTCTGCATGGCATTTTATTATTTTCTGCGCAGCTTCAGAAGTGCACGCACACAGCTTAGAACACATGACACGCACACACACTCAGTCACGAGAGAGGCGCGATCGAACTCTGTGTGTGTTTGTGTGTGAACAATGGAAACTCAATTTTGTTCATACAGGAATATATTCAGACTAATGTCTTGTGGGAGCAACAGAATACATGTAACCGCATTATGTAATCAGGATACAAAAATCCAGTAACTGTAATTTGTTACAGTGAGTTACATCAAAAAAGTAGTAATCAGATTGTAGTTACTTTTTGAAAAAGTATATAGTACTTAAAGCCACTTAATATATAGTGGGACCCTTTTTTATGAAATAATTTGTAACTGTATCGGAATACATTTTTAAAGTAACCCTCCCAAGCCTGGTCTTGTGTGGACGTCCTTTACTTTCACTTTTTAAGTTAGCGCTTTTTAAGGCCCCAATCCTACTGTATTACTGTGTGGATATTGATCCAACAGTACTACCTAATTTTGAACACAAGAGGGCAGTAGCACTATGAATGATTTTTTACTCTTTTGACTAAAACATTCTGGCTGTTTTTAAAATTAGACACAAGTCTTAAATTTAAAAAAGGAATAAAATGGCTGTAGTTCCAATATTGGTATAGTCTTATAGAAAAATAAATGGTGAATAATAAAATTTTTAGAAGATATGAGACGTTTCCTGATTCTCTTTTTGACATAATCCCTCGCCATAGCAAAACTGTTTGACATAATAAATATCCGTTCACAATTTAGTATCTTTAATGTATTTTCATAATTTTGAAGAAGTTTGGTGGGAATAATTAAAAAAACACTTAAGAGGGGGTAATAAAAATGTAAACGCTGCTTTTGCAAAACATTCACATACAGACCAAAATAACCGACTTTCCTGTTGGGCTGGCTTAAAGTTGTTTGGGCTAATGAGATCTATATGTGTACCGAGTTTAATATTATTACATGCAAGTGTGTTTGATTTATGGACCAAATTTTCAGACCAAGTTTATGGACCAAGTTAATTTAATTAATAAACTAATTATATAAAACTATTGTCAATGCAGCACAATTAAACTGGTTATATACCATTACTTATAAAAAATAAAAAGCTTATTTAAAAATACCAGGCTTAAGGCATTTATTTTCTTTTATGCAGGCTACACACACAGCAGTGAAATAGTTAATCTCCCTCCCCCTGCACACACACACACAGACATGCACACTCACAGACAGGCAAACACACAGACAGAGACAGAGATGTAGGCTCAAACAGAGCATGACCAGATTCAAACAAACATATCTTACTCTCTGTGGGTCCTAGCTAAAGAGTGTCAATTAGAAAGTTGTCCGGCTCGAGGAGTACAATATACATACTGATTTTTGTAACTGTAGATAAAACTAACAACCCCACTTTTGTCAAAAGGTGGCGCTACTTAAATTTAAAAAAGGAATAAAATGGCTGTAGTTCCAATATTGGTATAGTCTTATAGAAAAATAAATGGTGAATAATAAAATTTTTAGAAGATATGAGACGTTTCCTGATTCTCTTTTTGACATAATCCCAGCAAAACTGTTTGACATAATAAATATCCGTTCACAATTTAGTATCTTTAATGTGTTTTCATAAATTTGAAGAAGTTTGGTGGGAATAATTAAAAAAACACTTAAGAGGGGGTAATAAAAATGTAAACGCTGCTTTTGCAAAACATTCACATACAGACCAAAATAACCGACTTTCCTGTTGGGCTGGCTTAAAGTTGTTTGGGCTAATGAGATCTATATGTGTACTGAGTTTAATATTATTACATGCAAGTGTGTTTGATTTATGGACCAAATTTTCAGACCAAGTTTATGGACCAAGTTAATTTAATTAATAAACTAATTATATAAAACTATTGTCAATGCAGCACAATTAAACTGGTTATATGCCATTACTTATAAAAAATAAAAAACTTATTTAAAAATACCAGGCTTAAGGCATTTATTTTCTTTTATGCAGGCTTCACACACAGCAGTGAAATAGTTAATCTCCCTCCCCCTGCACACACACACAGACATGCACACTCACAGACAGGCAAACACACAGACAGAGACAGAGATGAAGGCTCAAACAGAGCATGACCAGATTCAAACAAACATATCTTACTCTCTGTGGGTCCTAGCTAATGAGTGTCAATTAGAAAGTTGTCCGGCTCGAGGAGTACAATATACATACTGATTTTTGTAAATGTAGATAAAACTAACAACCCCACTTTTGTCAAAAGGTGGCGCTACTGAGCCCTCACCACGCCCGTTTCTGAAACTTTGCACATGTCTACTGGCTAATAAATGTGATGTGTCTGATGAGTTTCATGCAATTTGAAGCATGCTAAGGGTCTCAAAAGCATCCTAAAAGATTGGTAAAGTTTGATGCATCGCCACGGCAACAGTTTCAACGATATCAAGAATCCATTCACACGTCTACATCTGCCGTATGTTGACATTATACAGATGAAGTTTGAAGCAAATCGGGTTAAAATAAGAGGGTGATTTTAAAGCATTTTGAAAGTGACACACTTCCTGCTGCCAGTTGGTGGCGCTATAACTTTGACACACAATAGTCACATCCATGTGATAGTCCTCTTACAGCGAACGCACTCCTGAAGTTTCATCAAGATCGGTTGATGTAAGCTGAAGTTATGACACACTTCCTGTTTCACGTTTCTCGCCATGATTTCATTTCCTCGCCACGGCCAAACCGTTCGAGATATCAAAAATCCCCTCGCAAACTTTCATCCTCAATGTCTTGACTTCACGCTGACTGAGTTTCGTAGAATTTGGATAAGAGCTCTAGGAGGAGTATTAAAAATTCCATTGCAAGTGTTTTACAAAGAACCTTAAATAACCGACTTCCTGTTGGGCTGGGGTAAAAAGTAAAAGTGCGACGTATATATGAAATGATGAGATCAACATGTGTACCGAGTTTCATATTAGTACATACAAGCTTGTTTGATTTATGGACCAAGTGTTCGGACCCCTTTCCAGGTGGCGCTGTCGAGCCCCCCTGCCACGCCCGGGTACCATCTTCAGCCCGGCCCTAATGGCGGCGGGTTCTGACCCGTGTGCAAAGTTTCAAGAGTTTTTGAGCACGTTAAGGGCCCCAAAAGTGCCCAAATAGTCGTATAAATAATAATAATAATAAATATAGCTGCGAGCAGCGATTGCGGGCCCAAGCCGGTGGCACCGCAACCCCGGTGCCTTTAGTTACCTAAAGGCACCGGGATGGCGGTACCGCCGGCTTTGGCCCGCAATCGCTGCGAGCAGCTATATTTATATATATATATATATATATATATATATAAAGCCGGTGGCACCGCACCCTTGGTGCTTTTAGGGTTATTCTACATGACGTGCAAAAACGTAACCCCCGCTTTGACTGTCAAAAAGAAGTGTGCTGAAGAGCTTGCAGCAGTGAAGGCTCTGCAAAAGTGCGGATCGAGGGCACATTTTAACCACAAAGTATGCATGAACAACCTTCTGAAAGGTCAGGTGTACATCAAGGTCTACATCTGTACTGTGTTTACATTATAGTATGTAGGGATGCGCCGATCCGATACTCAGGATCGTTATCAGCTCCGATACTGCCATCTTTGCCAGATCGGGTATATTTACACCACTTTAATCAAACCACTCTTCTTTAAAACATTACGATGTGATTTTTTCCACATGTATTTTGTTACTCTTATTGAGCTATTTTGTCCGCATAAAAGATTCACTGCCAATCGCACGTGCTCACATCATTCTCTTTCTGTGAAAGCTGTATACTGCATTCACCAGTTTTCACTCTACAGCTATTGACCAGAGCATTGAAATTATTTCTCACTTAAACTACAATCAAATGGATTTTCCCACACATTTTGCATTAGTCCTCTGCATGGCATTTTATTATTTTCTGAGCAGCTTCAGAAGTGCATGCACACAGCCTAGAACACATGACACGCACACACAGTCACGAGAGAGGCGCGATCGAACTCTGTGTGTGTTTGTGTGTGAACAATGGAAACTCCATTTTGTTCATACAGGAAAATATTCAGACTAATGTCTTGTGGGAGCAACAGAATACATGTAACAGCATTATGTAATCAGGAAACAAAAATCCAGTAACTGTATATTATTACAGTGAGTTACATCAAAAAAAGTAATCAGATTGTAGTTACTTTTTGAAAAAGTATAAAGTACTTAAAGCCAATTAATATAAAGTGGGACCCTTTTTTATGAAATAATTTGTAACTGTATCGGAATACATTTTTTAAAGTAACCCTTCCAAGCCTGGTCTTGTGTGGACGTCGTGAAATTAGAAAATAGAGATCGTTCATTTAGTTCTTTAGCCTATATACATGTTTTTATATCCACATATTTTGTTCTAATGTCACAAATAATAATCTTAGGGTTTACTATAGCCTACATTTCACTCAAATATTTTTGTACTTTCGAGCAATAAACTGAAAGTAATGTGAATATTGCCATTCAGGGCTGGACTGGGACAAAAAATCAGCCCTGGACACTTCATCCAGACCGGCCCACTATGCAAACACACACACACGTGCATTAATCTATACGTGCATTAATCTGCATGTAAAATTACTGATTTGATTTTATTTACTATCAAAACCAAGAAAAAACTATTAAAATAATAAACAAAGGGAATGGAAATGATTTTATAAGGCTTTATTGTAAATTACTGGTCTGAATTTATGTGCCACTTAATATTTTAATAGAATATTCTTAGGCTATACATATATTTCATGAAGTGCAACATCACGGTGAGGACCTACAGAAATATATATTCTGTAGCTCCTGGCAGTGATGTTTCACCTCATGAAATATAGTTTATATAATATAGCATAAGAATATTCTGTTACAATATTATGTTCACATTTATGACACAGACAGTAGATAATATTATGTTCACATTTATGACACAGACAGTATAGGCTTCTGCCAGGCACTTTCAGGGAGACAAATTGAAAAAATATGTATTTATGTGCATATTTATATGCAAAATACTCCTTTTTTCACATCAACTATGTGCTATGGTCATTAAATGGCTATCCTTTTCACTTAAGTCCAGCAAATAATTCATTTATTTTAACACATTTGGTGGCATCTGCCTCAAGTTATTGTCGTTGTTATGAAATACAGTCGTATGTTTGCATAGAATTCATTTTGAACACTATAATATTACATGCTTTCAAAATCTGAGGTAAATTATCCGTTATGGCTTGTGGCACAGTGACCTATTTTTAACTAAAAATAAATAATGTGTACTCATAACCAGTGTAATTTCTTCATTCTGTCAGCCGCGACATCGCAGAAATAGGAACCGTTTCTAAATTAGAAAAAACTTCGCATGTCGCCGTCGCGTCTGGTTAGGACAAAAACTCTGATTTACATGGAAAAGATACCTTTTATCGCGTGTCGCGGCGTCGTGTGTAGTTAGGACATATTGTACTGTAACGGTCGATACGCGTTCTTCTGATCATTAAAAAGAATGAGGTTATATTGACAGATGAATAGGCTACGCTCAGTTTATCAAATACGCTCAGTTTATTAAATGTCTCTTGCAAACTATGAAGAGACAATGATGAATCAATACACACTGACATGGCGATGCTGGACTGATTCTTTATTTACACCATCATACAGTAATTTTGTCGGTTGTTTATTACAGATATTAGCATGCATTTTATTGATCATCAGCTAATTTCATCAATAGACATCAATAAGAGAGAGTGGCAACAGCCCTTGTAAGAGTCAAGAGATCATTTCTTTCTTTACTTGAAGATGATTGTGTAGATGATTAAGCGTCTCTGACTTACTTTCACTTTTATTTGCGATGTTTGCACGTTGGTTTGACGCTCAGCTGCTGCTTATCTGCGGTGGTGATGCGTGTCGCAGTAGCGCCGACATGTCTGACTATAACAGCCTGTAAACGCTCTCACTCGTTTATTTTTTAGCATTTTTGGGAGGAGTAAAATATACATGTGTGATATCAACAACCAGATTGCGTTTACACGTAAAGATCCGAACACAATGCGAGCCAGACTACCTCCAGATGGTCAGGCAAATCGATCACAATCCGATCACAACGTAATACCTTGCATTGATATTTCTTTTTTATTATCCGGATAACTTATCTGGATACAGATCGCATTTTAATACCAGGTGTAGGGGTCTCAGAGACGAGACCGGCGAGAAACTTCACGAGACCGGCGGAATGCCTCCACAGGGCGGGGAGATACTATACTGCCTATGGGAGCGGCCGCTTCTCCGCTCTTGATTCCGATTGGCCAGTGTCAGACAGTCAGACCTGTCAGTCTCGCAGCTGGACCAAGTTTATGGACCAAGTTAATTTAATTAATAAACTAATTATATAAAACTATTGTCAATGCACTACAATTTAACTGGTTATATTATGCCTTCACTTATAAAAATTAAAATAAAAACTTATTTAAAACATACCAGGCTTAAGAAATGTATTAAGAAATTACACAGCAGAAAAAAGTACACAGCACTGAAATGGTTAAGTTAAGCCCCTCCCCCTACTAACACACACACAGAGAGAGACATGTCTTGTGGGAGCAACAGAATACATGCAACGGCATTATGTAATCAGGATACAAAAATCTAGTGAGGTACATCAAAAAAAGTAGTAATCAGATTGTAGTTACTTTTTGAAAAAGTATATAGTACTTAAAGCAATTTAATATAAAGTGGGACCCTTTTTTTATGAAATAATTTGTAACTGTATCGGAATACATTTTTAAAGTAACCCTCCCAAGCCTGGTCTTGTGTGCACGTCCGTTAATTTCACTTTTTAAGTTAGCGATTTTTAAGGCCCCAATCCTACTGTATTACCTATTATACTGTACTGCCAACTGTATTAATGTGTGGATATTGATCCAATAGTTCTACCTAATTTTGAACACAAGAGGGCAGTATAGCACTATGAATGATTTTTTTCTTTTTTGACTAAACCATTCTATCTGTTTTTAAACTTAAACATAATTCTTAAATTAAAAAAAGGAATAAAATGGCTATAGTTCCAATATTGGTATAGTCTTATACAGTGTTGGGGTAGTTACTCAAAAAAGTAATTAGTTACTAGTTACTTCTGTAAATTGTAATGAGATTACTTTACTAGTTACTGCGTTGGAAAAATAACTTCACTACTTATTACTTTACTTTCCTGTTTCTTAATTTACCGTGTAGCCTACATGGACAAACATCATATCAGTTTTTGCCCTATCATAATTTTATTGTAAAAATGTATACAAAATGACATGAAAGAACAATATCCCTGTCTGCACAAATAAATATGCCGCACTGTAAAATTCACAAACAAATTGGGGTTCAAAATTCAAAATTTTAAAATGGTGTTTATCACAGAAGTTTCAAAACAGGCTGGGAGAATAAAACTCTTCTCCTGAGAACAAAACCAGCTTTTTATTCGACTCATGGTAATAATAATAATTTAAAAAAAAATAAAAGATGTCAATGAAAAATAATAAAATAAAGGTCACTTTATCCCATAAAATTCTTAATCCTAATTTAAAATGTATTTTTCTAAACCTGGGGAATTAATGGTCGACAGGGGAAGCATGTCTTCTACAATGAACCCTGCAACAATCCTGTTCATTTCGTTTTCCAAGACTTTCGAGCCTTGTTTTTACTTGACGCGTCCGAACGAGCGGAAAGGTGCACGCGGCAAACAGCGCACGCGATGCCGCATCCGAGGATGAACGACAAGAAGCCGAACCTGCACCGAACATGGAGCCTACATCTCCGCAACGGCACCCAGTTTGCGCATCTAAATCAGTTATTTATGTTTACAAAATGAGCCTAAGATCCATGTTTTATAAAATGTCCACGAAACTTAATGAAATGTTTAGTAAAATTAGAAAATAGAGATCGTTCATTTAGTTCTTTAGCCTAGCCTGTATAAATGTTTTTATATCCACATATTTTGTTCTAATGTCACAAATAATAATCTTAGGATTTACTATAGCCTACATTTCACTCAAATATTTTTGTGCTTTCGAGCAATAAACTGAAAGTAATGTGAATATTGCCATTTGTTGAAACCCGTCTCTCTCTCTCCACTTCCCTCTCTCTCTCACTCAAATCGGTCTCTATGGCAACGGCGCGCACGCACCATTTTATTACATTAAAAACAGGCCATATTTTTAATAAATAAATAAGCTATCATTCATAGTGCACTAAATTTTAAACATTTTAAATTACAACATTGTTTGTGAAAGTCCAACAAAGTTAAATGTATACTCAAACCTGAAAAGTTGTGTGGCTCCGTTTTCATTTGATTATCATTGTGGCAGCAGTTGGAACACTGTGTTACAACTAACCCCGCTGTGTATTACATATTTTAAACCTAGCTAACAGTCGCTAGGAATTACTGACATGTTTCAAAACGGTGCTGTGTTTGAGCCAACAAGACAGTGATTAAGGCAATATAAAGTTAGATTTGGACGCGTATACATCCAACCCGGAAACAGAAAAAAATCTACGATGAAAAAATTTACTTTCATGATGTCAAAACACTCTTTGTCCATTATCTTCACGAAATATAATCAAAACGTTCCGCAAATTCGCGGGAGACCGTCTTCTGGCAGCAAGAGAAAAAGAGCGGAAAGACAGCCGGCTAGATACTGACAAACTATGTAAAATGTCCGTGTTACATTTAACCCCGCGTTAGGCCTACATTTATCCCCGCGCTCCCCTATTCTGTAGCTCCTGGCAGTGATGTTTCACCTCATGAAATATACTTTATGTTCACATTTATGACACAGACAGTAGATAATATTATGTTCACATTTATGACACAGACAGTAGATATAGGCTTCTGCCAGGCAGTTTCAGGGATACAAATCGAAAAAATATGTATAGGCTATATGTGCATATTTATAGGCTATGCAAAATACTCCTTTTTTCACGTCAACTATGTGCTATGGTCATTAAATGGCTTTCCTTTTCACTTAAGTCCAGCAAATAATTCATTTATTTTAACACATTTGGTGGCATCTGCCAGTTATTGTCGTTGTTATGAAGTACAGTCGTATGTTTGCATAATTCATTTTGAACACTACAATGCTTTCAAAATCTGCGGTAAATTATCCGTTATGGCTTGTGGCACAGTGATCTATTTTTAACTAAAAATAAATAATGTGTACTCATAACCAGTGTAATTTCTTCATTCTGTCAGCCACGACGTCGTAGAAATAGGAAACGTTTCTAAATTAGAAACTTCGCATGTCGCCGTCGCGTATGGTTAGGACAAAAACTCTGATTTATTAACATGGAAAAGATACCTTTATCGCGTGTCGCGGCGTCGTGTGTAGTTAGGACACGGTGTAAGCGGCCGCTTCTCAAGTCTAGAATCTGAACTTGATTCCGATTGGCCAGTGTCAGACAGTCAGACCTGTCAGTCTCGCAGCTCGCGTCAGCTTCATGCGGCTTCATGAGAGAGACGCATAAGTCCGGAATTGGACAATTTAACAATATACTTACGATAGAATATATTTACAATTAATAATGATTTAAAAACAAAATACATAACGCGCCGGGCCGCCAGCCCAACCAGACCGCGGCCCACCAGGAATCTCCCGGTAGTCCCGATGGCCAGTACATGCCTTAGTATCTTTAATATATTTTCATAATTTTGAAGAAGTTTGGTGTGGGAATAATTAAAAATTACTTAAGAGGGGGGAAATAAAAATGTAAAGGCTGGTTTTGCAAAACATTCACATACAGACTGAAACAACCGACTTTGTTTTGCTGGCTTAAAGTTGCTTGGGCTAATGAGATCTATAAGTGTACCGAGTTTAATATTATTATATGCAAGTGTGTTTGATTTATGGACCCAATTTTCAGACCAAGTTAATGGATCAAGTTAATTTAATTAATGAACTAATTATATAAAACTATTGTCAATGCACTACAATTAAACTGGCTATGTGCCTTTACTTATAAAAAAATAAAATAAAAACTTATTTAAAAAATCCCAGGCTTAAGAAATGTATTTTATTTATGCTGGCCAGACACACAGCAGTTAAATGGTTAATTAAGCCCCCTCTCCCTGCTAACACACATACACACACACACACATAGACAGGCAAAGGCTCAGACATATGCTCAGAGGGAGTATGACTACATTCAAACTAAAATATCTGACTCTCTGTGGGTCCTAGCTATTGAGTGTGAATTAGAAAGTTGTCCGGCTCGAAGAGTACAATATACATACTGATTTTTGTAACTGTAGATAAAACTAACAACCCCACTTTTGTCAAAAGGTGGCGCTACTGAGCCCTCACCACGCCCGTTTCTGAAACTTTGCACATGTCTACTGGCTAATAAATGTGATGTGTCTGATGAGTTCCATGCAATTTGAAGCATGCTAAGGGTCTCAAAAGCATCCTAAAAGAATGGTAAAGTTTGATGCATCGCCACGGCAACAGTTTCAACGATATCAAGAATCCATTCACAGGTCTTCATCTGCCGTATGTTTACATTATACAGATGAAGTTTGAAGCAAATCGGGTTAAAATAAGAGGGTGATTTTAAAGCATTTTGAAAGTGACACACTTCCTGCTGCCAGTTGGTGGTGCTATAACTTTGACACACAATAGTCACATCCATGTGATAGTCCTCTTACAGCGAACGCACTCCTGAAGTTTCATCAAGATCGGTTGATGTATGCTGAAGTTATGACACACTTCCTGTTTCACGTTTCTCGCCATGATTTCGTTTCCTCGCCACGGCCAAACCGTTCGAGATATCAAAAATCCCCTCGCAAACTTTCATCCTCAATGTCTTGACTTCACGCTGACTGAGTTTCGTAGAATTTGGATAAGAGCTCTAGGAGGAGTATTAAAAATTCCATTGCAAGTGTTTTACAAAGAACCTTAAATAACCGACTTCCTGTTGGCCTGGGGTAAAAAGTAAAAGTGCGACGTATATATGAAATGATGAGATCAACATGTGTACCGAGTTTCATATTAGTACATACAAGCGTGTTTGATTTATGGATCAAGTGTTCGGACCCCTTTCCAGGTGGCGCTGTCGAGCCCCCCTGCCACGCCCGGGTACCATCTTCAGCCCGGCCCTAATGGCGGCGGGTTCTGACCCGTGTGCAAAGTTTCAAGAGTTTTCGAGCACGTTAAGGGCCCCAAAAGTGCCCAAATAGTCGTATAAATAATAATAATAATAATAAATATAGCTGCGAGCAGCGATTGCGGGCCCAAGCCGGTGGCACCGCAACCCCGGTGCCTTTAGTTACCTAAAGGCACCGGGATGGCGGTACCGCCGGCTTTGGCCCGCAATCGCTGCTCGCAGCTATATTTATATATATATATATATATATATATATATATATATATAAAGCCGGTGGCACCGCCACCTTGGTGCTTTTAGGGTTATTCTACTTGACATGCAAAAACATAACCCCCGCTTTGACTGTCAAAAAGAAGTGTGCTGAAGAGCTTGCATCAGTGAAGGCTCTGCAAAAGTGCACATTGAGGGCACATTTTAACCACAAAGTATGCGTGAGCAACCTTCTGAAAGGTCAGGTGTACATCCAGGTCTACATCTGTACTGTGTTTACATTATAGTATTTAGGAATGCGCCGATCCGATACTCAGGATCGGTATCAGCTCCGATACTGCCATCTTTGCCGGATCGGGTATATTTACACCACTTTAATCAAACCACTCTTCTTTAAAACATTATGATGTGATTTTTTTCACATGTATTTTATTACTCTTATTGAGCTATTTTGTCCACACACAGGACTCACTGCCAATCGTACGTGCTCACATCATTCTCTTTCTGTGAAAGCTGTATACTGCACTCACCAGTTTTCACTCTACAGCTATTGACCAGAGCACTGAAATTATTTCTCACTTACACTACAATCAAATGGATTTTCTCACACATTTTGCGTTAGTCCTCCGCATGGCATTTTATTATTTTCTGCGCAGCTTCAGAAGTGCATGCACACAGCCTAGAACACATGACACGCACACACAGTCACGAGAGAGGCGCGATCGAATGTGTGTTTGTGTGCGAACAATGGAAACTCCTTTTTGTTCATACAGGAAAATATTCAGACTAATGTCTTGTGGGAGCAACAGAATACATGCAACGGCATTATGTAATCAGGATACAAAAATCTAGTGAGTTACATCAAAAAAAGTAGTAATCAGATTGTAGTTACTTTTTGAAAAAGTATATAGTACTTAAAGCCATTTAATATAAAGTGGGACCCTTTTTTATGAAATAATTTGTAACTGTATCGGAATACATTTTTAAAGTAACCCTCCCAAGCCTGGTCTTGTGTGGACGTCCGTTACTTTCACTTTTTAAGTTAGCGATTTTTAAGGCCCCAATCCTACTGTATTACCTATTAATATTATTATATGCAAGTGTGTTTGATTTATGGACCCAATTTTCAGACCAAGTTAATGGACCAAGTTAATTTAATTAATGAACTAATTATATAAAACTATTGTCAATGCACTACAATTAAACTGGCTATGTGCCTTTACTTATAAAAAAATAAAATAAAAACTTATTTAAAAAATCCCAGGCTTAAGAAATGTATTTTATTTATGCTGGCCAGACACACAGCAGTTAAATGGTTAATTAAGCCCCCTCTCCCTGCTAACACACACACACACACACACACACACACACACACACACACAGGCAAAGGCTCAGACATATGCTCAGAGGGAGTATGACTACATTCAACTAAAATATCTGACTTTCTGTGGGTCCTAGCTATTGAGTGTGAATTAGAAAGTTGTCCGGCTCGAAGAGTACAATATACATACCGATTTTTGTAACTGTAGATAAAACTAACAACCCCACTTTTGTCAAAAGGTGGCGCTACTGAGCCCTCACCACGCCCGTTTCTGAAACTTTGCATGTGTCTACTGGCTAATAAATGTGATGTGTCTGTCGAGTTTCATGCAATTTGAAGCATGCTAAGGGTCTCAAAAGCATCCTAAAAGAATGGTAAAGTTTAATGCGTCGCCACGGAAACAGTTTCAAAGATATCAAGAATCCATTCACAGGTCTACATCTGCCGTGTATTTACATTATACAGATGAAGATTGAAGCAAATCGGGTTAAAATAAGAGGGTGATTTCAAAGCATTTTGAAAATGACACACTTCCTGCTGCCAGTTGGTGGCGCTATAACTTTGACACACAATAGTAACATCCATGTGATCGTCCTCTTACAGCGAACACACTCCTGAAGTTTCATCAAGATCGGTTGATGTATGCTGAAGTTATGACACACTTCCTGTTTCACGTTTCGCACCATAATTTTGTTTCCTCGCCACAGCCAAACCGTTCGAGATATCAAAAATCCCCTCGCAATTTTTGATCCTCTATGTCTTGACTTCAGGCTGACCGAGTTTCGTTCCATGCGGATGAACGCTCTAGGAGGAGTACATTAAATTCCATTGCATCCGTTTTAAAAACAACCGTAAATATCTGACTTCCTGTTGGGCTGGGGTAAAAAGTAAAAGCGCGATGTATATATGAAACAATGAGATCGACATGTGTACCGAGTTTCATATTATTACATGCAAGCGTGTTTGATTTATGGACAAAGTGTTCAGACCCTGTTCCAGGGGGCGCTGACGAGCCGCCCTGCCGCGCCCGTGTACCAGCTTCAGCCCGGCTCTGATGGCCGCGGGTTCTGACCCGTGTGCAAAGTTTCAAGAGTTTTTGAGCATGTTAAGGGCCCCGAAAGTGCCCGGATAGTTGTTAGAAAAAAAAAAAAAAAAAAAAAAATAATCCTAAGGAAAACAATAGGGCCTTCGCCCTTTCAGGGCTTGGGCCCTAAAAAATAAAAGATGTCAATGAAAAATAATAAAATAAAGGTCACTTTATTCCATAAAATTCTTAATTTAAAATGTATTTTTCTAAACCTGGGGAATTAATGGTCGACAGGGGAAGCATGTCTTCTACAATGAACCCTGCAACAATCCTGTTCATTTCGTTTTCCAAGACTTTCGAGCCTTGTTTTTACTTGACGCGTCCGAACGAGCGGAAAGGTGCGCGCGGCAAACACCGCACGCGATGCCGCATCCGAGGATGAACGACAAGAAGCCGAACCTGCACCGAACATGTAGCCTACATCTCCGCAACGGCACCCAGTTTGCGCATCTAAATCAGTTATTTATGTTTACAAAATGAGCCTAAGATCCATGTTTTATAAAATGTCCACGAAACTTAATGAAATGTTTAGTGAAATTAGAAAATAGAGATCGTACATTTAGTTCTTTAGCCTAGCCTATATACATGTTTTTATATCGACATATTTTGTTCTAATGTCACAAATAATAATCTTAGGATTTACTATAGCCTACATTTCACTCAAATATGTTTGTGCTTTCGAGCAATAAACTGAAAGCAATGTGAATATTGCCATGTTGAAACCCGTCTCTCTCTCTCCACTTCCCCCTCTCTCTCTCACTCAAATCGGTCTCTAACTCAACGGCGCGCACGCACCACTAGACGGAACTCTCCACACAGGCAAACACGGCTTGGGTAACGCAGGAAAGCGCGTTCCTTTATTATTGTAAAGTAGTGTAGTTACCAATATTTTCAGTGTAATGTGTTACTTTACTTACCCAAACTCGTTTGTAACTCGTTACCCCCAACACTGGTCTTATAGAAAATAAATGGTGAATAATAACATTTTTAATTCCTCATCCAATCATCCTTTTGTTATGGATCAATATCATAGCTAGAGACGTAGAAAAGGGCTGCACGGTTTTGCAATAAATAATAATAAATAAAATAAAATAAACATATAAATATTGTAATTGCAATTAAATTAGATTTGTGTGGCAGCTGCATGTACAATTATTATTATTAATAATAATAACATTAATAATACAAATGAGCTTAGAATAAAAATTTAAATGGTTTATTACATTAAAAACAGGCCATATTTTTAATAAATAAATAAGCTATCATTCATAGTGCACTAAATTTTAAACATTTTAAATTACAACATTGTTTGTGAAAGTCCAACAAAGTTAAATGTATACTCAAACCTGAAAAGTTGTGTGGCTCCGTTTTCATTTGATTATCATTGTGGCAGCAGTTGGAACCCTGTGTTAACCCCGCTGTGTATTACATATTTTAAACCTAGCTAACAGTCGCTATGAATTACTGACATGTTTCAAAACGGTGCTGTGTTTGAGCCAACAAGACAGTGATTAAGGCAATATAAAGTTAGATTTGGACGCGTATACATCCAACCCGGAAACAGAAAAAAATCTACGATGAAAAAATTTACTTTCATGATGTCAAAACACTCTTTGTCCATTATCTTCACGAAATATAATCAAAACGTTCCGCAAATTCGCGGGAGACCGTCTTCTGGCAGCAAGAAAGAGCGGAAAGACAGCCGGCTAGATACTGACAAGCTATGTAAAATGTCCGTGTTACATTTAACCCCGCGTTTGGCCTACATATATCCCCGCGCTCCCCTATTCTGTAGCTCCTGGCAGTGATGTTTCACCTCATGAAATATAGTTTATGTTCACATTTATGACACAGACAGTAGATAATATTATGTTCACATTTATGACACAGACAGTAGATATAGGCTTCTGCCAGGCACTTTCAGGGATACAAATCGAAAAAATATGTATAGTCTATATGTGCATATTTATATGCAAAATACTCCTTTTTCACATCAACTATGTGCTATGGTCATTAAATGGCTTTCCTTTTCACTTAAGTCCAGCAAATAATTCATTTATTTTAACACATTTGGTGGCATCTGCCAGTTATTGTCGTTGTTATGAAGTACAGTCGTATGTTTGCATAATTCATTTTGAACACTATAATGCTTTCAAAATCTGAGGTAAATTATCCGTTATGGCTTGTGGCACAGTGACCTATTTTTAACTAAAAATAAATAATGTGTACTCATAACCAGTGTAATTTCTTCATTCTGTCAGCCGCGACATCGCAGAAATAGGAACCGTTTCTAAATTAGAAACTTCGCATGTCGCCGTCGCGTCTGGTTAGGACAAAAACTCTGATTTACATGGAAAAGATACCTTTTATCGCGTGTCGCGGCGTCGTGTGTAGTTAGGACATATTGTACTGTAACGGTAGTCGATACGCGTTATTCTGATCATTAAAAAGAATGAGGTTATATTGACAGATGAATAGGCTACGCTCAGTTTATCAAATACGCTCAGTTTATTAAATGTCTCTTGCAAACTATGAAGAGACAATGATGAATCAATACACACTGACATGGCGATGCTGGACTGATTCTTTATTTACACCATCATACAGTAATTTTGTCGGTTGTTTATTACAGATATTAGCATGCATTTTATTGATCATCAGCTAATTTCATCAATAGACATCAATAAGAGAGAGTGGCAACAGCCCTTGTAAGAGTCAAGAGATCATTTCTTTCTTTACTTGAAGATGATTGTGTAGATGATTAAGCGTCTCTGACTTACTTTCACTTTTATTTGCGATGTTTGCACGTTGGTTTGACGCTCAGCTGCTGCTCATCTGCGGCGGTGATGCGTGTCGCAGTAGCGCTGTCATGTCTGACTATAACAGCCTGTAAACGCTCTCACTCGTTTATTTTTTAGCATTTTTGGGAGGAGTAAAATATACATGTGTGATATCAACAACCAGATTGCGTTTACACGTAAAGATCCGAACACAATGCGAGCCAGACTACCTCCAGATGGTCAGGCAAATCGATCACAATCCGATCACAACGTAATACCTTGCATTGATATTTCTTTTTTATTATCCGGATAACTTATCTGGATACAGATTGCATTTTAATACCAGGTGTAGGGGTCTCAGAGACGAGACCGGCGAGAAACTTCACGAGACCAGCGGAATGCCTCCACAGGGCGGGGAGATACTATACTGCCTATGGGAGCGGCCGCTTCTCCGCTCTTGATTCCGATTGGCCAGTGTCAGACAGTCAGACCTGTCAGTCTCGCAGCTGGACCAAGTTTATGGACCAAGTTAATTTAATTAATAAACTAATTATATAAAACTATTGTCAATGCACTACAATTTAACTGGTTATATTATGCCTTCACTTATAAAAATTAAAATAAAAACTTATTTAAAACATACCAGGCTTAAGAAATGTATTAAGAAATTACACAGCAGAAAAAAACACACAGCACTGAAATGGTTAAGTTAAGCCCCTCCCCCTACTAACACACACACACAGAGAGAGACAGAGATGTAGGCTCAAAGGGAGCATGACCAGATTCAAACAAACATATCTTACTTTCTGTGGGTCCTAGTTAAAGAGTGTCAATTAGAAAGTTGTCCGGCTCGAGGAGTACAATATACATACTGACTTTTGTAACTGTAGATAAAACTAACAACCCAACTTTTGTCAAAAGGTGGCGCTACTGAGCCCTCACCACGCCCGTTTCTGAAACTTTGCACATGTCTACTGGCTAATAAATGTGATGTGTCTGAGGAGTTTCATGCAATTTGAAGCATGCTAAGGGTCTCAAAAGCATCCTAAAAGAATGGTAAAGTTTGATGCGTCACCATGGCAACAGTTTCAAAGATATTAAGAATCCATTCACAGGTCTACATCTGCCGTATGTTTACATTATACAGATGAAGTTTGAAGCAAATCGGGTTAAAATAAGAGGGTGATTTCAAAGCATTTTGAAAGTGACACACTTCCTGCTGCCAGTTGGTGGCGCTATAACTTTGACACACAATAGTCACATCCATGTGATCGTCCTCTTACGGCGAACACACTCCTGAAGTTTCATCAAGATCGGTTAATGTATGCTGAAGTTAGGACACACTTCCTGTTTCACGTTTCTCACCATAATTTTGTTTCCTCGCCACAGCCAAACCGTTCGAGATATCAAAAATCCCCTCGCAATTTTTGATCGTCTATGTCTTGACTTCAGGCTGACCGAGTTTCGTTCCATGCGGATGAATGCTCTAGGAGGAGTACATTAAATTCCATTGCAAGCGTTTTAAAAACAACCGTAAATATCTGACTTCCTGTTGGGCTGGGGTAAAAAGTAAAAGTGCGATGAATATATGAAACGATGAGATTGACATGTGTACCGAGTTTCATATTATTACATGCAAGCGTGTTTGATTTATGGACAAAGTGTTCAGACCCTGTTCCAGGGGGCGCTGACGAGCCGCCCTGCCACGCCCGGGTACCAGCTTCTGCCCGGCTCTGATGGCCGCGGGTTCTGACCTGTGTGCAAAGTTTCAAGAGTTTTTGAGCATGTTAAGGGCCCCAAAAGTGCCCGGATAGTCGTTAGAAAAAAAAAAAAAAAAAAAAAAAAAAAAAAAAAAAAAAAAAAAAATCCTAAGGAAAACAATAGGGCCTTCGCCCTTTCAGGGCTTGGGCCCTAAATATAGCTGCGAGCAGCGATTGCGGGCCCAAGCCGGTGGCACCGCAACCCCGGTGCCTTTAGTTACCTAAAGGCACCGGGATGGCGGTACCGCCGGCTTTGGCCCGCAATCGCTGCTCGCAGCTATATTTATATATATATATATATATATATATATATATATATATATATATATATATATATATATATATATATATATACTGTATATATATATATATATATATATATATATATATATATATATATATATATAAAGCCGGTGGCACCGCCACCTTGGTGCTTTTAGGGTTATTCTACATGACGTGCAAAAACATAACCCCCGCTTTGACTGTCAAAAAGAAGTGTGCTGAAGAGCTTGCATCAGTGAAGGCTCTGCAAAAGTGCACATTGAGGGCACATTTTAACCACAAAGTATGCGTGAGCAACCTTCTGAAAGGTCAGGTGTACATCCAGGTCTACATCTGTACTGTGTTTACATTATAGTATTTAGGAATGCGCCGATCCGATACTCAGGATCGGTATCAGCTCCGATACTGCCATCTTTGCCGGATCGGGTATATTTACACCACTTTAATCAAACCACTCTTCTTTAAAACATTATGATGTGATTTTTTTCACATGTATTTTATTACTCTTATTGAGCTATTTTGTCCACACACAGGACTCACTGCCAATCGTACGTATACTTCACTCACCAGTTTTCACTCTACAGCTGTTGACCAGAGCACTGAAATTATTTCTCACTTAAACTACAATCAAATGGATTTTCTCACACATTTTGCGTTAGTCCTCCGCATGGCATTTTATTATTTTCTGCGCAGCTTCAGAAGTGCATGCACACAGCCTAGAACACATGACACGCACACACAGTCACGAGAGAGGCGCGATCGAATGTGTGTTTGTGTGCGAACAATGGAAACTCCTTTTTGTTCATACAGGAAAATATTCAGACTAATGTCTTGGAGGAGCAACAGAATACATGCAACGGCATTATGTAATCAGGATACAAAAATCTAGTGAGTTAAATAAAAAAAAAGTAGTAATCAGATTGTAGTTACTTTTTGAAAAAGTATATAGTACTTAAAGCCATTTAATATAAAGTGGGACCCTTTTTTTATGAAATAATTTGTAACTGTATCGGAATACATTTTTAAAGTAACCCTCCCAAGCCTGGTCTTGTGTGCACGTCCGTTAATTTCACTTTTTAAGTTAGCGATTTTTAAGGCCGCAATCCTACTGTATTACCTATTATACTGTATTGCCAACTGTATTAATGTGTGGATATTGATCCAATAGTTCTACCTAATTTTGAACACAAGAGGGCAGGGCAGTATAGCCCTATGAATGATTTTTTTCTCTTCTGACTAAACCATTCTGTCTGTTTTTAAACTTAAACATAATTCTTAAATTAAAAAAAAGGAATAAAATGGCTATACGCCTTATTCACGGCAGCGCCATCTTTGATTTTTAATAAGAATGAAAGCGAGGCTGTGAGGGATAGACTTGCATCTCTTCAATAGGCTGTACTGTTATTTAACGTGTTTTCAGATTGTTCTGTTTATGAAACACTGGAAAAATATCTTTCCAAGAAATTTCCGTTGACAAAAAACACCCGACAATGTAAGCTGAGAAAAAATCGTCAGTAATTTGAGCTTTAATCAGCTTTTTAGAGCGGATGCCATTGGAAACACGGTAAGTCTATCCCTCACATTCTCACTCTCATACCTGTCATGGCGCTGCTCTGAATAAGGTCTATAGTTCCAATATTGGTATAGTCTTATACAGTGTTGGGGTAGTTACTCAAAAAAGTAATTAGTTACTAGTTACTTCTGTAAATTGTAATGAGATTACTTTACTAGTTACTGCGTTGGAAAAATAACTTCACTACTTATTACTTTACTTTCCTGTTTCTTAATTTACCGTGCAGCCTACATGGACAAACATCATATCAGTTTTTGCCCTATCATCACTTTATTGTAAAAATGTATACAAAATGACATGAAAGAACAATATCCCTGTCTGCACAAATAAATATGCCGCACTGTAAAATTCACAAACAAAATGGGGTTCAAAATTCAAAATTTTAAAATGGTGTTTATCACAGAAGTTTCAAAACAGGCTGGGAGAATAAAACTCTTCTCCTGAGAACAAAACCAGCTTTTTATTCGACCCATGGTAATAATAATAATTTTAAAAAAATAAAAGATGTCAATGAAAAATTATAAAATAAAGGTCACTTTATCCCATAAAATTCTTAATCCTAATTTAAAATGTATTTTCTAAACCTGGGGAATTAATGGTGGACAGGGGAAGCATGTCTTCTACAATGAACCCTGCAACAATCCTGTTCATTTCGTTTTCCAAGACTTTCGAGCCTTGTTTTTACTTGACGCGTCCGAACGAGCGGAAAGGTGCGCGCGGCAAACAGCGCACGCGATGCCGCATCCGAGGATGAACGACAAGAAGCCGAACCTGCACCGAACATGGAGCCTACATCTCCGCAACGGCACAAAGTTTGCGCATCTAAATCAGTTATTTATGTTTACAAAATGAGCCTAAGATCCATGTTTTATAAAATGTCCACGAAACTTAATGAAATGTTTAGTGAAATTAGAAAATAGAGATCGTTCATTTAGTTCTTTAGCCTAGCCTATATACATGTTTTTATATCCACATATTTTGTTCTAATGTCACAAATAATAATCTTAGGATTTACTATAGCCTACATTTCACTCAAATATTTTTGTGCTTTCGAGCAATAAACTGAAAGTAATGTGAATATTGCCATTTTTTGAAACCCGTCTCTCTCCACTTCCCTCTCTCTCACTCAAATCGGTCTCTATGGCAACGGCGCGCACGCACCACTAGACGGAACTCTCCACACAGGCAAACACGGCTTGGGTAACGCAGGACAGCGCGTTCCTTTAGTATAGTAAAGTAGTGTAGTTACAAATATTTTCAGTGTAATGCGTTACTTTACTTACCCAAACTCGTTTGTAACTCGTTACCCCCAACACTGGTCTTATAGAAAATAAATGGTGAATAATAACATTTTTAATTCCTCATCCAATCATCCTTTTGTTATGGATCAATATCATAGCTAGAGACGTAGAAAAGGGCTGCACGGTTTTGCAATAAATAATAATAAATAAAAAAATAAACATATAAATATTGTAATTGCAATTAAATTAGATTTGTGTGGCAGCTGCATGTACAATTATTTTTATTAATAATAATAACATTAATAATAATACAAATGAGCTTAGAATAAAAATTTAAATGGTTTATTACATTAAAAACAGGCCATATTTTTAATAAATAAATAAGCTATCATTCATAGTGCACTAAATTTTAAACATTTTAAATTACAACATTGTTTGTGAAAGTCCACCAAAGTTAAATGTATACTCAAACCTGAAAAGTTGTGTGGCTCCGTTTTCATTTGATTATCATTGTGGCAGCAGTTGGAACACTGTGTCAACTAACCCCGCTGTGTATTACATATTTTAAACCTAACAGTCGCTAGGAATTACTGACATGTTTCAAAACGGTGCTGTGTTTGAGCCAACAAGACAGTGATTAAGGCAATATAAAGTTAGATTTGGACGCGTATACATCCAACCCGGAAACAGAAAAAAATCTACGATGAAAAAATTTACTTTCATGATGTCAAAACACTCTTTGTCCATTATCTTCACGAAATATAATCCGTTCCGCAAATTCGCGGGAGACCGTCTTCTGGCAGCAAGAGAAAAAGAGCGGAAAGACAGCCGGCTAGTTACTGACAAACTATGTAAAATGTCCGTGTTACATTTAACCCCGCGTGCCTACATTTATGCCCGCGCTCCCCTATTCTGTAGCTCCTGGCAGTGATGTTTCACCTCATGAAATATAGTTTATGTTCACATTTATGACACAGACAGTAGATGATATTATGTTTACATTTATGACACAGATAGGCTTCTGCCAGGCACTTTCAGGGATACAAATCGAAAAAATATGTATATATGTGCATATTTATATGCAAAATACTCCTTTTTTCACGTCAACTATGTGCTATGGTCATTAAATGGCTTTCCTTTTCACTTAAGTCCAGCAAATAATTAATTTATTTTAACACAGTGGCATCTGCCTCAAGTTATTGTCGTTGTTATGACGTACAGTCGTATGTTTGCATAATTCATTTTGAACACTATAATGCTTTCAAAATCTGAGGTAAATTATCCGTTTTGGCTTGTGGCACAGTGACCTATTTTTAACTAAAAATAAATAATGTGTACTCATAACCAGTGTAATTTCTTCATTCTGTCAGCTGCGACGTCGCAGAAATAGGACCGTTTCTAAATTAGAAACTTCGCATGTCGCCGTCGCGTCTGGTTAGGACAAAAACTCTGATTTATTAACATGGAAAAGATACCTTTTATCGCGTGTCGCGGCGTCGTGTGTAGTTAGGACACGGTGTAAGCGGCCGCTTCTCAAGTCTAGAATCTGAACTTGATTCCGATTGGCCAGTGTCAGACAGTCAGACCTGTCAGTCTCGCAGCTCGCGTCAGCTTCATGCGGATTCATGAGAGAGACGCATAAGTAACATACAGACTGAAACAACCGACTTCCTGTTTTGCTGGCTTAAAGTTGCTTGGGCTAATGAGATCTATAAGTGTACCGAGTTTAATATTATTATATGCAAGTGTGTTTGATTTATGGACCCAATTTTCAGACCAAGTTAATGGACCAAGTTAATTTAAATAATGAACTAATTATATAAAACTATTGTCAATGCACTACAATTAAACTGGCTATGTGCCTTTACTTATAAAAAAATAAAATAAAAACTTATTTAAAAAATCCCAGGCTTAAGAAATGTATTTTCTTTATGCTGGCCAGACACACAGCATTTAAATGGTTAATTAAGCCCCCTCCCCCTGCAAATACACACACACACACACACACACAAACACACACACACAGACAGACAGGCAAAGGCTCAGACATATGCTCAGAGGGAGTATGACTACATTCAAACTAAAATATCTGACTTTCTGTGTGTCCTAGCTATTGAGTGTGAATTAGAAAGTTGTCCGGCTCGAAGAGTACAATATACATACCGATTTTTGTAACTGTAGATAAAACTAACAACCCCACTTTTGTCAAAAGGTGGCGCTACTGAGCCCTCACCACGCCCGTTTCTGAAACTTTGCATGTGTCTACTGGCTAATAAATGTGATGTGTCTGTCGAGTTTCATGCAATTTCAAGCATGCTAAGGGTTTCAAAGGCATCCTAAAAGAATGGTAAAGTTTAATGTGTCGCCATGGAAACAGTTTCAAAGATATCAAAAATCCATTCACAGGTCTTCATCTGCCGTATGTTTACATTATACAGATGAAGATTGAAGCAAATCGGGTTAAAATAAGAGGGTGATTTTTTTTTTTTTTTTTTTTTTTTTTTTTTTTTTTTTTTTTTTTTTTATTTAACAGTCAGACATACATACAAACAAACAAACAAACCAACATAGTGCAGTAGTGAGCAATCTTGTAAATCTATAATTCCAGCAGTGACAAGAGTGATTTAAGTGTTGATCTGAGTGTGTGTGTGTGAGTGGATGTGAGTGTGGGTATGTGTGTGTATGCGTATACAAAGTGACCATTTATTATTTACCATTGTCATTGCAATCACCATCCCACTCCCCACTACCACCATACTGTCCATATTGTGTTGATAAATTTTTATTTCCATCCTCCCTCCTATGTAACAATTGCCATTGTCAATCCTGTAAAAAATAAAATATGATATAATAATATAATATAAGATAATATAATATAAGATATCCTTCCCCCACATCTCATCAGTCCCTATCTTTCTTTTTTTTTTTTTTTTTTTCTCTATTTTTTTTTGTGTGTGTTATGTGTAATGTCTAAGGTGCATTAAAATAGGGAGTACAGTGCGAGAGGGTCTCAAATTGGGACAGAGATGCTGTCCCGTTGAAACCACTTCTCGCCTGTCTTGCCTGTCTTGGTATTTGTGAGGATTTTCCAAATATACTTATTCCTTCCTTTTTTTTTTTTTTTTTTTTTTTCTTTTTTTTTTTTTTTTTTTTTTTTTCCCTATTCTATGTTGTGGTGCATTAAAAACCCATGAAGAGATAAGGGGGAAGTTATTGCAATAGTGCTGACAATGACACTTAATTCTAATACAGCATCGACAATGGCAATATTGATGATAATAATAATAATAATTATTATAATAATAGTAATAATAATATTAATAATGAAGGACAATGATGATGGCAGTGGTGATCAAAACGGTTAGAGCAAAGGACAGCAACAACAGCAATTACAACAATAAAACAACAAAAATAAAAAGTAAAAAAGTGAAGGTAGTAATCATAACAGTAACAATGAAGATAGCAATAACAATGATGGCAGAAACAACTTCAAACAACTAAAATGAATATTCGTGGGTTGGCTAAGAAGGTGTGAGGAGTCGGAGTTAAGAACAGAGAAAGGATTCATAGCTGTAAGAGGTCAGAAAGTGTTGGACGGCAGAGGTTAGTTTCAGATGTGTAATTATGAAGGGGAGATGTGAATTCCATTGCAATGAAGTCTGTTATAAGATTTTTCCAAATGTTAATGTGTAATTTATTTCTGGTTTTCCAGTTCATGAGGATAGTTTTCTTGGCGATGGTTAGCGCTATGAGGAGTATTTTAGAGTTTATAGTTTTATCAGTGATTATTGTGAGGTCCCCCAGCAAGCAAAGGGAAGGGGACAGTGGGATGTGGCAGCCAACTATAGTGGATAGTGCCTGTGTGACCTCTTCCCAAAAGTGTTTGATTGGAGTGCAGTGCCAGGTTGCATGGATGTATGTATCTGTAGCATTTTGATTGCAATGTGTGCAAACTTCTGATGTGAAACCCATTTTAGCTAATCTATTGCCTGTGTAATGTGTTCTGTGGAGTATTTTGTATTGTATTAACTGAAGATTCGCATTTTTAGACATGAGATAGATGTTTTTACAGATTTGGGTCCAGAAGTTGGCATCAGGTGCTATTGAAAGATCGTTTTCCCATTTTATTGTTGGTAAGTATATGGTCTGAAGTTGATTTGAGATCATTTTGTATATTTTAGAGAGAAGTTTTTTTGGAGAGGAAATGTTGACCAAGTCTGATATTGCCAGTGGAAGTTCTAAATTTGTATCTCTGATGTTTATTTTTGTCAGGACAGAAGATTTGATTTGTAGGTATTTTAGAAATTCGTTGTTCCCGATGCCATACTCCTGGGCCAGTTGTGGAAATGGTTTAAATGTGTTGGATTTGAAAATATGGTTAATGTGGGTGATACCTTTTTCCGCCCATGTGTGAAAATTCAATGTTTTTTTATTGCTTATAAAGTCACGGTTGTTCCATAGTGGAGTGAGGTTAGATGGAGCTAATGTAGAGTTTGTGATTTGGTGAAATTTCCACCAGGCTGTCAGAGTGGTGGCTATAGTTACTGCATTAAAACATGTGTGTTGTTTGATTGATTTGGTGTGGAACGGTATATCAGCTATATTTAATTCTTTGCATAGTGATTGTTCTATATCTAGCCATATAATATCAGATTGGGTGGGGTGAATCCATTTGTATATGTATTGCAGTTGGTTAGCCATTGCGTAACATTGGAAATTTGGTGCTTCTAGTCCTCCTTGAGCCTTACTTTTTTGTAGTGTAGTGAGTTTTATCCTTGGCGTTTTATTTTTCCAGTAGAAGCGAGTTATAATGGAGTCTAGTGATTTAAACCAGGTGAGTGTGGGGTGGGTTGGAATCATTGAGAATAGGTAATTAATTTTTGGTAAAATCGTCATTTTTATTGCCGCTATCCTGCCGATTATGGAGATTGGGAGGTTGAGCCACCTGAGCAAATCGTCTTCTATTTTTTTTAGTAGTGGTGTGAAGTTGAGTGTTACCAACTCTGACAGTCTGGAGGAAATCTTAATGCCTAAGTAAGTGATGTGATCATGACATATAGGTATAGGTGATTGATGGGGTGCCACATCCCATTTGGTTTTATGTAAAGGGAGGATGGAGGATTTATTCCAGTTTATTGCATAATCTGATATTTTTGAGAAGGACTGGGTTGTTTTAATTATTTCTTGAGTAGATGTTAGGGGTTCTTGTATATATAGTAGGATATCATCTGCATAAAGTGAGATTTTATGTGTTTGTTGTGGTGTTTCAATACCTTTGATTGCTAGGTTTTGACGGATAGCTGCTGCTAAAGGTTCAATAAAAATGGTGAATAGGGATGGAGAGAGTGGACATCCCTGCCTCGTCCCCCTGTGCAGTGTAAAGCTTTGTGATGTTAGACCGTTCGTTGTGACTGTGGCCAATGGTGATGTGTATAAAATCTTGATCCAGTTAATAAATGACTCTCCAAAGCCGAATTTTTGTAACGTGGTGAATAAAAATTTCCAGTTGACCCTATCAAAAGCTTTTTCGGCGTCTAAGAGGGTGATTTCAAAGCATTTTGAAAGTGACACACTTCCTGCTGCCAGTTGGTGGCGCTATAACTTTGACACACAATAGTCACATCCATGTGATCGTCTTCTTACAGCGAACACACTCCTGAAGTTTCATCAAGATCGGTTGATGTATGCTGAAGTTATGACACATTTCCTGTTTCACATTTCTCACCATAATTTTGTTTCCTCGCCACAGCCAAACCGTTCGAGATATCAAAAATCCCCTCGCAATTTTTGATCCTCTATGTCTTAACTTCAGGCTGACCGAGTTTCGTTCCATGCGGATGAATGCTCTAGGAGGAGTACATTAAATTCCATTGCACGCGTTTTAAAAACAACCTTAAATATCTGACTTCCTGTTGGGCTGGGGTAAAAAGTAAAAGCGTGATGTATATATGAAACGATGAGATCGACATGTGTACCGAGTTTCATATTATTACATGCAAGCGTGTTTGATTTATGGACAAAGTGTTCAGACCCTGTTCCAGGGGGCGCTGACGAGCCGCCCTGCCACGCCCGGGTACCAGCTTCAGCCCGGCTCTGATGGCCGCGGGTTCTGACCAGTGTGCAAAGTTTCAAGAGTTTTTGAGCATGTTAAGGGCCCCAAAAGTGCCCGGATAGTCGTTAGAAAAAAAAAAAAAAAAAAAAAAAAAAAAAAAAAAAAAAAATAATCGCAAGGAAAACAATAGGGCCTTCGCCCTTTCAGGGCTTGGGCCCTAATAATAATAAATATAGCTGCGAGCAGCGATTGCGGGCCCAAGCCGGTGGCACCGCAACCCCGGTGCCTTTAGTTACCTAAAGGCACCGGGATGGCGGTACCGCCGGCTTTGGCCCGCAATCGCTGCTCGCAGCTATATTTATATATATATATATATATATATATATATATATATATATATATATATATATATATATATAAAGCCGGTGGCACCGCCACCTTGGTGCTTTTAGGGTTATTCTACTTGACATGCAAAAACATAACCCCCGCTTTGACTGTCAAAAAGAAGTGTGCTGAAGAGCTTGCATCAGTGAAGGCTCTGCAAAAGTGCACATTGAGGGCACATTTTAACCACAAAGTATGCGTGAGCAACCTTCTGAAAGGTCAGGTGTACATCCAGGTCTACATCTGTACTGTGTTTACATTATAGTATTTAGGAATGCGCCGATCCGATACTCAGGATCGGTATCAGCTCCGATACTGCCATCTTTGCCGGATCCGGTATATTTACACCACTTTAATCAAACCACTCTTCTTTAAAACATTATGATGTGATTTTTTTCACATGTATTTTATTACTCTTATTGAGCTATTTTGTCCACACACAGGACTCACTGCCAATCGTACGTGCTCACATCATTCTCTTTCTGTGAAAGCTGTATACTGCACTCACCAGTTTTCACTCTACAGCTATTGACCAGAGCACTGAAATTATTTCTCACTTACACTACAATCAAATGGATTTTCTCACACATTTTGCGTTAGTCCTCCGCATGGCATTTTATTATTTTCTGCGCAGCTTCAGAAGTGCATGCACACAGCCTAGAACACATGACGCGCACACACAGTCACGAGAGAGGCGCGATCGAATGTGTGTTTGTGTGCGAACAATGGAAACTCCTTTTTGTTCATACAGGAAAATATTCAGACTAATGTCTTGTGGGAGCAACAGAATACATGCAACGGCATTATGTAATCAGGATACAAAAATCTAGTGAGTTACATCAAAAAAAGTAGTAATCAGATTGTAGTTACTTTTTGAAAAAGTATATAGTACTTAAAGCCATTTAATATAAAGTGGGACCCTTTTTTTATGAAATAATTTGTAACTGTATCGGAATACATTTTTAAAGTAACCCTCCCAAGCCTGGTCTTGTGTGCACGTCCGTTAATTTCACTTTTTAAGTTAGCGATTTTTAAGGCCCCAATCCTACTGTATTACCTAGTATACTGTATTGCCAACTGTATTAATGTGTGGATATTGATCCAAAAGTTCTACCTAATTTTGAACACAAGAGGGCAGTATAGCACTATGAATGATCTTTTTCTTTTTTGACTAAACCATTCTTTCTGTTTTTAAACTTAAACATAATTCTTAAATTAAAAAAAGGAATAAAATGGCTATAGTTCCAATATTGGTATAGTCTTATACAGTGTTGGGGTAGTTACTCAAAAAAGTAATTAGTTACTAGTTACTTCTGTAAATTGTAATGAGATTACTTTACTAGTTACTGCGTTGGAAGAATAACTTCACTACTTATTACTTTACTTTCCCGTTTCTTAATTTACCGTGTAGCCTACATGGACAAACATCATATCAGTTTTTGCCCTATCATCACTTTATTGTAAAAATGTATACAAAATGACATGAAAGAACAATATCCCTGTCTGCACAAATAAATATGCCGCACTGTAAAATTCACAAACAAAATGGGGTTCAAAATTCAAAATTTTAAAATGGTGTTTATCACAGAAGTTTCAAAACAGGCTGGGAGAATAAAACTCTTCTCCTGAGAACAAAACCAGCTTTTTATTCGGCTCATGGTAATAATAATAATTTAAAAAAAATAAAAGATGTCAATGAAAAATAATAAAATAAAGGTCACTTTATCCCATAAAATTCTTAATCCTAATTTAAAATGTATTTTTCTAAACCTGGGGAATTAATGGTCGACAGGGGAAGCATGTCTTCTACAATGAACCCTGCAACAATCCTGTTCATTTCGTTTTCCAAGACTTTCGAGCCTTGTTTTTACTTGACGCGTCCGAACGAGCGGAAAGGTGCGCGCGGCAAACAGCGCACGCGATGCCGCATCCGAGGATGAACGACAAGAAGCCGAACCTGCACCGAACATGGAGCCTACATCTCCGCAACGGCACCCAGTTTGCGCATCTAAATCAGTTATTTATGTTTACAAAATGAGCCAAGATCCATGTTTTATAAAATGTCCACGAAACTTAATGAAATGTTTAGTGAAATTAGAAAATAGAGATCGTTCATTTAGTTCTTTAGCCTAGCCTATATACATGTTTTTATATCCACATATTTTGTTCGAATGTCACAAATAATAATCTTAGGATTTACTATAGCCTACATTTCACTCAAATATTTTTGTGCTTTCGAGCAATAAACTGAAAGTAATGTGAATATTGCCATTTGTTGAAACCCGTCTCTCTCTCTCCACTTCCCTCTCTCTCTCACTCAAATCGGTCTCTATGGCAACGGCGCGCACGCACCACTAGACGGAACTCTCCACACAGGCAAACACGGCTTGGGTAACGCAGGAAAGCGCGTTCCTTTAGTATAGTAAAGTAGTGTAGTTACCAATATTTTTAGTGTAATGCGTTACTTTACTTACCCAAACTCGTTTGTAACTCGTTACCCCCAACACTGGTCTTATAGAAAATAAATGGTGAATAATAACATTTTTAATTCCTCATCCAATCATCCTTTTGTTATGGATCAATATCATAGCTAGAGACGTAGAAAAGGGCTGCACGGTTTTGCAATAAATAATAATAAATAAAATAAAATAAACATATAAATATTGTAATTGCAATTAAATTAGATTTGTGTGGCAGCTGCATGTACAATTATTATTATTAATAATAATAACATTAATAATAATACAAATGAGCTTAGGATAAAATATTAAATGGTTTATTACATTAAAAACAGGCCATATTTTTAATAAATAAATAAGCTATCATTCATAGTGCACTAAATTTTAAACATTTTAAATTACAACATTGTTTGTGAAAGTCCAACAAAGTTAAATGTATACTCAAACCTGAAAAGTTGTGTGGCTCCGTTTTCATTTGATTATCATTGTGGCAGCAGTTGGAACACTGCTGTGTATTACATAGCCTTTAAACCTAGCTAACAGTCGCTAGGAATTACTGACATGTTTCAAAACGGTGCTGTGTTTGAGCCAACAAGACAGTGATTAAGGCAATATAAAGTTAGATTTGGACGCGTATACATCCAACCCGGAAACAGAAAAAAATCTACGATAAAAAAATTTACTTTCATGATGTCAAAACACTCTTTGTCCATTATCTTCACGAAATATAATCAAAACGTTCCGCAAATTCGCGGGAGACCGTCTTCTGGCAGCAAGAGAAAAAGAGCGGAAAGACAGCCGGCTAGATACTGACAAACTATGTAAAAATGTCCGTGTTACATTTAACCCCGCGTTAGGCCTACATTTATCCCCGCGCTCCCCTATTCTGTAGCTCCTGGCAGTGATGTTTCACCTCATGAAATATAGTTTATGTTCACATTTATGACACAGACAGTAGATAATATTATGTTCACATTTATGACACAGACAGTAGGCTTCTGCCAGGCACTTTCAGGGATACAAATCGAAAAAATATGTATGTGCATATTTAGCCTATATGCAAAATACTCCTTTTTTCACACCAACTATGTGCTATGGTCATTAAATGGCTTTCCTTTTCACTTAAGTCCAGCAAATAATTCATTTATTTTAACACATTTGGTGGCATCTGCCAGTTATTGTCGTTGTTATGAAGTACAGTCGTATGTTTGCATAATTCATTTTGAACACTATAATGCTTTCAAAATCTGAGGTAAATTATCCGTTATGGCTTGTGGCACAGTGACCTATTTTTAACTAAAAATAAATAATGTGTACTCATAACCAGTGTAATTTCTTCATTCTGTCAGCCGCGACGTCGCAGAAATAGGAACCGTTTCTAAATTAGAAGCTTCGCATGTCGCCGTCGCGTATGGTTAGGACAAAAACTCTGATTTTATAACAAGGAAAAGATACCTTTTATCGCGTGTCACGGCGTCGTGTGTAGTTAGGACACGGTGTAAGCGGCCGCTTCTCAAGTCTAGAATCTGAACTTGATTCCGATTGGCCAGTGTCAGACAGTCAGACCTGTCAGTCTCGCAGCTCGCGTCAGCTTCATGCGGCTTCTTGAGAGAGACGCATAAGTCCTGAATTGGACAATATAACAATATACTTACGATAGAATATATTTACAATTAATAATGATTTAAAAACAAAATACATAACGCGCCGGGCCGCCGGCCCAACCAGACCGCGGCCCACCAGGAATCTCCCGGTAGTCCCGATGGCCAGTACATGCCTTAGTATCTTTAATATATTTTCATAATTTTGAAGAAGTTTGGTGTGGGAATAATTAAAAATTACTTAAGAGGGGGGAAATAAAAATGTAAAGGCTGGTTTTGCAAAATATTCACATACAGACTGAAACAACCGACTTCCTGTTTTGCTGGCTTAAAGTTGCTTGGGCTAATGAGATCTATAAGTGTACCGAGTTTAATATTATTATATGCAAGTGTGTTTGATTTATGGACCCAATTTTCAGACCAAGTTAATGGACCAAGTTAATTTAATTAATGAACTAATTATATAAAACTATTGTCAATGCACTACAATTAAACTGGCTATGTGCCTTCACTTATAAAAAAATAAAATAAAAACTTATTTAAAAAATCCCAGGCTTAAGAAATGTATTTTATTTATGCTGGCCAGACACACAGCAGTTAAATGGTTAATTTAGCCCCCTCCCCCTGCTAACACACACACACACACACACACACACACACACACACACACACACACACACACACACACAGAGAGAGAGAGAGAGAGAGACAGGCAAAGGCTCAGACATATGCTCAGAGGGAGTATGACTACATTCAAACTAAAATATCTGACTTTCTGTGGGTCCTAGCTATTGAGTGTGAATTAGAAAGTTGTCCGGCTTGAGGAGTACAATATACATACTGATTTTTGTAACTGTAGATAAAACTAACAACCCCACTTTTGTCAAAAGGTGGCGCTACTGAGCCCTCACCACGCCCGTTTCTGAAACTTTGCACATGTCTACTGGCTATTAAATGTGATGTGTCTGATGAGTTTCATGCAATTTGAAGCATGCTAAGGGTCTCAAAAGCATCCTAAAAGAATTGGAAAGTTTGATGCGTCGCCACGGCAACAGTTTCAAAGATATCAAGAATCCATTCACAGGTCTACATCTGCCGTATGTTTACATTATACAGATGAAGTTTGAAGCAAATTGGATTAAAATAAGAGGGTGATTTCAAAGCATTTTGAAAATGACACACTTTCTGCTGCCAGTTGGTGGCGCTATAACTTTGACACACAATAGTCACATCCATGTGATCGTCCTCTTACAGCGAACACACTCCTGAAGTTTCATCACGATCGGTTGATTTATGCTGAAGTTATGACACACTTCCTGTTTCACATTTTTTGCCATGATTTCATTTCCTCGCCACGGCCAAACCGTTCGAGATATCAAAAATCCCCTCGCAAACTTTCATCCTCAATGTCTTGACTTCACGCTGACTGAGTTTCGTAGAATTTGGATAAGAGCTCTAGGAGGAGTATTAAAAATTCCATTGCAAGTGTTTTACAAAGAACCTTAAATAACCGACTTCCTGTTGGGCTGGGGTAAAAAGTAAAAGTGCGACGTATATATGAAATGATGAGATCAACATGTGTACCGAGTTTCATATTAGTACATACAAGCGTGTTTGATTTATGGATCAAGTGTTCGGACACCTTTCCAGGTGGCGCTGTCGAGCCCCCCTGCCACGCCCGGGTACCATCTTCAGCCCGGCCCTAATGGCGGCGGGTTCTGACCCGTGTGCAAAGTTTCAAGAGTTTTCGAGCACGTTAAGGGCCCCAAAAGTGCCCAAATAGTCGTATAAATAATAATAATAATAATAATAATAATAATCCTAAGGAAAACAATAGGGCCTTCGCCCTTTCAGGGCTTGGGCCCTAATAATAATAATCCTAAGGAAAACAATAGGGCCTTCGCCCTTTCAGGGCTTGGGCCCTAATAATAATCCTAAGGAAAACAATAGGGCCTTCGCCCTTTCAGGGCTTGGGCCCTAAATATAGCTGCGAGCAGCGATTGCGGGCCCAAGCCGGTGGCACCGCAACCCCGGTGCCTTTAGTTACCTAAAGGCACCGGGATGGCGGTACCGCCGGCTTTGGCCCGCAATCGCTGCTCGCAGCTATATTTATATATATATATATATATATATATATATATATATATATATATATATATATATATATGAAGAGTTCAGATGCAAAAACCTCTAAATGCCATTTGAAATTTTCTTCTAAAATGACCATTTTTATCAAGCTTGTATATTTAAGTTCAATAATTTCACTTAAATGACAATTAATAGGTAATCTTCATTGCCATTTAAGTGAAATTACCGAACTTAAATAAACAAGCTTGATAAAAATGGTCATTTTAGAAGAAAATTTCAAATGGCACTTAGAGGCTTTTGCATCTGAACTCTTCATATATATATATATATATAAAGCCGGTGGCACCGCACCCTTGGTGCTTTTAGGGTTATTCTACATGACGTGCAAAAACGTAACCCCCGCTTTGACTGTCAAAAAGAAGTGTGCTGAAGAGCTTGCAGCAGTGAAGGCTCTGCAAAAGTGCGGATCGAGGGCACATTTTAACCACAAAGTATGCATGAGCAACCTTCTGAAAGGTCAGGTGTACATCAAGGTCTACATCTGTACTGTGTTTACATTATAGTATGTAGGGATGCGCCGATCCAATACTCAGGATCGTTATCAGCTCCGATACTGCCATCTTTGCCGGATCGGGTATATTTACACCACTTTAATCAAACCACTCTTCTTTAAAACATTACGATGTGATTTTTTCCACATGTATTTTGTTACTCTTATTGAGCTATTTTGTCCGCATAAAAGATTCACTGCCAATCGTACGTGCTCACATCATTCTCTTTCTGTGAAAGCTGTATACTGCATTCACCAGTTTTCACTCTACAGCTATTGACCAGAGCACTGAAATTATTTCTCACTTAAACTACAATCAAATGGATTTTCCCACACATTTTGCATTAGTCCTCTGCATGGCATTTTATTATTTTCTGAGCAGCTTCAGAAGTGCATGCACACAGCCTAGAACACATGACACGCACACACAGTCACGAGAGAGGCGCGATCGAACTCTGTGTGTGTTTGTGTGTGAACAATGGAAACTCCATTTTGTTCATACAGGAATATATTCAGACTAATGTCTTGTGGGAGCAACAGAATACATGTAACAGCATTATGTAATCAGGAAACAAAAATCCAGTAACTGTATATTATTACAGTGAGTTACATCAAAAAAAGTAATCAGATTGTAGTTACTTTTTGAAAAAGTATAAAGTACTTAAAGCCAATTAATATAAAGTGGGACCCTTTTTTATGAAATAATTTGTAACTGTATCGGAATACATTTTTTAAAGTAACCCTCCCAAGCCTGGTCTTGTGTGGACGTCGTGAAATTAGAAAATAGAGATCGTTCATTTAGTTCTTTAGCCTATATACATGTTTTTATATCCACATATTTTGTTCTAATGTCACAAATAATAATTTTAGGGTTTACTATAGCCTACATTTCACTCAAATATTTTTGTACTTTCGAGCAATAAACTGAAAGTAATGTGAATATTGCCATTCAGGGCTGGACTGGGACAAAAAATCAGCCCTGGACACTTCATCCAGACCGGCCCACTATGCAAACACACACACACGTGCATTAATCTATACGTGCATTAATCTGCATGTAAAATTACTGATTAGATTTTATTTACTATCAAAACCAAGAAAAAACTATTAAAATAATAAACAAAGGGAATGGAAATGATTTTATAAGGCTTTATTGTAAATAACTGGTCTGAATTTATGTGCCACTTAATATTTTAATAGAATATTCTTAGGCTATACTACATATATTTCATGAAGTGCAACATCACGGTGAGGACCTACAGAAATATATATTCTGTAGCTCCTGGCAGTGATGTTTCACCTCATGAAATATAGTTTATATAATATAGCATAAGAATATTCTGTTACAATATTATGTTCACATTTATGACACAGACAGTATAGGCTTCTGCCAGGCACTTTCAGGGAGACAAATTGAAAAAATATGTATTTATGTGCATATTTATATGCAAAATACTCCTTTTTTCACATCAACTATATGGTCATTAACACTAGAACTACCGGAATTCCATAACTACTACAACGACCATAGCGGTCATTCTGACCGTTCAAACTTTAACGTTCATTTGGCTGTACTGAACGTCATTTTCGTCATGTCATATCTGCATTTGAACTTTTCTCTTTAAGTTTTCCAGTGACACTTATAATTCCTGTTGTCATGTTATAATGCCATCGCCCTTAAAACAAGCAAAATATTATATCATATTATAAAGCCAATACAAAAATATTTCCCCGACAGGTGCTGCCGAGGAAAGTTTTGCGTCAAAAATATTTTTTCACCGCACTCTCCACGTGAATAGACATGCAAAAAATCTAGGAAACGTCAAAGCTTCATACAGTAGCCTACAGCCCTGTTATACAAATACAATCAATGTGAAATCTAAAAATAAATAGATCTGCAATGTTACGATAGATGATAATAAAGATGTGGGCTCATTTGAACGGTGGAAACCCCCCGCTTCATTCACTGACGTTACGCACACACACATAGGAAAACACCGCTTCGCGTGCAGCTTCAGTCCCTCACACTACTTTGTGACATTTGGCACATGACTCCTTGATTTAATTTTTGCAGTTTCTCCTTACTTGGCACTGCCTTCATCATCTTCGTCCCGGACCGCCTACCCGACTCTCGCACCAGTTGAGTGGCTTTTGATTTCATGTTGTCGGAGCGAAATTCGCTTGCCAGTTGCGTGATGGACGCGAAACTTGCTCATTTGTGCACTTCTACAATATGTGCGTGTTGATCGCGGGAAATATAGCGGACTTATGATATTTATAATGCGTGCGGTCAAAATGACCGCCATGGCCATTCTAGGTAGAAATAGGACGCAACTGTTTTGTGTTTTGTGATTGTAATAAAATAACAGTGCCAGAATAAAATATACACATATTTAGGAAAAGTCAGAGTCCTACAGCCACATTGATTTTATTTGAACAAAGTTATTACACTGTAAATTTTAAAAACGGTCAAAATGACCGCCTTGGGAGTTCTAGTGTTAAATGGCTATCCTTTTCACTTAAGTCCAGCAAATAATTCATTTATTTTAACACATTTGGTGGCATCTGCCTCAAGTTATTGTCGTTGTTATGAAATACAGTCGTATGTTTGCATAGAATTCATTTTGAACACTATAATATTACATGCTTTCAAAATCTGAGGTAAATTATCCGTTATGGCTTGTGGCACAGTGACCTATTTTTAACTAAAAATAAATAATGTGTACTCATAACCAGTGTAATTTCTTCATTCTGTCAGCCGCGACATCGCAGAAATAGGAACCGTTTCTAAATTAGAAACTTCGCATGTCGCCGTCGCGTCTGGTTAGGACAAAAACGCTGATTTACATGGAAAAGATACCTTTTATCGCGTGTCGCGGCGTCGTGTGTAGTTAGGACGTACTGTAACGGTAGTCGATACGCGTTCTTCTGATCATTAAAAAGAATGAGGTTATATTGACAGATGAATAGGCTACGCTCAGTTTATCAAATACGCTCAGTTTATTAAATGTCGCTTGCAAACTATGAAGAGACAATGATGAATCAATACACACTGACATGGCGATGCTGGACTGATTCTTTATTTACACCATCATACAGTAATTTTGTCGGTTGTTTATTACAGATATTAGCATGCATTTTATTGATCATCAGCTAATTTCATCAATAGACATCAATAAGAGAGAGTGGCAACAGCCCTTGTAAGAGTCAAGAGATCATTTCTTTCTTTACTTGAAGATGATTGTGTAGATGATTAAGCGTCTCTGACTTACTTTCACTTTTATTTGCGATGTTTGCACGTTGGTTTGACGCCCAGCTGCTGCTTATCTGCGGTGGTGATGCGTGTCGCAGTAGCGCCGTCATCTCTGACTATAACATAGCCTGTAAACGCTCTCACTCGTTTATTTTTTAGCATTTTTGGGAGGAGTAAAATATACATGTGTGATATCAACAACCAGATTGCGTTTACACGTAAAGATCCGAACACAATGCGAGCCAGACTACCTCCAGATGGTCAGGCAAATCGATCACAATCCGATCACAACGTAATACCTTGCATTGATATTTCTTTTTTATTATCCGGATAACTTATCTGGATACAGATCGCATTTTAATACCAGGTGTAGGGGTCTCAGAGACGAGACCGGCGAGAAACTTCACGAGACCGGCGGAATGCCTCCACAGGGCGGGGAGATACTATACACTGCCTATGGGAGCGGCCGCTTCTCCGCTCTTGATTCCGATTGGCCAGTGTCAGACAGTCAGACCTGTCAGTCTCGCAGCTGGACCAAGTTTATGGACCAAGTTAATTTAATTAATAAACTAATTATATAAAACTATTGTCAATGCACTACAATTTAACTGGTTATATTATGCCTTCACTTATAAAAATTAAAATAAAAACTTATTTAAAACATACCAGGCTTAAGAAATGTATTAAGAAATTACACAGCAGAAAAAAACACACAGCACTGAAATGGTTAAGTTAAGCCCCTCCCCCTACTAACACACACACAGAGAGAGACAGAGATGTAGGCTCAAAGGGAGCATGACCAGATTCAAACAAACATATCTTACTTTCTGTGGGTCCTAGTTAAAGAGTGTCAATTAGAAAGTTGTCCGGCTCGAGGAGTACAATATACATACTGATTTTTGTAACTGTAGATAAAACTAACAACCCAACTTTTGTCAAAAGGTGGCGCTACTGAGCCCTCACCACGCCCGTTTCTGAAACTTTGCACATGTCTACTGGCTAATAAATGTGATGTGTCTGAGGAGTTTCATGCAATTTGAAGCATGCTAAGGGTCTCAAAAGCATCCTAAAAGAATGGTAAAGTTTGATGCGTCACCATGGCAACAGTTTCAAAGATATTAAGAATCCATTCACAGGTCTACATCTGCCGTATGTTTACATTATACAGATGAAGTTTGAAGCAAATCGGGTTAAAATAAGAGGGTGATTTCAAAGCATTTTGAAAGTGACACACTTCCTGCTGCCAGTTGGTGGCGCTATAACTTTGACACACAATAGTCACATCCATGTGATCGTCCTCTTACGGCGAACACACTCCTGAAGTTTCATCAAGATCGGTTAATGTATGCTGAAGTTAGGACACACTTCCTGTTTCACGTTTCTCACCATAATTTTGTTTCCTCGCCACAGCCAAACCGTTCGAGATATCAAAAATCCCCTCGCAATTTTTGATCGTCTATGTCTTGACTTCAGGCTGACCGAGTTTCGTTCCATGCGGATGAATGCTCTAGGAGGAGTACATTAAATTCCATTGCAAGCGTTTTAAAAACAACCGTAAATATCTGACTTCCTGTTGGGCTGGGGTAAAAAGTAAAAGTGCGATGAATATATGAAACGATGAGATTGACATGTGTACCGAGTTTCATATTATTACATGCAAGCGTGTTTGATTTATGGACAAAGTGTTCAGACCCTGTTCCAGGGGGCGCTGACGAGCCGCCCTGCCGCGCCCGGGTACCAGCTTCAGCCCGGCTCTGATGGCCGCGGGTTCTGACCTGTGTGCAAAGTTTCAAGAGTTTTTGAGCATGTTAAGGGCCCCAAAAGTGCCCGGATAGTCGTTAGAAAAAAAAAAAAATATAGCTGCGAGCAGCGATTGCGGGCCCAAGCCGGTGGCACCGCAACCCCGGTGCCTTTAGTTACCTAAAGGCACCGGGATGGCGGTACCGCCGGCTTTGGCCCGCAATCGCTGCTCGCAGCTATATTTATATATATATATATATATATATATATATATATATATATATATAAAGCCGGTGGCACCGCCACCTTGGTGCTTTTAGGGTTATTCTACTTGACATGCAAAAACATAACCCCCGCTTTGACTGTCAAAAAGAAGTGTGCTGAAGAGCTTGCATCAGTGAAGGCTCTGCAAAAGTGCACATTGAGGGCACATTTTAACCACAAAGTATGCGTGAGCAACCTTCTGAAAGGTCAGGTGTACATCCAGGTCTACATCTGTACTGTGTTTACATTATAGTATTTAGGAATGCGCCGATCCGATACTCAGGATCGGTATCAGCTCCGATACTGCCATCTTTGCCGGATCGGGTATATTTACACCACTTTAATCAAACCACTCTTCTTTAAAACATTACGATGTGATTTTTTCCACATGTATTTTGTTACTCTTATTGAGCTATTTTGTCCGCATAAAAGATTCACTGCCAATCGTACGTGCTCACATTAGGGCTGGGCGATATATCGATATAAAAAATATATCGATATATTTTTAAATGCGATATGGAATTGGACCATATCGCATATATCGATATAGTTCAAATATGCGCTGTAATCCTTGCTCCAAGCAAGCTGCTGACCGGAGCCCACAGCACTGCTCCCCGCGCGTGAAACTGTGTGCTGCAGAAGCCCCAGCCGCAAGCCATCGATAACCCGGAACGGTGTTTCCTACAGTCTTTCTCCCGCGGCCGCCACACCAAACATCATCCGGCCGCGGCTGCAGCAGCTTCTCAGTGAAGTCCGGTATTGTGCACGCACTATTGTATTGTTAGCCCCGTAAAGGCATAACAAATGTAAACCACCATAAAGTTTTCGCACTATTCCAAGCCTTCTAAAGTCGTTCAATAGCATAATGTGAGGTAAAAATGAATATATAGTCATGAATATATAGTTAAGTTAATGGAAACTGGTCTCTCCTCCATCATTCTCCATTCAGCAGCATTCAAACAGCGCATCGCATTCTGTTACGACAGTAACACGACGAAACTCTCTTCAAGATCAATGTTCCCATTATTATACTTTATTTGTGTTACATTTATATGGTTTTCATAAAATGACTTTCTTACTGGAGTTTATAGCGCTTTCTAAATCATATTACTTTCTCCTGGGTGTCTGTTATTACAGCGCTGGACTAGAGAGCACGCGTACTGTAACTTAAATTTAAAACTGTTAAAAGAAAAGGATCAATAAAATGTTGCATAGATATAATAAGCATCAAATATCTCTACTTTGTGCTTAAACTTTTAAATGTGAAGCGCTGCGCCTGTACACTGTGACTTCGTGTTGCTTCAAGTGCTTCATTTTGCGCACGGGATGTGCATAATCGATTTGCCGCTCTAAATTAGGGCCTTTCATACTATAATATTTAGACAGGTTTAGCCTAAACACCGGGGGCAAGGGAGTGTGGTCATGGGAATATCCCTGCCACCACAGCGGGAAAAGTTCTAGAGGAAACACTGTGAAAAAGCTCACTGCAAATTAATTTTCACACGAGCTTTGATAAAAAAAAATAAAATAAAAAGGTACTCCTGTTGTTATACAGTATTTATGTTTACATTTTCTTGTTAATTGAACAGCTGAGCATTTAATTGTGAACCAGGTGAAGAAGCCTTTTTATTATTTATTAATTTTTCACCTGATTTTTCACCTGTTCACTGAAATTTTTCATTTGATTTTTCACCTGTTCACTGAAATAGCTTGTTTCTATAAAACTAGGCTACTTGTGACTCATATTTGGCTTTGACTGAACATTTGCTCTCACTTTGTGGAAATATCGCGATATATATCGTATATCGATATTAGGAAAAATATATCGGGATATGACTTTTGGTCCATATCGCCCAGCCCTAGCTCACATCATTCTCTTTCTGTGAAAGCTGTATACTGCATTCACCAGTTTTCACTCTACAGCTGGTGACCAGAGCACTGAAATTATTTCTCACTTAAACTACAATCAAATGGATTTTCCCACACATTTTGCATTAGTCCTCTGCATGGCATTTTATTATTTTCTGAGCAGCTTCAGAAGTGCATGCACACAGCCTAGAACACATGACACGCACACACAGTCACGAGAGAGGCGCGATCGAACTCTGTGTGTGTTTGTGTGTGAACAATGGAAACTCCATTTTGTTCATACAGGAAAATATTCAGACTAATGTCTTGTGGGAGCAACAGAATACATGTAACAGCATTATGTAATCAGGAAACAAAAATCCAGTAACTGTATATTATTACAGTGAGTTACATCAAAAAAAGTAATCAGATTGTAGTTACTTTTTGAAAAAGTATAAAGTACTTAAAGCCAATTAATATAAAGTGGGACCCTTTTTTATGAAATAATTTGTAACTGTATCGGAATACATTTTTTAAAGTAACCCTCCCAAGCCTGGTCTTGTGTGGACGTCGTGAAATTAGAAAATAGAGATCGTTCATTTAGTTCTTTAGCCTATATACATGTTTTTATATCCACATATTTTGTTCTAATGTCACAAATAATAATCTTAGGGTTTACTATAGCCTACATTTCACTCAAATATTTTTGTACTTTCGAGCAATAAACTGAAAGTAATGTGAATATTGCCATTCAGGGCTGGACTGGGACAAAAAATCAGCCCTGGACACTTCATCCAGACCGGCCCACTATGCAAACACACACACACACACGTGCATTAATCTATACGTGCATTAATCTGCATGTAAAATTACTGATTAAATTTTATTTACTATCAAAACCAAGAAAAAAACTATTAAAATAATAAACAAAGGGAATGGAAATGATTTTATAAGGCTTTTTTGTAAATAACTGGTCTGAATTTATGTACCACTTAATATTTTAATAGAATATTCTTAGGCTATACTACATATATTTCATGAAGTGCAACATCACGGTGAGGACCTACAGAAATATATATTCTGTAGCTCCTGGCAGTGATGTTTCACCTCATGAAATATAGTTTATATAATATAGCATAAGAATATTCTGTTACAATATTATGTTCACATTTATGACACAGACAGTAGATAATATTATGTTCACATTTATGACACAGACAGTATAGGCTTCTGCCAGGCACTTTCAGGGAGACAAATTGAAAAAATATGTATTTATGTGCATATTTATATGCAAAATACTCCTTTTTTCACATCAACTATGTGCTATGGTCATTAAATGGCTATCCTTTTCACTTAAGTCCAGCAAATAATTCATTTATTTTAACACATTTGGTGGCATCTGCCTCAAGTTATTGTCGTTGTTGTTATGAAATACAGTCGTATGTTTGCATACAATTCATTTTGAACACTATAATATTACATGCTTTCAAAATCTGAGGTAAATTATCCGTTATGGCTTGTGGCACAGTGACCTATTTTTAACTAAAAATAAATAATGTGTACTCATAACCAGTGTAATTTCTTCATTCTGTCAGCCGCGACATCGCAGAAATAGGAACCGTTTCTAAATTAGAAACTTCGCATGTCGCCGTCGCGTCTGGTTAGGACAAAAACTCTGATTTACATGGAAAAGATACCTTTTATCGCGTGTCGCGGCGTCGTGTGTAGTTAGGACATATTGTACTGTAACGGTAGCCTAGTCGATACGCGTTCTTCTGATCATTAAAAAGAATGAGGTTATATTGACAGATGAATAGGCTACGCTCAGTTTATCAAATACGCTCAGTTTATTAAATGTCTCTTGTAAACTATGAAGAGACAATGATGAATCAATACACACTGACATGGCGATGCTGGACTGATTCTTTATTTACACCACATCATACAGTAATTTTGTCGGTTGTTTATTACAGATATTAGCAGGGCTGGACTGGCATGGACGGGCATTTGCCCGGTGGGCCGACGTGCTTTTTGGGCCGATCTCAAACTTTAAATGTTTTTTTTTTTTACGGCCCATACAACTCATATCAGCGGCCCATTGCGTTTAATTTTGCGGCCGCGGCGCTGGGATCTTTAAGCCGTTGAAACGCATCGGACAAAAAAAGTCAGGGTGGGTTTTTTCTTTCTCAAAGACCGGCCCATGAAACTCGGAGATCAGCGGCCCATTGGTTATTTTCTTGATTGACACTGGGCTGGTCCAATCACATCTTTAATCACCTCCCCCTCTGGGCTGAGCGAGCGTGCAGTCATTCAGGGAGTATCTGTCAAAATAGTCAGAGTGATGATGGAGAAGAAACGCAAGGAATATGTGCAGAGATATGGCGTGAAAAAAAAAAGAAACAGCCTTCAGTGTCTGCTGAGGAGTGAGGGGGGGGGGGTCACGAGAGACATTAGTGAGTGTATATGCAGATGTGGAAATAATGCGTAACTGGGTGATGGGATCGGTTCCTTCTCACAGCCTGCCCTGTGTTCTGAAAGTAGCCCTAAATCAGCAGATTTAGGGCTACTTTCAGAACACAGGGCAGGCTGTGAGAAGGAACCGAACCCATCACCCAGTTACGCATTATTTCCACATCTGCATATTTGACGATTACGCATTTTACTAGAATTATAATGAGAGTATGTATGAGACCCGTTTGTAAACCATATTTTCCACCAAAATAAAAGCTGAATGCCGTTTCCATCAAAATAAAAGATAATGTGTTTATATCTCTTTCAAGTTACAGACATTTTTTCCAAGCTAATTATGAAAGTTGCTTTTATTTTTTAGTGCATGTGTTTTACAATATATGGCTGTTGCTATCATGTGATTAATATTATAACTATGATTAATTATGTTGCATGTAATGTAGACACTATATCCCAACTAAAAGAGTTTTGAGTTTTTCTTTGTTCAATTTGCACACTGAATATGGTTTAGAGCTCTTAATTTTGAACTCTCAAAGTGCACCAGATTGATGAATTTAACATTGAAAAGCACAAAATTTTCTTACGGGGGAGCATGCCCCCGAACCCCCCTAAATCGGACACAAGTTACTATTAAAATATCAGTATATCATTGGCAATGCAATTGCAGAATTTTATTTTAAGCTTAGTAGTTATTTCATCTCACTAATTAGATGGCATTGGTGGGTTTAAAAGGAGTTGTTGGTATACATATTCCAGGGCGTACACAGTTCGGTTGTGTTTATATTCATATGTAGTGGGCCAGTCTCGGGCAAAATGCCCGGGCCGATTTTTTGTCCCAGTCCAGCCCTGGGACACGGTGTAAGCGGCCGCTTCTCAAGTCTAGAATCTGAACTTGATTCCGATTGGCCAGTGTCAGACTGTCAGACCTGTCAGTCTCGCAGCTCGCGTCAGCTTCATGCGGTTTCATGAGAGAGACGCATAAGTAACATACAGACTGAAACAACCGACTTCCTGTTTTGCTGGCTTAAAGTTGTTTGGGCTAATGAGATCTATAAGTGTACCGAGTTTAATATTATTATATGCAAGTGTGTTTGATTTATGGACCCAATTTTCAGACCAAGTTAATGGACCAAGTTAATTTAATTAATGAACTAATTATATAAAACTATTGTCAATGCACTACAATTAAACTGGCTATGTGCCTTTACTTATAAAAAAATAAAATAAAAACTTATTTAAAAAATCCCAGGCTTAAGAAATGTATTTTCTTTATGCTGGCCAGACACACAGCAGTTAAATGGTTAATTAAGCCCCCTCCCCCTGCTCTACACACACACACACACACACACACACACAGGCAAAGGCTCAGACATATGCTCAGAGGGAGTATGACTACATTCAAACTAAAATATCTGACTTTCTGTGGGTCCTAGCTATTGAGTGTGAATTAGAAAGTTGTCCGGCTCGAAGAGTACAATATACATACCGATTTTTGTAACTGTAGATAAAACTAACAACCCCACTTTTGTCAAAAGGTGGCGCTACTGAGCCCTCACCACGCCCGTTTCTGAAACTTTGCATGTGTCTACTGGCTAATAAATGTGATGTGTCTGTCGAGTTTCATGCAATTTGAAGCATGCTAAGGGTCTCAAAAGCATCCTAAAAGAATGGTAAAGTTTGATGCGTCGCCACGGCAACAGTTTCAAAGACATCAAGAATCCATTCACAGGTCTACATCTGCCATGTATTTACATTATACAGATGAAGATTGAAGCAAATCGGGTTAAAATAAGAGGGTGATTTCAAAGCATTTTGAAAGTGACACACTTCCTGCTGCCAGTTGGTGGCGCTATAACTTTGACAAACAATAGTCACATCCATGTGATCGTCCTCTTACAGCGAACACACTCCTGAAGTTTCATCAAGATCGGTTGATGTATGCTGAAGTTATGACACACTTCCTGTTTCACGTTTCTCGCCATAATTTTGTTTCCTCGCCACAGCCAAACCGTTCGAGATATCAAAAATCCCCTCGCAATTTTTGATCCTCTATGTCTTAACTTCAGGCTGACCGAGTTTCGTTCCATGCGGATGAATGCTCTAGGAGGAGTACATTAATTTCCATTGCATGCGTTTTAAAAACAACCGTAAATATCTGACTTCCTGTTGGGCTGGGGTAAAAAGTAAAAGCGCGATGTATATATGAAACGATGAGATCGACATGTGTACCGAGTTTCATATTATTACATGCAAGCGAGTTGATTTATGGACAAAGTGTTCAGACCCTGTTCCAGGGGGCGCTGACGAGCCGCCCTGCCACGCCCGGGTACCAGCTTGAGCCCGGCTCTAATGGCCGCGGGTTCTGACCAGTGTGCAAAGTTTCAAGAGTTTTTGAGCATGTTAAGGGCCCCGAAAGTGCCCGAATAGTCGTTAGAAAAAAAAAAAATAATAATCCTAAGGAAAACAATAGGGCCTTCGCCCTTTCAGGGCTTGGGCCCTAAAAAAAAAAAAATAATCCTAAGGAAAACAATAGGGCCTTCGCCCTTTCAGGGCTTGGGCCCTAACAATAGGGCCTTCGCCCTTTCAGGGCTTGGGCCCTAAAAATAATCCTAAGGAAAACAATAGGGCCTTCGCCCTTTCAGGGCTTGGGCCCTAATAATAATCCTAAGGAAAACAATAGGGCTTTTGCCCTTTCAGGGCTTGGGCCCTAATAATCCTAAGGAAAACAATAGGGCCTTCGCCCTTTCAGGGCTTGGGCCCTAAAAAAAAATAATCCTAAGGAAAACAATAGGGCCTTCGCCCTTTCAGGACTTGGGCCCTAATAATCGCAAGGAAAACAATAGGGCCTTCGCCCTTTCAGGGCTTGGGCCCTAATAATCGCAAGGAAAACAATAGGGCCTTCGCCCTTTCAGGGCTTGGGCCCTAAAAATGTTAAAGTTAAATAGCCAAAAGTTATGAAACCTCAAAAACTTTTTTTTTATGCCATGGAACAAACTATAGTTCAATCAGACCAAAGATTGACTTATACACAAGACGAATTATTATATGTCAAGGTTTATCCACTAGACTAGAGAGATCAGAGCCGGCGGCAAACGTCAGAAGCACTAGCCGAGGATAAGCTGTTCCAGTCGGGGTTGATCTCGCTGAGTGTCCGCTGAAGGCTTGGATTTCAGAACTCCAAAAACGTCAGAAGCATTTTTCAGATAGGCGCTATCTCTATAAATAAACTACAGATTTGACATTTAAACAACCACATTCTCGCCTGAAACACTCTTAAAATTACATTTCATGACTCAATAACAGTACTATTTTATATTTCGCGGATTTTCTCCTCTCCCATTGACGCTTGCTGGTTGGTACGAGGTGCATTCTGGGTTACCTGGCTATCTCAAGTCCACACAAGTCACCTCTCGATGCATCCTCGGTAAACGGGGCGGATCAAGAACACATCCGGGGATTTGAAGTGGACTTGGCTAGATGTGAACTTTGAATTGGAACAGTACTTGGGCAGCGACTGATGACGTTTCACAAGTCCACAAGAACACAAGTACAGACAAGTACCCATATTGAGAAACGGCTTCTATCTCTGCTTACATTGAACTTTCAGCGCTGCAACTTTGCAGATACTGTTAATGCACCATCAGCAACATTACACACTATTTAAAATCAAAAAGTGAAACCGGAATCAACCCCCCCTTTAATTCATAACGAAAAATGAATTACTGAAGAACTAATAGGTGATACTTTATTAACAACTTAAAGGAGAACAATGAACCTTTGGTCTAATAAAACATCGGTACCTCGTCAATCGTTCTCTGAGGTTTGTTTTCATGATAATCGAATGTAAAGAGTTTTATCTCTAAAAACTGTTTAGCGTATAATGCTAGTACTGGGGGCATTGACCAACTAAAATGAAATCGCTAGTTTATACCACTAACAAGGCTCAAAAGAGCCCCACAATAACACAGTAACATAACAAGGCTCCATACATGCAAAACGAAGCATTGACAACTTTGTAAGTGTACAGACCGTTTAATAAGAACATAAGTTATAAAGACCGTTTACTTTGTGTATACATACAGAAGCCATCTTAGGAAATAGTCTCGATAAGTCGATACAGTTCAGAAGTTCGTTGAACTTCATACAGTTCAGCTCACTCAGCACGACGTTCGGGGATCGACTTGTCGAGACTATTTGAAGAGTTTGGTTCCAAAACGCGATAAACGCCATTTTTAAAAAAAATGAGTTACTGCAAAAATCGGACTTTTCAATACCGACCAGATACAAAACAATGTTTAATTTGACGTAAAATGCGATATCCGCCGTGTTATTATGTAATGTTTTCTCCCTTTCTTTCCAAACCGCGACAAACGCCAGTCTCCCTTTTCCACAAAATGCGACATATCCGCTTAACCGATCACAACGCACCATTCACGCAATGTAAACAGTAATGGAAATGCCGGCTGTTGCTTGTTCTCACGCGACAGCATCAAACTTCTGTCACGCTGGCACACTAACCCCAGGGATCTTTTGACAAACTTTCAGTTGTTTTATTCAAAGTCAACGAAAACCGAGCAGGACCAAGCCATTTTACAGCTGATCGCCGTCAAAAAAGCTCAGCGACGACATCGCAAGGTTGACAACAGCGATATGCAGAAGTAACGTTAGATCATGCTTAATAAATCATAATTCATGATGATGTGCTCATCTTAGTTAATGTTTTAATTAAGGTGTTGTTCATCCATGAAGTCATGAATGAAAAACGTTTAACTGTTAAAAAAATGTTGTTAGTTCCTGATGAAAATAATGAAAGAATGAATGCATAATTCATGCATGATTCATTTTATCCGTGAATGCATGATAATTCATGACCTGTACCCTTAAAGTGTTACAGAATATTGTTATATTAAAGCAATGGATTTATAGGATTACACAAGAAATTCAATGTGTATAAAAGTTTTTTGATTAATTGCATTTTGAAAAAAATAAGTTAATGGATTTATTGCATTTTGGGGGAAAAATAATCTGTTTTTATAATAAATCTTTGAAAATCAAAACATGGATTTAATTTTTTATTGATATTATAACCTACAAATTCTATGTGAAATTTTGAAACTGGAAATAGTGTTTTTCATCTTCCCATTTTCTTGCTAAAGAAAACGTCTCGGTTACAGATGTAACCCTCGTTCCCTGAGTAGGGAACGGAGACGTTACGTCAAGGAGTGACGGAGAATGGGGGTTTCGCACAGAAAGCCAATCCTCTTCGAGTATTTAACAACGAGCCAATGGCGTGAAAATGCCATGGGTCTGCGGAATTTGCATAGCGTACTCCGCCCACCCCTGTGGGTATAAAAGGAGGAAGCAGACGCAACCGCAGTATGTCTTCGCTGAGGAGCCAAGACTGATCTCAGGCGTCACCCAGCGGTACAGCAGAAGTGGCAAGGAGACGTAACGTCTCCGTTCCCTACTCAGGGAACGAGGGTTACATCTGTAACCGAGACGTTCCCTTTCGTAGTCACTCCGAGTTACGTCAAGGAGTGACGGAGAATGGGGGTCTATGCCATCACGCCATCTTCCAGCTGTCTTCCAGTGCTCTGCGAAAGTCTAGACCTCTAACAGAAAATTACACAAAGGTCCCACTTTGACACAGAATTACCAAGGTACACTGGGAAACATATCCCGGGAGGGACATGCTACCAGATGCCTACCGAAGGGAGGACTTACAAAACACATATGGCCACTGGGGCTGCATATGGAGAATACTGGAGCGCCAACCGCAGGTGGCAACTAGCTCCAGGGGTGGCAGATGGCTTGCCAAGGGAAGACACATGCTCAGAGAGGCTTACAGTGGATAATACACGTGAGACAGTTACCAAAGGGGAACCGTGCACACGGAGGCACCTAGCCGGCACCAGAGCAAGCGCAGTGGTGCCCGCATCATAAGTGCTGGAGGACTCAGGGCTTCAAAGAAGGACAACTGAGGAAATATCGCACTTATCCAATCTGAGGAGTGGAGTGGCGAGCAAGCGAAGACACTCAAGCGGTTCCAGCACTAGCGGAGGCGAGTACGTGAGAGGAAACCGGCTCGATTCGCAAATAAAAAATCTTGCGAAGGTGTTAGGTGTCGCCCAGCCTGCAGCTCTGCAGATGTCTGTTAGCGAGGCGCCACGCGCTAAAGCCCAAGAGGAAGCCACACTCCGAGTGGAGTGGGCTGTCACACCAAGGGGGCACGGTCGACCTTGCTGCTGGTAAGACAAAACAATGGCGTCCACTAACCAGTGAGACAGCCGCTGTTTTGAGAGAGCCCTTCCCTTCTGGCTCCCCCCATAACAAACAAAGAGCTGAACTGAGGTCCTGAAACACCGCGTTCTGTCAACGTAGGTGCGGAGTGCACGCACCGGACAGAGCAGTGCCAAGGCTGGGTCTGCCTCCTCCAAGGGCAGCGCTTGCAGGGTCACCACCTGATCCCGGAAGGGAGTTGTGGGAACCTTGGGCACGTAACCGGGCCGGGGTCTCAGAACAACGTGAGAGTATGCCGGCCCGAACTCTAGGCACGCTTCGTCAACGGAGAATGCGTGCAGGTCCCCTACCCTCTTGATGGAGGCCAATGCAACCAGGAGAGCTGTCTTCAAAGACAGGAACTTAAACTCAACCGATTGCAAAGGCTCAAAGGGAGGCCTCCGCAGAGCATTTAACACTACCGAGAGGTCCCAAGAGGGCACGAGGGGAGGACGAGACGGATTTAGCCTCCTCGCTCCCCTCAGGAACCTGATGACCAGGTCGTGCTTCCCAACGGACTTACCTTCAACTGCATCATGAGAGGCGGAAATAGCCGCAACGTAAACTTTGAGGGTGGAGGGCGACAGCCTACGCTCCAACCCATCCTGCAGGAAGGAAAGCACAACACCGATCGAGCATCTCCTGGGGTCTTCTCGACGAGAAGAGCACCAGTTGACGAAGAGGTTCCACTTCAACGCATACAGGTGTCTAGTAGACGACGCTCTGGCGGAAGTGATGGTTGCTGCCACCGCAGGTGGTAGCGAACTCAAACCTGCCTCGTGCCGTCCAGGAGCCACACATGTAGCCTCCATAGATCGGGACGAGGGTGCCACAGAGTGCCCCGTCTCTGAGTGAGCAGATCTTGTCTCAGAGGAATAGTCCAAGGAGGTGCTGTCGCGAGGAGCATGAGTTCGGAGAACCACGTCTTGGTGGGCCAATAAGGGGCTACCAGCAGGACCTGCTCCTCGTCCTCCTTGATCTTGCACAACACCCGTGCAAGGAGGCTCACTGGGGAAAACGCATACTTGCGTGGGCCCCGCGGCCAGCTGTGCGCCAGCGCATCTGTACCGAGCGTGCCCTCGGACAGGGAATAAAACTGGACGCAGTGGGAAGAGTCCCGGGAGGCAAACAGATCTATCTGAGCTTCCCCGAACTGGTCCCAGATCAGCTGGACCGTCTGGGGATGGAGTCGCCATTCGCCGGAGACAGGGCGGATCCGCGACAGCTCGTCGGCTGCCAGGTTCCGGGCTCCAGGAATGTACACAGCACGAAGGGACCTCAGGTGCTTCTGACTCCATAGTAGGAGGTGGCGAGCGAGCTGCGACATCCGACGTGAGCGTAGACCCCCCTGGTGGTTGATGTACGCTACTGTAGCGGTATTGTCTGAGCGGACAAGTACGTGCTGACCCCTGAGCAGTGCTCGAAAGCGGTGCAGGGCCAGGCGTACTGCCAGCAGCTCGAGGCAATTGATGTGCATGAGGCGCTGGGGTCCTGTCCAGGAACCCGCGGCTGCATGCCCATTGCACATGGCACCCCAACCCGTGGTAGATGCATCCGTGGAGACAACGAGATGCCTGGAAACTCGCTGGAGAGGGACACCTGCCCGAAGAAAGCTGAGGTTCAACCACGGGAAGAAGGTTCGGCGGCACGCTGGAGTTACTGGAACCCGGAGCGAGCCACGATGCCATGCCCACCTCGGGACTCGATCGCGAAGCCAGAGCTGAAGCGGTCTCATATGAAGCAATCCGAGTGGCGTAGCCGCGGCTGCGGATGCCATATGCCCCAGGAGCCTCTGAAAGAGTTTCAGTGGAACCGCACTCTTGCCGTCGAACTGTCGAAGACAAGTCAGCAGTGAGTGTGCGCGCTTGCTCGTAAGCTGCGCGGACATGGCGACCGAGTCTATCTCCATGCCGAGAAAAGAGATCCTCTGCACGGGGCAAAGTTTGCTCTTCTCCCGGTTGACCCGAAGGCCCAGACGGGCTAAGTGCTGAAGCACTATATCTCTGTGTACGCAAACCTGTTCTCGAGAGTGAGCCAAAATTAGCCAATCGTCGAGATAGTTCAGGATGCGAACCCCGTGTTCGCGAAGGGGAACAAGGGCTGCCTCGGCGATCTTCGTGAAGACGCGAGGGGACAGAGCTAACCCGAATGGGAGAACCGTGTACTGATATGCCTGGCCTTCGAAAGCGAACCGAAGAAACGGTCTGTGTCGAGGCAATATGGAGACATGACAGTACGCATCCTTCAGGTCGATCGCTGCAAACCAATCCTGATGCCGAACACATTCGAAAATGCGTTTGGCCGTGAGCACAAAACGTGCAGGTCCAGGATCGGTCGTAACCCACCGGTCTTCTTGGGGACAATGAAGTAGGGGCCGTAAAAGCCGGACTTCACCACGGCTGGAGGGACCGTCCCGATTGCACCCTTCGCCAGCAGGGTCGCAATCTCCGCTCTCAAAACCGGGGCATTGCCATCGATTATAGTGGAGCGAACTCCCCTGAAACGGGGAGGAGATCGTGCGAACTGAATCGCGTAGCCGAATCTGATCGTTCTGATGACCCAGCGGGACAGACCGGGGAGCTCGAGCCAAGCTCCGAGGAACCGAACCAGCGGGGTCATACGAGCCACAGACGTCCCCCCGGAGGGGCAGCGGGGCGGAGTGACTGGCATGCGCACGGGAGATACCACATGCGGGTGCGTAGTCGAGCTCCGCTCCCCGACAGAAGAGACCAGGGAAGGACCAGCGTTCCACGGGGGTCTGTTCTGCCGGGGGTCTGGCGACAGAGGGGGAGAGGAGCGGTGCGGTCCGGGGACGACGCACGCTCCTCTCCGCGCCCTCAGAGACAGAGGGGAATGAGCGGGGCGACACTGTGGAGCGTCGTGCGCACTCATTCCGGTCTGTGTGCTCAGTGATAGTATAAAGTCTTTCTTTAACGCACTCAACCCGTCTTATTATTATATATTTTTATATATTTTTTTTTTTTTTTTTGAGCAGCGGGGAGCGGAGAACAAAAGATTCTCCCCCGGCCCTCTACGGGGGGAAGGAGGGGCCCTGCTACCTCCTCCTGGGAAAGACTCGATGCCATCACTGAGCAGCCCATAGGGGGCTGTGACGCTCCTCTGCGACCGCCTCTACGGCGCGACCTGGGTGAAGGCTGCTGCTGGGGTCGCTCCGGAGGGAAGGGCGCAGAGGCTCGTCCTCGGCGGCGAACAGACTGAGGCGGCTACACCGGCGGCTGGGTGAAGGCAGCAGCTGGCCGTCGGGGCAGCCTCAGCCTGTTTCTGGGCGGTAGAGAACTGCTGGGCAAAGTCCTCAACCGCACCGCCGAAAAGCTTTTTTTTTTTTTTTTTTTTTAGCAAAGATGACGCTCCTGGACTACACTAGTGGCCATCACCTGATCCAAGGGAATCAGTCCCGCCCTCGTGCATACCTCTGAGCAGTCTGCTTGGCAGACCTAAAAAAAAAACGCCCATCATATGCATAGCGGCGGCCGCCCGCCGCGCTATAGGATCGCGCCGTCATAGACGACGAAAACCTACAGGCTCTGGGGGGATGCTCGGGGGGCCCCCGAGAGGAGGCGCTCCGCGGACACAGTTGCATCGCGACAGAGCGCTCCACCGGAGGCACCTCAGCATACCCACGGGCAGCTGCGCCGTCGAGGGGAGGAAAGGCGGGGGAAGCTGACGAGCGCGTCCTCGTCAGTTCCGCATGCAGCTCGGGGACGAATGGCATTGGGGTCGGCTGTGGCCTCGCGGCGGCGGCTTTGCCCAAAAACGATTCATCCATCCGTGAGTGATCGGGGTGGGCCGGAAGATTCCAGTGCAACCCGATACTCACGGCGACCCGAGAGAGCATAGCCGTCATCTCGGGATCCGACACGGGCAACAGGCGCTCCCTAAGGAGGTCGTGCAACCGCATCTTCACTTCCCGAGGAATCAAGCCCGCCTTTATGTGATGCCGCGATCGATAACGCGTCTTCCTCTGGAGCGCCAAACGATCCAGACGGTACCCGCGAACAGGCAGACGTCTGAACCGTTTCGGCGCTCGCTGGCTACAACACTGTTGCGGTGGGTGGGACCCGAGGAGCTAGCGTCGGGGGTTTGTTCCACACCGTCACCGACAGATCACCCTGGCCGCGAGCCGAAGAGCTTCCCCGGGTAGAGGAAGCTGAACGGGTAGCGGAGGCGGGGACTCTCACAGTAAGATCATTGAGTCTCGATCTAAGTGTTGAGATGGTCATATTACCACAAAAGGCACATGACTCAACCACGAAAGCTGCTTTAGCATGATGAAGCCCAGACATACAAAGCAGCGATCGTGCCCATCAGAGAAAGACGGATATCGACCGCACCCAGAAGAACACGGGCGAACCGTCTTTAAAAAGACGTGCCGCGTGTAGCTCTTTCAGAGGAGAGGAGGAAATTCACTCTTTCAGCGCCGAGGCGACCAGGGAGAAGCGCAAAGTCTGGCAGACCACTGCACAGATCGCAGGCAATGCAGAATCTCGCTGGGTACCGCCGTCACACCAACACTGAAGAGGACGCTCGTCTCGAAGAGGCTTTTAGTGATATGGCTTGTGGAGAGAAGAATGCTCTTGGCTCCGAAGCGAAAACATACTGCGGTTGCGTCTGCTTCCTCCTTTTATACCCACAGGGGTGGGCGGAGTACGCTATGCAAATTCCGCAGACCCATGGCATTTTCACGCCATTGGCTCGTTGTTAAATACTCGAAGAGGATTGGCTTTCTGTGCGAAACCCCCATTCTCCGTCACTCCTTGACGTAACTCGGAGTGACTACGAAAGGGAACACAGTTTTACTCAAATTCATCAAAATGGATTTATAGCGTTTTGGAACCAAACTCTTCATTTCCTAAGATGGCTTCTGAATGTATACACGAAGTAAACGGTCTTTATAACTTATGTTCTTATTAAACGGTCTGTACACTTACAAAGTTGTCAATGCTTCGTTTTGCATGTATGGAGTCTTGTTATGTTACTGCGTTGGTGTGGGGCTATATTGAGCCTTGTTAGTGGTATAAACTAGCGATTTCTTTTTACTTAGTCAATGCCCCCAGTACTAGCATTATACGATAAACAGTTTTTAGAGATAAAACTCTTTACATTCGATTATCATGAAAACAAATCTCAGACAACGATTGACTAGGTACCGATGATTTATTAGACCAAAGGTTCATTGTTCGCCGGAGTTCTCCTTTAAAGGGTATCTATTATGGATTTTTGAAAATTGCCCTTCATGTAGTGTTTAACATAGATCTAAGTGAACGAAAACATCCTGCAAAGTTTTAAACATGAAAGTTCATTGTATACAAAGTTATTGTCTCTCAAAAGTAAGAGTCGACTCTGAGTCGCTGATATGAATCGTTTGAAGAACAATGCTTTTCCTGTCTAGTTGACGTCAACTTGACAAGTTATTTGAATAAGAAACGCCCACTTAAGGATCACGTGACCCATCGACAGCGATGCCAGCTTAGTTTTCGGCTCTGCTCGCATAATCTTATTTTTTCAATTATCCTGTCACATACTCGAAATACTTCGACACCTTTCTCATCATGAGCCTTTCCCCAACCAAAGAAGCACGGAAAAGGGAAAATGAACAATCGCCTTTGAAGAAAAAATTTAAGGATTCAGTCATCTCCAAGGAAGAACTCGATACGGCTATTGCTAATGGCATAACGCTAGCCCTCCAAGAACAACAACGCGGTCTAGATACGGCCGTAATCTCCGCTGTCAGGGAAGCTGTAGACTCTGTCCTGGTCCCAGCACTACGTGATTTACGAACCGAAATTCAAAAGACTAATGAAACCGTAAAGGAGATCAGCACTGAACTTGAGAATGTAGCCAAATCCTCTAAACGGATTCAAGGCCGATTGGACTCTGTTCAGACGGCTGCACGAGAGGATAGGCGATCGGTTATTGAATTAAAGACCCAGCTAGACCAGCTCACTACGAAGTTGACAGACCTAGAGGACAGGGGACGGAGGAATAACGTTAGGCTGGTTGGCTTACCGGAAGCAGTAGAAGGTTCAGATGCAATCGGCTACCTGAAAGAGAATCTTCCTAGGTGGATCCCCTCATTGGTGGACCGAGACATTGAAATTGAACGGGCACATCGTGTGTATGATGGAGGAGAGGCCAAATCCAACAAGCCGCGCACCCTTATCTTCAGATTACTGCGTTGGCAAGACAGAACGGCTATCCTGAACGGTGCACGTCAAGTTTATCCAGTGAAATACGCAACCAACGGCGCTACCCGCTCACGCGCATCCGCTCACGCCTCCCGCTCATACTTCGGCGCCAACAACCGGCATTATCTTGTTCTTTCCCGATTATAGTCCAGCGACAACAGCAAAGAGAAAGAGCTTCAGTTCTACCATGAAGAAGGCTAAAGACATGGGCCTGGAGCCATTCCTTATTTATCCCGCGCGGATAAAACTGCAGTATAAAGGCGAGAGGAAGATGTTCGACTCCCCCCAGGCCGCCGAAGATTTTATCAACTCTCTTCCTCGGAGGTCAACATCTAACGTTACACCTGTACGGCGCGATGGTGGTGCTACTGATGCAGCCTCAAACCCGACCAAAGAAAATAACGACGGGGACTCTCCTCACGCTAGAGAAGGCGATTTAGTGGACATGGAGGAATGAACTCAAATCAGCTAACAAGTTTTCTTGCATGGACAATCTTAGGATCATCACCAAAAGGCATTTTGGAATGTAAGTGTAGTAGTTAGGCTACATCCCTGAGTTATAGTTTCTTTGAAATGACTTAAACTAGTATGCAAATTTACCCTTGTTTTGCAAGTTCGAGAGGTGACGAATATATTCATTTAATATGTTACGATTGTGTGGGCTTATCTGATACTATAGCCAGACGTTGGGCTGGATTGGTCACGTATCAGACGATGTTTATGTTCTTACAGACCTACGGCTTTTTGCCCGTGCGGTCTGTGTTTGTTTTTGTACATAGTTCCCTCACCCCCCTCCATACAGACATATTCCTACTTTTTTGATAGAACATCACATCAGCATTGGGACATCGGTACGATAGTTGGCAGGATGCTTACACATGTTCATATTTCAAGACAGACCTTAGCGATATAATATGTCGATGCAGTTTTTGAACATATTATCCCTCAATGTGAATGGCCTAAACTCCCCTATCAAACGCACTCGTGTTCTTGAGTATCTATATCGTAAAAAGATAGACATCGCCCTTATTCAAGAAACACACCTAAAACAATGCGACGTGGCACGATTTCAGAATAAATATTATAGATTAATTGCGTCATCGTGCGCCCTAAATAAAACCAAGGGAGTATGCATCCTTCTTAACCGGAAAATATCATGCAATGTAAATGTTACTGGATGTGATGAGAATGGAAGACTTGCATTTGCCCGGGTTTGTATACTTAATCATAAATTAGCGTTCACGTCCATATATTGCCCAAATGAGCCTGACAGAGTTTTCTTTTCTTACATTGAAAATACATTGTTAGAACAAAATGACTGTTCTTTAGTGGTGGGAGGTGACTTCAATGCAGTTCTTAACCCGTCTCTTGATAAATCTAATTCAGATGTAACGGCCAATCCTTCATCTACCTTATTGAATACACTTCTCAAAGATTTAAATCTTGTGGATGTGTGGCGTATACAGAATGTTACCGCTAGAGATTACACATTTTTCTCGAATAGACATAAATCATTCTCCCGGATAGATTATATTTTTCTTAGTCCAACCCTAATGGCAGGACATACGTCCATTACTATTTTACCAATTCTATTATCTGATCACTCCGCACTTATATGCAACATCGATCTGCCCAACATCAAGTTAAAGGCCCCCAGGTGGCGTTTAAACACATCTTTACTAACTAACGCTGGATTTCTTAGCTCACTCAAAGCAAAATTAAAAGATTTTTTAGATATTAACACAAAGGATTGCCCTAACCCACAAGTTTTATGGGAAGTCACAAAGTGCTTTTTACGTGGTTTTTGTATCTCATTCTCCTCAACTTTAGCTAAAACAAAAGCTTCCCAGATCACAAATCTTGAAAACAAAATAGAATCATTAGAGAATTTGCAAAAACATAACTTCTCAGATGATCAGTCTAAATTGCTAACATCTTTGAAAGATGAATACAAGACTCTGACTGTATCAAAGGCAGAATTTATCTTGCATAGAACTAGACAAAAGTACTATTTTGATGCAGAGAGACCTAGTCATCTACTCGCTCTTATGCTTAAAGAATGTGAAACAAAAGCTCACAACCCAGCAATAAATACACCCGAGGGCAAAATTACTACCAATCCGCAGGCTATCAATAATACATTCTTAACATTTTATGAAAACCTATACAAATCAGAGGTTTCTTATGACGAGGCTACTAGCAAACATTTTCTTGACAAACTAGAGCTTCCCTGCCTCAAGCAAACTGATCAAGATGATCTGGAAGCTGTATTAGAGCTGGATGAACTTCATAAAGCTGCGAAATGTCTCAACAAAGGCAAATCGCCTGGTTTGGATGGCCTCCCTCCAGAGCTTTATTTAGAGATATGGGATATGGTGGGCACACTCATGCTAGATTCGTTCAATTTTGCAATCCAAAATGGGACCTTTCATAGAGACCAAAAAACAGCACTTATGACCCTACTTTTGAAAAAGGGAAAAGATCCTTTTGAGTGTTCTAGCTTTAGACCAATATCTTTACTTACAAGTGATCTGAAGATATATGCCAAAGTACTCGCTCTGCGCCTGGAAAAAGTTATCCAATCTCTAGTTAAAGAAGACCAAACAGGCTTTATCAAGGGACGCTATGCATCTGATAACATGAGAAGGCTGCTACACATTATAGAGGTGGCAGAGACACACCCAAATCCTTGTGCTGTGTTTTCACTGGACGCAGAGAAAGCGTTCGATAGGATAGAGTGGAAATATATGTGGGCAGTTCTACAACGTTTCGGTTTCAGGCACAATTTCATATCAATGATCAAGGCGCTATACCACTCACCTTTAGCAAGTGTTCTAACAGGTGACATAATCTCCTCTCCTTTTACCCTGCAGCGTGGTACAAGACAGGGGTGTCCACTCTCGCCACTTTTATTTTGTCTCTCTCTGGAACCTCTAGCACAAGCCATCAGACAATCTACAGCCTCCCCTATGGAAATTGGTCATCATAAGCATATTATATCTCTGTACGCGGATGATATAATTTTGTTCTTAGATAACTTTGACACCTCTATTCACCCAGTTATTAAAGAATTTGAAAACTTTAGCAGTCTGTCAGGCTACAAAATTAATTGGACAAAATCTGCACTTATGCCTCTAAATAATATACACACAAGTGTTCCTATCCCCAACTATATTCACATCGAAAGTTCTTTCACATATCTGGGCATTACAATATATAGAAACATACATAAAATTAACAGAGACAACTTCAACACGATGTTAAGCAAAATAAAGTTAGATATTCATAGATGGAGGAATCTAAAAACGTCTCTTCAAGGTAGAATTAATACTGTTAAAATGAACATATTGCCCCGTTTTAATTTTCTTTTCTTTATGTTACCACTCGGCCCCCCTCCAAGTTACTTTAAAGACATTCACTCGATGATTTCCAGTTTTATTTGGGATGGTAGACGGCCCAGGGTTCGTTTGAATACGTTGCAACGGCCCAAACTGCTGGGTGGTCTAGCAGTACCAAACGTTGAACTGTATTATTGGTCATTTCAGATCAGGGCACTCAGCAAATGGGTAGACCCACTGTCTACCACTGCATGGAGATTGATTGAATCTGCTAAAATATTACCACACAAACTGCAAGATATCCTATTCTCTAGTGTAACAAACAAAACAATAAAAGAGAGTTTTGGGCCCATCATTGCTAACTCTATACAAGTGTGGAAGAAGGCAGAACGGTGGATGGGCGGCCCACCTAAATTCTGTCGGAACACGCCACTATGGCATAACCAGAGATTATTATGTGGCAACAAACCATTTAATCAGCCATCCTGGTCATCCCTTGGAGTGAATACTTTAGGTGATATATATGATACTCAAGGTCTCTGCTCCATTCAAGATTTAAGAACACGTTTTTATCTTCCTGCGTCCTCTTATTTTGTTTATCTTCAGCTAAGATCAGCATTAAAAACATATGGAGTTCCCTGGAATTCTCCTCCCCCCTCACATCCCATGTTACAATGGATTGCACCATTACTGGGCAAACCTTCTGTCTCCTTAATATATAGTGCACTGATTCAGCATAGGGCCAAAACTTTACCAATTGAATCCATATGGAACAGGGAGTTAGGGAGTTTGAATGTAAACCTAGATTGGGAAAGAATATGGTATAACCTAAGTCTAACTTCTAAGAACCTAGCGCACCAACTAATACACTTCAAAACAATACATAGAGCCTACATCACACCCTACAGGAGATTCCAGATGAAATTACAACCTACTCACAACTGTCATATATGTAACACTGCTTCACCTGGAACGTTTTTACACATGTTTTGGGAGTGTCCAGTTATTTCTAACTTCTGGTTACATATAAATTCATCTTTAGCAGATATACTTGACATTTTTTATGTTCCGAATCCTGGTTTCTGTCTTCTTAATGATAATTCTGATATAAATCTAAAGCAAATTCAGTTAAAAATGTTGTTCGCAGGGTTTACCTCTGCAAAGAAAACAATTTTGAAAAACTGGTTCTTTCCGGATATGTGTATGGAATCATTCTGGATCCATAGCCTTGTCAACATTGTCAATCTTGAACATACAACTGCACGACTCAATAAGGCGCAACCAGCGACTGTACAAGCTTGGAACTCTTTCTTATCTAGGATTATTTCTTGGTCCAGGGACAACAGCTAGGCAATCTTTGATGTGAACTGTACCTGCCAAACATATTTCTGTTGTTTTATGTATTGTCTTATCATATGTGATGTTTTTCTTTTTCTTAATTATATTAGTCACATATGATTCTGGAGATGTCTGTATGTACCCCCCCCCCCCCCACCCCCCACCCCCCCAAAGAAAACAATAAAAATGTTGATCACAAAAAAAAGAAACGCCCACTTATTGCGCTCGGAGACGCCAGGGAAAACCGGAGCTTGTAACGATCGAAGCTGTGTATTTACATGCATCACATTATTGGGTGGTGTGCCCCTTTAAAGGGCCACTAGACAACAATGCTGTCAAACAGCGACCCCTAGAGTAACTGTGGAGTACTTGTTTTTAACATTACTGTTGTAAATACCACTCATGGAGGGCATGATGTGTGTTACATAGTATACTACATTGTGTCTATTTTGTTGTTTAATGAGATCTAATATATGTTGTTAGTGGTGAGAATTTTCACGTGATTAAATACATATCCCCATGAACTTTAATGGTCCAGAGGATGAACTTTTGCCATGTTTGTCACAGGTTCTGGGTTCTAATTCTTACTAATAGTATAGTTTATTTTCCTCATCAACACCGATTATATATTAGTGGCTGTATTTCAAGCAGGGACATGTTTTTTGTGCATTGGGTTTTGTGATTTCACCGTAATGAGTCTCTCAGTCCCCGCAATGGATTGAGCAATGAGCGCGCGTCCGTTTGAATATCACAACAGAACACTGAATCCACTGAAACTGATCGCACCGGCAACGAGCACTTTGGTCACTTGAATTAAAAAACAACACATTTCAGATCGCCTCTTATTTAACAAACAAAATAAATGAATCTACTAGAGTTACCTGGAGATGTTTTATTTGTTTGTATTGGTACATCCGTGCTGCGAGATGCTTCAATGGGGACATATCATATGTACATTACGGCTATGCTCGCGTCTGACTCCTCGCTCGGTCAGTCTGCTTTTTCCTCTTTCTCTGTTCCTCCGACAATGCTTTCCTAGCTTTCTATATCTTATACGCCGGCTCCGCCATGACGATAGTGTGACAAACTCCATCCTTGTCGACCTTGTTCCTGGATATGTGCAGTGTTGTCGCAAGACTCGCAAAGGAATATGTTACATCGCGAGAGCTGATATCACACGATACTTCCTAATATTGCAGGGCGGCGAGCCGCCGGCCTGAAACTGCAAGTGAGATTTTTCCGCTCACAGGCACCAGGGGGGGTCGAGACACCCACCATTCAACCCGAAAGAAGTCATATAACCATTTCAATAACTCTGAAGCTGTTAAATTAAGCTAAAATAACTGCCTTGTGTCCCTTTAAGAGACTGATCACGTCATTTATGACGCGCGCTATGGGTGATGACGCTGTTGAGTTGAGCGTGTGTGTGAGATTTGATATGAGATCCACCGTAGATGCTAAGCGTGCTCTACCTTTTTGTTATGTTTAATTGATTTGTTTTGTGACGCTAAGAAGGAGTTATCTCTCATGTGTGAGAGGATCGCGTTGCCTGGTTTGCCTGCCATTAAAATGTGCGAGTTGCAGCATTTGCGCCTCTAGACTCCTTCTTCTGTTGACTTTGTGGGAGCTATCCCGTTCAAAGCATTACAATTGGCGCCCGAACGACTTGAAACTGGATCCGTCATCTACGTGGAACCTGATTATTGAATTAGGCATTATTGAACCAGCTACAGGTCCTTGGGCTGCCCCGGTTGTGATTGTGCAGAAGCCGTGTGGTGAACCACGTTTTTGCATGGACTATCGTGGGTTAAACCAGCTCACCACAAAGGACTCTTACCCATTGCCGAGAGTTGATGAGTCCCGTGACTTCCTTTCCCGAGGAAAATTTTGAACCACAATTGACCTTGCTCTGGGATACTGGCAAGTCTCCATGGCAGAAAGCTCAAAACCGAAGACTGCTTTTGTTTCACATTGTGGGCTGTTTCAGTTCCGAGTGCTTCCATTTGGTCTGTGCAATGCACCGGCGACCTTTCAAAGGCTTATGAACAGCGTCTTGGCTGGGCTTGTATATAAGTCCTCTGCGGTCTACCTGGACGACATTGTTGTGGCTTCGCCCACCTTCAAACAACATCTTGATGATCTCAAGGAAGTGTTTTCAAGGCTTCAGTCTGCCGGGTTGACCATTAAACTAGCCAAATGCCAGTTCTGTCGCAAAGAGCTTACCTTCTTGGGGTATCGGGTTTGTCCAAGTGGAATCCTGCCGGAACAAGACGAAGTAAAGGCCATGACGGACTTTAACCCCCCTGTCAATGTGAAGCAAGTGAGGCAGTTCCTAGGCTTGACAAGCTATTATCGTCGTTTTATACAATACTATGCACGCCTTGCTGAGCCACTCTTCAACCTCACTAAAAACGACGTTCCTTTTGTCTGGGACACGGCTTGCCAGGAGGCTATGGACCTGCTTAAGGGAAAGTTAACTTCGGCACCTGTGTTGAGTTTCCCCGACTTTACTCTCTTGTTTTTTATTCATGCTGACGCCTGTGATGCAGGCCTTGGAGCTGCGTTGATGCAGAGAGATCAGAATGGTAGAGATGTGGCTGTGGCATATGCGAGTCGGGCCCTGCATAAAGCTGAGAAACCTTATTCCACGCCCGAGAAAGAGTGCCTTGCTGTCATCTGGGCCCTGGAGCACTTTAGGCCTTATGTTGATGGTCTCCACGTCACAATCTTCACTGACCACAGTGGACTTAAGTGGTTGATGTCCCGCCCGAATCCCACGGGCCGCCTCGCTCGATGGTCTCTACGCCTTCAGGACTTCGATTTCGACATTGTCCACAAGCCTGGTGCTCGAAACACGGTGCCTGATGCGCTGTCGAGGAACCCTCTAACAGTTGAGTCACCGCCAATGGACATACTTCCTGAGTACACTGTGATTGGTGGTCTTGACCTCCGTACGCTTTCTTCTGTGACTCTCACGGACCGTTCTCATGTCAGACAACTACAGCTCGATGATCCAGTTACGGGTGACCTTCTCCGTAAAATGGAGGCTGCGCTCCGACAGGAGGATGAAGTTGATGGATGCTCTCAGTATTTCGTTCAAGATGGTCTATTATACTTCAACGACCCCAAACCTGCTTGCGGTATCCATCCTTTGAAAGGATTAAAGCTGTATGTTCCCGAGTCTCTCAAACGTACCTTGCTGAGGTATTTATTATTATTATTATTATTATTATTTTATTTGTAGAAAAAGACAAAAGGGACAATACATATTAATGAACATTTTTCACAAATGTAAATATGCCAGATTATAGCCATAGGCTAATTTCCATCTGCAGACCCCCAAGCAGGTAGATGTTACACAAATACATACAGACACACTATGCACAGGCTATATACAGAAGCAAGGACAGTGATCAGTGATCACAACATATTAGGACAAGCCATATTACACTGACCCCTTTTACACCATCTATACTATACTAACTCCTATTACACAACCCATTTCACACTAATAATTCTATCCTCTTTAGTTTTATGAAACACTAACTCTATTTTACATCAGATATTTAGACTACTGTTTACTCAACATGCTCACATATTTGTGTGCCCCTCAACCATACTTTTAAACGACTCCTAAAAATAGGAAAACTTGTGCTTGCTTTCCCTCAATGACTGAGGAATACTATTCCAGGAGCTCACCCCCTGGTATGATAGAGCATTCTGTGAAAAGGCGGTTCGCCTAAACGGCAAGTCACAGTCCCCTCTCATAGTGGCTCTAGTTACTCGAGACCCGACAGCACTGATAGACTTTTGTTTGATAAAATCACTTAATGGTGGAGGCGCCAGACCATGTATAACCTTATAGATTAGACAGGCTGATTTAAAAAATTTGAAATTCGCTAAATTTAAAAACCTATTTTTATCAAGAATATTACAATGATGATATGATGGTTTCTTGTCTAATATTTTCAGTGCTCTTTTGTAGCATACTTCAATTGGTCCAATAGCAGCATAACTCGTATAAGACCAAGTTGTGATACAGTACTCAATATGAGCCAGAATCATAGAGTGCAAGTATGTGATCACTGCTGCATCTGTTAATGATGTACGAATCTGTTTAAAGTTCCGTAAATTAACATTTACAGTTTTCACAACTTTTTACCACAACAAGGTATTATCACGATCATCCAACTGCGGGTCACCTGGGAATAACTAAGACCTTAGCCCGACTGAAACGCAGGTTTTTCTGGCCTAAAATGGCATCTGAAACAAAGAAATATGTGACCGCTTGCACAGTTTGCGAACTGACAAAACCAAGCCAAAGGAAGCCTGCCGGTCTAATGGTCCCGATTCGGCCTCAGAAACCTTGGGAATATGTTGGTGTTGATTTTGTGGGCCCGTTGCCTCGTACCTCCAAGGGAAATGCTTACATCTTGGTATTTGTCGATTATTTTTCTAAGTGGGTTGAGATCGTGGCAGTAAGAGAAGTCACAGCTCATGTAGCAGCCGGCAAGCTGCTGAGTGAAGTCTTTTCTCGTCATGGGGCCCCCACTTACTTAATTTCAGACAGAGGTTCCCCTTTTGTGAGTGAGCTGTTTGGACAGATGCTTACTGCCCTGGGAACTGAACATCGATTAACAACTGCATATCACACGCAGACTAATGCAACAGAGAGGGTAAACCGTACTGTCAAGACGGCCATTCGAGCGTACGTGGATGAAAAACACACCTCCTGGGACCGGTACATCCCACAAATCAGCTTTGCACTACGGACCGCGCCACATGAAAGCATGGGTCAAACACCGTCCATGATGTTGTATGGGAGGGAGTTGGACACTTCATTGGATCTGGTCACTCAGCCTGTCTGGGATGGGATGGAGGAGACTGAAGTCCCATACTCTGAGCGCTTAAGGTTGTCACTGCGAGAGGCGCATGATCATGCCAGGGCAGCTCTGGAAGCCAGTCATGACAAAAGAAAGCTGCACTATGATAAAAGACGCCGATCTGTTTCTTATGTCATTGGAGACCTTGTCAGAATGAGAACTCATCCTAAATCAGATGCTTTGGCCACCTTTACAGCTAAACTAGCACCTCTGTACTATTGAGTTTTCATGTGTTATGTTAAAAAAAACAAAAAAAAGAAAATTGTATTTTGTACACATGGCTTGGCTTTCACAGGTTTTTGTTTTAGAGATTTTTTTGTGGTGCATACTGTGTAATGTGTAGCTCATACTGACATGTATGCCAGTTATTGGCTTCTGTATGTTTAACACAGTTTGGTTAATGGGTTATCCATGTTTCCATGTATGGGACTGGATGTGTATGTTGTCCTTATGTTGTGTACGGCTGGGGACAGCCTTTTTCTTTCCGGGGGGGGGGGGGGGGGGGGGGGGGATCTGTAACGATCGAAGCTGTGTATTTACATGCATCACATTATTGGGTGGTGTGCCCCTTTAAGAGACTGATCATGTCATTTATGACGCGCGGAAGCGCTGGGGGAGGAAAATGGAGTCAGACGAGAGCGAAGAAGACACAAGAGGAGTTGAGAACAGGAAAAGGAGAAAGAATAGCATTTCAAGTGACGGAAGCCGGACAAAAAGAACTGTTGAGAAATGTCAAGTAGGTATGATAGCAGTAACAAGAAGCGACGGGATCTTCAAGGATTCGCACAAGGTTGGAAGATTCGTTGGAAAGAAACTTGGAGATGTGCGGTCCATTAAAATAACAAGGAGTGGGATGGTTATTATTGACTGCGTGTCAAGGCGTCGTCAGAAAGAACAAGCTCTAAGGATTACGGTGTATGAAGATTACAGCGTGGTAAAATGTTTCCCACTCGGGACAGAATACAAAAAGAAAGGAGTAATAAGTGGCGTACCGCTGTCAGTGGAAGACGAAGAGTTTCGGGCTATTGAAGGAGTTTGTGAGGCCAGAAGACTGACAAAATTCCGTCAAGGAGAAAGGGAACAAAGTTCTTCTGTGTGTCTGACTTTTGTGGGAGATTTGCCAGAAAGGATATACTTAGACTACATATGCTACAGGGTGAGGAATTATGAAAGAGCTCCATTAAGGTGCTTTTGCTGTCAGGAGTATGGACATGTGGCTGCAGTGTGTAAAGGAGTCAGGAGATGTGGGAGATGTGGGAAAAATACTTGTGAAGGAGGGAAGTGTGAAGAGGAACAAGTAAAATGCATTCACTGTTCGGGAAATCATCATGCGGGGTCAATGGAATGTCCTGAAAAAATTAAACAGGTAAAAGTGATTAAAATCAGAGAAGAAGAAGGGCTGACATACGCAGAAGCAACCAAGAGACTGGAAAGAAAGGAACGAGCAGTAGTGCAAACAGAACAGGAATTGGAAAAGAAGGGAGAGGATCAGAAAAACGTTATTTGCATGGACAAGAAGCGATTCTTAGCATTTATTGCTATGGTGGTCAATTGTGCTGTGGAAATTAAAGGCAAATCAGAGAGGATCAAGATGGTGTTGGATGCGGCGAGAAGATTCTTGGACATTATGGACATATCAGGAGAAGAACTAGAATATACGTTGAGGGAAAAATTCATGCCATCTCAGACCATTGAGTCCGACATATAGAACAGATAGTGAACTTTAATAATACATTGAATTTGTATAGCGCATTTCTCAATCTCAAAGTCGTTTAAAGCCGTTGGTTGCGGCTTTAGGGTGATCACTGTAAATATATTGCACTGGGAAAACTATTTAATTCAGTAGGTGGCGGTAATGCAACATTTTGGATGCCAACCGCCATAAAACCCAAAAGAAGAAGAAGAAGAAGATTTATGTCGTTTTTCGAGATCTGGGCTTCGGAAAACAATCATGTCGACGAGACGCTGTGTTTTGAAGTGCGACGCAAAAGCGAACTTTTTCACCTGCCAAGTGAGGAGTATTTGAAGACTAAGTGGCTGCAGTTCATATATACAAGTACTGGTATACCACACAAGTATAGCCCAAACCTTGTTCTGTGTTTGCGTCATTTTGAAGATGATTGCTTCACAAACCTAAACGCTATAATGTATGGATTCGCGAGCCGGCTCTATCCTAACGAGCAGAGGATCTGAATCAGGTGTGTTAAATAAGGGAGACATACACAATATGCAGAGCAGTGGGTCGCGAGGACTGGAGTTGAGAACCCATTTTAAGGTGATAAGAGTTCCGTTTTCAACGATATCTGCACAGAGAATACCAATCACAACTGACTAGGTCATCTGACCAATCACCGCAGATTAGCGTCACGCAAAGGCGGGTTTTGGAAAAGGACTCGCTTAACGATTCATATGGGAGTCGGTGGGCAAATCAGGTAAAAATAAATGCCTATTATAAGACAACAAAAGTGTTTTTTGTCATTGCATGCTTGTAAAACTGTTGTTGGGGACTCCCAGAACAATATTAGGAACATTTTAAATGCCATAATAGGTACCCTTTAAGTCACTACTGTTAACTACTGTGGGGTGGTAATGGCGCAGTGGATAAGACACATGCCTTTGGTGTGAGATACGGGTTCGAATCCACTGTGAGACACCAATGTGTCCCTGAGCAAGACACTTAACCCCTAGTTGCTCCAGAGGCGTGTGACCTCTGACATATATAACAATTGTAATTTGCTTTGGATAAAAGCATCAGCTAAATGAATAAATGTAAATGTAAAAACTAAGTAAGATGTGTTAACTAATCAGTATGTCATAGAATTTTATGATTGTGTTAAGTATCAGTAGTTAATCAATAACTAATTAATTTTGTCATACTTCCTGAAGAACTGCTATTAAGGTGCTATTATGGGTCAAGAAAAATAACTATGAAGTAACTAATGAACAGTCATACACAATAGTTACTACAAATAATCCGTTTTATTTTAGCAGTGGAGTGGTGAATGAAGTACACAAATCTGAAGTACCTGAGTAAAAGTAGAGACATTAAATAAAATTTTACACAATAAAATATTACTCCAGTAAAATTATAATTAGGCCTATTCATTTTCAAACTTACATTAGTAACAGTACAAAAATAATTCATTTTTAAAGTAAAAAGTTCATTCTTCAGCTCTAATAAGAAAGATAAATGCAGACATTTACCTATAGGATATATTGATCTGCATATAACTTTTTATTTCTTTAGCAAAACCTATAATGTACATTACATTCATAGTGTTTACAGTATGAGTCAGAAGTATGTGGTAATTGTTTATTAATTACTAATGGGTTCCCTATATTTTCACTTTAGAATTGTCACACTCAAGGAACACAGAAGATCCAGTAATGCTGCAAGTTTTTTAATAGAGAAATCTGTTACTCATAAAACAGTCAGGCAGGGGTCATCATCCACATAAGCAATTTAAAACACAAAGAACAATGAGCAGACAGAAACAGACCTCAGAAGTGGTGTGATAATAGAAAAGGACTCCGTAACAAACAATAAAGACAGAGGGTATATATACACACAATCATAATGGTTCACAAATAATATAGACAATAACAATCATAATGGTTGACAGATGGGTGCAATGAACAGACAAAGATAGTGGGAAGTGTAGTTTCTGATGTGAATGACACCATGGGGGAAGAAGACCTAGTGGTGAACCTGGAAAACAAACCCATACTGTGACATGAATAATGTTTCAGGTTAACAGTTGCCGAATTCTTGAATTGAATTTTGATAATTAATGTTAATTAAAATATAATTAAATATCATTAATAATGATTATGTCAGGGTGTGGTTCAGGCAGAGGAACAAGGAGTCCGGAATATCGGTCACTTTTAATATATAAAACACAGGCTGGAAGACAGGAATATGGGCGCCAAACAGGCTAACATCAAACAACGGCCGACAAAGACTGAATCAAACAGAGGGAACTAAATACACAGATGAATCAAACATAATGAGGTGGAAAACAGGTGTAACAGATGAAACAAGAAGAGGAACAGGTGGCTGATGAGGGAGTGAGTTCCGGAGGGGAGACAAGAGGATCCTGGGAAGTGTAGTGCAGGAGACGCAGACAGAACGGTGCAGACGCAGACTGTGACAGAACTCCCCCCTCCCGGAAGGCGTGACCTCATGCCACAGAACAGAGGAAGGAGGGGGGATGATCTGAGGGCTGGGCAGGGCGGAGCAGGTTGAGGGCGTGGCCAGGGCGGAGCAGGCTGAGGGCATGGCAGAGCAGGCTGAAGGCGTGGCCAGGGCGGAGCAGGCTGAGGGCGTGGTGGAGCCAGCTGAAGGCGTGGTGGAGCAGGCTGAAGGCGTGGCCATGGCTGAGAGGACCCTTCGGGCGGCCACGGCGGTGAAGACCCCTCAGGCGGCCACGGCGGTGAAGACCCTTCAGGCGGCCACGGCGGTGAAGACCCTGCAGGCGGCCACGGCGGTGAAGACCCTTCAGGCGGCCACGGCGGTGAAGACCCCTCAGGCGGCCACGGCGGTGAAGACCCTTCAGGCGGCCACGGCGGTGCAGGCTGAAGGCGAGACCAGGGCAGAGCAGGCTGAGGGTGAGACCAGGGCAGAGCAGGCTGAAGGCGAGACCAGGGCAGAGCAGGCTGAGGGTGAGACCAGTGCAGAGCAGATGGAGGGAGGACTCCTGGTGGAGCCGATGGACACGGGGCTGACGACACCAGGGGGCCGACTGACAGGGGGGAAGCAGATGGGAGAGGAGACCAGGGTGAGGCTGAGGGACCAATGGGACATGGTGATGATGAGGGACCATGGAGACACCGCAGGCTCAGGTGACTGAAGTAATGACAGGGGCACAGAGGGACACGGTGAGGACAGATTGAGTGAGGGCTGACGGGTGACTGGAGGGAGTGAGGAGTCCAACTGAACTGGGGGGTGACATGACGGGGCGGAGCCAGAGGAAGGAAGTCCATAGGTGAGGGAAGGACGACGAGGGACCGAAGGGAATCCGGGGGAACGAGGGAGCCTGGCTGAACTGGTGGACAGAGGGGCCATGGAGGAGCTGAGGGAGGTGAGAGCCACGGGGGAGTAGATGGGACTAGGGGCTGAGGAAGAGTCCATGGAGAGGAGGTTGGAGGAAGAGACCGGGGATCCCTAGACCAGGTGGGTTTCGGGGGGCTGGAAGGCAGAAGAGCAGACGGAACACAGATGAGAGGAGGCGGGAGAGGGAGGCTGGGTGGGATCCTGGTCTCGGGCTCTGGCTGGACGGTCTCGGGCTCTGGCTGGACGGTCTCGGGCTCTGGCTGGACGGTCTCGGGCGCTGGCTGGACGGTCTCGGGCGCTGGCTGGACGGTCTCGGGCGCTGGCTGGACGGTCTCGGGCGCTGGCTGGACGGTCTCGGGAGCTGGCTGGACGGTCTCGGGAGCTGGCTGGACGGTCTCCGGCACTGGCTGGACAGGGCTGGACTAGACCAGCAGTGAAGCGGTCTCGGTGGGGCTGGACGGAACCAGCAATGAGGAGAGTTCAGACTTGACGGGGCTGGACGGAACCAGTGATGAAGAGAGCTCTGATTCAGCAGGGCTGGACGGAACCAGCGGTGAAGAGTGCTCGGGCATTGGAGTGGGGCTGGTGCCGTCATCCACGGTGAAGGAAGATCCACAGGACACCAGCACCCACTCCACACAGGCGGCGAAATCCTCGTCAGGACCGCTCCCTGGGAGGCGTGCCCGGGACCGCTCGCTGAGGCTGGCGATGTAGAATACACACAGCGAGCGGTCAGAATAGTGGGTGAGGCACGCCGACTCCAGAAAATCCCTGGTGTGGGACTCCAGGGAACGGTTTTCTTGTTCCAGGCAGAGGAGGGCTACTGCTGGAAGGTCCATTTTTCTTTCTTAGGTCGGTCGTTCTCTCAGGGTGTGGTTCAGGCAGAGGAACGAGGAGTCCGGAATATCGGTAAAGATCACTTTTAATATATAAAACACAGGCTGGAAGACAGGAATACGGGCGCCACACAGGCTAACATCAAACAACGGCCGACAAAGACTGAATCAAACAGAGGGAACTAAATACACAGATGAATCAAACATAATGAGGTGGAAAATAGGTGTAACAGATGAAACAAGACGAGGAACAGGTGGCTGATGAGGGAGTGAGTCCTGGAGGGGAGACAAGAGGATCCTGGGAAGTGTAGTGCAGGAGACGCAGACAGAACGGTGCAGACGCAGACTGTGACAGATGACATATTTATGACAGATTGTGTTGTCTAGTAATGTCAAGTTGTCATGACAAAGACACTGACAGGTTATGATGTATTGGTTTATGTCAAGATGTCATTACAAAGACATCTCAAACAATGTCCCATTTGCATTAAAAATGTCATAATTGAGTGAATGACACTTGTCAAAAGAAAGTTGTCATAGACATGTATAAAATCTTCTTCCTATAAATAAAATATACGCCTAGCCTAGTAAAAAATGGTAAGCTTTCGCAACAAGTGTTTCATTATTGGATTTACTCTTCTGTTTTCTTTCTTTTGTGAGTTCTGCTTGGATATGTGTGCTTAATGATGTGCTTAATGTTTGTTTTTTACTTATCCAGACCACCTGGTAATAAATTATGTCAAAAGGAGTCCTCAATTCAGTGAACTATTTTTGGCCAGCAAGCCTGCAGGGTTTGCTCTGTTTAAATTGGTAAATTTATACAAATTTACATGAGCGTCTCTTTTACGTGAAATTAGCAAGTCAAAACTGATTAGTTAAAAACATCTAAATGAAACAGTGGATGTGGAGATTCGTTCACTATCACTGATTCATTCCTCAAGAAATACCACTAAGTATAATTAGACTATTAATAACTAGCCTAACTGAAATTAAATATTATAATAAAAATGTTAAAGTCCCATAAAGTGAGGTGGATTTTTTTATTGCCACTTAGGCCTGCAGAAATACAGTCATATATAGTGGCTGAACTGATAGGATTGTAAGGAATTTACAGTATTTAAAAACATATATGGTACTACTTCCTTTAAATATTAAAAGAGATAATACAGAACAGTACAGTAATTGGGTAAAAAAAAACATGAAATGAAGTGGAAAATAAATATATTAATAAAGTAATATTTACTATAGACCATTTTACGAAATGTAAACAACACTGGTCCAGAAGCACTTCCTGTTTCAGTTTGTAAATGGTTTCTTAATTTCACATATAAAGAAAATATCTTAAAGATGTTTGTTTAACTTTTTGATTCAGTTGTATATGTTCTGTTGGTTGTACTTTATCCCAACGTTTATATAGTGTTAAAAAACTGAAACAGGAAGTGCTTCTGGACCAGTGTTGTTTACATTTCGCAAAATGGTCTATAGCAATTTAAACTGAGACACTAATCTGGGCAAAGAGCACTAAAGACTTGAGCTATGAGCTTAAAGTTTGACTTGAACTTGAGACTTGCCAATACCGACTCTGGACTTGACTCGAGACTTGATTGCAAAGACATGAGACTTTCTGATGACTTGCTCCCAGGCTACAGGAGATTGCGTATTTGGATCCATCTGGATCAATGTGTTTTAAAACTCAAGAAAGTGTGGATAAGAGAAATGACCACTCCACCCTGTCAAATGCACCTTTTTATGCACCTGGTGATGCTATTATGAAAGGTGGTTTGTTTTAGGCATAGAGTTTAATAATCAACAAAATATATAAATATCAACCTTTGTGTATTTTCTGAAGGATGTTCACACTTTGAAGTTGGCACAGTTTTTAAGTCTTTATTATGTTTAAGTGTATTGAAGTCTTTATTGGGTTTGGGAATAAATATACACAGTATTCCTATTGAATATGAATATGAAAAAGCACTATAAAAAAGAGGGAAGTGGGTGTTAAAGTACCTGGGAAAGCACTTGGCAAAATCGATTTTAAAAGGAAAAGGTAAACAATAGATGGGACAATATAGCAACACAGAAAGATGCACAGACAGTAGGAAGGATAAATTGCCAAGGAGGGAATAGAAAATATTTTACTATTAGACTGGGTAACACAGGGTTGAAATCAACACGTGCACTATGAAACAATATGGGTTTGGATGAAAATGGGTTCTGTGATGTGTGTGTAACTTCACGAACCCATGCAAGAAATACAATTTGTTCTCCAGTACAGTAGATGGCGACATTGCTCCTAAAGAGTGGATCGCCTTTTATATCAAGAAGAAGATATTTCCCGTTACACTGTTAACATGGCTGCCGCCTGTAACTTCCATGTGGTATTTGTGTAATCCAGTCGATATTAGACACATTTTATCGTTAATTTCATTGGACCAAATTAGCGCGGATATTTACGTAAAGTATTTTATTTACCTTAACTTACGTACAGTACACAACTCTTAAAGTGACGACCGTTTAAACTTGCTGTCAGAATGCAACACGACGACGTAAGTAAAGCGAGCAAGAAAAGCAAATGAAAATATAACGCACAATTTACAATATTTTTAATGTATTTTCAACCAACCTGGATGGATTTAATTATCATTTTACTGAAACAGTAATAATTAAAACAAACTATTATTTAATAGGTTGTAATCAAATGTTCTGTTTTAGGAGTTTACACCGGTCGTAGTAATTGATAAAGGAATTGGCTTTTAAATTGTTTATTTTAGGTTGTTGAGCAAAATCCTTGATATTGAATCCTCTTTCTTTAAAAGGTTATATGGGACCTTATTGGCAGTAAGAGTTTTTGTTCCTACAAAGTAAAGTAAGTATATTTGATTGCTTTTACTAATTGTCTTTTCTTCATTTTATGTCCACTCCTCAAATTGTGGAAGAATATGAGATCTAACTTTTTGATTTCTTGTCGTTGAAGAACGAAAACTCAACTGTTTTGTCGAAACGAATACAACATCACAGGCCTTTGCAATCGTTCATCATGTCCTCTTGCCAACAGTCAATATGCTACTGTAAGAGAGGATAAAGGTATGCTAATCATTTTAAAAACGTTTTTGCAAACGTATGATTTTCAAACGTCATCAAATTGTTTCTGAATATTTCTTTATCATTGCAACTGTTCTGTTTCATTAGGCCAGTGTTATCTTTACATGAAAGTTATTGAGAGAGCAGCGTTCCCTGCTCGCATGTGGGAGAAGGTTGGTATGAGAATTAAAATGAGCAAGAAACATGGATCAATTGATAGACACATTGAAATTTTTATTATGTTCATGCTACTATACTTTAACTCTTTCTCAGGTGAAACTTGATAGAAACTATGCGAAGGCTTTGGAACAGATTGATGAGAACCTTATCTATTGGCCGCGGTACATTAGACACAAGTGCAAACAGCGCTTGACGAAGATCACTCAGTATCTCATTCGAATCCGCAAACTCACACTGAAACGACAGTGAGTACCTTTCTTCAGTTTAATTGCTGCTTCAGTGCACCAGTACTGCAGTGCTGTTAATGTTGTGCTATCTACAGGGTTCCCGCGGATCCTTAAAAAGCCTTAAAAAGTCTTAAATTAGATTTTTAAAATATAAGGCCAGAAAAAGTCTTATAAAGTCATATTTTTAATTATGAAAGGTCTTAGATTTACACAAATTATGTCAAAATGTTCATAAGAGCAGTCTAAAACAAACTTAGAGATTTGTGAGAAAATGGGACGCGTGTCAGATCGTGCCTCTGTCAGCAACGGCTGTCCGAATTTGCTCACTCGTTTTTACTTACTCCTTCTCATTCAGTCCTTCAAATGAACAGTATTAGTGGATTTTAGGGTGATTTTGGATTCAACCCATGTTCTCAAGCAGTGAAAAATAGAGGACACTGACAACGCGTTGACAGACAGGACCGAGCAGGTAATATTTAATATGAAACAGTCTCAAATTTCAAATTTGGTCAGTCAAAGAAAATCAAACCATAAATAGCCCTACCGTTTTGTGGCTCTTTAATGTGTCTTGACAGATTGCCTGATAAAGTTCCACCGACGTTAATCTACTAACTCTTCTGACTGCTTTGTCAGGCAAAAATGGTGGATTTTGATTGGTCAGATCACAAGTCTGTCAATCAAGTTAGTTTCGTTTTCAAACTAGCGCATATTCAGGGCACAATAACAAAACAGTTCTTTCCTGCACTATCGCACCGTTATGTATCCTGTAAAAACGTGCGTATTTTACGTAAAAATTGCGATTTAAAGGTGCCCTATAATGTTTTTTTAAATTATTTTATAATGTTTCCTGGGTTGCCCTTATAATGTTAGTATGTTTTTTAGATCAAAAATAGTCATAATTTAGAAATAAAAGGCATTCCTCCTAGCCTGATTTTAGCCTCTCATCTGAACACTCTGTTTGTAGGGGCGTGTCTGCTGTGTGTAACCGGCCTCTGCTGTGATTGGCTGACATGCTTGCATATGAAATAGCTATGTATCTCATGTGAAACTCTCTCGAATAATTTTACTACAGCTATTATATACGTTTTTATTATTACAGCAATCGAGATTAACGAATCGTGAGATGTTTTTTAGTATTTAGATCTATTCCCATCACATAAAATGTTGCTGTGCTGAGCAAGCAGAGGACAGTCTGTCGATCGCGAGGATGAAGATATTATTGCAATGCAGTTTCTGCTTTCTCTAGTCTAATGCTTTTTCGCCAACGCCAACACGATCATTTAAATACAGTTAGAGCTTCGTTGTGCAGTGTAACGTGCATCATTGAATTCATAATGAGTTTGGCAAGTGTCCAGATAAACTCGCGCTGTGTGGAAAGATATTGATCGCTTTCTGTATATAGTTTATTCACAATTATTATTATTTTTTCATCCTACTAAAAGAAACGATGTGAAGTCCCTGGCTTGACTTACTGATGCATAAACAGTATTGAACGATTTTGAGCGAAAGATTAACGTTACCTGTCTGAACTTGAACAACAATAACACATCAGCTCGGTCCGAGGCCAGCTCTTGGGAAGTTGAGGAAACAGTCGTCGGTGTTTGGAAATATCCAGAGAAAATAAAATCAACCCATTGTTTCTTCAGAGGCACGGATGAAGGAACTAAATATACTTTTGTATTCATACCGAACACTGATCAACGGCCATGCTTCGACTGCGCAACTTCGTCTCGTCTATCACTGAACATGGGCTGGCATATGCAAATATTTTGGGTCATACATATTAATGATCCCGACAATTGCGTCAGAGTCGGTATTATGTGGAGATTCGCCTGTTTTTCAGGGGTGTTTTTCAAAAATCGAGATTTAAGTAAGAAGGAGAAAACAATGGTGTTTGAGACTCACTGTATGTCATGTCCATGTACTGAACTCTTGTTATTTAACTATGCCAACATAAATTCAATTTCACATTATAGGGCACCTTTAAAAGCCCCCGCTGGTGACACCGGTATTACCGGTGTTGTCACACGTCGATTAACCGGTGAGAAAATATCCTCACTGTCACAACCCTACCTCAAATTAGTTTTTGTCTTATATTTATATCATATTATGTTCTTATATCAGAATATCACAAACTAGAATTTCAAAGTGAAACCATAGCAGAGTCTCAATCAGAGTCGCAACATACAGCAATGATTTCTTGAACGAAATCCGCATTTTGAAGAAATCATTTTAACGATTGAACAACAATCATCACTTGCTTCTTTCCCAAATGAATCAGCCGTTTAAAGCAATTAAAGGTGGCACATATTGCACATTAATTAATCGTTTCTGTCACTGCTGTGAACTGACCCCTGCATGGAATATGAAAAATATGAATATCTTTGTGAGTCTGCTGTCAATGACATGCCTAAAACAGCCATGCACCAGCACAAAAACACAATCATTAAAATATCATCTAATTATTAACAAAACGTTGTTTAACAGTTGTGTAATTTCATTGCCTGGATAATATGTGTATATTATCTCTTACTGGTTCCTTTTTTGTATTCAGGAGAAAAATGGTTCCACTCAGTAGAAAAGTAGAAAGACGAGAAAAGAGGAGGGAAGTGAGTGATTTACTGTTGATGCATGCAATTCTGAATATTTTTTAATTTGTTTGGGGGGGTGGGGGTGGGATTGTTCCATTTAAAATAACTCTTGGGATCAAATGTGGAATTGAATTTGAGCGTTTCCTTCTCTTCAACAGGAAAAAGCCCTTATTGCTGCTCAGCTGGAAAATGCTATAGAAAAAGAACTGCTAGACCGTCTTAAACAAGGAACAGTATGTGGATCTTTGGCACGTTTTTCCTGGTTTTGTGCCTGATCAGTGAATGCATTTAAAGTTTCCTTTTTCATTTTAGTATGGAGACATATACAACTTCCCCATCCATGCCTTTGATAAAGCTATGGAAAAACAGGATGAGGAGAGTGAATCAGAATCAGAGGAAGAGGAAGACGGAGAGGTATTAACTTTATTTCCTGTCAGCAGCGTTTTTATTACTCGCATGTCTATTAGGACAGTGTACACCACTTATCAAAAGTTTGGAGGTGGTGAGATCTTTTCATGCGTTCGACTTTCAAAAAATAAAGTCCTATGTTCACCAAGGCTGCATCATATTATTATAATTAAAAAAAAAAAATTCTGTCATTTAGGTGTCTGGGACAAGAGAATTTATTGCCGAGGATGAGATTGAAGAGAGTGATCTTAGTGATTTTGAGGTAATATAGATGTTAAATGTTACATGAATTGCTATGATTTAATATCTGAGTGACATTATGTAAATCCTGATTTTGATTTATAGGATATGAACAACCTGAAGGGAAGCAGTGATGAGGATGAAGAGGAATTCAGTGACGAAGAATTGCAGGAAAAGAGCAAGCCCAAAACGAAAGGAAAAGCTCCACTCAAAGGCCCAATCAGGAAAAAACGGGCCTATGTGGAGATAGAATATGAACAAGAGATAGAACCAGCTCAGAAAAGCAATGCCACGTAGACACTAATCTGATGTGCACAGCGACAGTTGTAACCAACCGTTGTAACTCTGCTCCCTTGTGGAACATTTTCACATCATGGATCATGATCTTTTCATGATCACCTACATTTAATAACAATGTACATTAATCAAAATCTTTAGTGTGGTGGGATTGTTGGCCACATTCATCTGTGTTTATGCTTTTGAAAAGCAAAGGTTTTTGTTTTATGATCTTCCGTTGTGTACTTTTGGGTCAAATTTGACCAATATTCATGCAATAATAAACTTTATTTGTGTTAGATATTTTAATGCCTGTTAGTTTGACTGTAGCTGGTGTTCTAATGGCAAAAAAGTTACATTTACTTTTAGCATTGTGTTGTGTTTGAATCACAGTCTATGGTTTGAATGCATGTTTTATTTCCTTTCCTTTATTTCCTATCACCTTTTACATCTCATACTTCCACCGGCAATTACACAGCAGATCACTAGAAACATTTAAACAGTCAAAACTGCCCAAGTAAAAAGGTTACTAAGACCAATGACATAAGAGCAATATCAAATTTGCATCATTTAAACGAAACCATTGGTTATTCTCTAAACATGCTCAATATAATTTGGGGCTCCTAAAAAGATCAATGCATGTGATTTTATTAAAAACTGCAGTGCTGTTAGTATTATGGCAGATTGCAGGATTTAGTGGCCCTTTTAACCCCTTACCGTCATGGGATCACCGGTGATCCCGGATTATGGTTGTTTAAAATGCATTACTTTTAAAAACCCACACTCTATCTGGACAAACTCTGCATCATAATAAGAAAGGTTTAAGTCTCCTGCTTCGATATTTGACCACTGTTTAAGATTAAACTTGTTTGTAGAGATATTAATTTCTTGATTTATGCCAGCACTGCAAAATATTTTATCTGTAACGTTCGTTATTTTGAATAGAAATCATCACTCATAAAACATTAATTCTCGTCTTCTCCGGTTTATTTGTGTTCAAATACATACAATATACAGCAACCGCCAGGTCTATTAGTCCAATGGTCCGCATATTTGTAGAAAAGATCAATAATTGTCACATGCAAGTAAAATATTTTGTCATCAAGAATAACATTTCTATTCATTTCCCACTGAATTGTGCGATCTGAAGAGCTCAAACAGCGAACGGAGCGAGATGTGTATGTCTCTTCCTGATTTGACGTATTATTTGACCTCAGAGCACTGTCATTCGGCTGTACAGCTGTCAATCATCTGACGTTGTCCAGCGTGACCTCTTCTGCGCACAACCGGCGCTGCGTCATCATAGAATGTCCCCGCCCCCTTTTGGGGAAAACAAACGAGATGGTCCTCGATGCAGAGCCATATGGGAGGAGCTAGAGCTCGAGCTCCTCCCCTCGCTGGAGCTCCAGCTCCACCTCGCTAAATTTAGTGGGCGGGGCTTCGCTGCAGCTTCCAATGGGAAGAGCCAGAGCCGTTTGAGCTAGAGTTCTAGCTCACCCTCGCTGGATCTAACTTAGTGGACAAAACATGACGCGCTATCAAGCCTGTTTGTGCGAGTTTCACCCGTGATGAAAGGACAAGTTTGAAAGGACAACTTTATCTATATAAAGGCCTTTATATAGATATATATGATGTTGACAACCTGTTACGTCTCCCTGCAAAGCAACGCCTATGGTGTCGTGGAGGGAGCAGCCGATAGATGGTTACAGCACTGAACCCCATTCATTGTCAGTGTTTCCGAAGTAGGCCTACACTCGCTGGTAAGTTGATGAAAATACATTATTATAATTGTAATTTGTGTAGCCAACTTTAGTTAATGTTTACCAACACTTCACTATAACGTTAGCTAACGTTACCAGTCAGAAATGTGTAAATTCAGTGAGGTCATAGTTAAATGTGATGTTGCACTACATTGTATTCAGAGTTTTTTGTCAACCCTATTTACATACATAAGGTGGTCAGAATATTAGAAATAAGTACATATGCAACAAAATAATTGCAAATATTGTATGTAATAATGTATAAATAATATGCAAAGCACCCCCACAAATAAGACATCAATGCTAAAACGTGTAAATGGAGTTACACCTCTATGACAGTATAGAAAATCCTGAACTTCATAGAAAAGCAGAATGTATGGCTGTGCTTTATACAGCAATGTTATCATAATGCAATACAAAAATTAAATTATCTTTTCCCTAATTTGCAAAATAATCATTCAGCTTCTTCCATAATGTCGTGTAAGAATAACAATTGTGGTTTGTAAATAGATATTTTTGTTCTCATTTAATTTCAAATTATGTACAATAATAGTCAAAATAACAGAGATCATTACAAATGCCCAAGTAGTATTGACAAGGTCTACTAGGTGTGTAGGCTACTCTCACTTCTGTAATCTCAACCTCATGAACATTTTTAGGAAACATAGGCTTTAAATGTGCATTTAATCTGTCCATTAATGTATTAACTTAACACTGTTTCCTTTCTTTACCCCTACCAGTTCTGGCTAAGAAACAGGCTTTTTTCAAGATTAGGTCTCCTCTGAATGACACGCTCTGCTTCTGACAGGTGAATGCTCTCACACAAAAATCCAATTAACTATATTATTACTTATAGCGTGGAGTTTGAATGATTTTGTTATCAATGTCTGGCTAAGCGTTTGACTGATTCTCAATTCACCAACAGGTCTCCAGATCATCCTACAGCTTTGGTGGCAGAATGTAATGGCTATTGTGAACACTTGTATTACTTTTCTGGCCTGCTTTCTGCCATCATTCTCTGCCTATAGGAAGTCGAACGAGTTTCTTTAAAGACAGAAGATTCAAGGAACACTTACCAACCCTCTCCCTAGATATAATATATAAATAAATGTTTTGTTGAATGCAAGTGGTTGCCTTGTATATTTTTTATTGTTGACCAAACTTCTTTTTTGACTTAAACTGAGCAGCTTTAATTGATATTTACTTGTTGTGCAGGTTCATGTGAATGTATTTTAACATAACATAACTTAAGGATGTGCTAGTAATTATGACCATAGAAGCAATGAGAAAAATATATACAGTAAATGTATTCTACCTTAAGGGTAGAAATTCAAAACACACAAAAATATATATTCAATTCAAAGGGCTTTATTGACACAAAAGTTTCAAGAACAATGTGTATACACTACCAGTCAAAAGTCAAATCAGTAAGATTTTTAGTTTTTAAATGAATTCTCTTCTGTTCACCAAAGTTGCATTTATTTGATTAAAAATTCAAGAAAAAAAATGTAATATTATGAAATATTACAATTTAAAACAACTGTTTCTATGTGTGTGTGTGTGTGTGTGTGTGTGTATAGATAGATAGATAGATAGATAGATAGATAGATAGATAGATAGATAGATAGATAGATAGATAGATAGATAGATAGATAGATAGATAGATAGATAGATAGATAGATAGATAGATAGTGTAAAGTGTACATTTATTCCTGTGATCAAAGAATAAATGACACTTTAAAATATATTAAAATAGAAAATAGTTATTTTAATTGTCATAATATTTAACTTTTTTAATCAAATAAATGCAGCCTTGGTTAGCAGAAGAGATGACTTCTTTTAAAAACATAAAAAAATCAAATACTGATCCAAAACTTTTTGACTGGTAGTCTGTGGTAGAGTAGGCCTATGCATACACACGCGTGTGTGTGCCTGGAAAGATGGTTACTGAGTGAAATAACTCCTAAATACGATCTAACATTGACAAGATTCATTAGTATGGTAATGTACCTTCACATCATTTCAAACCATTCATCAGAACACAAAAATACATACGTAATTGGACTGTCTACATGTAAATGTATATTGAAATGAATCATATTAACAGTAACGTTCATATTATGAATTATTCCACTCAGTAACCATATCTCCAGTTTCATTTCAACTGACCAGACTGTTAACGTTAATGCCGTCTCTCCATCACATTTACAGAATTGAGCGATTGATAGATCGGATTTCGCGTGGTGTGTGACTCTCACGCCACATAAAATGAGATGGTGCTCGATGCAGAGCGAACTCTTGCTAACTAACATAGTATTTATTTTGTTCATTTGTGTTAAATAAAAATCGAGCTGACGCTGAAATATGTTTCTTTTTGAAATCATGCCGAGTGCTCGTAACCTGCGCGTGAGATGAAGCTGGAGCTCCAGCGAGGGGGAGGAGCTGGAGCTCCATTGAGGGGGAGGAGCTGGAGCTCTAGCTCCTCCCATTTGGCTCTGCATCGAGCACCACTTGAAACAAACTAGACTCCCCATAGACTTCAATACAAAATAACGGCAAAAACCAGCGTCCGTAGACAGCCGACAGGCGTAAATAACTTATATAAGTGATATAAATCACTTATATACACCGGATGTCCAGCCTGCCTGCCATAGAGCGTGAAAAATGCATTTTTATGCCCTTTATCAACTAGCCCAGGCTACCTGCCATCATAATCATTAATTCATGAGATACACATTACGTTTTTTTTACTTTAAAAGGCGAAATAAAATCATTCACTCTCTTACCTCGTGAGTGTCTCGACGAGGTAAAAGTAAATGTCCGGGTAAGACACCTCTTGCCACTGGGTGGGGTTGTTACCCCATCTGAAATAGAAAGCTAATAAATGCACGATTGAAATATGATGTGTTTTGTTTGTGATTTTCGTGCGATTTTGGGTTTTCATATGAATAAAGAATGTGTACAGAATGCAAATGCTAGGTAAGGCTAGCCCATAGCTTCATCTAAAATGCTAAATATAACATATTTCAAAATCTTTTCATGACTTGAATCCATTTAAATCCGCGACCGGAATATGATACAAATAGGCTACTCGATGTTGTTTTAAAGTGAACTTTGAATAAAAGTGTAATATTAATAAATTAAATTGTGTCATGTAGCTTGAGGCTACTTGTTGTGCTAACTGCTAGTGCACCTGCTATTCTTTTTCATACAATACATTTTTTTTAAATAATTCGCATTTGAAGTTCCAAGAATGTTTTTTTATTTTTTTGTTTTCTAACTAGACTTATGTGGATTATTCATGTAGGGTGGGATCAGAGAGGTTTAGATGGCCAAGCCATAATACAGGCTATAATGGCTGAATTCAAACAAAAGAATAAGGATAAAAGAATAATGAAGATAAGTCTCATACTGGCAGAGGTGTGAATGTTTGGTCGATTTAATGACTAGAACATGAATGGGGCAGCAAGCTCCTCGCCAGACATTTTTTTCAGAGAATGTAAATGGCTGTTTACAGGACAATAAAAACATTTGATAAGAATCATTAGCCTTCTCTAAAACTTCCCCAAAGTCTCTTCTGAAATAGTCTCACATTAGGCTTCATAAAATGCATAATTTTAGAGATATCATCCTGAGATTTGAAATGAAGCATGAGCACAGTTGTGTCTACACTTGAGTTGTAGTTATAAGTTGCTATCTTTAATTCAAACATTATTTTTTATACATTTAATAAATATGTTCTTAATATTTGGTGTTTTTGGTTTTATGTTTGATCTTATATATCTCAATATTAATAACAGTCTGGTAAATTTTGAGTCTTGAAATGTAAACTCTCAAGGGTTGGGTTTCTAAATATATGTTGGTTATGTGTCTAATCAGAATTACCTATGAGCAGCAACCTTTTTATTTTGGGTATGTCATGTATGCGCCACTTCCCAAAATTGGGGCCGACTGGTAAGGGGTTAAATATCTCCGTTAAGAGGGAGGAGCAACAAAACAAAAAAATGAAGAAACATCCCTCCTTAGAGCCCTTCTGTATCCACTGTGCAATATTTAAACAGTGAGGGAAATATTTTTTGATCCCCTGCTAATCTTGTAAATTTTCCCACTTACAAAGAAATGAAGGGACTATCATTTTTATAGTAGGTTTATTTTTAAAAAATCACAATGTAGAACTATAGATATGTAAAGAGCAACAAGTAGACAAAACAAGAAACAAACACTGTACATTGAGGATATTTATAACAAGTTTCAAATATAGATGTAATGAATTAAAAAAAAAAAAGATTTAATGTCAAATACCCCAAAATAATTTCAGACTTCCTCATCTGATGTGGAGAGACCAGCTTGTCTGAGCGTAGCCTTTAGCATCTCAAGTCTGTTTTGCTGCAGTTTGGACAGAGTCAGTTGTGCCTCTACCAAACAGGCAGACAGCAAACAGGACGTGCAACAATGGATGCAATAAACACTATTTCTGTTTTGGATTTCAAAAATCAGTGATTGCCATTCTTTGCATTTTAATGGTTATTCTGTAATCATTGCATGCATCACTAATTTCTAAAAACAAAAATATTTTTGATTGTTATGAATCTATAAGTGACAGAATAAAATTTATTGTTTTCGGTCAATTTTGACAGCTATTTGGGGGATTATTTTATGAGGCCAAACTCTTTCTACTTTGCTGTAGGGCTATACTGAAAGGCAGAAAGCCTACCTAATCACTGTAGCCTGTCAGATGAACAAATCAAGTTAATACCTTATGAATAAATAGGATATCTTGTAAGATAGTGCATGATCCAAATATAGTATTATTTGATACATTTTTAAAGCTTTCATTACATTTTGGGGCAAGTTGTTCAAAGGTAAGCTGATCGGATTTTGGTTATCGGATTGGATCAAATCTTGAAACTGTGTTGTTCAAAAGGGAAAGAAGGAATCTGAAATCAGATTAGATCAGGGAATCCAATCCTAGTTTTAATCTGGATCAAACCTTCAGTTTATGTTGTTCAAACCTTGTCAGTGGGATTTGGATAACTTTGATAAAAAAAAACAGGATTATCCTGATCCCAATAGTGGGTAGGATTTCAAGGTAGATTTCAGGAAGAAAATGTAGTAAAACTTTAAAATTGGTCATATAACACTTTAAAATTTAGATTTAAAAAAATACCAGATTTAAAAATAGATTCTTTCCAAATGCAATAGTTTCTATAAAAAATGGTTGGATAAACCCAGTCACCACTGCCACTCTTTGCACTAAGACACCGTTTTAATTAATTTTTAGACTGTTTTTATTCTATTATATATATATATATATATATATGTATTCTTATTTGTTTTTAATGTACTGTAAGGATTATTTATTGTATTTATTGTACACACCCAGTGGAGAGCCCTCCTAATTTCGTTGTATTGTAAAGTACAATGACAATATAGACATTCAATTCAATATAATACATTTGTATCATTTACTTTTATTTATATTTTGCACTTGACTTGTGTAACCGTTGTAACATTGATAAAGTAGACATAGGCTAACAATTAAGCTATTCAGTATAGTAAAGTAAAAATAAAATAAAAATTATCTTGTCCCCATTTGTGTTTTGTCTCAAAATAAGAAACACTTACAGTGACCCCATGTTGGCTCTTCTACCTGTTCTTTACATAGCTGGTAGCCCACATTGTGATATGTTGTCCCATTTAGAGCACTGGAAATCTGGATTTGGTAATCTTGAAAACTGTGTATCTGGATCAGGGTGATCCAGTCCAATGTTGCTTTGAAAAACTGGCATAAAAGTAAGACGGATTACCTGATCCTGGATAGGAAAAAATGGGATTTCCAAATCCGGATCATTTTGATCGAGATTAAATGTTTTGAACAACTGGCCCTTGGGCATTAAATCGACGCTGATTCCACCCTTCTGATGGGATCAGTTTAATACAGATTTTTTTGGATCAAAGTGATTAAATCCTACAAAAAAGTTCTGAAAAAAACCCATACTAAAGCTTTGATCTGGATCTAAACCAAGATTGGATTACATGATCTAATCCAATTATGTAATCCGTTTTTGCTTTTGAAAAACCCATTTTCAAGATTTGATCCAATCCATTATCCAAAATCCAAGTGGATTACTTTTGAAAAACCGGGCCCAGGGGATCATATATAATTTTTCCCACTGTATATATATATATATATATATATATATATATATATATTGAATTAGTAGTGAAAAACTGGTTGACATTTAATATAAATTAGTTTATAAAGAGAAACAGTTGAGAAAACATGATGAGACACCCAATACCAAAACAAAGCACTATGAATAAAAATGTACTTTTAGGTAACCTGCACAAACCATGAATGAATGGGGATGCTAATGGAAGGCACTTTCCAGGTCTTTTAAAACTTATATTGAACATATTAGAATGAATTTGTTATTTGCTGGTTACCTGAAGTAAATTATAACAAAAGTATAACCTGTATTTACAAATGCATTTACTAAGGACAAACAACTGCATTTTGTATGGTCATAATAGAGACTTGTCTGTGTACAACAAGAAGTACAGTTTATTTAAGAAAAGACTTAAGAGGAAATCAACTCTCAAGTCAGGTTGTTTCAGTTTTATTTTATTTCTCTCTCACTCTCTCAAATATGTATAAAAAGTTGGATAGTCCAAACACAGAGTGCATTACAGTATATATTATTACAGATTTTACTCAGCTAACTTCACCTCCATAAATGGGAAAAGGGGCAAGTATTATTGCCAGCTTACAGCTTATTGACACAGTGGTGCTGCAATTACTTTCTGAATACACATCAACACAGCGTCAGGGACACAACTGCTGTCTACCTCTCTCAGACGAGTCTAAAAAAAAAGTGTGAAATAAGGTAAAGAGAAAATGGGAAATTGGATTTAATACATGTAGAATCTGCATGTAATATACAGTACTGTGCACAAGTCTTAAGGCCCGTACACACGGGACGAATATCAGCGCGCGTTATTTGTCAGCGTTTTTCAACGCGTTTTTTGTGTTCACACCCAAGCGTTTTTCGCTGACGATGAGCCGAGTGAACATGCAAATTCATTCCCTGACATTAGATGGCGCTTAATGTAAAACAGAAATAATAATAGAATACTATACTAGGGTGATCATATTCATGTCTCATGTTTTATTATGACAGATAAAAAAACCCGAATGAAATAATAATAGAAATAATGTCTTCTGTATTCGAAAAATAAATATATAAATAATAAATAACTTAAATAAATTCCTCCAAATGTAACAAAAACCAGGACATTTTCATCACTTAAAAACAGCCAGTACAGGACGTGGAAACAGGACATGTGTAACGCAAAGTTGAGATGTTGCCCAGAGATAAAAACATTTATCATACAACATACAACACTAGTTGTCGGATGAACAGATGCACGAGAGACGAGAGTTGTCGTATTTTCCCGCGTTTAATAAAACCACTCAAACTTTACACTCATCCTCATATGGGTATAGAGCGAGAAAAAACCCCACAAACATTTGGTCACAATAGAAAAAATAAAATAAAAGAAAGAATACATACGAAGAGGCGGCAGAGCCGATATCTCCTCTCCTCACTTGTCAAAATCTAACTGACACTATGCACTATGCGCAGTTCTCATCTCATCTCACATTTCTATAAAGCACAAAGTGACCGTTTTACACATGTACTGGGAAAACAGGACTGTTGGTCACCCTATACTATACTATTATTACAGAAATACCAATATAAATATTATAATAGCTCTTTATGCTCCAAGACTATCAGCTCAACATTCATCTTTCCCACAGACAGTAAAAGAAATGGACAGAGCGATCTCATTGAAATTCCATTGAGACGATTGAAGCCCGTTTTTTTGGGCGATTTTTTAGCACTTCCGTCCCTGACGCGCAGACTCATACAGAGCTAGTCTACGTAGATGTGACGTATGTGAGCCGTTTGATTTCTAGTGCGGTGGCATGAAAAATCTGAATCATTCCCTTCCGAAACATGCGCAGAGGCGGAGATTATGAATAGGAGCTGTCCATGGCTAGGAGAAGGAGACAAGTTTGCTAGGTATTCTGATAAATTATTTTGTCATTCTGCCTCCACGTTTCCCGATTGCGCGCGAGCTTCTTCCCGTGTCCATACGGTAATCTCAAAACTGTGCGACAGAGAGTCGCGCGGGTATGACGCAATCGTTAGCCTACTTTCACTAAAACTGCTTCTACGGGGCCATAACATAAGCTACAAGGTAATGGAGCTATTGTCGAGTTTCTTTAGAAACAAATAAAGGACAAATGGGGTCTTCAAACGCCTCAGATGTAAAGTTATTCACTGTCAAAGTGACGCCAAAATGAACGGGAGTCAATGGGAATGCTAACGCAAGTGAAGTTCTGCAGCACAGCTCCCGCGAGGCTTCAACTTCCGGTCGATGGATTACCCCCTTGATCTTTCCCAAAGGTATGCCTTGTAGACTATTTCTTCTTCGCCGTATGTGTGCTTGAGCGCCCCCAAGTTGTGTTTTACTGTAACTTCAGAAGTACCAGACACGTGAGCAAACCCGCCAATCTCGTTGGTCGGATAGGTTTTGACGCGGCGCGTCAAACCAAAAAAAAAAAAACGAACCCGAGGCGTTTTTTAAAAATGACGCTTTTACGCGTGGCGTTTTTCGCGTCGGTGTGAACACTCACATTGGCGCCCATTGTTTAGTCACGAGGCGTTAAACGTCGACGAATATCGCGCGCGAAATTCATCAGCACGCGTTATTCGTCAGCGTTTTTCAACGCGTTTTTTGTGTTCACACCCAAGCGTTTTTCGCTGACGATGAGCTGAGTGAACATGCAAATTCATTCCCTGACATTAGATGGCGCTTAATGTAAAACAGATAATAGAATAGTATACTAGGGTGATCATATTCATGTCTCAATGTTTTATTATGAAAGATTAAAAAAAAACGAATGAAATAATGATAGAAAAAATGTCTTCTGTATTAGAAAAATAAATATATAAATAATAAATAACTAAAAGAAATGCCTCCAAATGTAACAAAAAATAGCTCTCACAAACTTACAAAAACGAACTAACAAAATCTATTTATATCTTTAGTTTTCATCCTCTTTATCCTGTTTTTCTCCCTCATCCACCTTGTTTGCCCATCTATATTTTGCTGTAGAACTGATCTTTCCCAGCAGTTTTTTTGAAAACCAGGACATTTTCATCACTTAAAAACAGCCAGGACAGGACGTGAAAACAGGACATGTTTAACACAAAGTTGAGATGTTGCCCAGAGATAAAAACATAGCACTAGTTGTCGGATGAACAGATGCACGAGAGACGAGAGTTGTTGTATTTCCCCGCGTTTAATAAAACCACTCAAACGTTACACTCGTCCTCATACATGGGGATCGAGCGAGGAAAAAAACACAAACAAATATCTGGTCACAATAGAAAGATAAAAGAAAGAATACAAAGAGGCGACAGAGCGGTTATCTCCTTTCCTCACTTGTCAAAATCTAACTGACACGCACACTATGCGCAGTTCTCATCTCAACTCAGATTTCTATAAAGCACAAAGTGACCATTTTACACATGTCCCGGGAAAACAGTACTGTTGGTCACCCTATACTATACTATTATTACAGAAATACTAATATAAATATTATCATATAGTTCTTTTTATGCTCCGAGACCAGCAGCTCAACTTGCCTTATAGGCTATCTCTTCTTCACCGTATGTGTGCTCGGCAAGACCGTTTTGTGTTTGAGCGCCCCCAAGTTATGTTTTACTGTAACTTCAGAAGCACCAGACACGTGAGCAAACCCGCCAATCTCGTTGGTCGGATAGGTTTTGACGCGGCGCGTCAAACCAAAAAAACGAACCCGAGGCGTTTTTTAAAAATGACGCTTTTACGCGTGGCGTTTTTCGCGTCGGTGTGAACACTCACATTGGCGCCCATTGTTTAGTCACGAGGCGTTAAACGTCGACGAATATCGCGCGCGAAATTCGTCCCGGTGTGAACAGGCCTTTAGGCACACTAATATTTACGCCTCAAAGAAATGGTTTTAAGCCAGTTATTTATATATTTTGTTGTAGTGTCTCAGTAGGAAATATCAGTTTACATTTCCAGACATTAATTGTGCCATTAATTGTAATAATCCAGTGAAATTTTTGAATGCACTAGGATTCTGACAACAGCCAATGCTCCACACGGAGATCGGATCTCACCATCATCGAGTGCATCTGAAATTATATGAAGAAACAGAAAAAACAGAGACTGAAGAACTGCTGCAACGTTTCCAAAGACGCTTGAAAAAACCTGCAAAACTAAAAACTATGTGCAATACCATGACAAAAGCTGTTTTAAACGTAAAGGGTACCTACTGATTTGATTTAGTTAACTGTTAAAAGTTAATAACAGTAAATAATAATTAACTAATAAAAGTGAATTGATAAATAAAATCAATTTATGATTATGACATTATTTTTGAAAATATTCTCATTTACAGCATTTTTACGCAAGTGCCTTAAACTTTTTCAGAGTACTGTAGCTTTGCAAGCAGGCAGGCACTACCTTCGAGACGTTGCCGCAGAGTTCTTCTGGTCTTAGTCTCTGTTTTTTCTGTTTCTTCATATAATTTCAGATGCACTCGATGATGGTGAGATCCGACCTCCGTGTGGAGCATTGGCTGTTGTCAGAATCTTTGTGCATTCAAAAATTTCACTGGATTATTACAATTAATGGCACAATTAATGTCTGGAAATGTAAACTGATATTTCCTACTGAGACACTACAACAAAATATATAAATAACTGGCTTTTTGAGGCGAAATACTATAGTGCCTAAGACTTCTGCACAGTACTGTATATCAGAAGAACAGAAGTTTAGTCAATTCTAATTAGTCCCTTATAAAGAAGATTAGGTTTAAAATTGATAATATAATGATTTATAATTTTTAATTTTCATCAACTTTTATCTGAAAACAAGTACAGGATGACAGTTTTTACTTCTCTGGTTGAAGTTGGTCCTTTTATAATCACAAGATTTCACAAAATTAAGAATCAATATTCTCACCTGTAGTTTTCCCTTTGAGCAGTGGTTGAGCAGCAGTAAACATTGGGATGCTTCGGTCATGAGGTGCTCTTTCAGCTGAGTGGGTAATGAGTCTGATGAGATGTCAACCAGAAACTTCAGAAGACTCTGAGTTAGCAAACCCATCCTCTTCTCCACACTAGAGAGATACATATAAAAAAATAAAAATAAAAAAACTGTGTTTTAGAGTATTAGCTAAGCAAAAATACATCTGAAATAAGCATACAAGAAGAGAGTGAAATAATATCAGAACTGAATTAAAAAGTCAATTTCATGTAGTCGCACTGAAGCACTGGTGATGTATAGTGGTCACCATGGCCAAGCAATCTGTAGAGTCTTTTGCAGAGCCTCCAGGATATTCAGTCTGCATTTCTCCTCTGGAGCATCAGAGACTTCCAAATAGCCAACAATCACCCTCTCCAGCCTTTTCATGTGACGAATAATTACTATACCAGTCCTTTAAGATAACAACATGAAATAATAAATGACAGACAACTTGGAACATAAAAGTATCTAAAGATGAGCAATGTTATCACAATTATGCAAATCTAGATAAGAATATTCTAAATGTGCACAAAAAATTATAATTCATTATTATACTGCAATTTTCACCCAAATTTTCTAGTCACTCGCAAAAAAAGGAATCTTTCAATGGATGGACAAGAATGATTAGAAAATATTAAAAATACTGTTTATGAACAAAGGTTTTATGGGTTTGGAACAACATGACGGTGAGTAAATGATGATTTAATTTTCATATTTGGGTGAACTAAACCAATAGCAATCTGTATGAAATCAGTATGAAAGTAATTTCTAAGGCGTATGTTTGACGACAATTATTAGAAAGTGCTGCATATAGAAGGAACCAATTATTGAAACGACTAATATTGAGATGGCTACCTTAATAATGTCGTCCTCACCTCTCAATCAGTAAGACAAGATTTCTGGCATATACACAACGAAGGTCACGCTTGTGCTCCATTTCCATGTATGTCAACACGTGACGGAGCATATGGTCAAATCGATTTTGTTTACGGCGTGTACCTGCAAGGGCTGGAGGTTTCTCAAGGACTGACAGCAAATCTATAAGGCAGGGCAGCACAACCTGAAGATAATACAAAAAAGACAAGATACATAACCTAATCTAAAAATGAAAACCACACATCTGCATTCAAGTAAGCACACCTGAAAGCATCACCTGTACAAGTGTGGCCTCCGATGTGTGTAAGTGATTGAATACAGCATGATAGAGCACCTGAGCTCTGTTGAACTGCCTCAGATCAGCACCAGGCTAAGGTAGGAGAAAGACATATGAACACACATCATATACTTGTGTCAATTAAAAAAATACAATGACTTATAATGTTCTCCAGGGATTGATGTCTCTCTTATGAATGTCAGAAGCACATTATTTAAGGGTCATTCCATGTCAACTCAACAAGTGGTCAACTCACAGCTAAAACATTTATTTTAATTAAAAAAAAAAATCCGGTGAAAGAAATGTACAAATAAAGAAAAAAGCAAGAAGTATTTTCTTGAATGTATGAGTAATCCACTATTTTGTGGATATTTTCACTTGAGCTTTGGAGCCAAATTACAGTGGGGTAAAAATCATGACACTAGAAAGATGGCAGCATCAATATTTTTTTTTTTTTACACAGAAATTGGTAGGTCTATTAAAACAATCGGTCAACTTTAGAAATCTTTGTTGCATTATACTGTACACCAATGTTCAAAAATGGGAAAAACCACTTTTTTGTCCCAAGTATTAAAGGGGTGATGAACTCAGAAATCAAATTTTCCTTGAGCTTTTGACATCTAAGAGGTCATCATATTATAAGCATATCCTGTAAGTTTCAGATCTGAAAACGTCCTTGTTAGTCCAATAAAAGCTTTTATTGACACAGCCTCTGAAAACGACTCGTTTTTAAAAGTGGGGAAATATGACGTCAAAGATTACAAAACACCACCCCCGCAGAAGAAGATCAACACTAGGGGTGGGACGATACAGGTACCTCACGATTCAATTCTGTGGCGATATGTGGTCAACGATATGATATCACGATTCGTGATATCTACGATATTCAATATATTGGAAGAAATTTCATCAACGATATATCACGATATATGTGACTGAAAAAAAAAGAAGGGAAAAGGAAATAAGGAAATTGTATGCATTTATTAATGCCAACATTGTGCAAAGAAATATGCATTTGCCTTTCCGTCGACTGTCTCGTAAAACCCGAAGTGTCTTAGCGCCCTATGAAATCCGTTTTATTTTTTCACAAATTCCGTTTTTTCAGTTTTAATTTTTGGGAATTAGGGGTTTTTTTTACTCTTGGCTGTTATTTTAGTCGTAAAAAGAGTGTGCTTTTTAAAGTTAATGATTAAAATGTAATATTGACATTTACTCAGTAGCCTTTTCAGGACAAATACTGCATGATACAACATAACACTGCACTCTTCAAGACAAGTAACAACAAAATATGGTTACGAGCTTTAAACTGTCCAGTAATATAAATTATATTAGTTTATATAAGTTTAAATAAAGTCACATTCTGTCTCTCTCTCGCCAAGTGTCGCTCACGGAGTTCGCTTTGATTTTGTCAAGTCCGGTGCCTCATAGACAGACGCGGTGTGCACGTTGTGTGTGTGTGTGTGTGTGTGTGAGAGAGAGAGAGAGAGAGAGAGAGAGAGAGAGAGAGAGAGAGAGAGAGAGAGAGAGAGAGAGAGAGACGGAGGCAGAGCGGGGAAATACAGAAAGAATACGCTGCGTGTTTTAAAGTCCCTGTAAAGTCAAAATTAAGTATGTGTTCTGAGTTTGTCACACCACAGAAAAATGTTTAATTAGCCACCCAGCCAAATTTGAATGACAAAAAAGCCGGGAAGTACATAAAATAAGCTATCAAAATCATGAAAAAATGAGCAGGATTCTCTGCTCTCAAACACTATGGGCGTGTCCGCTGGCTGCGCTGAAACCACACCCACTAGCGGGAAAGCTGTTGACGGTGATATTAGCTGATTTAGCTTTTGGAGACGGGAGGATGAGGCAGGAGATCGTCGTTTCGGCCTCGTTCACCAGTAACAGCGGATTATCAGTGAATTATCAGTGAATCCAAGTTGTCTCTGAGGAAAGTTTATAAAACGATCACTACAGAGGCGGGTGTTGGCGGTGATCCTCAGCTCTTCATCAAGTAGGTCTCTTTAAAAACCTCTTCTTGATGTGATCGTTTTAATGGAATTTAAATGAAGATACTGATCTGTTTTGTACATGATTGCATCCAGGTAGTAGCCCATGCATGTCCGTGTCGAAGGCATAGCTAGCTAGAAAACCGTAGGCTCAGCTGTAGTAACTAATAGTACTGACAGTCACTCGCGATTGAGCAGTGAATGCGAATGTGCTCGGGGAGTGTTATTGACTGACTCCGTCCGTCATCAAATAGGGGGGGGGGGGGGGGGGGGGGTGTCCAGCAGCTCATGGGTTCCAATGCGTCACGGAGCCCTGTTTTAGCCCCGCCCAATTAATCCGTAAAATTGCAATGGTGAAAAACTGTTTAACGGTCTAACTCCACATTTCAGTACTTCACAGTTCACAGACTTTGTTATATGTTTTAGCAATACATGTAACAATTATAGGTAACGCTTCCTTTTACAGTACAGTACTTACAGTGTACTTACAGTGTACTTACCTTGAAAGTACTGCTAATATAAGGTAAGTACATGGAAAAGGGGTAGGTTTAGGGGTAGGTTCAGGGTTAGTATTAGTTATTACTCAGTAATGGTATTGAATAAAATAAGTACATAGTATTTACATGGGTAACTGAACTGTAAAAGGAAGCGTTACCCAATTACAATGTATTTAGAACTTTTTTTGTAGAATTGACTTTACAGGGACTTTAAATATTGTTAAAAAATGAAACGCATATGTGGCGGCGAATTAGTCTATGTGTGGAAAACACTGCATAAATCACGTGCGAACTGCTCGGATCGGTACTGACGGCTTATAGCATCGAGTTTCTTAACTTTTTGCCGACGAAAGGAGAGCCAGAGAGCCGCTTCTTCACCGGCCGCTGTTTGCGCCACTTTACCCATATTTACTCGAACAGCGCCCCCCGCAAACAGAATGGTAGATATTGGGTAGTGACACTGACAACGGGTAAATTAATAATTTCGTGTTGTAATAAAATATCGATATTGGGCGTTAGTGTATCGATTATTTATTGCAACAGAGAGCACAACAATATATTGCAATATCGATTTTTTTCCCACCCCTAATCAACACCTATTGTAACACGGCCGGTTTAGCCCCGCCCACCGATTCATGCATTACATGCCGAGCAATACAGAATATTGTGCAGTGCCTGGTTGTGGAAGACAATAGCTGCATAAGCTTCCAGTGGATTCCAATAGGACTGCATGGATAAACTTTATTTTTAATGACGTTCCAGCTGATGAGGGTAACATCGTCGTCTGTTCGCTTCATTTCACTGAGGATTATTTTGTAAACAAGACTCGATTTGTAGACTCGATTTTGAAGAGTAAAGAACGGTGCTGTGCCGTCTATATTGGATCTGACAGGAATGGTGCAACACACGGACTCTGGGTTGAACATGTATGGGCGAATCCGGTTGCCATTTTACAACATTGGACGTTTTCCCCCACGTGCACCGACGGGTGAGTTAAACTCATTATAATATGCAAAACTGTTCTCGACTCACAGCAGTGGGCGTTTACTTCCAAGTCTTCAGTGCGACATGCCCATAAAAACTGACCGTTCCCTTTCAAGGCGATCACTTCGACATTTACGTCGATGACGTAGTATGGGAACTCCTCCCCTTCGTTATAAATTGCATATGTTCGTCAATTGCATCAGAATCCTTTTCTTCACGCTCAAATCGACGTGTGCTATACGATTTGGAATTTCAATTACCGCTCGCCATCGTCGAAGATGCACTTAAGATACCACACTGTTTTTCGCATCCGATGGCATCTACTTGCAATTTGTGTTCTGGGCCTATTATTGCGCCCGACACCCACCTTTTCTGCATCAAGAAGTGCTCAGCCTGCTCGAGAAAGGAGCTATAGAACCGGTTCCCCCGAACGAGAGGGAGAGCTGTTTCTACAGCCGCAATTTTGTGAGTCAGACCACAACGTTTCTGGGAGTGTGTTTGAACTCTATAAAGATGCGAGCTCATCTCTCTCAAGAGCACATACTTCTCTGGCATTGTCTCTGCATCGTTTCAGACCGGGCAGGTCTGTACCACTAAAGGAGTTTCAGAGACTATTAGGTCTGTTAGCGGCAGCCTCCCCAGTATGCCATCTGGGTCTGATTCATATGTGTCCGCTTCAAATTTGGTTGAAGCTCCGGGTCCCTCAGGGGGCGTGGGCGACCGGCCTCAAGCGCATCACGGTCACTCACAGCTGCTTTCGCACTTTGGCGCCGTGGAGAAATCCAGTGTTATTCAGTTCAGGGGTCCCTATGGGTACCGTAGCGAATCGCATCACGGTCTTGACGGATGCATCAACCTCAGGTTGGGGAGCGGTGTGCATGGGCGCGACTGACTCTGGCTCGTGGACGGAGTCGCAGCGGAGGTGGCACAAACCGCTTGGAGTTGAAGGCGGTTTCCTTAGCCCTCAAAGCCTTCCGGTCTCCGCTAGAGCGTCAGCATGTATTGATTCGGACCGAAAACACGTCGGTGGTCTCGTACATAAATCGCCAGGGGGGCGTACGCTCCAAGCCCCTATTCGAGCAGGCAGCGAGTCTCCTGCTGTGGGCAGACCGGCACTTCCTATCAGTGAGAGTAGTGCATATTCCCGGTGTTTTGAATCGCGGAGCGGATATGCTCTCGAGGAATGGAATTTCTCAGGGTGAGTGGAGGCTTCACCCGGGATCTGTGCAGATCTGGGATCGGTTCGGGTAGGCGGAGGCCTATCTATTTGCATCGCATGAGAACACAAACTGTCAGACATTATTTTCGCTGTCTTGTTCCTCCCTGGGTCAGACATCCGACGCCCTGACTTCGCGTTGGCCGAGAGCCAGGCTTTATGCCTTTCCTCCAGTGAAAATTCTGCCTCTAGTGTTATGCAAAATCAGGGAGGAAAAAGCATCTGTGATTCTCGTAGCCCCGTACTGGCCGAATCAGCCCTGGTTCGCGGACATGATAGAGCTGCTAGTGGACTCCCCATGGGAAATTCCTCTCAGGAGGGACCTGTTATCGCAGGGGATATGGCATCCCAACCCTGGGCTGTGGAGCCTTCATGTGTGGCCGCTGCGGGGTCTTTAAATGAGCGAGACGCTCTGCACTCTCGAGAGCGTCACGCTCTACAGTTGACCACTGTATCTGAAGCGCGTGCCCCATCCACTAGGCGCTTGTATAAATTGAAATGGGAAGTTTTCTCTAAATGGTGTCAGAATATCAGTATTGACCTGTGCAACTGTTCCGTGTCGGATATTCTAAGCTTCCTTCAGCACAGGATGGATAACGGGAGTTTACCATCCACTTTGAAGGTGTATGTGCCTGCTATTGCTGCATTTCACCCCCCGATCGAAGGGCAGTCGATCGGCAAGCACACATTGGTGATAAGTTTTCTCAGGGGAGCTGGGAGATTATGCCCGTCACAGCCGCCTTCTGTGCCGCCATGGGATTTAGCCCTAGTGTTGAGAGCTCTGTCTAATCCACCATTTGAGCCTCTGGCTTCAATAGCTGTCAAGGAGCTTTCCCTGAAAGCTGCTTTACTTCTCGCTCTCGCTTCAGCGAAACGCGTGGGGTATATGCATGCGTTCTCGGTTCATGAGGACTGCATTCGTTTTGGACCGGGAGATTGTCATGTCACTCTTCAGCCAAGACAGGGTTATGTTCCGGAGTCTCTCAGTACTCCGTTCTGAGCGCAGGTTGTCTTCTTGCCTGCGTTATCTTCTGAGTCATCAGTCTCGTGTGACACTGATGCTCAGAGTGCTGTTTGCCCGGTCAGGGCTTTACAGATGTATATGACTCGCTCAGCCGCATTTCGTCAATCGGATTAGCTATTTGTATGCTTTGGCGGTTGTAATAAGGGACGTGGAGTTTCGAAACAGAGACTTGCTCACTGGATTGTGGAAGCAATTGCTTTGGCTTATGATTGTCAGGTAGTGGACTGTCCCCTAAGCATTAAGGCTCATTCGACGAGGGTGATTGCCTCCTCATGGGCCTGGTCTAGAGGTATGTCTATAAGGGACTTGTGTCTTGCTGCTGGCTGGTCTTCTCAGAATACATTCGCCAGATTTTATAAATTGGATGTCCCTTCTGTTGCGTCTTAAGCACTTACGGTGAGCTAAGCCCGTGTCATCTGCCCGGTTCCCTATTGTGCTTGCTACCGTCGCTGCGACTTGTATTACTTCCCTTTTAAATGTGTTGTTCTGCCCTGAGTATTCAGTGCAAGACTTCCCTCTATTTCATTTGCTCGGGATATTCAAATTTTAACAAGGTTTTGGAAGCGCGCTATTGGTTCGCTTCGACCTATCAGGAGTCTGGGTTTCTAGTAGCTCAGCTATTGGATGTGGGTTCTGTCATTCTCGAGTGGGTGGGTTCTCTGCTCCACGGCGGGATTTGACACAGTCCCCATACTACGTCAACGACGTAAATGTCGAAGTGACCACCTTGAAAGGGAACGTCTCCGGTTACTTTAGTAACCTCGGTTCCCTGAAAGGCAGGGAACGAGACATTTACGTTGAACGCCGTGTCGCTCGTTCTTCGAGCGTTCAGTCGGATTCTGATGCAATTGACGAACATATGCAATTTAAACTGCCAGGCTTGGCAGTATTTGCATATTTTGCGTCAATTGGCCAGCTGTCGCCAGCTGGCATTAGCCCATAAGATTTCAGCAGAAGTGAAGAAGGGGAGGAGCTCCCATACTACGTCATCGCCGTAAATGTCTCGTTCCCTGCCTTTCAGGGAACCGAGGCTACGAAAGTAACAGGAGACGTTTTTCAGGTAGGCTCGTAAAAAATAGCCTATTACTTATTCATTTTGATGTTTTTGAATGCAAAAACCAAGCATCATAAGCTGACCTCAGACAACAATATAATAAAATTTAAAAAGCCAGTTCATGACCCCTTTAAAGATATCTTAATATCCTTTTAGATTCTTTTTTTATATGGTTCAATATGAACCATATAAAATATGCCCTATATGGTTCAATCCCAGTTATATGGATATCTTAAAGGGTTAGTTCACCCAAAAATGAAAATTATGTCATTAATGACTCACCCTAATGACAATTTGCTGTAATAAAATCCTGAATTTTGGCACTCAACATTTATTTTAGTGTGTCTTCTACAAAATAAATCTACTAACACTGAAAGTATAATTCCCTTAATCTACCACGATGCAATGGAAAGATGTATTAACGTTCGTTACACTTTCCGTCAAAGCAGTTACGCATGTTAAACTATGATTCTAAAGTAAGCAGACATATAATTTTTCCATGTAATTCTATCAGTAACAAAACGATAAAAACATCTTGTGTGGACTAAATTCTCATGTACGTAGCTACATGATAAATTGTTAATAAATCGTGATAAAACGGGCAGAGATTTTCTGTCCAAAAATCATAACACTCGAACATTTTATTCTGACGCTTAATTTCATCTCCTAATGTGTTAACGGTTCACCTGTCAGAAATAAGATTGTCTAGGTCACGGTCGCTCTGCGTGAGAGGAAGAGTTAACAGGATTTCACGGATTTCGATGAATGTGGGTAAGTTTGTGGATTCTGTCCAAAAGGTTGCGAACGTTAAAATGTTACGAACGTGGTAAACTTTGGTTAAGTATTAAGTAAACATTACATAGGATCATTGTGGTGAGAAAGGATAAAAGAGTGATCAAGTCGATATCAAGTGCATGGTTTCGGACCGAAAGCAGCGTCGTGTTCATAAAGATCATGCATGAATGGTGGTTGTATACATTTTGACAGATTATGCACTTCATGTTCGTAAATTGGACAGAAATGTTTAGGCTATCCAACTTCGAACGTTGTTTTCCGCGTATTTTGAATCAATGAGCTTTTCATGAAAGTCAACATCGTCAATGACTTTTTTTGATGATGATGATGATTTTATTTTCTGTCAAAATGTCAGTAAGAATATAGCGTAGGCTGTCCAAGTTAACACGTTAGTGCGTTAACACAATATCACAAATGCCATTAGAATAATCTGTCGGCGTCAAGCACAGGTTGTTAAACAAAAGTGAACTGGGCATGTAATTAGGGGCTCTATCTTGCACCCGGCGCAAATGACTTTATACACTGATCATTACTATTTTTGCACGCGCGCAAAGCGGGTTTTTTTTCCTCCACAGATGCACGTCGGTAAACTAGGAAACGAACTTGCGCTCCCTGGGTTGGCGCAAAAAGGAGGCGTGTGTCGGCGCAAAAAATTCCTAGTGCTATTTTGCAGTTCCAGAAAACAATTGCGCCAATGACCAGAAAAAAACCTGGTCTAATGTCAGTGGCGCGTTGCGCATTGCTCATGATGCTATTTTAAGCATGCATGCTTGGTACGGTGTACATTTTAGGACATCCTCAGACCTCAGGCATATGAAGACAAGGCATCATGCCTCAGACTAAAAGGCTTCAGTTATTGGACAAAACGGCATCGCGCCTCAGACTGAAAAGCTTCAGGTCTCAGGAAAAACAATGTCAGGTGTCAGGTCTCGTACAATTAGGCATCAGACAAAACAGACTCAGACAAAAAGGCATCAGGCAAAACAGCCTCGGACTAAATTGGCATCAGGTAAAACAGCCTCGGACAAAAAGGCATCGGGCAAAACAGCCTCAGACTAAAAGGCATCAGACAAAACAGCCTCAGACAAAAAGGCATCAGGCGAAACGGACTCAGATGGAGTTTGGAGGTTCGCATTGCCCCGCCCCTTGTGACGTCACGTGTACACGCGGTTCATAGCTCGAAAGAACCAACGAACGCTTTACTTTACAATAGTTTGAACATATTATGTCATCTAACATTTTAAACGTGCAAATTAAACTCGCGAAATGCATGTTCTCTTCTGCATACAACGTAATAAGTGTAACATTTAATTAGAGCATATATATATATATATATATATATATCACTAAGATTTTTTCTAATGTTGTAAAGTGTAATGTATTCCTGTGATTAAAGCTAAAGTTTCAGCATACTCCAGTGTCACATGATGATCCTTCAGAAATACTATAATATGATGATTTAATGCTCAAGAAACATTCATTATTATTATCAATGTTGAAAACAGTTTACAGTGTACAATTTTTTTCCAAAATCTTCGATGAATAGAAAGTTAAAAAGAACAGCATTTATTTAAAATAAATTATTTTCTAACATTATAAATGTCTTTACTGCAACTTTTGATCAGTTTAACTCATCCTTGATGAATAAATGTTCTGATTTATTTTATTTATTTCCCCCCAAATATAAAATAAAAATTCTTACTGACCCCAAACTTTTGAACGGTAGTGTTTAATGTTACAAAAGCTTTAGATTTCAGATACATGATGTACTTTTGAAAGATTCTTTTGTTCTTTTGCTGTTCTCTCTTCAAAGAATTTTGAAAAAAAAAATGTAGGCCTACACAACGGTTTTCAACACTGATAATCATAATGAATGTTTCTTGAATGTTACATTGGCATAATATTTCACAATATTACTGTTTTTTATCAAATAAATGCAGCCTTTGTGAGCAGAAGATACTTTTAAAAACATTTTGAAAATCTTAGTGTTAGGCTATATAGGCTATCGTTCATAAATGTTTTAATTAAATGTTACACTTATTTCATTGTATGCAGAAGAGAACATGCATTTCGCGAGTTTAATTTGCACGTTTAAAATGTTAGATGACATAATATGTTCAAACTATTGTAAAGTAAAGCGTTCTTTGGTTCTTTCGAGCTATGAACCACATGTACACGTGACGTCACAAGGGGCGGGGCAATGCGAACCTCCAAACTCCATCTGAGTCCGTTTCGCCTGATGCCTTTTTGTCTGAGGCTGTTTTGTCTGATGCCTTTTAGTCTGAGGCTGTTTTGCCCGATGCCTTTTTGTCCGAGGCTGTTTTGCCTGATGCCAATTTAGTCCGAGGCTGTTTTGCCTGATGCCTTTTTGTCTGAGGCTGTTTTGTCTGATGCCTAATTGTACGAGACCTGACACCTGACATTGTTTTTCCTGAGACCTGAAGCTTTTCAGTCTGAGGCGCGATGCCGTTTTGTCCAATAACTGAAGCCTTTTAGTCTGAGGCATGATGCCTTGTCTTCATATGCCTGAGGTCTGAGGATGTCCTAAAATGTACACCGTAGCTTGGCCATAAAGAGTGAACAACGCGCATACACTGTAGATGATTCTCTCAGCTACACAGATGCATTTTACTTTTTGCAAATGATACATTATTTTAAAAAATATATAGGCCTAAACATGAGGGAAATCATTGTTCTGTCCATGATGATGGGAAAAATAGGCATAAAACTTACACATTTACCCAAGTTAAGGCCTGTTCACACCGGGACGAATATCAGCGCGCGTTATTCGTCAGCGTTTTTCAACGCGTTTTTTGTGTTCACACCCAAGCGTTTTTCGCTGACGATGAGCTGAGTGAACATGCAAATTCATTCCCTGACATTAGATGGCGCTTAATGTAAAACAGATAATAGAATACTATACTAGGGTGATCATATTCATGTCTCAATGTTTTATTATGACAGATTTAAAAAAAACCCGAATGAAATAATGATAGAAAAAAATGTCTTCTGTATTAGAAAAATAAATATATAAATAATAAATAACTAAAAGAAATGCCTCCAAATGTAACAAAAATAGCTCTCACAAACTTACAAAAACGAACTAACAAAATCTATTTATATCTTTAGTTTTCATCTTCTTTATCCTGTTTTTCTTCCTCATCCACCTTGTTTGCCCATCTATATTTTGCAGTAGAACTGATTTTTCCCAGCAGTTTTTTTGAAAACCAGGACATTTTCATCACTTAAAAACAGCCAGGACAGGATGTGAAAACAGGACATGTTTAACGCAAAGTTGAGATGTTGCCCAGAGATAAAACATATATTAGCACTGGATGAACAGATGCAGAGACGAGAGTTGTCGTATTTCCCCGCGTTTAATAAAACCACTCAAACGTTACACTCGTCCTCATACATGGGGATCGAGCGAGGAAAAAAACACAAACAAACATCTGGTCACAATAGAAAAATAAAATAAAAGAAAGAATGCAAAGAGTCGGCAGAGCGGTTATCTCCTCTCCTCACTTAATGTCAAAATCTAACTGACACTACGCACTATGCGCAGTTCCCATCTCAACTCAGATTTCTATAAAGCACAAAGTGACCGTTTTACACATGTACCGGGAAAACAGGACTTATGATCACCCTACTATACTTTTTTTTTTACAGAAATACTAATTATTATATAGCTCTTTTTGCTCCAAGACCAGCAGCTCAACTTGCCTTGTAGGCTATCTCTCCTTCGCCGTATGTGTGCTCGGCAAGACCGTTTTGTGTTTGAGCGCCCCCAAGTTGTGTTTTACTGTAACTTCAGAAGCACCAGACACGTGAGCAAACCCGCCAATCTCGTTGGTCGGATAGGTTTTTTTGACGCGGCGCGTCAAACCAAAAAAACGAACCCGAGGCGTTTTTTTAAAAATGACGCTTTTACGCGTGGCGTTTTTCGCGTCGGTGTGAACACTCACATTGGCGCCCATTGTTTAGTCACGAGGCGTTAAACGTCGACGAATATCGCGCGCGAAATTCGTCCCGGTGTGAACAGGCCTTTATTATACCAAAAGTGGATGTTACTGTACAATGAGCCGATAATTTTGTGTTTAATTTCTCCTAATCATATAGCACACCATGCGTAATAAAAAGTGTTAAGGCCCGTACACACCGGGACGAATCAGCGCGCGTTATTCGTCAGCGTTTTTCAACGCGTTTTTTGTGTTCACACCCAAGCGTTTTTCGCTGACGATGAGCCGAGTAAACATGCAAATTCAAGGCCTGTTCACACCGGGACGAATATCAGCGCGCGTTATTCGTCAGCGTTTTTCAACGCGTTTTTTGTGTTCACACCCAAGCGTTTTTCGCGGACGATGAGCTGAGTGAACATGCAAATTCATTCCCTGACATTAGATGGCGCTTAATGTAAAACAGAACAGATAATAGAATACTATACTAGGGTGATCATATTCATGTCTCAATGTTTTATTATGACAGATTAAAAAAACGAATGAAATAATGATAGAAAAAATGTCTTCTGTATTAAAAAAATAAATATATAAATAATAAATAACTAAAAGAAATGCCTCCAAATGTAACAAAAAATAGCTCTCACAAACTTACAAAAACGAACTAACAAAATCTATTTATATCTTTAGTTTTCATCTTCTTTATCCTGTTTATCTTCCTCATCCACCTTGTTTGCCCATCTATATTTTGCTGTAGAACTGATCTTTCCCAGCAGTTTTTTTGAAAACCAGGACATTTTCATCACTTAAAAACAGCCAGGACAGGACGTGAAAACAGGACATGTTTAACACAAAGTTGAGATGTTGCCCAGAGATAAAAACATAGCACTAGTTGTCGGATGAACAGATGCACGAGAGACGAGAGTTGTTGTATTTCCCCGCGTTTAATAAAACCAATCAAACGTTACGCTCGTCCTCATACATGGGGATCGAGCGAGGAAAAATACACAAACAAATATCTGGTCACAATAGAAAAATAAAATAAAAGAAAGAATATAAAGAGTCGACAGAGCGGTTATCTCCTTTCCTCACTTGTCAAAATCTAACTGACATTACACACTATGCGCAGTTCTCATCTCAACTCAGATTTCTATAAAGCACAAAGTGACCGTTTTACACATGTCCCGGGAAAACAGTACTGTTGGTCACCCTATACTATACTATTATTACAGAAATACTAATATAAATATTATCATATAGCTCTTTATGCTCCGAGACCAGCAGCTCAACTTGCCTTATAGGCTATCTCTTCTTCACCGTATGTGTGCTCGGCAAGACCGTTTTGTGTTTGAGCGCCCCCAAGTTATGTTTTACTGTAATTTCAGAAGCACCAGACACGTGAGCAAACCCACCAATCTCGTTGGTCGGATAGGTATTGACGCGGCGCGTCAAACCAAAAAAACGAACCCGAGGCGTTTTTTTAAAAATGACGCTTTTACGCGTGGCGTTTTTCGCGTCGGTGTGAACACTCACATTGGCGCTCATTGTTTAGTCACGAGGCGTTAAACGTCGACGAATATCGCGCGCGAAATTCGTCCCGGTGTGAACAGGCCTTCATTCCCTGACATTAGATGGCGCTTAATGTAAAACAGAAATAATAATAGAATACTATAGCGTGATCATATTCATGTCTCAATGTTTTATTAGGACAGATTAAAAAAACGAATGAAATAATGATAGAAATAATGTCTTATGTATTAGAAAAATAAATATATAAATAATAAATAACTAAAAGAAATGCCTCCAAATGTAACAAAAATAGCTCTCACAAACTTACAAAAACGAACTAATAAAATCTATTTATATCTTTAGTTTTCATGCTCTTTATCCTGTTTTTCTTCCTCATCCACCTTTTTTGCCCATCTATATTTTGCTGTAGAACTGATCTTTCCCAGCAGTTGTTGTTTTTTTTTTTTTTTTTTTTTTTTTGAAAACCAGGACATTTTCATCACTTAAAAACATCCAGGAGAGGACGTGGAAACAGGACATGTGTAACGCAAAGTTGAGATGTTGCCCAGAGATAAAAACATAGCACTAGTTGTCGGATGAACAGATGCACGAGAGACGAGAGTTGTCGTATTTCCCCGCGTATAATAAAACCACTCAAACGTTACACTCGTCCTCATACATGGGGATCGAGCGAGAAAAAAAACACAATCAAACATCTGGTCACAATAGAAAAATAAAATAAAAGAAAGAATACAAAGAGTCGGCAGAGCGGTTATCTCCTCTCCTCACTTGTCAAAATCTAACTGACACTACGCATAGGCCTACTATCCGCAGTTCCCATCTCAACTCATTTTTCTATAAAGCACAAAGTGACCGTTTTACACATGTCCCGGGAAAACAGGACTGTTGGTCACCCTATACTATACTATACTATTATTACATAAATACTAAAATAAATATTATCATATAGCTATTTATGCTCCGAGACAAGCAGCTCAACATTCAACTTGCCCATAGGTATCGTCTCTTTATAGAGGCAATCTTGCAGGATTGTTTTTTTTCCGTCCACGTTACACACGTTATAACTTTGCACACTTAGGAGTTCCTCTGTCTTCTACATTTGGCAAATACATTTGAAAAATATACCTGTGGTATTTGTTAGTAATTTTGCTGGCTTTAAATTTACGAACATACCAGACTCAAAAATGCACCTTTAAGTTTATAAAACAGATCATATTAGATGGCCACCAGGGCTCCAGACTAACTTTTCCACTGGTTGCACTGGTGCTACCAACTTTCTCAGTTGGTCGCACCAGCGTTTGATTTGGTCGCACTTTTTTTTTACTACATGCCATTAATCAATGCATGCTGATGAATAGTGGTTTTAATGGACCAAAGCTAGCAAAGGCATTATACCTGTAATATATTAATTATTATTGCCAATTTTCAAGATATTCATGGACATTCATTTATTTATTCATTTTGGACAGCAATGTAACAGTAATTTGACAGTAATTTACATTTGAACATCTATCTATCTATCTATCTATCTATCTATCTATCTATCTATCTATCTATCTATCTATCTATCTATCTATCTATCTATCTATCTATCTATCAGCATCATCTTTCTATCTTTTAAAAATCATTAAACATTCAAATGAGAGATACATTGCTTTTTAAAAGATTAGAGTATAATAATAAGCTAATACAGATTTTTCGGCATCAAAAGTTTGTAGTTGTAACAAAAATCAGAACTCACACTCCTTACCTTCTGCATATTTAAATAATTTCTTTTTCCTCAGTCGAGCGATTACTCTCATCTAACCGCTGAAAAACGTAGGAAGGGGCACGCTGTTTCGTGAGACATTTTCATTTTTATAATATATGCCTTAATTCTTGAATTCGTAATTAGCGCGTTACACCCTCATGTGCGCGTGACGTCTACGCTCGTCAATAAATAAACTGCACGTGTCTTGCGGAAGAACACTGTAGCCGGAGCTACTTCTCTTCATTAACGTCTATGGCGAGTAGGGTTGGGTATCGGTTGGGTTTTATCCGATACCAGTACCTACTCGGTATTTTTTAAATGGTTCCGGTTCTTGAAACGGTACTTAAGAAAACGAAACCGCACACACTTTGTCAAAAAAATAATAATACCCCTTTATTTACAGGGCCAAACTGGATACAATAATTACTTACAATATAAATACAAGTTACATATGGTACTAATAATAAATAAACCAATCTAAAATAAAAGTTCATATTTACATAATATCAAACAAAACAATATTATATCAAACAATTTTATTTTATTTTTTATTTATTTATTTTATTTTATTATTTATTTCGAGCAATATGTAGTTACACATGATAAGGCAATAAGAAGCATTTTGGTTAGTCTGTACAAGCCTTTAAATTTTTTAAAAAAATGATGTGATTGTTATTTTTTAAGAATTGCGATTCTACAAGTACTGCGATTCAATTTTGATTACAATGTAATTATACTGGAGATTAATAGAGTAATATAATATCGACATGGCTACAGGTTTCCATGTTTTGTCTGCTTTAACTAGTCATGTAGGCTATTATCTTGTCATTTACTAGTTAAGCTCTTATCCAGTTTGATATTTCGTTCCCACTGCGTCTTATACGCAGCTTTGAGTATATGAAAGAGAACGTCTCTGTGTAACCCATGTTCTCTGAATAGGGAACGAGAGACGCTGCGTTCGCTGCCAAATATCTCGCGCTGCCGACAAGCTTCCTTTTTCGGCAGAGAACTCTGAGGAGCAGATGATGCGCGCACTAATATAATATGACGACGTGAGCGTCAACACGGCGCGAGAGGTGATTCTTTTATATCCATAGACAATCGTTATTCTGACGCGTAATTTTACATGTGAAATGCAGCCAAACATTTCACGTGTACATTTCACGTGTGTTTAATCTCCTCGCTATCAGCAGACGTTCCGGGAGTCTCCCGCATATTGATAACGGCTCCCGGATGATCGCAAATTAGTTCAAATCTCCCGGGATCTAGAACGACCGAGCAAGAGCGCGCGTGCAAGACAGATCAGACAGTGCTTCAATAGCGAGCACGTCGGAGAGGGAGACAGCGAGAGACTGCGTGTGTGCGCCTCATGACACAGACTCAGGCATCGAAATCAGGCACCGAAATGTTCATTCTAATTCGGTCTGGTTACTACCGTTTACGTCAGAGCCGGTTCCCTATTGGCACCGAGTTTCGGTACCCAACCCTAAGGCCGTGTATCCACCAAAGCGTTTTTTGCCAGCTGAAAACGCTACACGCTCTGCTGAAGACGCCGTGCTTTGGGCGCTTGAGAGCGTTTTGGCAGCGCAGCGTTTTTTCCGTTGAGGCGTTTCGTTGCTATGATACAGAATATCCGCAGCAGTTTAAACGTTGTGACTGTTGGTCGGTGTGGTTTAGTCCCGCCCCTCCTCCACTGTGATTGGACGGCTGGGCAAGAACTGACAGTGATGAGCGCTGCGTTTTTTCCAAAGTTGAACATTTTTCAACTCTCGGCGACCAGTAAAAAACGCCGGGCGCTCGGCGCTTCAGCGTGAAAAAAACGCTCAGCGCCTCGTCACGCTCATGGCGTTTAAAAAACGCGGCGTTCCCATTGGAAACAATTGAAAACATACGCCAGGCGCGTGGAAAAACGCTTTGGTGGACACACGGCCTAATGGCGAGTCAGGGCAACTCCGCATCCGAGTCGACCTCAATAAAATAGTTCCGAATATTATAGGCGTATCGTAGTGATTCAGGATAAATCAAAAACACGGTTTGGAAAATGGATTCATGATGTAGCCTACTCGTTCATTTTGATCGTAAGTTACGGACTGCAGCACTCAGCTGATATAACGGCGTTCTGTTGCGCGAGCGTCCACTCGCACATATGCGACCACATACAATAGGCTTTATGTCGAGCGTCACGTGACCAAACCGGAAAACGGGTCTCATCGCATCCGCTTGTCAGAGAAAAGGTGCGTTCCATTTAGGGTTGCCAACTTTCTGATTTCGAAATAAGGAACGGAGGGGGGGGGGGGGGGGGGGGGGGGGGTTTGGGTTGGGGTTATTTCATATAGCATATTATAATCACTTATTAGGCCTATATTAATTTATAGATAAGTATAAAGTATGCCTAATCAATGACTGTACCACATACTCTAGATATATGAAGGTTATCATGATCATTTTTCCAACAATGAACCATGGATTTATTTAGTTTAGATTTTTTTTTAGTTGAATTAATCACGCGATCAGCATGGCTATCCGTTTTCTCCTAAATAAAAGCTCAAGGGTTTATTTTAAGTGTAGAAATAGGACAAAAGTATTTTAATTTTTCTATATTATAGTGTAATGTTGATTAAAATATACTTTTGAAATATTCGTTTTCATTTATATAGTAGCCTATATAGGCTATATGGATTTTACGTCATAGGAATAATTAAATAAATCATTATTACATTATTATAATAATTGTTTGGCATCCTAAAACACCATTGATAATGTAATGTAGTAGACTGAGACTCTCATAACTAAAAAGATGTTTGAGCCCTCTTTATTGTCCTAGTACAAATCAATGCTTTATCTTTGTTTAACGAGCAGTTCATGGGTTGAAGCTCTTAATTTTGACTACACTGATGCATTTAACCTTAAAATATTTTTAAAAAAATCTTGCGGGGGAGCAGTCAGTAAAACATAAGATTATCTTTTAAAATCGATTGTTTTTGGAACAGTTTTTCCCTGTGAGTGAGACTGGAAAACCCGTAGTGGATGAAATCAGAGTGATAACAGAACGCTTAGAGTGCAGAGAGGAATGTGCTTAGACTCCAGTCCTGGTTTTGCGTCCACGCCGTTAGAAGCTCAAGCTCGCAGGCAAGATCGCTCTAGGTCTCTAGATTAGAGGATATTTTAATTAATTTGCGGTAAAACTAGTTGATCACGAGTGGAGTGGCTCAACTGGTGAGGTCTTCATTCATAGTCTGTCTGAGATATATTAGAAGATGTGTCTGTCATGGATTTGCACTGAACTGATTCTCAAAAATACGGAACAAAGTGCGTTCCGTATCAGTTCAATACGGAACGAGTCTTTTATGTGACAAATACGGAACGATTCCGTATTATACGGGACGGTTGGCAACCCTAGTTCCATTCGACCGTTAGTGAACTGCGAAGTGGACTTCACAGGGTATTTCGCCATCTTAAGTGAGATTCCAATCCGAAGGGAACGAACATGTTCAGTTGGAAGGGCACTGCAAACGGCGTAGGGAATAAGTGAACATCGATACATCACTTCACAGGAAGTCGAGAGCGTAATCACCCAACTGTCATTGCGCGTCACGTCATCACCAGTCAGAGCGGTCGTAAATAACGATGGAGGAGTTTGTTTGTGTGTAAGTATGCATACATTTTGTCATTATTATACTAACTAAGTATTTTTTAACGGTTATTGGGGTGAATATTACATTTACATATGCTATTTGTATGTCCTTGGGACTTTATAAACGATTACCACAACCATTTACCTCAGAATTTACCTTATCATATTTTTATTTATTGTTGTATATTATATATATATTTTTTAAATGTGATATTAAATTCAATTGAAATATTAATGTAAGCCTATATCTATTTGTTTTATTATCATAATCTGCGGAACCCCGTACGTTAACTTAACTAACTGATGACGTTTGCAGGGCATTCCAAATGAGCGGTATTGTCAGCGAAGTCCACTTCAACTGATGTACCGTGTTCAGGGAGTAGGGAGCAGTGAACACTGCGTAGGGACCCTGTCGAATGGAACGCAGCTAAAGTGTTAACGGCCGTAAGTACTGACTATGATATCTATGGATTTGTAAGGTAATCAGCTAACCTACCTATTTCACTTTGTTATTGGCGTTTTATTCCATTGAAATATCTAAACGTTACTGTGAAGAATAAAAAATATAAAACGTTTAAATATCAATCTTCACATGTGAGGGATATTGGTTATGCTAATCTTTGATCGCTCCTTTTAAGTTATCTTGATTAAAACCGCAAAAAAATTTCATGAAGCACATACAAAAGATCTGGACCGGAAGCGATGAGACCCGTTTTACAGAGAATGCGGAAGTAAGTTGTGCATAAAGCCTATTTTAACTCGCACATTCTCAAAAAAAGGTCGCAGTCTGGAACCCTGGCCACCCTGCCTGCATGGAAGTCATATTGCAGTTTTGTGAAAAATGCATAACGCATGACTCATAACTATAACAAATTAGGAACAAAGCAAAACATGAACTTGGATTCAACCAGAATTTTATTAAACTGAATTAGATTAAGTACACTTTCTGCTTGAATTTACACTGTTTTTCCGTCCATGTTACATACGTTAAATTTTACATCAACTCAACTTTGATCAAAGTTTACAAGTTCAACATTGCCAGATTTATCCTGCCTTTCACACAGCTGTATCCCAGGTTGTCTCAGGATATTAACCTGAGGACAATGGCTATCTGCATGAAGATTGTATTTTGCAGTCTGTTGTCCTCGCAGTTAGGCCTAAACTGTGGAATCGCCCAAATATGGTTAATTGTGAAAAATCAAAGTGACTAAAATTCAGAGACACTACGATCTTTAAGTGTGCATAAACAGCTGTGTCAACTATTTATTAAATTAAAAGCATATTTAACATTACTCCTCTGCCATCAGCTTATTTCATGGAGCTTACTTGAATGCAAAGATAATTCCAGAATTCATTAAATTTCGCATTTTATGATCCCTTATAAAGCAGCTCTGTAGGTAGATTTAGATTCTGGAACATTTTTTGCATAAAAAGACAGTTGTGGTGACAAAATATTTACAAAAATGACTTACCACATTGAGAACAATGTGATGCAGGCAGTGCACACCCAATACTTTGTTTTCTGTGCGATAATCATCAGATATAAGCAAAGAGGGTGGAAACACCTTCTCCAAATACTCTGTTAAACAGGGTCGTCCAACCTGAACCAGCACCCAGGAGAACACATGCTTCACTGCCTGGTTACGCTTCCAGCTCTCCCTGAACAGGATAAAGGACATGCTTTAGTGCATTTAATACCATATTTTTATTATTATTATGTACTCTTGGGTCTGTGTTGTAATTTAGAAAAGAATATCAGACTTTCAGAAAAAATGCTCCAGTCAAGCTTTTTTAATTGCAACTTGATCATCTATACAATGACCAGAAAATTAACATGACTCGCACTCTTTTCTATATCTGAATGTTTACGACAGACTGAATTAAGGATACCAGTATCGTATAGGGCTACTGTGATACTGCGCTCGTAGTCATAAAAACGCTCCGATATTAACAACCGATACCACACAGCATGTGCTCAGTGTTTGTATCCAGACAAAGAAACACTGACAACAGAGAGTATAATTGGTTAATAAAAGAGAAAGCAGTCTGTAAAGTAAATGTATCTATTAGTTAAATATTAAACAAAATATAGTAATGCCACCTATAGCTGTGGTGCGTGAGGTGATAAATGAAAAACACGCAGTGGTTTGAGAGCGCAGCGGAACAGATGTGCAAGCTTGTCGAGCACATCCCCTTTCACAGACATCAATGGAAAGTTGTAGTTTGGTCGGATATGTAAATGGAAAAAAGGTAAAACGAGGCACGTATTACTAACATTAACTGACGAGAGAGAGAGAGAGAGAGAGAGAGAGAGAGAGAGAGAGAGAGAGAGAGAGAGAGAGAGAGAGAGAGAAGTAATGTACCAATAATGTATTCAAATAATGTACCTAACAACTACTGTCAGAGCTACCTGGAGAAAAAAAAACAGCTGTTTATTTCATTTGTAGCCTTTCTTTGTTCTATTGTATTTATTTGTACTAAATGTAATTTGATTATTTGTTTTAATTATTTTACTGACTGCTTACTTGTCTTAAATAATGTTTTAAATTTACATTAATTAGGCTAGTAGTTTTGCTGTAGTATCAAAATTGGAATAGAGTGTTGTGATATTTCACTGCTTTCTAAACATTTGAACCACTGACCCAATCCTCAGCACTGAGCCCAGAAGCAGCTCTAAATACAGTATGTGTCATGCAATTAAATGATACAATTTAACATGCTAGCATGTTTTTTTTTTCTTTTTCCTCAATTTCTGTGACCTGATGGAGTTTGGGTTCCTTGCCACAGTTGCCTCAGGCTTTCTTAGTTGGAGTTTAAAAGACACATAATATTCAGTAATATTACTGACTTGACTGTACTGAGACTACGGACACACTGAATTGAGCTGGACCATCATGACACTGTTGTCTCCAGCAGAGCTGCCTAAAAGCTGAATCGACTTTGTTTTAGTCTGACATTGGTCTGAATCGAGCTGAATAATAACACTTTTGTGTTCTGTGGAGCTGCTTAAAGTTGAATTGAACTCATTTCATAATTGAATAACTTTTATTGATTAACAATTATTGAACTGAACTGAATCAACACTGAACTGACTTGAGTTGAATTATGACACTTGTCTTTTTAGAGTTGCTTTACAGCTGAATTAGATTTTTCATCATTGATTGTTATTTTCCTGTTTATTTTTGTAAAGCTGCTTTGAAACAACCTGTAAAACATTATAAATAAAGGTGACTTGACTTGTTTTTGACCAATGAATTACAATGATTGTTCCACAATGTTTCCTGTGATTTGTGACAAATGGAAATGATAAAAAATTGTTTTGATTCAGACCAATTCTCTAATAAATATTTTTTTAATTTAATTTTACTAATTTATTTAAAATAATTGGTTGTTTCAAGACCAATAAAACAAGACCACCACTATCTAGTTGATGAAATATTTTTGAGATAATTAAAAATATATATTGGTTACACTTTATTTTACAGTATGTGTACTTTCAGTGTGCCTACCCAAGAAAGTACTAATATAAGGTAACTATATAGGTTAAGGTTAGGTTTAGGGGTAGGTTCAGGATTAGTAACTAGTTATAACGTTATTTTAATTTCTATAATGAATACATGCTATGTATGTACATGGGGAAGAGGACTAAAATTAACATTATGAACAAAATATTTTTGAGTTAAGAAAACGTAAGGGGAAAAAAGAATTTATATTTTCCCATCTTTTTAACAGTTTTATTTAAACCATTTTAGGCTTGGAAAACAATTATTAAAATTCCTTGATACTTCACAGTTGATGCTAAAAATCAAAGGTTACACTTTATTTTAAGGTGTCATTGTTACAGTGTAATTAATTATATATTTAAGTAATATTAAGCAACTACATATTCTTACTATAGGGTTAGGGTAGGATTATGATTTAGTTAGTTGCATATAATTATGCATAATTTACTATTATTACTATGGTAAGTAAATAGGAAAATATGTAACAAGGACACTGTAAAATAAAGTGTTACCAAAACAAATTATAAAAAGCACACTCCCAAAACTGAAAATTGTATACACAAAACTATACAGTATATTAAGACTATAAGACTGCGTAGGGGGAAAATATTGCAGAGCTTTTGTACTGGTGCTGTGACTTTATGAAACTCACTTGGTTAATTCTGGCTGCAGTGTGTCAAGAACTGGCCCCAGAGCTCCTTTCTGGTCCTCATCAAGTTTTCCAGACAGCATCTCTTGTACTGACCTGCTGCCTGTCAATTCCACTACAGACGTTAAGAGTTCCAGAGCTCTTTTTCTGGAGGCTGCACTTGTCCAAGGCTGCTCCTGCAAGTGTGTAATGGAGAATATACAGTAGCTGGGCAGTAGTGTGCGAACTAGAGACCTGATAGCTGGACTGTTTTGATTCTCCAGTGCATTCTGAATCTGCAGAGACAACGCAAGAAGCACTGTGATAACAGCCTGAGCTTTGGCCGGTATGTCCTCGTAATTCTTAGCAGGTAAAGTGCCCCTGTCTGTGTCACATACTGGCAGGGCAGCGTAACGGGTAAATGAGTTTACTAAGCCCAAATACTGGCCTCGTAAATCAGTGTTCCCTCCAGGAAAGAGCCAGGAAACAGGAGCGTTTGCGACCAGCTCCGCTGTGTCTTCCAAGATGCGCGCGCGTTTCTCATGTGCATCTTCCACCTCGAAGTGTTCACGAATGTGGCTCAAAGCTGCAAGAACAGAGCAGGAACCTTTATCTCCGATTTTCATCTCCTTAAGTACGTGTGCCACATCCATTGCGTTGTTTTAAATTCTATCCGAGATCGTATGGAGATCATGAGGCAAATAGTAGCTCAAGACCGCAGTCTTCTCAGCACCTCTAGCATGTATTTTTTTAATCATTTAAATGGTTTACTCTATCTACTATAAAACATCACAATTATTTACCCACATGCCTACTTCCAGACGTCCGTCTGCTACATAGACTGTAAAAAGGTAAAAAGGCATAGTAAAAAGGTCTGCTACTATGCTATGATGGTTTCTTCTTCTTCTCTTTCTATGGCGGTTGGCAACCAGTTTTTGGTGCATTACCGCCACCATCTGGACTGGAGTGTGGATCAACGGGTCAAACTCATACTCTACAACCTGGTCTACCTACACTTTTTAAATTCTTTTAATTAACCCAGTTATCTTTAAAAAAGAAAACAAAAAATAAAAACAAATTTCCCCAGACCCTCTTCGCATTATTTCCTGTAAATTTAGGATAATCCCATTCTCACCTAGTTGTGATATCAATCTTTACAATTCATAATTACATGTTCTAGGGGAGAGCGGGGCACAAAGTAACGCATTTTGGTTTTGGCTCAATTAATTAAAAAATAATTAGGTTAGATTAATATATTTTTTTACACAAGCAACATACACATCTCTGCTACAAATGAACACTTAAAGTTTTTTTCTAGGACCTACCATTTTTGTACAGTTGCACTGAAAGTGACAGAAGTGCAAATGTTACAACTTACCCCATATGCGTGGTTAATTGTAACAGACAGAGGGGTTAGTTGTAACACTTGTGTGTAACACATGTAATTCAGTACTATTTTATTTTTATAGTTTGATATTGTTTGTGCATCTGTATAGACAGATATCCATACATCCATCCCTCATCCAATCATCCTTTTGTTATGGATCAATATCATAGCTAGAGACGTAGAAAAGGGCTGCACGGTTTTGCAATAAATAACAATAAATAAAATAAAATAAACATATATAAATATTGTAATTGCAATTAAATTAGATTTGTGTGTGGCAGCTGCATGTACAATTATTATTATTAATAATAATAACATTAATAATAATACAAATGAGCTTAGAATAAAAATTTAAATGGTTTATTACATTAAAAACAGGCCATATTTTTAATAAATAAATAAGTTATCATTCATAGTGCACTAAATTTTAAACATTTTAAATTACAACATTGTTTGTGAAAGTCCAACAAAGTTAAATGTATACTCAAACCTGAAAAGTTGTGTGGCTCCGTTTTCATTTGATTATCATTGTGGCAGCAGTTGGAACACTGTGTTACAACTAACCCCGCTGTGTATTACATATTTTAAACCTACCTCACTATTTTTTGAAATAAGATTGGCAGCTCTAGAAAAATTCCTTTTTGCCATATTCTCAACAATGCCAGCTATGTCAGATTGGCATGTCAGTGTTTTTTTCTCGAACTCGTATTTGATAACAACCTGAAATAACAACAAAAGGGTAATCAAACATTAATATTTAATCCGACAATTTCACTTTCTCTTTATGATTATACATATAGTAATAGGTCTATTATAGGCTAATTGGAGGGGGATGGGTTATACAACATTTAGCTTTACAGGCTCTTTTTCCGCTCAAATATGACTTGCTCTAATACCAAAATAAAAAACAAGCGCATAGGCACGCAACGTCACAAGTAAATAAGACATTAAACATGCGTGTGTCTCAAGGATAGCCAATCTTAGAGGGTATAGAAGGACCAGGCAATCTCAAAGTGACACTGAAGACGGATACGAATAAGTAATGCAAACGCTAGCTGTCTTTAACTGAGGGTGCAGTTCGTAGACTACGTTTTGAAATATACTAACATCAATAATTATATATATACAAAAAAAAATCACATAGATGCTTATCTCAGTTAATATCACAAAAGACAAAACAGCATAGACTTCCATATAAACAACATCGGGTTTAGTTTCCCTACCTCGGTCACACTGTTTCTCAATGGCATTTCAGTAGATTTTCTGGACTTTTTCACGGCCCTTGGAGTTTTAGAGGGTGTGGGCTCCCTATCTCTCTTGTCAGTGGAACTTGCATCTCCCCCCTGGCATGTCTCCGTCGTCTCCTCGTTCTTCCACCGTTTAAATGTTTCAGTATCGCACAGTAGCCTGGTGATCAATGTACTGCATTTGCGGCAGATCCGAAACGACCGCAGCGGCGTATTTTGAATGGTTAGACTCAGCTTCGACAATTGAATTAAGACATCCCTGTCCTTAGAGTCAAATAGACATTTAGAATTAATAATAGTTCCTTGAACTCTTAAATTTGAGTGACAAAACCTGCAGCACTCATTGACAGACATCTTTTTCTAAACATTATCCTCTGATCATTCCGAGTCCGACTTGTGATTTCCGGCCGTTTTCGGCGCATAACATACGTCACGACCAGACGTTAGCGATTGGCTAGGGCAGATCCTGAGTGACTCTTGGCAGATCCAATAATTTTGAACTTTACCAGAGAACCCGCCTACAAGGAAGTAAACGATTCTCTATTGAGCGATGCCAGACTCTCTGTACAAATGAAATGTATGTACGAGAGTCAGGTAGAACCAGGCTATAGCGAAGGGTCAATTGCCTCAAGTTGCTGGCAGTACGCCTTGCCTTGCACCGCTTTCGAGCACTGCTCAGAGGTCAACACGTACTAGTTCGTTCAGATAATACCGCAACAGTAGCGTACATCAACTGTCAGGGTGGTCTACGCTCACGTCGGATGTCGCAACTCGCACGCCACCTCCTATTATGGAGTCAGAAGCACCTGAGGTCCCTTCGTGCAGTGTACATTCCAGGAGAACGGAACCTGGCAGCCGATGAACTGTCATGGATCCGTCCAGTCTCTGGCGAATGGCGACTCCATCCCCAATCAGTCCAGCTGATATGGGAGCAGTTTGGGGAGGCACAGATAGATCTGTTCGCTTCCCACGACTCATCCCATTGCGCCCTGTTTTACTCTCTGACCGAGGGCACGCTCGGCACAGATACCTTGGCGCACAGCTGGCTGTGGGGCCTGTGCAAGTATGCGTTTCCCCCAGTGAGCCTTCTCGCACGTACTCTGTGCAAGATCAAGGAGGACGAGGAGCAGGTCTTGTTGGTCGCTCCATACTGGCCCACCAAGACCTGGTTCTCCGAACTGATACTCCTCGCGACAGCACCTCCTTGGCCAATTGACAGGATCTCCTTTCTCAGAGACGGGGAACCCTGTGGCACCCTCGTCCCGATCTGTGGAGGCTATACGTGTGGCTCCTGGATGGGACAAGGCAGGTTTGAGTACCCTGCCACCTGCGGTGGCGGCTACCATCACTTCCGCTAGAGCAGGGGTTTTCAAACATTTTGGAGCCAGGGACCCCTTTCAGGGGAGAAAAATTTCCAAGGACCCCCCTCATATTTCTAACAGTGATTGAGCACAAAGTTAATGTGTGAGCGGCTAATGAAATATTTTTGGTCTCCACCCAGGGTCCTATATGCAGGAATTTCTAAATAGCCTACTGAGGTCCCAAAAGTGATCTTGCTAGGGATCGCCTCCCCAAGGAATTTTTGATGTTCTTGATCTACACATGTGCATTTTAAAGGGGTGGTTTACTCCTCTTTTTCTTTGCATGATTGTGTTTATGGGGTGCAATATGACATGTATTCGTGGTTTTTCTTTTTTAAAAAGTCTTATTTTTCATAAACTTCACCTTTATCGTCAGCCGCGCTCTCCTCTGTCCCCTGAACGAGCGGTTGACTTCCTGATTCTATGAAAACACTCCCTCAGAAACACGTCGTGGGCTCAGATTGGTTAGTTTGGGCGGGTGTGTTGTGATTGGCTAAACTGTCACTCACGTTGTCCGGAAAGTTAACGCCTATTACCTTAACGGGGAAACGCCAGCTCCGGTCCAGATGTAAATAATGGTGTCGAACTGCAGTATCAGTTTGAGGCAGAATCAGACCGAGAAAGCCGCGATGAAGCGAGTCAAACAGAACCACACCACACACCGCTCTTACTAAAAGTTTCTGAATGATAATTTGGCATATTTTTTTAACCATATACACGTTTGTTTTACACAATAGCATCTGACTGGCAACGATAGCAACTGACTGGCTACTAATGTTAAAGGAAAACTCCACCGTTTTTTGAAATATGGCTTATTCTCATTCTTTCCTACATTTAGATATGTGTGCAAATGCATTTTTGTCTCAGTGCATGCATTGTTTTAGTTTGACAGGGTCGGCGCTAGCTTAGCTTAGCACAATGAATGGTTTGATTTGTTGCCAGCTAGTATGTCCTGAGTAAAAGTGATTAAAAAAAATAAACAAACCCACGTAATTACTTCTTGTGGCCTGCGTATTCACAACGAGTACAAATAGCGACGCAGATTAACACTAGGCGATTTCCTAGGCAGATATTGACTTGGGACTATATTAGGGGGAAGCACAGGCGAAGCACTGCTGCTAAGGCGAATCACTGATACTTGCGCGCAGAGACGTCACGCAACACATGAAATCCCACGACTTCCGTAAACATACCGGCTTGAATAGTAGCTACCTGACTATTTTCCTTACAGTACATGACTGGCGATGAACATGGCTTATTTTGTGAGAGACGAAGAGGGTGACTTCTCAGACAGTCAAGAGCCAGAGCCATAACGTTACCTATTTAAACCAGAGTTTTCAGAAGAGGAGCCGCGTGCTTTAGAAATAGACCGAGAGGAGGAGGATGTTGCGATCGCTCAACAGCCTGAGGACGTGAGGATGAGGCCCAACACGAACTGGTGGTTTGAATGTGGGGGAATATGCCAACCTATGCCAACTGAAATAGAGTGTCTGTGCTGTGGCGAGTGGGGCCGATGGCCAGGCTCAACGCGTCAGATAAGATGAGCGCGCTCACAGTTGTGTCACAGCTAACGTTACTGAGGATTTCGCGGCACTGATCCTGATCCATCCTGCAGTAGCTACACATTTTTGTTTCCGGTGTGATAAGGTGAACTGGAAAAAACGCGCCACGCCGAATGGACCAAATGGATATAGGTAAGTTATAACGATAACAGGTTGTTCATGCTAAACAGGTAGAATTCAACATGACGTTCGTAGTCTAGATAAAGCTTCTCGGCATCGATCTTACAACAGAATAAAGACACCGATAAACATAAGGAAGAGAGTAATAAAAGAACTTACTTTGTTCTGCCTGCGCTTTGAAAATAGATGGGACGGCCGTATCTTTCACACGTAGTAACTTTACCGTCTTTCTGGGCACATATTCCATTTTTTCAAGGGTAACGTTAGTCCTCTGGTGCAAAATGCTCTTCGCAAACAAAACTGTTTTATTTTGTCGAGTGGCGTTGATGTACAGATCTCCAGAGCAGCTAAGTTAGCCATTTATTTCTCAGTTCCACATTCGATGTAATTCTGTGAAACATTACATTCGTGTAGTTCTTTGCTTGTTCTCACAACCTTTTTCTATGCAGGTAATTACCATGTTTGCTGTAACTTCTCAAAATAAATACTCCTAAAGCGAAGACACTTGTTGGTCGCGCCGCTATTTTCTTCTTGTGTTTTTTTTTTTTTTTTTTCTTTTCTTTTTGACGCGCTGAACACCGGTATGTTTATGGAAGTCGTGGGATTTCATGTGTTGCGTGACGTCTCTGCGCACAAGTATCAGTGATTCGCCTTAGCAGCAGTGCTTCGCCTGTGCTTCCCCCTAATATAGTCCCAAGTCAATATCTGTCTAGGAATTCGCCTAGTGTTAATCTGCGTCGCTATTTGTACTCGTTGTGAATACGCAGGCCACAAGAAGTAATTACGTGGGTTTGTTTATTTTTTTAATCACTTTTACTCAGGACATGCTGGCAACAAATCAATCCATTCATTGTGCTAAGCTAAGTTAGCGCCGACCCTGTCAAACTAAAACAGTGCATGCACTGAGACAAAAATGCATGTGCACACATATCTAAATGTAGGAAAGAATGAGAATAAGCCATATTTCAAAAAACGGTGGAGTTTTCCTTTAATTCACACTTAAGTGTATTGTTGCCTGACATTAAAGTATATTTTAGTTCACATTAATTGCGTCATTATATTGTGTAGTGCACTTTAACTGTATTTTAAATACACTGGAAGCAATTGTGAGAGTGTATGTAAAGTTGTATTAAAGTACCAATTAAGTTGTTCCAAAAAATCACTCTTAATTGCAACTTATTACACTTTATTTCAACTTAATATGTGATATATTTGAAATAAATTACACTTAATGTGCATTCAGTGCCCCGAAAAAAATGTATTTAATTCACACTTAAGTGTATTGTTGACTGAGATTAAAGTATTTTTTTAATCACATTAATTGCGTGTCATCATATTGTTGTGAAAGTATATATAAAGTTGTATTAAAGTACCAATTAAGTTGTTCCAAAAAATCACTCTTAATTACAACTTATTACACTTTATTTCAACTTAATATGTGATATATTTGAAATAAAGTACACTTAATGTGCATTCAGTGCCCCGAAAAAATATGTATTGTTGACTGACATTAAAGTATATTTTTAATCACATTAATTGCGTGTCATCACATTGTTTAGTGTACTTTAACTCACTAGAAGCAATTATGAAAGTATATATAAAGTTGTATTAAAGTACCAATTAAATTGTTCCAAAAAATCACTCTTAATTGCATCTTATTACACTTTATTTCAACTTAATATGTGATATATTTGAAATAAAGTACACTTAATGTGCATTCAGTGCCCCGAAAAAATTACATTTAATTCACACTTAAGTGTATTGTTGACTGACATTAAAGTATATTTTTAATCACATTAATTGCGTGTCATCACATTGTTTAGTGTACTTTAACTATAATTTAAATACACTAGAAGCAATTATGAAAGTATATATAAAGTTGTATTAAAGTACCAATTAAGTTGTTCCAAAAAATCACTCTTAATTGCATCTTATTACACTTTATTTCAACTTAATATGTGATATATTTGAAATAAATTACACTTAATGTGCATTCAGTGCCCCGAAAAAATTGTGTTTAAGTGTACACTTGAATACACTTAAGTGTATTCATTTAAAGTGTATTATTTTTGTAATAAGTACACTTTATAAAAGTACACTAAAGTGCACTTTTTTTCACAAGGGCCATCAGCAACATTACACACTATTTAAAATCAAAAAAGTGAAACTGGAATCAACCACCCCTTTAAGGTGTTTTTAAGGCCCCACAATTGGATAACTTTAGATTTAGAAGCATGTCAGTAGGCAGTGGCATACATTTTTTTTGTCAAGATGTCACAAAACACAATCACATATTCCATACAGGAACGGCCTTAAAAGAGAAATGTTTCAATGATTATTTAGGCCTATTCTGCACACAAATAAAGCCTATATAGCCTATATTTATACAATGATAATGGCAATATGTTTATTAGGTGAGTGTGTTGTTAATTTGAGCTTATATCCACTGTAATTAGCTAAAAAACATACGTATATGTTAAATATGAATCCATAATGTTAATCTCATGGGCACAGGATGTTTCTCTTGCCCTGCTTTTTCCTTTCCCAAAGTTGAGCTTGATTAATACTTTGCAAACTGATTGTTTCGGTTGTTTGTTCAAAACGTATATCTGAAACAGCTGTTTAGTTTAGCTATTTAGGCCTACATCTTATCTCGCACTTTATGACCGTTGACCGAAGCGTTGTGCGGGGAACTTTGAGTTCACTCCGACTCAAATATTTTGACATTGACGAGCTGTCATTGTTACTGCTGAAGCAGCTCAGACGATAAGGTCAGTTATCATCGCGATGTACATTCTTGCATTCTCAATTGTGGGTATGGCTCTGTCACTATGCACTTTTATTTTGATAATGATCAGACTTATAACGTCAAATCTAGCAGTGTTACATATTGAGCGCGCACGCGAGATGCCCGGCGTGCGATTACGTGAGAATTTTTCCTCAGCAGTAGAAACAGGAATACTCTTATTTATGGTCATACAGATAAGACAAGAGTACCTCACCCGAAACGGTAAAGTGTCCATTTTTTCTTTGTGTATATGCTACATTATAAATGACTACAAAATGTCATGCCTTTTAAAAATACTGAAAACAACCGGATGCCGGTTCATGCCGTCTCTATGTGTACTTTCTGGCGCACGTACGTTCCGCAAAAATCAACCACAACGAATTATCTATTTGACGCACAGATATAAGCAATACAGATAGATATCTATCTGTAGAAAACTTGAAGTGTCTACTTTGTATTGTTTGATGTTAAATGCATTATATAAGTTACTTAGAAATAAATAGCATGTTTTCAGATGATAAAGAAAACATGACTCATAGTACGGAAAAAAACGTTTGGTTGTTATAAATTATTTCGCGGACCCCCTGGCTTTCGCGGACCCCCTGGCTCACGGACCACCAGGGGTCCGCAGACCCCACTTTGAGAACCACTGTGCTAGAGCGTCGTCCACTAGACACGTCTATGCGTTGAAGTGGAACCTCTTCGTCAACTGGTGCTCTCCTCGCCGAGAAGACCCCCGGAGATGCTCGATCAGTGTCGTTCTTTCCTTCCTGCAAGAAGGGTTGGAGCGAAGGCTGTCTCCCTCCACCCTAAAGGTCTATATGGCTGCCATTGACACATATCATGAAGCAGTTGAAGGTAAGTCCTTGGGGAAGCACTCCCTGATCAGGTTCCTGAGGAGAGCAAGGAGACTGAATCCTCCTCGCCCTCCTCTCGTACCCTCTTGGGACCTCTCAGTGGTTTTAAGCGCCCTGCAGAGGCCTCCCTTCAAGCCTCTGCAATCAGTCGAGATTAAGTTCCTGTCGATGAAGACAGCGCTCCTGGTTGCATTGGCCTCCATCAAGAGGGTAGGGGACCTGCATGCATTCTCCTTTGACGAAGCTTGCCTGGAGTTCGGGCCGGCCTACTCTCACGTGATCCTGAGGCCCCAGCCTGGATATGGGCCGAGGTTCCTACCACTCCCTTCCGGGATCAGGTGGTGAACCTGCAAGCGCTGCCCATGGAGGAGGCAGACCCAGCCTTGGCACTGCTCTGTCCAGTACCTGCCCTCCGGGCTTACATAGATAGAACGCTGTGTTTCAGGACCTCAGACCAGCTCTTTGTCTGTTATGTGGGAGCCAGAAGGGAAGGGCTCTCTCAAAGCAGAGGGTCTCACTGTATAGTGGACACCATTGCTTTGGCTTACCAGAAGCAAGGTCAACCATCCCCCCTTGGTGTGACAGCCCACTCCACCCGGAGTGTGGCTTCCTCTTGGGCTCTAGCGCATGGCGCCTCACTTGCAGACAATTGCAGAGCTGCAGGCTGGGCGACACCCAACACATTCGCTAAATTCTATAATCTCAGAGTGGAGCCTGTGTCCTCTCTTGTACTTGCTCAACCGGCCAGTACTGGATCCGCTCAGGTGTTTTCGCTTGCTTGCCATTCCACTCCTCGGACTGGATAAGTGCGATTTTTTTCTAAGCTGAGCCTTTTGTTGAAGCCCTGAGTCCTCCAGCACTGTTGATGCTAGCGCCAGTGTCTGTTGCCTTGACGTCGGCTAGGTGCCTCCGTATGCATGGTTCCTGCTAGTAACCTCCTCATGTGTATTCTCCAATTAAACCCTCTTTGAGCATTTGTCTTCCCTCGGCAAGCCACCTTGCCACCCCTGGAATTAATCTTAGCCACCCTTCAGTTGGTGACTCCAGTGTTCCTCCATATGAAGCCCTCTGGGGCCATATGTGTATTCTTAAATCCTCCCTATGGGTAGGCATACTGTGGCATATTTCCTCTGGGATATGCTCCCCAGTGTACCTTGGTATTCCTGTGCTAAGTAGGACTCCTCGTTCGTGCTAAATTTCATGACAGGGGATCAGACTTTCGCAGGGCACTGGAAGACAGCTGTTAAGGTGGTGTGATTACACGGAGGACCCCCATTCTCCGTCATCCGGTGTAACTCGGAGTGACTACGAAAGGGAACGTCTCGGTTACGTATGCAACCCTCGTTCCCTGAGTAGGGAACGGAGACGTTACGTCTCCCTGCCACTTCTGCTGTACCGCTGGTGACGCCTGAGTTCAGTCTTGGCTCCTCAGTGAAGACATACTGCGGTTGCGTCCGCTTCCTCCTTTTATAGGAAGGTGGTGGAGGAAGTTCGAGGTGGGGCGGAGATATGCTATGCAAATTCCGCAGACCCATGGGATTTTCCTGCCATTGGCTCATTTTTTAATACTCAAAGAGGATTGGCTTTCTATGCGAAACCCCCATTCTCCGTCATCCGACGTAACGTCTCCGTCCCTACTCAGGGAACGAGGGTTACATACGTAACCGAGACATTTTCTTTTAAGTTCCACAGAGGTAACGTCTTTGATTTTTGGCTTGACCAATGAGAAAGGTGCAATTCTCAAGGAGGGAAAGTTCCTTTGTTTGAAAAGCTGAAAAAAAGCTGGTTGGACTAAGCTGGTAGTTTGTGTCCATTTATACTCTAATAAATATAATAAATACTGTATTTCTATGAGTAGGTGATGTCCACCGAAGTGTGAGACAGTTTTAAAACACCAGCCTTATTTTTTCTTATCGTATATTTATTGTGATATTGTAATTTCTGGGAGGGGGACAATACAGACATTATTGAAATGCGTGACACTGCTTACGTCCTGGACAAATCTCCTAATTTCGGGACATGGACTTGTCACCCTACTAAAGGGTACGGCACATCACAATGAACAATCACTGACTGACCATCACTGACAATCAAATCAAGTTGACAAAGTAGGCCCATTTATTTCATTCAAATGAACTGACAAAAGACATGATAAACAACAATTACACAAGCATACAGCTAAGAAAACAATATTCATGTTGCACTAACTATTTGTACTCAAAATCATATACTGAAGGATGGGGAAAGTTACAATATTGTCCACAATATTGTTTAAAACTGTAAATATTGATGATTCGTTGACAAGTTCCTTTATGAGTACATCACTCTTCAGTGTCTATCTCACTGTCATCACTCAGGGGGAATTCTCTGTACCCACGCTGTGTGTTGTAGCTCTTCACATGCATTGGACACTCCTGATTTATAATAGCCTTTAGAAACAAGCGTCAGCCTTCATTATGAAACATTTATAAGCATATTGATAAAGACATGCAGGAACAGTGTACATGTGTGAGTCTCACCATCTTCTCTTCCCGAACAACAGGATTTTTGAGGAAAAAGCAAAGAGGTGCATAAAGGATGTTGACCACGCCGATAATCACCATGAGATTAGGGAAGCCGATAACTCTTACTATCGCCCCTCCAGCAGATGGACCTACAGCATGAATGCACAAAGAAAGTAAAGTCAACTTGGCTTCCAGTGCTCTTAGGGTGAGCAAACACACATCAGATCAGAAGTTCTGAAAAAAGATCTAAATTGAATGTGGGTTTTTCTGAAGGTGATGGTTACACGACAACGGTTTAATAAAAATGGAAACGTTTTTCTGTTAATTTTTTTGCATACAGGTGACAGTGTTGTCAAAATTAACCACACACATCACACAGATCTGCAAAAACGAATAAAAATGCTGTATTATGCATGCCAGGTCTGTAGCTGGAGATGTCACTTTGTAAAGAAAAACAATGACATAAGCTTTTACATTTGTAGTTTCAGGGTTCTCAAGTTTTATCAAAAGCTTGAAGTGAGATCACATGTGGTTAGGGGAGGAGCCCCAATGGAGGCCCGCCCCCATCCATCCCCGCCCCCCAATTTTAGCCATTGTTCATAATTAACCAGCACATATTTAAATTATAACAATTGGTAAATCTCATAAATGACAGAGCAATTCATCACATTAAATATAGCCTACTCTCTAAGTTTAAATGGAGATGATAATAATATTGTTTTCTAAAACTAGCAATTTGAAACCAGTTTTCAAAAGTTAGCATTTTCGAGGGCCCAAAACACTGTTGTTGTGTAAATAAATGGTCAAAATGCATAAAAGGTTTTCAGGTTTTAGTTGAAAACAGCTCCCTGTAGGAATAAATTGCACAAAATATGTATATTAGAAAAAAATATATTCGAGTACATCTGCCATGAGGTGCAATTACCGACAGCAAATCCCATGCAGAGTGCCACATCAGCAATAGCATACACGCTTCCATACACAGAAGCATGTCGGATATCCACTAGGTAAGCCATTATTGCCATCATAGAAGAATCAACCATTCCTACAAGCACAAAAAATGTATGTATGTTTCCATATGTCATGCAACGTAAAAGAGTTATGTATGTTAAAAGCATCGTTCAAACAAAAATGTTATTTTCTTTCTTCTGTGGAACACAAAAGATAAAGAATGTTTTTGGTTATACAGTGAAAGTCAATGGGGTTCAAAATAAAATTGGACCCCACTGACATACATTTTATGGGCAACAACACAGAGACATTTTTTTTAAACTGTATCTACTTTTGCACACATATACAATATATTCAAACATGCACCTATAGAATAAACACGTAATATGCATGTGCTAGCCGTCACCGTTTTCACAGATTCACGTTTTTGAAGTTTACACAGAGATGATAACGTTTTAAAAAATCTTCACAACTTTACAAAACTTGCACCTTGGAACCTATTTCAAAGTTTGCGTCCTTGAGCCACCAAACACTGTGCAGGTATTAAAATTTCTCTGTTTTCAGTTACAATGGTATCATGTAAGCGGCCCCTAAATTAATGATTTTTACAACGGAAGTGAATCAATAAAAAACTTTTTTTTTTACTTTAGCTGGACAACTTTTTCTAGAGCTGCTGTAAAACCAAAACAATCTCTGTTCCATTAATTAACTACTATTACTGTAAAACTCCTTTAAAACAATCATTATTGTTAAAAGCGTTACATAAAGGGTGACTTGACTTGGATTGGATTTTGTGCCCCACAGAAGAAAGTCAAGAGTAAATTATGACAGAATTTGCATTGTTTGGAAAACACTGAATGAGAAATAATTAAATAATATTCACCAATAGCAAATCCCAGCCCTCCATTGGGACCAATAAGACCATAGATGTTTTTGGCAAAGGGAACCTACAACAAATTCATATAATGTTACTGTAACCTGTATGTTGTGTTTTGGTTTAGTTTTTTCAGTCAGTGCTATGTTTTGTTTTGCCTCAGTTCTAAATATTGTGAAATATTATTACAATTACTACTATTTTCTATTTAAATATATTTTAAAATTTAATGAATTCCTGTGTGTTATGTTTTACTATTAAGAGGAACAACATGGAAAAAAATTTCCCTGCAGAGGCTTTACTGCTGCGTGCTTACATTCCGGCCGCCCTCTCGTTACACACATTCTGCTCCAACCAGCATTCTCCACACCCACGGAGAAACTACCATAATGCATGATATAGATTTGAATGAACAATGTGATGGCAAAGCTAAATTTTCACTTCAGTAGCATTACTCCAGTCTTCAGTGTCACATGATCCTTCAGAAAGCATTATATAAAGCTAATTTGTTGCGTTTTTTTATTATCATAATATTTTTATAATGTTTTTGTGGCAATCAAGATACATTTCAGTATTTTTCTTTGAACAGAACATTCAAAAGAACAGCATTTATTTACCATAAAATAGAAATCTTTTGTAACATCTTAAATGGTTTTACTGTCGTTGATTAATTTAATTAATCCTTACATTTCCTTAAATGTCCTGACTTGAAGTTATTGCATACATAGTTCAAGCACGCATTGGCCTCGCTGTTCTTAAAGTGTAATGCAACATGATTTGTGATACTCACACAGAGCAGACTGATGCCAACTATAAGCATGCCAATCATGGAGCACAACCACCTAAATCAAAGAGACACATTTCTAAATTATGCAAATATTTCCTCTGTAGATAACCCATTCCCCCCACAACAAAATTACTTTTAGCTATTACCTTCCCATTTTATTGGCCAGTATACCAAATAGATTGGTTCCAATGAGGTAAAACACACTGGCTGGTAGGAAAGCCATACCTGCAATATCAGTGGCTACTATTAACTCAGTCAACATAGAGACATAACAAGAATATTTAACAAATTCATCAGAGCCATCAGAAACCTCTTACTTTAACTCTTAGCAGTTGATTAAACTACACAGAAACCACATATCTTCTCAGAAACCAACGTGTTTCACTTATTTCTCACTAAGGAAGTTCCAAATTATATAATGGTTCTAAATTATTTCAAGTAAATTACTTTAAATTTGTCAGAGAGGAAACTATCAGGAATCAAATAAAAATATCTAAATAAGCAGAAAGTGAAGTTGTTTTTAATGACTTGGAATTATAAAGTTTCTTACCAAGTTGCCATTTTGGCGAGCACATTGTTTGCATCATCCAGATGGGAAGAGTGGGCTCTAAAATAGCCACCCCCATGTTTGCAAAGCACAAAGATCCTGTAATTATATACAGGAACCATAATCTTACTCATCGTTCACTCAACATAGCTCTTCATCCGCTTCATTTACAAATCGTTTTAGCTGCTCACATCAAAACATACTGCCATGATTTTATGGAGGCACACATGTAATTACAGAAAAAGATAGTACACCTCCACAACAATGTTTTAAACTGGTTTGACAGTGGGCAGTATTTGAGGAAGTATTTGATTTGGTTTTATTTACACACACACCTGCACTAATGAGTATGTAGGGATCCTTCAGCAGGGTAAGTAATGGTGTTCCTTCCACACTCTGAACAGAAGACACATAACAATTACTCCAACTTATCATAGTAACAGTCCATTTCTCATCTATCAACTTTCATAACTCTCATTTTAATAAATGAATGCTACTCACCCCTGGAGATATTATTGAGGGCTGAAGGATGCAGAGCTGGAGGGCTGGGTATCGAAAACAATTTGATAAATCAACTTAATTTAATGTAACAGGCCAAAGGAGCATATTCATTATTAGTTTTACTAATGTCTTACCTCCATCAAACAGAGCCAGAAAGGCAAGGATGAGGAAGGGAGAACTTTTACCAACAAACTCGTACATAACACTGCCAAATGGCGCTCCAACTGAAATGAGTACATTTCGCATTGTCAAAAATTGTCATTTTTGGCAGGAATTCTGTCACCTTCATTTACAGTAGGTGCATTATAATTGCTGGTCATTTTCAATTGTTGTAATGCATTGTTGCATTTTGGTGCATTACATGATGTTACTTTTATTGTTATACTGTATCATATAATCCTGCATTTGGCATCAGTATATAAGAACTGAACTGAGCTGGACGATGACATCACTGTTTTCTCCAGAGCGGGTACAGACCTTTTGCACCAGAGAAACGTGGGCACCGTCATTATTGTCTTTGAACTTCCGTTCCCTTTCAAGGGAACTTCGAGCTGCGTTGTCAAACGCGATGGGAACGCTCTGCGTGATTGCGTCGTGAAGCATCTGTACAATCAGTCCAGTGAGAGAGTAGGACGTCAGGTGACGTCATTGACCAGGAAACTATAAAGCACCCTTGAGATCAGACAGCAACAGCTTCTGTAGCCTTCAGCAAGCGATCTCTGTACTCTGTCTCTATCTATTTATTGTTGTCTGTCAAGCACACTATATTGCACACATATACAATGGCGAATCAAGAGTTTAAGCGTTGTGTTGTTCCTTGCCCTCGTTTCATCACGGGTGGGGACACACATCAGCTGTGTGTGGCTTGTCTGGGAGTGGAGCATGCCCAGTCAGTTCTCGAGGGAGCTGACTGCGAGCATTGTGTGAAGCTTTCTATGAGAACGCTCCGCTCCCGCCGGGCATTCTTTGAGAAGGACGGTTCGGTTCACGTTACCCGGGGTGCGGGTCCCGCTGTTGCCGAGGCACAGCGTCGACTTGCATCTTGGGGTTCGCAAATGGATCTGGTAGCTGGGCTTGAGACGGGCCCAGCCCTGTCTTAGCCCTTACCTGCTGGATCCAATGCCTCTGCCAAGGGAGGAGCCCGCTCTGTGGATTCTCCTTCCCGGGCTGAGGCACCAACACTGACGCTATCCAGTTCCGAGGAATTGGATGTCGTCAGCGTTGATGCGGGGGATCATGATGTTTCGCCAGCTCATACCCCTGGTGATGAGGAGCTTTTGGAGGTTTTGTCACGGGCTGTAGCTAGATTAAATATCGACTAGCCAGCTGATGAAAGTGAAAGTGTTTCAAAGAAAAAAAGTATACTTGATGAGAGATTTTTGCCATCTAAAACACTGCCTCCACGCCGGGGTTTACCATTCTTTCCCGATCTCCACACTGTGGTGGCGAGATCGTGGAATAAACCTGTCTCATTCAGAGTGTTTAACCCGCAGACATCTAATTATAGTAACATAATAGGTGCTGCTGATCACGGTTATGCGGCGATGCCTCGCTGAAGAGACGCTTGCGAGCTATCTCTCTCCCGAGTCATCGTCATCATTAAAAGCCCCGACGTTACCCACCAGACCATTAAAATCTACATCCTCTCTGGTGGGTAAAGCATACTCAGCAGCAGGTCAGGCTGCGTCATGCTTGCCCACAATGACAATACTGCAAGCATACCAGGCCGATCTGTTAAGGGAAATTGATGAACGCGAGGAGGTAAGCGGTGACGCAATTCGAGAATTGCGTCGCTCCGTGCCACTAAGGAGACGGCCAAATCAGTGGGCCGGTCTATGGCAGCCCTGGTGGCCACGGAGCGCCATCTATGGTTGGATTTATCTGAAATTAAAGAAAAAGATAGAATCTGTTCTATTAGATGCACTGATGTCACCATCAAGTTTGTTCGGCTATTAATTGTGTCGTCGATCGATTTCAAGAAACAAAAAAGCAGTCAGCTGCGTTTCAGAAAATTCTTCCTCGCCGTTTTGATGTTCCCGAAGCTGCTGGTCGTGGAACTTTTATTAAATCTGAGCAGCCTCATCCGAGTACTAGCTCCTCACACAGAGCACGCCAAAGGCAAAGCGTGGCCGCCCGGGCTCCTCCACAATCTTCGGAGCCTCAGTGGCGGTCACAGTCCAGGTCAGTTAGGGGTAGGCAAGATCTGAGGACTTCTGAGCGTGGTCCCCTCCGGGGAGGGATGGTTTCGAGAAATCATTCCTCCTCGGCGCCCTCTGGGGGGCGATGCTCCGAGGAGTATCGCAGCACTGCCACATCGGTTGTTCCCTGTCAGTTTGCCGTTTCAGGGCACCGAGGTGTCAGCGTCCCCATACGGTCCTCCGAGGAGGGTCGTAGAACGGTCAGTTCGGTTGTTCCCTGTCGGTTCGCCGTTTCAGGGCACCGAAGTGTCCGTTCAACAAAATCCCGAGGCCAGTCTCGAGAGACTGGTCCCCTTAGTGGAATTCATGGCAGCGTGGAAACTACTGCCAGATATTTCTCAATGGGTCCTGCATGTGATAGAAGAACGGTACAGAATTCAGTTCGGTTCTCGTCCACCCAGATTTTTGGGGGTCCTTCCCACAGTGGTGGTCCCCGAGCAGGCTCGGATTATGGAACAGGAAGTAATGACGCTTTTGCAAAAAGGGGTTATAGAAAGGGTTCCTCCTACCAGCAGAGAGTCAGGTTTTTACAGCTGATACTTCATCGTTCCCAAGAAAGATGGTGGGTTGTCGTCCTATTCTAGATCTGCGTCAGCTAAACAGCAGAGTTCAAAAGCTCAAGTTCAGGATGCTTACACTCAAACAGATCGTGTCACAGATTCAGTCCGAGGACTGGTTTGTCACAATAGACTTGAAGGACGCTTATTTTCACATATCCATCCATCCTCATCACAGGAGGTTCCTGAGGTTTGCTTTCGGGGGCGAAGCTTACCAGTATCGGGTCCTTCCGTTCAGCCTAGGTTTATCACTCCGCACTTTTACGAAATGCGTGGATGCAGCGCTGGCTCCTCTCAGATCCCAGGGCATTCGCGTATTAAATTATATCGACAGTTGGTTGATCCTAGCTCAGTCAGAGCGGTTGGCGGTTCAACATTGAGATGTTGTTCTGTCACACATGAAAAAGTTGGTATTACGGCTAAACACCAAGAAAAGTGTACTCCTTCCAGCACAGAGGACCACTTATCTGGGGGTAGTGTGGGATTCTACAATGATGCAACCAAGATTGGCTCCAGCACGTATAACTGCGATCCTTACAGCCGTAAAGAATGTGAAACTAGGCCGGTCACTCACTGTGAAACAGTTTCAGAAACTGTTGGGATTCATGGCAGCGGCGTCCAACGTGATTACTTTTGGCCTTCTGTACATGAGACCCCTGCAGTGGTGGCTCAGGACCAAGGAGTTTTCTCTGAGGGGAAATTAGTTTCGTATGATCAAGGTCACGCGGCAATGCTTACGTGCCTTGGTCATGTGGAAGAAACCTTGGTTCCTCACTAGGGATGTCCCGATCCGATCAAGTGATCGGAAATCGGGCCCGATCACGTGGTTTCAGACTCGATCGGAATCGGATGTTACCTCCCGATCAGGACTCGGATACATGTATAAATATATTCTCAGTATTTTTAACACATCTATTTATGCGGTGGCACAGAGTTCCCCGGGTACACACTGACTGCGTGGCGTGTCCGTTTTTATTTCGGCTCCCATGTAAACAGGTAAGAGCTTGCAGGCTGCCTGAATGACGCGCGTCTCAGGCGCGCTCGAGCAGTGAGGAAAACGCGCGCATGCTATAAATAGAACCGACGCCTATTTTTCACGCGACACGCAAGTTCAGTTAACTTGTTAGCCAGGCACAACGTGCAAGCATTCAGAAACATAGCTTCAGAACAGCGCAACCAAAATAACAGACGAACTTCCTCAACCCGCCCCCCTCTCCCCAGGCCAACCAGCAGCGTGCCCGGGGTTCCACATCGCTGATTGACAGCCACTGACAGTCGCTACAGTATGTTATTTTGTACACGAATACATGATATTAATAAATTCAGTTTTGACGGTTGAATGTCTAGGTTTTGACATAGTTTCAGATAGAAATATAATTTGAAAATAAATAAATAAATAAATAATTATCAATTTTCAAATATTGCACCTGTCATACAGAACAAAATATTCTGTGGTCTATTTTGCTGTCAATACTGCTGACAGTGTCTTTATCAGTATATTTATGCTTAACATTATAAAGTTAATGACAACAACATTGCCATAGCAAACTAGCCGCAGGACATCACAGCCAAGATAGCACAAATGATCGCAATGAGTGCTAGGCCTATTTGTTTTTATATTAGACTTTTTTTTTATATTTACTGTTGCACTAAAGTCCAAAAGTGAAGAATTTATATTTATTACCTGATTGTTCAAGCTACCTCACAGAAGTGATCTGTTTCTTGACAGAGTTGTCAGATGTTAAAATAAGGTGAATTAAATTAAATTTAAGGAAATCCTGGAATCTGGATCTGTTTTTTCGCTCTTCTTTATTCTAGTTGGTATATATTTTAGAAGTATCGGATCGGGACTCGGTATCGGCAGATACTCAAAATCAAATGACTCGGACTCGGACTCGAGGGCAAAAAAACCTGATCGGGACATCCCTATTCCTCACCCAGGGCCCAGTTTTGGGGGTTAGAAATGATGGCAATGATTAGATATGATGGCAATGACTAGAAATGATGGCAGTGTTTCGGGCTCTCAAATATTTCCACAAATAGAACGTGCTTTTAATCCTGTTGACTGCCCGGTTGGTACAGTTCTCGATTTCCTGCCAGACTGTTTCTCTGCTGGACTAACTCCCTCCACCTTGAAGGTGTATGTTGTGGCTATATCTGCCTTTAGATCCCCTGCGGGGGCTTCTTCTCTGGGGAGAGATCCTCTAATAACTCGTTTTCTCCGTGGAACATTGAGGCTGAGGCCTGCCTTGCACCCCAGAGCACCGGCTTGGGACCTGGCCTTTGTACTTGAGGGTCTGGCTTTGGCTCCCTTTGAACCTATCGAAGAGGTTTCAGAAAAATTCCTCACTTTAAAAGCTTTGTTTCTTCTCGCTATTTCTTCTATTAAGAGAATTGGAGATCTGCAAGCTCTTTCGGTTGCTCCCTCATGTTTGGAATTCGCACCTGGTATGGTTAAAGCATTTCTATACCCTAGGCCGGGTTATATTCCTAAGGTCCCTACTAATGTGATGGGTCCTATTGTGCTGCAGGCCTTCTGTCCTCCACCCTTCAATACCCCAGATCAGGAAAGTCTCAATCTGTTATGTCCAGTTCGGGCATTGGATGCCTACGTTCACAGAGCTGCCCTGTGGCGTAAGTCAGAACAATTATTCGTCTGCTTTGGTTCGACTAAGAAAGGTTGCCCGGGATCGAGACAAGTAATGAGCAAGTGGATAGTTGAGGCTATCTCTATTGCTTATAATGCGGTCGGACATCCCTCACCTATGGAGGTCCGCGCCCATTCTACTAGGAGTATGGCTGCCTCTAAGGCTTTAATTTCGGGTGTTTCCCTTCATGACGTTTGTAATGCGACAGGGTGTTCCTCACCGCATAAATTTGTCAGGTTTTATGACCTAGACCTCTCCACTCCCGGGGCTAGGTTGCTCGCTTCTTAGTGTGCGCATTCGACTTCACACAGATTGGGCATTTTTCAGCATGGCATAGTGGGTATGGGGTTCCCATCGTGTTTGACAACGCAGCTCGAAGTTCCCTTGAAAGGGAACGTCTCAGGTTACGTATGTAACCCTGGTTCCCTGAGAGGGAATGAGAGCTGCGTTCGCCTGCCATACTTCCTGCATGCCCTGATCGACTTGCTTCAGGCCTTTCACAGAAGCTGTCACGGTCTGATCTCAAGGGTGCTTTATAGTTTCCTGGTCAATGACGTCACCTGACGTCCTACTCTCTCATTGAACTGATTGTACAGACGCTTCACGACGCAATCACGCAGAGCGTTCCCATCGCGTTTGACAATGCAGCTCTCGTTCCCTCTCAGGGAACCAGGGTTACATACGTAACCTGAGACGTTTTTGCGGTCGCTCTGTATATTTCTATGGCACCGCTGTCGAGGAGTTATTAGCTGGTGCCTGGTGGTGAAGTGGATTTACTTATTGTAGAGTTAACAAAAGTTACCATGAGCATTGTAATGTTTATCATAAGCATTGTAAAGCAGATGTTTTAACAAATATCGACCAGGATTTTTTTTTTTTTTTTTTTTTTTACGAGCAGTTCATTCACACCTATGCAAGATCGCTGTGAAAATACAGACCGGAAGTCAAAAGACAACAAGCGCAACGCTGAAAAGGGGCGAGGCTACATAAGGTCTATAGATAGATGAACTAAATCAATATTTTTTTACAACAGAAATGAACCATCACTGAACTTACTTAAGCTGAACTATTACACTATTTTCTTCTAGATCAGCTGTAGCCTACAGCCGAAACAAATTTTGTTGCATTATTTTCCTGTTATCACTGTAAAGCTTCTTTAAAACAATCTGTATTGTAAATAGGGCTTTATAAATAAAGGTAACTGTAAAGCACAAAATAGAAAAAATTACAGTACTACATTAACTTACTGAGCACTCCCATGGCAAGTCCTCCAAGTGCAAATCCCATGGCAATTCCTCTTTCATTGTCATCTGTGTAAACACTTGCTAACATTCCCAGACCTATGGATTTAGAATTTTTATTAGCATTTCTATTAGCATACACACCTCTTTAACCCTCTGGGCTTCTTCGGTCAAAAATGACCGAAAACTGTTACGTTTTGAAATGTTTAATTTTTTTGCTTGATCGGATGGGGCTGAAACTTGGTGACTTTTGTTGTATTACCTATATGAACACACAAAAAAATCAAGGAGATGATTCTGATTTGTTAAAGGGTCGTAAAAAAAAAAGTCACACTTAGCTTCCTCCCGGTCAAAAATGACCGACATAGGAAATGAATGGGAAACACGAAAAAACAGGAAAAATCAGAGAAACTTTTGGTGGTACAAGCTACAAATCAGCAACTGTGCCGAAAAAAAGTGTACAGCAATGAAGGGGTGACACTCTAAAATATCAAGAGTGCAAATAAGACCCCCCCCCCCCACACACACACACACACACGCACAAACACACACACATACACAGATAAACTGGCAAGACTGTAACAGCAAATTTGTAGAATATGCAAAATAAAATCAACAAATGAAAAAAAAACTTTCTCAAATGTGAACACGGACACACACGCACGCACACGCACACACGCGCACACACGCACACACACACTCACACACACACACACACACACACACACACATAGAGAGATAGAGAGAGATTCAATGGTAAGACCGTAACAGCAAATTTGCAAATTTACAAATGAAAAAAAAAAAATCTTGCTCAAATGCACACACGAACACATACACACGCACACACACACACACACAGACAGAGAGAGAGAGAGAGAGAGAGAGAGAGAGAGAGATTCACTGGGAAGACTGCAACAGCAAATTTTGAGAATATGCAAAATAAAATCAACAAATGAAAAAAAAAATTTGCCACGCACACACACACACACAGAGAGAGAGAGAGAGAGAGAGAGAGAGAGATTCACTGGGAAGACTGCAACAGCAAATTTTGAGAATATGCAAAATAAAATCAACAAATGAAAAAAAAATCTTGCTCAAATGCACACACACACACAGAGAGAGAGAGAGAGAGAGAGAGAGAGAGAGAGAGAGGAAAAGAGATTCACTGGTAAGACTGCAACACCAAATTTTGAGAGTATGCAAAAATAAATAAATAAAAAATACAAAAGAGACTCTCGCTCAAATGCATGTCCACACACACACACACACACACACACCGAGAGAGAGAGAAAATTAACTTAATTAGCATTATTTTATGTTTATTTCTGTTCGATCATAATTGCTGTTCTCTTACGAAGTTTTTATTACTTATTGAATAAAAAAATTATAAAAAATACCAATTTATTGCAAAATATCTGTAAAGTGTTTTGAATTATCACTAACCATCACTTATTTTGTTCAATTATTTGAATGATCAAATACTGAGTAACAAAAATGTTTGCATTGTGTTTCCTTTCTAACCAAATGATATTGTTCGATTGTAATCATAATGCAAAACCTGATACACTTATCTAAAAAAATGAAAAAAAATTAATTAGTTGTCTTTTAGAATATCTAAATGTATATCTAAATTAAAAAAACCGAATAAGATAGAGAAATCATGTCTAAAACAAGAACAGGAATCAAAAAGCCTTTCTATGTATTTACATAGGAAGCTATGGGTAGCCTACAGGCTGTGCAGGACATTGCACACATTTAACTATGTTTTAAAGCCACAAGGTGGCGCTCTTCTACTGGAACATTTTTTTTTATTAAGCTGGCACTCTATTTTGATGTGAATTGTTGCATTTATTGAAAAAAAATAAAAAGAAATATAAAATAAAAAAATATATATTAATTCTAATGAAAAAAATAGCTCTTAAAAATTATATAATTAAAGCAAAGTATCATAAAAAACTCTGAAAATTCTAAATAATAATCAGAAAATATTATAGAACAAAAATATATTTGAACGGTTATCGTGGGAAAAAGTAAAGTTAAATTTTAAGGCTTCGTCCGTTTTTGACCGGGAGGAAGCTAAGTGTAACCCATTTACGAAGAAGCCCAGAGGGTTAAAAAAAAAAAAACAGTTTGTGATGTAAAAAAAATGAAACGAAAATAAATCACTTTTGAAGCTTTAATGTTACAATTATAACCTATGTTGATTGAAAAACAAAAAGAGAAAACTGGTCAGGGAGGCTGTCATTTTGGGGTATAACCAAAATGTCAACTATTCATTTACTTCTCTCTCTGCCTCGAGTCAGGTTACTAGTTTAATAGTGTAAGCTTCTGTTATTGTATGTCACACGCATCACACACATGACCAGCCAATAGTCAGCCTATGTGTGACGTAGCTCTACGCTAGGCCCACAGAAAAGGAAATGAATAGTTGAAATAAAGTCATTATCTTTGCAGGCTGATCTCATGAAGTAGCGTGTGTATGACACGCCAATTCGTATTTGCATTTTTGGCGTGTTACGAAGACGCATAATCGCTTTTCAGCGTGTTTATGAACGCCGTTGACTTAACGTTATATAAATATAGGACTTACCTCAACCCCATCTCTAAACTTAACCGTCACTGGGGTTAATGGCATTTATGACTGTTCCCTTACCATCCTAGGGGAAAAAAAGATATGACTTACCTCAACCCTATCCCTAAACTTAACCGTCACTGGGGTTAATGGCATTTATGACTGGACATTTGACGCGCGTGTTCTGACACGCGGGATGACGCGGACGTTAATGGCGTAGACATACACGCATACACGCGGATACACGCGAATAGCTCAAAATGCGTAGAAATAATACGCCACTTGACTCGAAAGTGGCGTGTATGTTTACGCAAAAGTCATGATGTCATGTTGATCTTTGTTTGTTTTTGCGCACAAAAAGTCTTCTCATCACTTGATAAAGTTAAGATTGAGCCACTGAAGTCACTTGAACTATTTTAACGATGTCTTAATAACTTTTCGAGGACGGCAAGTTTCAATTCCTCAAGAAGCCTATGGACTATGGACTGGCAGGAGTGATCCAGCTCTCAGATTTCGTCAAACATATCTTAATTTGTGTTCCGAAGATGAACGAAGGTCTTACGGGGTTGGAACAACATGAGGGTGAGTAATTACTGACAGAATTTTCATTTTGTGGTGAACTAACCCTTTAAGGGCATAGAGGCATCAAGTTGAGGGAGCCCTAGCCTCTAAACTCTGTCCGGGAGGTCCCCGTATACCCGTTGAAGGGCTATACATGGAGTGGCCCACAAGTCACATGTCAGGACAGGGGTGCCAGGCTGTCCTGTTCGCCTGCGTGAGGAGGTCCTTTCTCAGCGGTATAGGCCAGGGAGCTGTCTCAAGCAGATACATCAACTTGAGGAACCATGCTTGGGTCCGCCAGCTATTAGGAGGACTGCACACTTGTTTTCCCTGATCTGTTCGATGACCTGAGGGATGGCAGGGCCATTTGTGGGCTAAAAAGTAAACTTATGAAAGTAAGCAATTTTCAGATCTATTGACATAAACCTGGTCAAATCTGTGTGAGGATTTTATTGGTTGTTATCATCCCGAATGGCCGTTAATGAGGGCCTTTTTCAGGTGTCTAAAGCCCAGAACACACCAAGCTGACGGTCGCCCGTTGGGCAGTTTTTGTGCGTCGGGCGACTAAGTTTCCTGGTGTGTTCCGCACGGTTCCGTGCCGTCGGCTGAAAGTGGTCCTTGTCGGCTTTGTTTCGCCCGATTCGACATGTTGAGAGATCTCTGATTGGCTGTTTAGCTCAGTGAAAGACTCTGCATGAGAATAAAAGCAAAACAGCAAGCAAAAAAGTCAAAACGATAAAGATAGAAGGCTGTTCTTAAAGGGGGGGTTGACTGCGATTTCACTTTTTTCATTTTAAATAGTGTGTAATGTTGCTGTTGGTGCATGAACAGTATCTGCAAAGTTGCAGCGCTGAAAGTTCAATGTAAGTAGAGATATCGTCTTTTAAAAATCAGGAAGTATAATTGCCTACAAAAACGACTCGATTGGGACTACAGCTGGGTTATGGTACGTCACTAACCCGCACATTTGCATCAACCACTGCTTCAGAATATGCAGAAAATGGCATGCGCATATTTCTGAGGCACGTCGACTCGTCGAGTGTGTTGTTCACGCAGCTGTCAGGTCTTCTGTGTTTCGGGCTTCCCATGGACGCTATACTTCCTCAACAATGGATACAATTTATGTTTATGTTCCTGAAAATGACGATCGTAATCTAGCTCTCTGTGCTGCGCATTTTATGGAAGACAGATTCCAGAATCTCCACGAGTTCAACTCCAGATTCAACAAGAAACTAAAACATGAAGCAGTTCCGACTTTAAAACAAGAGGCAGCAGTATTGGGCCACAATCTGTAAGTAGGCTATGACTTCATCATTTTAAATGTATTTGCATGTAATGGTGGGTTCTATTATAGCCAACGAACCGACTCGGACCTCGGATTTGACGTCACGTCCACACTTCAAGCGTTCTATTTGTTTTGCGCGTCCGAGTCGGAGAAAAAAATGGACGCCACCCGGAAAGCTGTTATAATTGTAGCACTGGCCGAGTACCAGGCACTTACTTTAAATATATATATATATATATATATTATGACTACACCTTATTAAAACGCAGCCATTTGAACTTGAAAATATTCACTTTATTAATGTTTTTCATGTTAATCTTCTGTTAGCAACGCAAACAACGTCAGTAATTGCACTCACAACAACCGATTCCCATATCTACAGGAGACGCAGTAATACGAGTGATTATAATCGTCATTTAAAATACCAAAGCGGTTCAAAAACAATGAAAACAATTCATTCTTACAAGTCACAGGGCGCAGCCATCTTGAATTCCGAAATGGAATTCTTGCTCGGTGTCCTCACCGTGGTCCGATGTCCGAGAGGAGAAATCCGAGGAAAGGGGGCGTGTTGCTAGGCAACGTCTGTCGTCCGGTTCGGATCTCCGAGACGGATGAATAATAGAACGCACCATAATTCCAGACGTAACGTTAGCCTTGTGTTTTATTTTTTTTCAAATGCCAGCGCTGGCTTTATAGCCACTACTAGTTATGCTATTTTGTGTCCACGACAAACTGGTACAAACATCATGGATCTTAATTTTCTATAAGTACTAATGTTTTAAACGTATTTTTCATGTATATATGCTTTATGACATTATTTTCGATTTGATCAAGAACGTAAACATGCCACCGCTGTTTGAGTATAACATTAGTAGCCAGTCAGTTGCTATCGTTGCCAGTCAGATGCTATTGTGTAAAACAAACGTGCATAAAGTTAAAAAATGTAGCAAATTATCATTCAGAAACGTTTAGTAAGAGCCGTGTGTGGTGTGGTTCTGTTTGACTCTCTTCATCGCGGGTTTCTCAGTCTGATTCTGCCTCAAACTGATACTGCAGTTAGACGCATATTTACATCTGGACCGGAGCTGACGTTCCGCCTGTTAAGGTAATGGGCGTTAAACCTTCCGGGCAACGTGAGCGACAGTTTAGCCAATCACAACACACCGGGCCAAACTAACCAATCTGAGCCCACAACGTGTTTCTGAGGGAGTGTTTTCATAGAATCAGGAAGTAAATCGGTCGTTCAGGGGACAGAGGAGAGCGCGGCTGACAATAAAGCTGAAGTTTATGAAAAGTAAGACTTTTAAAAAAAGAAAAACCATGAATACATGCTATATTGCACCCCATAAATACAATTATGCAAAGAAAAAAAGCAGTCAACCCCCCCTTTAAGTGACGTCATCTTACCTGAGTGTTCCTTGGCGAATATTTCAATTTTAACATGAACGGAGTGGAATAAAGAAAGCGTTTAACAGGATTGATATTCAAAACGGTAAGCACACACTGCTTTGTTTACGGTATGTGTATCTGCAGCCGGCAGCGTCGGTTTTCCTATTTGAATGGCGAATATAGTCTAATATATCTGCAAAAATAGACAGTTGGCTTATTACACGCAGGTGCAGAACGCACATTCTTGCTGACAGTCGCCTGTAGTTCTCTCTGTGTGTTCAAGTGCAGCTTTTTACCCCGAAGAGAGCAGACGAGAGACAACAACACAGTCTGCTTTCATCTCCACTTTTGGCTCCTCCGATCCACCAAAGAAAACGAGGCCGGCTGCTTCACGGGAGGGGTGCTGGTCTGTTTTAGTGAATAGTGTAACGGGAGGAGAACATTGACTGTTGACAATCTGTGAGGGTGGGTAAATGTTATTCAGGTGTGAACATGTTCTGTAAGGCTCTGTTCACAGGTGCATCCAATATTGCTGATGAGCCAGCGGCTCGACGCGATTGGCAGATCCACTAAATAAAACCACAGTATGCAGTCCAGGGGGAAGGAGAAAAAAGCCGCGACATGCTCGACTTTCTCGAACGAATCGTCTCCGAGCCCAACAACGCATTCATGCACGACTCCACGCCGTGGCAACCGTGATTGATCCCCGTCAGCGTCCCAGCGAGAGGTCTCCGATACAAATCAACGCACTCTACTCTTCTTGATTAAGGGAAGTGTGAATTCTTATCACGTACGAACAAGTGGGCACTGACGTGCGTTTGTGTAGAGCTCATTTCCCTTCCTCTGTCTCGCAGCCTGGATCAATCGTCCCGGATTTCCCCCGCTGGCCGTTCAGAGTGTACTACAAACCTTCCGAAGCCGGGACTTGTGCGTGTCGCTGCAGATCACTGCTGTCTCGCCGTTTGCACTGCCACATGGACTAAGGGCGCCGAGTGGGCGGGGTCGTAAGTGACTTTATGTGGACTGCGTTTTCAAGAGATTCTGGTCGAGTGCATGTAACTGTCGTCTTGCTTATTTAAATCTTTATTGGTTTAGTAAGGCTGTTATGGTGGCTGCTCGCCTAGGGTTTTTTTTCTATTATCTGTCTGACGTTCATCCAAAAGGAATTAGTGTGGAGGTTGCTATTGATTTAAACTAATGTAGTTGTAGAGAATTATATCTCTTATTGTGTGGGGTTTATTTTGAAGTGTTTACACCTGTACATTGTTATCCCTTTCATTTGATCTTGCTGTGAAATTTTCGTGTGAATGTGTGCTGTATTAGGTACGATTTTCTTCAACGTATTGGGGTAATTCGAGTGATAGCCCCTCTTGTTAATCCACTGTTTACTAGGGACGTCAGATTGTGGTATTACTCCTATACATCGACCTGAAGCAGCCAGCCACATAAAATTAATTGTGTCTTTACCTCTCTGCTTGATCATGCATATTACTGCGAATAGTTTTTAAATTGCTGTTTAAATAAACTTTGTATTTTCATACGATTGGTGTATGTCTGTTACTTGTGTATCAAGTGTAGGGTAGAAGTCCTGCGTGTTCTTAACACTTGTTAAATTTTTTTGGCGTAAGTCGGCAGGGTCCTTGACATACACAAGTAATATGAGTGACGGCGAGCAGCCCCAAGTAAATGCGTTAATGCCATGGTTTATGGGAGGGCCATGGGTCCCAAAATTCGGGGGAGGGGAGCCCTCTAAATACCATGAGTGGAGAAACCAAATTGAGGCTTTTATTTCGGGCTCAGGGGCTGAGTCAGGTGCAACAGGTTGATTTTGTCCTAAGTGCATTAGAGGGGAACGCTAAAAGAGAAGTCCTGCTATTGGCCGAAGGGGAACGAGACACTGACAAAAAAATTCTAGAGGCCTTAGCTTTATTGTATGGGGGTCAGCAGCCTGTTGCTCAATTACGTATCCAGTTCTTCAATTGTAAACAGCAATCAGGGGAGGGTGTAGGACCATTCACCCTTCGGCTACGTGAACTGCATCATAGGTGGCGAGCCAGAGAACCCTTGACCGCTGGAACTGACGACGAATTGCTGCGAGCTCAATACGTTATGGGATTAAGACCCAGGCCAATAAAACAGGAATTGTCAAGACAGCTCCGTCGGGCTTCGACATTCACTTTTACTGATGCCTGTAGGGAAGCAAAGGCGTTGGAACAAGAGCTGGCCCCAGAGGAAGAGGTTCAGGTTTGCCCAACCTTTTTGACTCCTTCATCTAGGTCAGCAGCAACACCGACTGGAGTGAAGGACCAAGGGATGACTGCTTCTGACTGGCAACGAATGAAGGATTCACTGCGAACTGAATTGCAACAGGAGTTAAAAGAGCAGCTAACACACTTGGGGAAGTCCCTGGCAGAGGAACTGCGAGGACATCTGGGCCCAGCCTCAGCAACGCAATCACCTTCAACGGAGGTGCCGTTCCAGCCACCCTGGCGTCCTCACTCTGATCTTGACACCCGTCGCCAACGTTTGGGGTCAGCTCCCCCCGACCAACAGCGCTACCAGTGGGATGCTCAAGGTCGAGCCATCTGCCGTGATTGCGGAGAAAGGGGACATATACAGCGCTTTTGCCCGAGGAGACGCCCAGCTCAGTCGGGTTTTCAATACCCCCGGTCACAGCAGGGCCAGTGAGCCGGGAGGGGCCTCCAACTAGAGTTCTCAACGGGTCGGGTCGGCCCGACAAACCCGACGGGACCCGCGGGTTCGGGCCGGGTTCGGGTCGAAAATATAAGCAAATGACTCGGGTCGGGTCGGACCTCGGGCTTAATCTTTTCCGCCCGATAAAAACCAAATGATTAATCATCGCTGCTGTTCGCTGAAGGGTGCCATGTGCGTTCGATATTTACGCTTTTGTAAAAGCGTCCGTTGTACATGGCGCTTTGGGATGAGACACAGTTTTAGCGCACACACATAGAGACTCGGGAACGCGCCTGGCCGGCTGCGCTGCAGCTTCGCGCTCGGTAAGGGATGCTGTATTCATTCAGTTAGAACGCTGCTTGTTTTGACTTCAGTCGACAAAATGTCCAAAAAATCTAAATCTTTTGTCTGGCTGCATTGTAAAACAAAGACGACGAGACTGTGGAGGGAGGCGACCGCGTTGCTCCATTATGAGCCCGCACAGCGCACGCCTATATTTGAATCGAACTTGAGCGCGCAAAAGACGTGAGCAGCCCTTTTACCGGCTATATCATGCTGATTCAATAGATTGTGTTTTCTTAATATGTTTTTTCGTTTTTATTTGTATTTGTAAAATAGCCTAAATAATGCAACAAAACGAAAATAAACCTATATGCCTTCCAAAATACAGCCTATTATTATTCGGATTGTTTTTAGGCTATTTGGGTATTTTGTGTGTTTGTTTAAAATGCCTAGATCGGCTGGACAAAAGTTAACCCATAGCTTTGTAAGTAAAGAAGAATATAAAGTCTGTATAAACGAGAGCTTTTGTTAGGATTTTTTATAATATGGCAGATAGCAGTTATTTTTTTTGTATCGTGTGGTGTGATCAGGTGCGCGATTGTGACTGCATAGACAGAGCTCCTCACTTTTTTCAGTTAAAAATCACTTAATTCTCAAAGAATTGTATTATTATTATAGTTTTATTTATTTGTGATGTTTTTCGTTGTTGTTTTATAAAAGCTCTATGACAATTGTTTAAAAGAATGTTCAATCAAAATAAGTTTTTTTGTTTTTTGTTTTTTTTTTTTCGACTAATCGCAGGACAAGACTTTGGTCGACCAAGGATTTCTTTGGTTGATTACAGCCCTACTAGTTAGTCAATCTTTCTAAGTTTGTGTGCATTTTATTTTGTGATTTCACCGGAATGAATAGACGCCGCAACGGCAATATATTGTAGAGCGCGTCCGAGTCGGGCCGCGGGCCGGGTTCGGGGAGATAATTCATGTTGATGTGTCGGGTTAGATCGGGTTCGGGCTTTAAAAGCCACGGGCCGGGTCGGGTCGGGTAATCATTTTCAGGGCCGTTGAGAACTCTACCTCCAACCACGTCCCTACAAAGGCCCTTAATGGTAGGCAAGTGCCCAGAGATTGAAGTGTTGGTCCAGGGCCGACGGATCCCATGTATAACAGACACTGGCTCTCAAGTTACACTCTTTAGCCAAGCCTTGTTTCAGCGCCATTTTAGCGAGGACTGTATGCAAGATCCTAGTCAAATATCCTGGTTAGCTTTGAGAGCTGCTAATGGCCTTCGAATTCCTTATGTGGGATATGCAGTATTGAATTTTAACATTGGGGGTGTGGAAGTGCGTGAGAAGGGAGTAGTTATTGTGCGAGATGATTGCATAAATACAGAATACGGACTTCTGGGCATGAATGTTGTGGCAGACTGTTGGGCGGGCATTTTCCAGGGTAGGCACCCTGGCATTGCAGCTTTCAAATCTATGTTCTCCCCTTCTGCAGAGAAAGCCTGGGATGCAGCCTTTGCCGCCTGCCAAAGAGTGAATGCATCTACGCCTGAGGCAGAGCTCCAAGGTGTGGCTAAACTCCAGCGACAGCCACCTGTGGTGTTACCCCCTGGAAGTGAGATGATAGTTTGGGCCTACGTCCCACAGGCCACCAACCAGCCTAATTGCCCTGTCTTAGTTGAAGACTTGGATCACCATGGGCGGGAGTGGTGTGTTGCTAGATCTCTGAGCTGGGTGCAAGGAGGGAAGGTTCCCCTCCGTGTCTGCAATCCTAACCTATTCCCCCTGGAGTTGCCACAACGGTGCCCCCTGGCTTCTGTGACCCAGATAGACCCAAGGTACATAAAAGGACATTCCAGACTCGTGCTACGAAACGTCGAGCCCCAAGTGGTTGAGGTCGATGTTATGCGTGCAGAACAGACACAGACTGAAGATCATCCAGCCCTTGCATTGCGTGGAGAGAACCTGAACAGTGGCCAACAAGCCCAATTGGCAGCTCTTCTACAGAAGTGGTCTCACGTGTTTGCGGCTCATGAGGACGACTTTGAAAAGACGGCAGTTGTCACGCACCAGATCCCCACAGGTGCAGCTCCACCGATACGAGAAAGGTACCAACCAGTTCCTCCCAACCTTTACCCCGACTTGAGGGCATTGCTGCAAGGTATGTTGAAGAGTGGTGTTGTAAGAGATAGTTCAAGTCCATGGGCTGCCCCGGTTGTTTTGGCAAGGAAAAAGGATGGGTCATGGAGGTTCTGTGTGGATTATCGCAGACTTAACGTGGTGACCCACAAAGACTCCTTCCCATTGCCACGCATAGAAGAATCCCTTACTAGCCTCACTAGGGCCCAATGGTATTCAACTCTGGATCTGGCAAGCGGGTACTGGCAGGTAGAAGTGGCACCAGCAGACCAAGAAAAGACTGCCTTCACTACCCCATTTGGCCTATACCAGTTTGAGCGGATGCCCTTTGGCCTCTGCAATGCTCCGGCCACGTTTCAGAGGCTAATGCAATGCTGCCTGGGAGCCCAGGTCTACAATTCTCTTTTCATCTACCAGGATGACGTCATTGTTTACTCGCCCAACTTCGACACTCACTTGCTACATCTTGAGCAGGTTTTTAGCTGTCTCCAGGAGCATGGCCTAAAGCTGCAGCCTCGCAAATGCCACCTATTCCAGCAAAAGGTTACCTATTTGGGACATGTGGTCAGTGGCCAGGGAATAGCAACAGACCCAGAGAAGACTGCGGTTGTTCGTGATTGGGCTATACCATTGTCACAGTGGGACACTGGGACTAGAGACTTTTATTAATATTACACTGGACTGAGATCACACTACATGCACTTTTTATACAAACATATCACATACTTGTTTTGCGCAATATTATAACATCAGTTAACTACAGATATGTGGATGTTAGTGATTGTGTACTGTTTGAGTGTCCCTGTCCGCATCATGTTTTTTTTTCTTTAGTTAAATAATTTGAGTCATTCATTTTGTTAGGTTAATTCGTGTAGTGCATTAAGAATTCAGACAAGACTGGTTGCCGGGTTAAACATTTATTGTGTTCAAATGTTCACTTACATCAAATAAATTGTCATACTTACGTGCTGGATCATTTTCACATGCCAAACAGGAGAAACCCGGTTACAGTGTCTTCCACCATTTTAAAATAACTATTTCCCGCCAAAAGAAGGCATAGTTGATTGGTTTCATGTCTGAGGGGGAGATTGATGTTTGTTGGATTCTTTGATGATGGTTTATTGAATTTGGTTTGTTTTGTTTCAAATATTTGTTTTTTATTGTAACAGTCATGCATTTGTTGTTGCTGTTAAATCTTTATTTATTTATTTTTTGTTTTTTATTAAATTGGATTATTACTTTCAATTACTTAATGGTTTAGTCCAAGTGGGAGGAGCTTATACTATTTAAGAGGGCCTCTCAGTCTTGTAATGAGGCTCGTAGAGTGAGTTTGTTGGAGTTGCTTGCAAGTTGTTGGGTCAAGTTTCTGACATAGCCAAAAGTTTGTTTGTGTATTTAACTTTGAACGGTTTGTTTTATTTATATATATATATATTTTTTTTTTGACACTTTTTGGATTTTCACTGTAAATAGTAGAGGCACTCCTGTGGAATATCTTTGTTTTTCACCTTTCTGGAATAAACACTGAACTTTTGACCTCATCAGCACGTCATCTCAATTTTTTTTACGCCTCCATCAGCCGGTACCTTCAGAGCAGTGGTGCAGCACAACACTGTCTCTGTTACAGTTGGTGTCAGAAGTTTTTTTTGTACCGCTGAGGTGACGTGGACAATCTTGTTTTTGCAATGCCACCAAAGACAAGAAATCAACCTGATGAAAGGACAAGGCCAGATGTGGACCAGAGTGAAGTCGAGGAGGATCCAGGAGATGTGCAGTCTGCAACGGTTTCGGGAGCTGGAGCTGATACTGCTGTTACTGCTCTGGCGCAGATGTTCAAGTCCTTTATGGAATATCAAAAGGATCGAGATGATCGGCAAGAGAGAGAGACAGTCCGGCGAGAACAAAATTATAAAGTGCTCAGTCACCATGTTGCGCAGATGCAGCTGGACATGGAACGTATCAGGCATGGACCAGTGGGCGACAAACCAACACCAAGGGTGATAGACCGAGACCCACGGCTTGCAAGACTGGAGGACTCCGATGATATTGAGCACTATCTGCTGACATTTGAGAGACTGGCAGAGGTGTACCAGTGGCCTAAAGAGGACTGGGCCATTCACCTCATACCGTTGCTTACTGGTAAGGCCAGATCTGCGTTTGTGGCAATGGACCCTGCACATACACAAGACTATGATGTTGTTAAGACAGCGATACTGAAAAAGTATGAAATCAATGCTGAGACTTATAGACTGAGGTTCCGTAACTTAAATACCCCTTTCGACGAGTCGCCACAGGAGCTTTACATCAGACTAAAGGACCTGTTTTGCAAGTGGGTGGGCTACTACAGTAGCAATAAAGAGAACATCATGGAGACCCTTGTTCTGGAACAGTTCCTGCGGGTCTTGTACCCAGATGTGAGGACTTGGGTCAAGGAACATGATCCATCGACTGCTGCTGAGGCTGCCAGTCTGGCGGAGGCATATATCACAGCCCGGAAAGGAGTAGGACACTTCCGCTATGCAGGAATCCTCCCTTCGCCCAGAGGTAAGTCTGAGGGATTGGGGGGCTGTTCAAACTCTCAGGATAGAATCTTAAGATTCACACAAAGTAAAGCCATTACACCGCAGGTATCTGAGCAGAGTGTAGTAAAGGAGGAGGTCATCTGTTATCATTGTGGTCAGCCAGGCCATACTAGACCTCTTTGCCCCCTGAAGAAACCCAAAACAGCAAGCCTTTGTTATGTCCCTCATCCAGTTCAGTCATCCCCCATGAAATGCAGCTCACAGCCAGTTAGATCTGTCTTGTTAAATGGTAGACCAGTTTTAGCCTTGGTAGATACTGGTTGTACATATACACTAGTGCAGAGCAGATATGTGCCCAGACAAGATTGGAGTGACACAGAGACGGTTACGGTTTGTTGTGTACACGGTGACAACACTCCATTGCCTACTGCAGAAGTGTATATTGAAGTCTTGAATCAGTCTTATCTGATGAAGGTTGGAATTGCTGAGACTCTTCCCTATCCCATACTCCTTGGCACAGATATGCCAGTGTTAGCTGAATTGCTGCAGGACACAGAATGGTGTGGGGTAGTGACAAGGGCTCAGTCAAAGCAGGCAGTACAGACAATACTCAACCCAGAATCAGAAAATCTCTTACAAACCTTGCCTTTTTGTGCTGCTGATATTGAGACTGAGTCAGGACCATCAGAAGATAATAGGTTGCAACAGCGTAGGGATTGGGTTGCAGGGTTGATTGACAACTCAGAACAGGCAAACGAGGATGTTGCTGAACCAGAGTTATGTGAGTCAGACATTGTGATTCCCAATGGTCTAGCGCAGTTGCAGAGGGAAGACCCAACCTTAGACACATGTTTTGATCAGGTTAAGCAGAAGGATGATACTGATGTTTTACTTGATGATCCTTTTGTGTTGAAACATGGACTCCTGTATAAGCAGGCTAAGGAAGGAGATCTTCGGCTTGTTGTACCTAAATCACAAAGAAGTGAGGTGTTAAAGTTAGGACATTCAATTCCATGGTCAGGTCATTTAGGGTTCGCAAAGACATGTTGGAGAATCTCTAAAAGATTTTATTGGCCCAGAATGTACACAGACATTAAAGAATACTGCCAGTCATGCCCTAAATGCCAACTCACGGCTGGTCAGACTCCTGCCAATGCACCATTGATCCCTTTGCCTGTGATTGATGTACCTTTTGAGAGAATAGGAGTGGATGTTGTTGGACCGATTGAGAGAAGCCAGGCAGGAAACCGGTTTATTCTAGTGATCTCTGATTATGCCACAAGATACCCTGAAGCGTATCCCTTGAGAGATGTTACTGCTAAGCAAGTAGCTTCAGCCTTGTTAAAATTCTTTTCGCAAGTAGGCATACCAAAAGAGGTTTTGACAGACCAAGGCACTAACTTTATGAGTCACACACTGCATCAAGTTTATCAGCTATTGGGTATTAAGAGAGTACGAACATCCCCCTATCACCCTCAGACTGATGGGCTTGTTGAAAGGTTCAATCAGACTCTAAAGAATATGTTAAAGAAGTTTGTTTCAGACTCTGGCAGAGACTGGGATAAATGGCTGCCGTACCTCCTTTTCGCCTACCGTGAAGTACCCCAGGCTTCTACAGGATTCTCGCCGTTTGAATTGCTATACGGCCACCACGTAAGAGGGCCTCTAGATGTCCTGAAAGAGAGCTGGGAGGCAGAAGTCAACCCAAAGAGAACGAACATCCTCACGTATGTGATGAAAATGAGGGAGAAACTTCAACAGAATACTGCCTTGGCACGAGAAAACCTGGTAAAGGCCCAAGTACAACAGAAACACTGGTACGACAAGATGGCGAGATCACGAAGCTTTGAACCGGGTGAGGAAATCCTATTGTTGCTTCCAACATCTGACAATAAGCTGTTGGCAAAATGGCAAGGCCCATACCAGATAAAGAAGAAAGTAGGTCCAGTGACGTATCAGATTGAAAGAAAACAACCTCTGCAAACGTTTCATGTGAACATGCTGAAGAAGTGGCATTCACATCGAAGTCCAGGACAAGCAGAAGACAACAATGACATTGCAATGCTGGTGAGAGCCATAGAGGATGAAGAGGAGGTAGAAGAACAGTATTTACCGAACTGTCGCAGTGACAGCAAATTGAATTTACAGCACCTGAGTGAAGAGCAGAGACGTCAGTTATGGGATTGTATACCTGATCAGCTGTTCATGGATACCCCTGGCAGAACAGACTTGGTTGACCATACTATCATCCTCAAGGACCCCAAACCTGTACGCCAGTCCGTGTATCGTGTCCCAGAGAAACTTCTGTCTGTTATGAAAGAGGAATTACAGTCCATGGAACAACTGGGAGTTATTGAGCCATCGTCAAGTGAGTGGAGCAGTCCCATAGTACTAGTGCCGAAGAAAGATGGTACCCTGCGGTTCTGCCTAGACTTCAGAAAGCTGAACAGCATTAGTAAGTTTGATCCTTATCCAATGCCACGGGTGGATGAGCTGGTAGAGAGACTGGGAAGGGCAAAGTACCTGAGCACGTTGGATCTCTGCAAGGGATATTGGCAGGTGCCGCTGGAGCCAGCATGTAAAGAGCTTACTGCTTTCAGAACCCCCTTTGGCCACTACCAGTTCCGTGTCCTACCTTTTGGTTTGCATGGGGCTGCAGCCACATTTCAAAGGATGATGGATAAAGTCCTCCATGGTACAGAGGACTATGCTGCAGCTTACCTTGACGACATCATAATATTCAGCCAAAGCTGGGAGGAGCATCTGGAACACCTTAAGGAGGTGTTGAGTCGCATCAAGGCTGCAGGTCTTACCATCCGCCCTGATAAATGTGCTCTTGCTAAAACAGAAACCCAATACCTTGGATTTGTACTGGGTCACGGTGTGATCCGACCTCAGGTGGGGAAAGTGGAGGCTGTTAAAAGTGCAGGACGGCCTGTGACAAAGAAGCAGGTTAGAGCATTTCTTGGACTTGTTGGCTGGTATAGGAAATTTATTCCAAATTTCTCAGCCAGGGCAATAACCCTAACAAATTTGACAAAAAAGAGCCAACCCAACAATGTGATATGGTCTGAAGACTGTGAAAAGGCTTTTCAAGACTTAAAGAATGCACTATGTCAGGAACCAGTTCTTCAGAGTCCTGATTTTGAGAAACCTTTCACAGTACAGACTGATGCCTCACAACACGGTATTGGTGCTGTACTCCTTCAAGAGGAAGAAGGACAGCTCAAGCCAGTTGTATACATCAGTAGGAAACTCCTGCCCAGAGAGGTAAACTATTCCACTGTTGAAAAGGAGTGCCTTGCCGTTAAATGGGCCCTGGACTCTTTACGGTATTATTTACTTGGACGAAGATTTCGGTTGGAAACTGACCACCGAGCATTGGCCTGGTTAGGCCGCATGAGAGACACGAATGCTCGCGTTACTAGGTGGTTTCTGGCCATGCAGCCATTTGACTTTGAGGTGCTTTACAGATCAGGGTCACAGAATTACACTGCTGACTTTCTCTCGAGGACACCACAGGCGGTGTCTGGAGAGGGAGGGGGAAATGTCACAGTGGGACACTGGGACTAGAGACTTTTATTAATATTACACTGGACTGAGATCACACTACATGCACTTTTTATACAAACATATCACATACTTGTTTTGCGCAATATTATAACATCAGTTAACTACAGATATGTGGATGTTAGTGATTGTGTACTGTTTGAGTGTCCCTGTCCGCATCATGTTTTTTTTCTTTAGTTAAATAATTTGAGTCATTCATTTTGTTAGGTTAATTCGTGTAGTGCATTAAGAATTCAGACAAGACTGGTTGCCGGGTTAAACATTTATTGTGTTCAAATGTTCACTTACATCAAATAAATTGTCATACTTACGTGCTGGATCATTTTCACATGCCAAACAGGAGAAACCCGGTTACAGTGTCTTCCACCATTTTAAAATAACTATTTCCCGCCAAAAGAAGGCATAGTTGATTGGTTTCATGTCTGAGGGGGAGATTGGTGTTTGTTGGATTCTTTGATGATGGTTTATTGAATTTGGTTTGTTTTGTTTCAAATATTTGTTTTTTATTGTAACAGTCATGCATTTGTTGTTGCTGTTAAATCTTTATTTATTTATTTTTTGTTTTTTATTAAATTGGATTATTACTTTCAATTACTTAATGGTTTAGTCCAAGTGGGAGGAGCTTATACTATTTAAGAGGGCCTCTCAGTCTTGTAATGAGGCTCGTAGAGTGAGTTTGTTGGAGTTGCTTGCAAGTTGTTGGGTCAAGTTTCTGACATAGCCAAAAGTTTGTTTGTGTATTTAACTTTGAACGGTTTGTTTTATTTATATATATATATATATTTTTTTTTTGACACTTTTTGGATTTTCACTGTAAATAGTAGAGGCACTCCTGTGGAATATCTTTGTTTTTCACCTTTCTGGAATAAACACTGAACTTTTGACCTCATCAGCACGTCATCTCAATTTTTTTTACGCCTCCATCAGCCGGTACCTTCAGAGCAGTGGTGCAGCACAACACTGTCTCTGTTACAACCATCAACAGTGAAACAGGTGCGTTCATTCTTGGGTTTTGCGGGATACTACCGGAGATTTATCCCTGCTTTCTCAAAGGTAGCCGCCCCCCTCAACCAGCTCCTGCAGGGAAATGCCCATCGGCCCTCTTCAGCCATCCAATGGACTCCTGAGTGCCAGGTTGCTTTTGAGTCGCTCAAACAGGCCCTCCTTAGTGCCCCGATATTGGCCTACGCCGATTTTCAACTCCCGTTCAGGCTATATACCGACGCAAGTCTGAATGGCCTTGGAGCAGTCCTTGCCCAAGTCCAAGATGGTAGGGAGAGGGTTATAGCCTACGCCAGCCGCAGCCTCCATCCCTCAGAGTGCTGCGATCAAAACTATAGCTCCTTCAAGTTAGAGCTGTTGGCCTTGAAGTGGGCCATCACTGAGAAATTTAAGGATTACTTGTGGGGGGCCCGGGTTACGGTGTTCACTGATAATAACCCTTTAGTTCATCTGGAGACAGCTAAATTGGGGGCGACAGAGCAGAGATGGGTGGCCCAACTAGCCAATTACTCCTACGAAATCCGCTACCGACCAGGAACCGCTAATAGGAATGCGGATGTGCTTTCTCGGATACCAGGAGAGACAGCTGATATTCCGGTACATACAGTACGGAGCGCTACCTCCCTGGAGTTGCCAAGAAGGGTGGGACGATGGGAGCGCCAGCAGAAGATGGACCCTGACCTGCAGCAGCTGCACACCTGGAAAACACAAGGTGAGCCCCAATTCTAAATGACCTTTCTACCTTGTCTCCACAGCTCCGTTGTTTACTGAGGGAGTGGGACCGGCTGGAACTTCATGATGGGGCCCTCGTTAGACTTGTCGCTGAACCGGACACTGGAGCATCTGTGCGACAAATCATTGTGGCAGTAACTCAAGCCAGGCGAGTGTGGGAAGAATACCACAAAGCTGCAGGTCATGCAGGTGGCGACAGAATGGTCTCGCTACTGCGGAGGATATTCTACTGGGTGGGGATGAGCACAAATGCCAGAACGTGGGCAGCCGAATGCCTTAACTGTGTGGTAAGCAAACGGGGAGGAACACAAAAGGCACCTCTGTGTCCCATCAGAACATTGACTGTTGACGATCTGTGACGGTGGGTAAATGTTATTCAGGTGTGAACGTGTTCTGTAAGGCTCTGTTCACAGGTGCATCCAATATTGCTGATGAGCCAGCGGCTCGACGCGATTGGCAGATCCACTAAATAAAACCACAGTATGCAGTCCAGGGGGAAGGAGAAAAAAGCCGCGACATGCTCGACTTTCTCGAACGAATCGTCTCCGAGCCCAACAAAGCATTCATGCACGACTCCACGCCGTGGCAACCGTGATTGATCCCCGTCAGCGTCCCAGCGAGAGGTCTCCGATACAAATCAACGCACTCTACTCTTCTTGATTAAGGGAAGTGTGAATTCTTATCACGTACGAACAAGTGGGCACTGACGTGCTTTTGTGTAGAGCTCATTTCCCTTCCTCTGTCTCGCAGCCTGGATCAATCGTCCCGGATTTCCCCCCCCTGGCCGTTCAGAGTGTACTACAAATCTTCCGAAGCCGGGACTTGTGCGTGTCGCTGCAGATCACTGCTGTCTCGCCGTTTGCACTGCCACATGGACTAAGGGCGCCGAGTGGGCGGGGTCGTGAGTGACTTTATGTGGACTGCGTTTTCAAGAGATTCTGGTCGAGTGCATGTAACTGTCGTCTTGCTTATTTAAATCTTTATTGGTTTAGTAAGGCTGTTATGGTGGCTGCTCGCCTAGGTTTTTTTTTCTATTATCTGTCTGACGTTCATCCAAAAGGAATTAGTGTGGAGGTTGCTATTGATTTAAATTAATGTAGTTGTAGAGAATTATATCTCTTATTGTGTGGGGGTTATTTTGAAGTGTTTACACCTGTACATTGTTATCCCTTTCATTTGATCTTGCTGTGAAATTTTCACGTGTGAATGTGTGCTGTATTAGGTACGATTTTCTTCAACGTATTGGGGTAATTCGAGTGATAGCCCCTCTTGTTAATCCACTGTTTACTAGGGACGTCAGATTGTGGTATTACTCCTATACATCGACCTGAAGCCACATAATATTAATTGTGTCTTTACCTCTCTGCTTGATCATGCATATTACTGCGAATAGTTTTTAAATTGCTGTTTAAATAAACTTTGTATTTTCATACGATTGGTGTATGTCTGTTACTTGTGTATCACAAGGGTAGAAGTCCTGCGTGTTCTTAACACTTGTTACAATAGCACCGGAGAAATGTCTCTCTCTGGAGAGAGTTAGGCATGCGGGGGCGGGGCTGACATGGGCTCACTCATTTCTGACCACTCAATTCATCCTCTGACTCTGCAGTTTCTTACTCCACAGTTCTAGGAGGACAGGAAATGGGAGGGCGCGACGGGCAGGGTCGCTCTCTGAGAAGAGAGCTAGTCGCGAGCGCATAGAGGATAGCGGCATGTTCTCACAGTGAGAACACCCACCCTAAGTGACTGCAGCTTCAGCGTGGCTACTGCCCAGCGTGGCTAATGCACTCACTATGCTCATCTGAGGCATGCAGAGGGGCTCTGCATGTCACACAGTCCGAGGACAGCATTTGCAACAACGCCGTGTGCTCTTTTAGGGAAATTTGCTCTTTAGAAATTGCTCTTATAAAGGATACATTTCTCCAGATTGGCCGCAGGGAAATGGCAAATTAGCAGATTTCTCCATTATCTCGGGACACTTGTCCCGAGAAAATAGGCGTTCGTCAGGTCCAGTTTTGTGTCCAGCCTCTCACGGGGATTTCGGATGCCTCAACACCTGTGATGAGAAGACCAACGCCTGTGAAGAAACGAATCAACGCCGGCGATATGTTATGGCGCCGTTTTATATATAAACAATATTTATACTATATTTATTTATTTATTTACAATTTATTTACAATATTTATACAATAATATACTTAATATTTATATATAACAATATAAATGTAAGCCAGAGGAGAACTGGCCCCCGACTGAGCCTGGGTTCTCCCAAGGTTTTTTTTTTCTCTATCCAATCTGATGGAGTTTTGGTTCCTTGCCACTGGAAAGCCTTGCTTTGGCTTTCTTAGTCGGGGATATTTAATATTAAATATTTAACAATATTATTGATCTGTGTTGTACTACTTTCATGTTATCATTGTGAAGCTGCTTTGATACAATTTGTATTGTGAAAAGCGCTATATAAATAAATGTGACTTGACTTGACAGATGACAGCGTTGTTTGGAATGCTGATCAGTAGGCTGCCCTCCGCTGAACTGCTGCTGCAGATCACTGCGTTCCGCTGCTGGGCTCGTCGACAGCAAGAAGGCTTCGAGTAGGAGAAAATCAGCAACGAAGCGAATCGTCGCTGAAGATTAAATCTTATTCCTATGGCGAAATGGGCCATAGGAATATAGTCATCAGCCATGCTCATTTTGGCTGTTTTTGGCACGCATGAGGTAGGAAGCCCCTTGATAGGTTTGCGCATCATCGCCGATTCACCATAGGTTTGTGAAGTTCCCCTAGCCCAGCCAATCAGCATGCTATAAAGCTCTCCACTGTGCTGGCTTTGCAGCAGCACAGCGTTTTAAAATAGAGGCTTCAATATTCTCGAGAAAAGGAGTTTTCCCATAGCGTCTAGCAGACACAATACGAGTAAACCGTTCTCGAAAGGGAATTGTTATTTTTAAACTGTAATGATATTTTACAATATTACTGTTTTACTGTATTTTTTTTATCAAATAAAGCCAGCCTTTGTGAGAATATAAGAAACATGCTTGAAAAACATCTTACAGACCCTAAACTTACACATCTTTGCAAACTTACACATATTTAGTACATTATATCCCACACAAACCCTTATACCTGCCACAGAGGAAAAAGATGATCCAATTCCCTGCAAAGAGCGGGCGAAAAACAGCAGTGCATATGTCCCTGAGAAGGCAAACACTGCAGAGAAAGCATTGAAAGTCAGAGTCTACCTTATTTCATTTGTAGTTTACACTAGCCATATAAAGTGAAATATATATCATATAAACCAAACAAACAAACAAACAACATGGAAAATCTCATTCAATGGCTCACAGTAGTGTAGCCTACTTTTAGCCTATCTTTATGATCAATCGTTTTTAAATTGTTACAAAAGTTCACAAAAACATCAATGTCAATGTTTGTTCTTGAAAATATGTTTAATGGTATGAAACGGATAGTTCCGGTCCTTGATTCTGATTGGTTGAGCCGCGTTCAAAGCCATTGTAAATTACTCAACAAACACATACCTGTGACCGCATTACTTTAATAGTACTGCACAACTTTGTGATTCTTTTTTGCTGCATGTTTTGCCTGGCAACCTCTTTGGAACTACATTGCTTGGCGGAGAAACAAATGTGCTATAACGTTATAATTTTTGTTTATTTTATTAATAAAATGAATATTTTTATGGAGTAACCGTTTTATAAAAGCAATAAGCCCATTGAAGCTGTGTTTTACAGTGAATTTAGAACAGCTAAGGGGCGTTGTTAGGCACGACTCGGAGTGGGGTAACTCATTGTAAAACGGCTGAGGGGGGGGGGGGCTTATTGCTTTATTTAAATTTTAAAAGGTTGTGATTTAATGGGAAAACAAGTCCTAACTAAAACTGTTTTTAAAGTATTTAATTTTCTCCATATGATCGATAGTGTAAGGTCTGTGTTTCAAGTCAACAATTTGTGTTATTTCCAATTATTTTTTAAACAATACTAATATTTTTATTTATTATTATAATTAATTATATTTAACTTAGATTTTTATTTGGCTATACTTATATGTATTGTATTATACAATATTTGTTACATAAGTATAATGCATTTATTAAATTGCACAGGCCTATAATATATTTATTATAGTATAATGTAAGTAGTATAATACTTATAGTATGATATAACAATTCTGCTACATTAAACTGAGCATACTCAGTTAAAGAATTCACCACTCGCCACTGGTATATAACCAGTTTTGCAGCATGTTTTCGAAATGAAGAGCGCCACTGTGATCATTTAAAGGTGCAGTATCGTTTTTCAAAGCGGCTTGGTTCACAATAAAGAATGTGGAAATGCTTGTGTTTTAATGAATGATAATTATTTCTTTTTATTACAATTAAGATGCTTTGAAGCAATCTGTATTGTATAAAGCACTATACAAATAAAGGTGACTTGAACTGACAAATCCTTATAAGCTCATGGGCAAGTGTCACTCAAACAGAATAGATACATTTTTTTAAACAGAATTAAGTCATATGCTGTATTCACGTGGTAATTAGGGCCCGATCACCGATGGTGAGAGGACCCTATTGTTTTTGCTCTGTTTACTTGTAATGGTTTTCAAAATTGTGGGGGGTGGGAGGGGGGGGGGGGTATGAAATTTGAAATTTGGTACATACATGTAATTACACAATACCTACAAAAAAGTCTCTTGGACCATGGTCCTCAGGAAGGAACAGAACAGGAAGTCAGCTATTTTCAACTTCCTCCTAGATTTTGTGCATTTTTCATAATTTCCTGATGTTGTACTTTAACAAACTCCTCCTACACTTTTGATCTGGTCCTCTTTAAATTTCGTGAGTGTAATCTTAAGGCCTTTGCGACATTAAATTGCGAAGATCTTGAGTTTTCGTCAAAGGGTGTGCCCTTGGCGGCCTGACAAATGTACCTGACAAAAGCCTGACAATTTCAGCCTTTTGGTGATTTGTGAATGAATATGTCATGCAGTTAAATATTGCTTGCAGTTCCGATGTTGCTAGGCAACCACAGACAGCCTGCAGTAACTCAGGCATACAATGTCTGATCTGCCCCAAACTTCACATGTTTGATAAGAGTCCTGTCCTGAACACATGACCATGCTCATATTTGGTTATAGCAATAGCGCCACCTGCTGGTAGCAGGAAGTGTGCAAATACAAATCCTTTGACATAGTCCTCCTGTATTTATTATCTTTACATACTGCCCACCGTGCTCTGCTTTCCTAAAACCGCCAGGTGGTAGCAGCACGGGTGCGAGGGCCCGTTTCATCGCTGCTTGTTGCTTTAATTATTACTGTAATTATGAGATGACATACAGTGAAGTTCTACTCAGAACCTTTCACGTCCTCAGGTTTCTATATGGCAACACTGTCAAAAATAATCAGAGTTGTCATGTGGTACAACATGGAAATAGACTAATCTCTCATAAAATTCTAAGTTTATGAGTTGAAATTAGGAGCTCTACGAGTGTCAAGTTTATGTTCTGTTTTGTCATAGTTTTCAGTGTGTTTAGTTGCTGTTTGCCTTTGACCTATTTTTCCAGCTTGTAAGTTGTAATTAAAGACTATTTTGTTGATTCTTTTCTCTTGCTCTTCACTAGAGCCACCAATCTGTAACAAGGAGGACGTGAACACTTTTTACACTTTTTAAGTCGGAATCACAGTAATTCTGACCTGGAGTGAATGCACCTATAGGCAGTGCAATACTCAGTTGCATTATTAGTAGAAAACATTTGCTATGATTTTGGACCGATAGGCAGATTTATGTTCTGCCAGTTTATGTTATAATGTGTAAGATATGTAAGATATTTAGTTATGTTGAGTGGAAATAAAAAGAAAACTGAAGTTAAGTCCTACAGTGTGTGCATAAAAATATTCTTTAGGATCACAGAGAGAGAGAGCAGTTTCCTCACATGTGGCATGATTTTAACTTCACATACTCTATAAATGCTACCTCTAATGAACTCCATCTCTGCTACCGCTGTGAGTTTAATGCTCATTTGGTAACACAATGTGTGCTAGTGTTATGGTGTGGGAAGGATGAAGCGGACAGGGAATCCAAACGCAAGCATATTAATAATCCACCAAACAAATAAAACAGGATAAACTCAGAATAGAGAACACAAAACAGGGAACTCAAAACAGCATAACATTAAACAACGACCGACAGCCAACAAATGAAACACAGGGGTTTAAATACACAGACAAACAAGCTAAACAAGATAACAAGGGGGAGTGGTAAATAAGAAACACCTGGGGGAACTCATCAACAAGAAAAACTACAAAGGACTACAAAACATGGCACGGAACAGGAAATAACTAAAGTACGCACAAGACAAGGAAAACACAAGACAGGAATCGTGACATAGCCCCCCACCTAAGGAGCGGATTCCAGATGCTCAAAAAAAAATGTCCAGGTGGAGCGGAGGGGGATCTGGGGACGGGATGGAGGACCAGGTCCGTGATGCAGAAGAGGACCAGGGCGGATCAGCCTGTGCGGGCGACCAGGGCGGAGCCGTCGGAACCTCGGGCGTCCAGGGCGAAGCAGACTGTGGGCGTGGCCAGGGCAGAGCAGGCTGTGGACGTGGCCAGGGCGGAGCTATCGGACCCTCAGGTGCCCAGGGCGGAGCTGTCGGACCCTCGGGAACTGAGGATCCCTCAGGCGGCCACGGCGGTGAAGACCCCTCAGGCGGCCACGGCGGTGAAGACCCCTCAGGAGGCCATGGCGGTGAAGACCCCTCAGGTGGCAGTAAATACCCTTCGGGCGGCCACGGGGGTGAAGACCCTTCGGGCGGCCACGGTGGTGAAAACCCCTCGGGCGGCCACGGCGGTGAAGACCTCTCAGGCGGCCACGGCGGTGAAAACCCCTCAGGTGGCCACGGCGGTGAAGACCCCTCAGGCGGCCACGGCAGTGTAGACCCCTCAGACGGCCACGGCGGTGAAGACCCCTCAGGCGGCCACGGCGGTGAAGACCCTTTGGGCGGCCACGGCGGTGAAGACCCTTCGGGCGGCGGTGAAGACCCTTCGGGCAGCCACAGCAGTGAAGACCCTTCAGGCAGCCACGGCGGTGAAGACCCTTCAGGTGACCGTGGCTGGGACATAGCCCCCCCCCCCAAAAAAAAATATTTGGGGTGAATCCCCAGATTAGGGGCAGACGGGGTACAAACAGTCTCTGGCTTGGTGGTCTCAGCGGGACGAGACTCTGGCTGGGCGGTCTCGGCGGGACGAGACTCTGGCTGGGCGGTCTCGACGGGATGAGACTCTGGCTTGGCGGTCTCGGCGGGACGAGACTCGGGCTGGGCGGTCTCGGCGGGACGAGACTCGGGCTGGACGGTCTCGGGCTGGACGGTCTCGGGCTCAGCAGAAGTGACGTGAAGCGTCTCTGGCTCGGCAGAAGGGACGTGAAGCTCTGGCTGGACGGTCTCTGGCTGGACGTGGTTCAGCGGTGAAGGCTCAGCTGGGCTGGAGGTCTTGGCGGGACGAGACTCTGGGACTATGGCCTTCCTGGCAGCACATGCTGATGTCAGTGGGGGTTCGGCTACACAGGAAACCAGTGCAGGACGTCCATATACCGACCCGCTGGCTAATTTGATGGTAGGAAAGTCTCTGCGGAAGGGTTCTGGTTGACCTGGTGTTGCCCATTGGCTAAAATGTTTGAGGTATCTGATGAAGCCCCAAAAATCCAGGATATTAAGCCCCTCCATCTCCCACGGAGGCAAAGGGTCATCAAGGCAGGCATTAAAGATATCCTTAAGTGCTGCATCATTATAATCCAGCCCCACTGCCATAGTCCAAAACATCTGGGCAAAGCCTCCCACTTCAAACCCCTGCTGGGAAGAGCAGTCAACGGCCGATGGCGTGCCATCCTCTCCTTAGTCGTGGCAGGTGGAAGAATCTGAATGCTCATACTGCTGGGAAGATCAGGTGAGATCTGGGCTGCTGGATTCAAGTTTGGTCGGTCGTTCTGTTATGATGAGGGAAGGATGAAGCGGAGAGGAATCCAAACGCAAGCACTTTAATAATCCACCAAACAAATAAAACAGGATAAACTCAGCATAGGTAACTGTCACCAGGTGACAAATTGGAGCGGTTGTCTGTCTCCATGGCAGCGGAGGCTGATGACAGACCAGCGGCAGGTGTGGGCAATTTGTGTGAGGCTTGGTGATAGGGCTGTGTAGCCGAATGATGCATTTAAAGGGAGAAGGAAGAGACAGTTGACAGCGGTGCTCCTCCGGGAGAAGTTGTGGGGCGGCGCCCCACAGTGTGTGGATGCATATGTTTATTTAACCGCCAGTATTCCTCGGTTCACATTCTCACCCAGTGTATGCTGAACGAAACTCTCAGCGTTAAATGCAAGGTTCCCCTGCCTTCTTGTGTGCTGCCTGTCCGGAGGAGAGACAGACCCCAGCATTAGTGCTGCCTGCTTGGAACGACCCAGTCCAGCCAAGATTCTTCTGCCACTGTGCTGCCTGTCTGGAGGAGGGACACACCCCAGCCTTAGGGCTGCCTGCTCGGAGCAACTCAGTCCAGCCAGTATTCTTCTGCCACTGTGTTGCCTGCCTGGAGGAGGGACACACCCCAGCCTTAGGGCTGCCTGCTTGGAGCAACCCAGTCCAGCCAGTATTCTTCTGCCCCCTGCCTTCTTGTGTGCTGCCTGTCCGGAGGAGAGACACACCTCAGCCTCAGGGCTGCCTGCTTGGAGCAATCCAGTCCAGCCAAGATTCTTCGGCCCCCTGCCTCCTTGTGTGCTGCCTGCCCGGAGGAGAGACATGCCCCAGCCTCGGCGCCGCCTTTTCAGAGGAGAGACACGAAGCCCACACTAAGACTTTTTAAGTGACTTTTATTAATAAAGTTTGTTAAACTTTAAACTCTGTCTGTCTGGTCTCTGGTACTTTCCTCGAGGTGGTCCTGGGTTTGAGGGTTGGGTGCAGTCTGGCCATGACTCACCCCGACATGTGACATAACACAAAACAGGGAACTCAAAACAGCATAACATTAACCCCTTAACTGTCACCGTCCCGTATACGGGACGCCTAACTTTACTTCGATTTATTACTATTAAATCCTAATCTAATTATGACAAACTATAAATCGTTGGAAAGGTCTAAGACTCCTAAATAGATATTTGACTGCTGTTTTTTGCTACAAATTATGTAGGAAGAGTAACCGATGAATTTTTGACAAGAGTGCACCTCTAAAAAATCTGCATCATAACAAGAGTTTTGACCTTTGTCACAAAAAGTCGATTCACCCACTTTTAATCATTGAAACTTCTGTTTTTATGCTAAAAGTTCATAATAAAACATATAGTCTAGTATTTTTCAATAAAAATAAAAAAAATAAAGCATAATATTATCCTCTAAAAATGATAATATTTATATTTATTATCCTCTAAAATATAATATTATTTTTATCACCTTTTTATTATATCACATCACATATATTAGTAGTTATCATAAATTAGGTATCATTTGAAAGCTTATAAAGTCAGAATTCATCGTGTGAAAACTGTTTTATAATTGAACGTTGCGTTACCATAGAAATGGTACTTATTTTATCAGGCTCCTCCCCTTTTAGGCATCATTATAGTTCACATTTATGATCAAAACCTTTCCTAATCTTGACAAAACACATATTGTCAGAAAGGTCTGAGTCTCAATGTTCCAAATTTTGTGACAGAATTGATATTTGGACAGAAATGTATTAATTTGTGAAGGCAGAATGTATACAACTAAATTCAATGGAATTCAATGGCACCCTGTGGCTATTTTTGGTACTACGCCTAAACAAAATCTCATGGGAACTTCAATTTTTGTGATATCAACTTCAAATTTGGAACATAACTTGGTTATATTTATGGCTTTGATTTTATAGTAATTTTAGAGTAAAAAATATTTGTAAAATATATATTTTATATAAAATAAAAACATATATCGTACAGTATATTTGATTTACTGTAAATTTAAACTTCCATAACTTTTTCATACTTTCATTTTTTGAAGTGTTTTCACTTTAGCAATATTCTGCGGAGTGTTTTCTTTAAAACAAGACCAAACTTGGGTATATATTCCAAAGCATTGTTAAATTACAACCATTTAAGTTTGAATAGTGCATTTTAACCCCCATTCTCAAAAAGGGGGGTGACAGCTAAGGGGTTAAACAATGACCGACAGCCAACAACTGAAAGAGGGGTTTAAATACATAGACAAACAAGCTAAACAAGATAACAAGGGGGCGTGGTAAATAAGAAACACCTGGGGGAACTCATCAACAAGAAAAACTACAAAGGACTACAAATCATGGCACGGAACAGGAAATAACTAAAGTCCACACAAGACAAGGAAAACACAAGACAGGAATCGTGACAGCTAGGATCACTTTATTTACATTCACATAATTAAAATAAAATAAAAAGCCTTGAATGTTTGAAACTAAAAAACTGAAGAGATAAATATTTGTAGTGAAACTTGTGCTAGTTGGTTCTTTTGAAGAGTGAATGTTCTACTGTGTTAAACTGTTGAAATATTAACTTAAAAATCTCAGTAATATTTAAAATATTCAAGTAAATATTCAAGTAAATATTTGTCAAAGGGAATTGACAGACAAAAAAGTTTGGGACCCCCCTAAGACTAAGCTGTATTCTAAGCTGTACGCGAAGCAGTTACCTTGCAAAAAACAAGCTAACTAACTAACTAACTAACTAACTAACTAACTAAAAAAATACACAGCGTGTGCCTCCCAATTTTATGTACTATTCTATGCCTTTTTGTAGTATAAATAGTGTGAGGAGTGCGTTCAAACTGAAAATTCCAACAAGAAGAAATGCACTTGCCCGGATGATGCATTTAATTAATGTTACACACTCCAACCATTACATCTTTTCTTAAATAGAGTAGGTCTAGACTCTGATGCTATAGGGGATAAAATACATTCGGGTTTATGTATTTACTCTTTAGTTATGTTGCAGTGTACTTAAGACCTTTGTGTCTTTTTGTTCTTTGTCAGTTCTATGTCGTTTTAGTTTGGTTGTTCTGTTCCTGATCCTGAGTTCTGTAATTTCACAGGAAGATATGATAAAAAATGATAGAATTGGTCAATTAAAAGATATGATAGAAAAAATTTACGAGATCAAAAAAATTAAACATATGCACGCCAAAATCAAGCCAGTGGAATCACTTTGGAATCCAGCGGCGGAAACAACGAACTCTTCATGATCCTTGCCCTGAGAACCATTGTACCACCTGTCATAATTTATTACTTTATAGTACTTACTTATTGTGGAGACAAACATGATGACAAACCCAGCAAACATTGGTATGTGATATCCAATCCTATAAAAAAGGCAAGCGTCAGATGTCAGTTGAATTAATTAATTCAGTCCTTCATTATGTACTAACTTCAGATAAATAACAGTCATTTTAGATGATCAGAGGGCTGTTTCACAAAAGCAGAATTTAGAAATCCAGGATAAGAGATAAAGATGGGCTTGACCTAGTGTGATCAGTGCATCCTGGCTTTATCAGTTTCACAAAGACCAAACCAGGCTCAGGAGGAGCAGCTATGTCAAGCCAGGTGTAAGTAATTCAGATAAGTGGGAGTCAACAGCTTTCTTCAACAGACCACACAGTCCATCACAGATTCATTGATGCTACAATGGATAAGTTCTACCAGAAAGACTCGGGAGATAAAATGATATAACAAAGCATCCATTTATTAACAGCCCAGCAAACAATTATTTGCAAAGTTCTTTGGCGTAGGCCCCGTCCATAGATCACAATCCAAGGGTAGCGGATCAGCATTTCCTGCCTGGAGACGAAGGCAGGGGCGTAGCCGACCCCCCAAAAGTACATGGATTGTAGATTCATCGGGACGGGGCCAGCCTTCCCCCCAAAATTGATGGATGAAGTATACCCACTGGTAATGACTCCGATGATCCTGAAATAAGACAAAGGGAGATACCATAATTAGCATGATGAACATTGGGCATATACTTATGCTAGTGTACATATACTAGACCGCAGATGCAGCCGTGATAGCCAAACGTACGAAAATCTTGAAAGACCATGGAACAGCATGATGAGCCAGACGTAGTCTGGACTCGATGATCAGATATGGCCATGATAGCCGGACATAGACAGGTCTCGATAGACCGCACGGATATAGCCACGATAGGCCAGCCATAGACAGGTCTCGATAGACCGCACAAATATAGCCACGATAGGCCAGACATAGACAGGTCTCGATAGACCGCACAGATATAGCCACGATAGGCCAGACATAGACAGGTCTCGATAGACCACAGATACAGCCACGATAGGCCAGACATAGACAGGTCTCGATAGACCACACAGATACAGCCACGATAGGCCAGACATAGACAGGTCTCGATAGACCGGACGGATATAGCCACGATAGGCCAGACATAGACAGGTCTCGATAGACCGCACAGATATAGCCACGATAGGCCGACATAGACAGGTCTTGATAGACCGCACAGATATAGCCACGATAGGCCGACATAGACGGTCTCGATAGACCACACAGATATAGCCATGATAGGCCAGACATAGACAAGTCTCGATAAACCACACAGATATAGCCACGATGGCCAGACATGGACAAGTCTCGATAGGCCGCACAAATATAGCCACGATAGGCCAGACATATACGGGTTTCGATAGACTGCACAGGTATAGCCACGATGGCCAGACATAGACAGGTCTTGATAGACCGCACAGATATGGCCATGATAGGCCGGACATAGACAGGTCTCGATAGACCGCACAGATAAAGCCATGATAGCCAGACATAGACAGGTCTCGATAGACTGCACAGATATAGCCACGCTAGGCCAGACATACAAGACTCGATAGACCTCTCAGATATGCCACGACGGCTGGACATAGCACAATAGCCAACATACGCAATTCTTGACAGACCGCAGATACCGGTATGATGGTCTCATTAGACGGCACAGATTTTTTTTTTAATATAATAAATAATTGAATATATATACACATAAATAAATAATCGATGCGTATATATACATATATGGCTATAGCACCATATAGAGACAAGGCCACGCAAGGCCATTGCTTGATACCACCACCAGTAGTTGTAAGAAATTTACCTGATATCACTGAAGAGTTTGCTGAGCTTCAAGGATGGTTTTTGAATCGAGTCTGACGTAAGATTCGAAAGCTGAGGAAGACCATCTGCCCATGACCTTGATGGATGATGTAGGGATTCCTCTTTCAGCTGCTGAAGTAGCTGCCCCGATTCTGAATGAATGGCCGGTATAAAGAGAGGGGGATAGACTGCAGCTTTTGATGACGGTGGTTAGGTGAGATTTGAAAAAAGCCTTAGAAAGGGGAGCTCCGTTAGGTAATAAAAACAACGGCGCGAATTTAGAAGTTCTGGGCTGGATTTTGAGAAATTTAACCATTGCAGAGAAAGGACAGAAGTCATTATTGAATTTTGAGATTGTTATGGTAACGCCGGAGCCTCGGGTATCGGATTTAGAGTGTTTGAGAAAGAGTGTGAAGAATTTAGGACCGAAGCATAGATCGGAAAGAGAAATGCCATGGTCAGGATCGAATTTATTAGTATCTGAAGTAAATTCCCCTGGACGCATAAAACCATAGAAGGCGGATAAAAACACTGCTTCTAAAAGAGTATTGAGGTACGTAGAAAATAGCCCATTGCGAACGGAGACAATTAATCTTTGTAATAAAGGCAGGGTAATAGGCAAGCGTTTGTCTGTTGTTTTGCTGGAAGATTTAGCTAACCCTCTGAGTAATAATCGAATGGAAGAATTAGAAAAAAGGCTTTGGAAATTAGGATTATGATACTTAGCGTAGAATTGAATGCCGGCGAGTAGTCTGCGAATAGAAGAAATTTTGAGGCTGCGGTTTTCAAAATTAAATACGAGAAAAGAGCAAACGGTCGAAATTAAAATAGGAAAAATCGGGATTTGAAAGGAGAAGCAGAACATGATAAAAGCAGACCATGCTGACGTATAAGCTTTAAGTGTAGATGGAGCGACACCTTTAGAAATGTAATGTCTAGCTGACGTGAGCAGGTCGTTTAGTTCAGTATTATGTCTGCTAAAGGAGGGCAAGCTGTTGGATCTCGGTTGGCTGAAGGGCACAGCTGTCTGAAGGTCTGAAAACGAAACCGAGAGAGCGCATCAGCGATGACATTACAGTGGCCGGGAATGTGTACAGCTTTGATAATGAAATTAAAATTAACAGATTGCCAGATTAACCGTCTCAAGAAAGGCATGATTGTATTGCAAGATGAACGACCTTTGTTAGAGCTCATAATAGTGAACTAATCTAATCATGTGTCAGCATCACTTCCCAATTATTTAAGGTTTATTTTTAAAAACTGTCATTATTAGTATTATTTTATGTTTAAGTTTTAAACAAACAGAGAACATGCGTCCATCCTGGCAAGAATAGTAGTCACAATCTAAACCTAGCTAATGTATTTGGGGGGATGTAATATTCATAAACTTTTTTTCCACAAAGAACCCATTTGAGGCACATGCTTCTGAAATGTTATGACCATACTAAGAATATAAAACCCCCACAATTGTTCACTTTTTAGACATGTTACTTTTGTGATTAGTAATTAATTGGTTATTATTTCTTAGTTCACAAGTAGTTCTCAATGAGGATATATTTCTTTAGTAATAATCAAATACCTACCAAGGAACTACCTTTGTACTAAATTACCTATTACTTAATGCTTAGTTAATATTGCTTCCATATTAGTTAATAGTATTAAGTTCGGTGTTAATGCAGTACTACCTATTACTTCCTGCATAGCTACTTGTTAACTACGGACCATTATTTTAAAGTGTTACCGAGTAAGCTTAAGATATAACCAAAACTGTTTGAGTAGAGATGCATAAGTTAATGTAAGCTTAGTTTGAGAACGTACTGTTCTGTGTTTAACAAAAGAGTGAGCAGCATGGAAACATTTTAATAGCTCATTGTATTTTCAAGTGTGAATTGTGTGTGTGCAGAGTTTTGATCAAACAAGAGATAAAGCAGAAAGGTGTGAGGTCGAACATTAGTTGCGACCGAGAGATGTGTTGGGGTGTGAAGTCAAGCTGTACTTGGAACAAAGGAAGTTAACACAAACGTCATTGTGCTGTCCAAATTGAAATATATGGTTAACAAGAATAGTTAAATGCAGCACTTGCAGGTTTCCTTTCTAGACAGCATAGGGGGACAATCTGCTGAAAACCAGACATAGCTGCATAGGACTGGTTTCCTGGGGTTTTCAGGTATATAAGGATGACGAGAAGGACTAGCCTTCGCCTTCACATGTAGACACTGTCTGTATGTTGAATGCCAATATTTTCTTGCAAGAAAATAAACTCATGATATTTTGACTTTGAGAGATTTCCACTTGTCTTCTTCCTCCTATCTTTTCGAACAACATAGAATTATTTCCACGACAGATGGCAACGAGGAGGATGGGATGCTGAACCAAGGATCGGCGTGAGGAGCGAACAATTGGCTGATCACCCCCAGAACGATATACTCTGCGGCTCGAATCCTCAAGCTTAAGGAGAGAGAACTGTTTCACTCGTCACGACGACCGAGGTGACGCACTCCCAGAAGTGAACTCACAAGGTCATCAAGAGACGGTGAGAAAAATTATTTACGTGGTAAATAAGTTATTTGCGTATTGAATACTTTTCCTAAAAGGGTCAGAGGTTTTGAATAAACCTGGAAGTAAATTTCCAAAGAGTTTGAGAATAAGCCTGATAGTAATTTTCTCAAATAGCAAGTATTGGTTGTTTTCCCAAAAGGGCCAGAGTTTGAGAATAAGACTGGAAGTGATTTCTCAAACACCAGATGAGTGTCTGTTTAAAATAAGCTTGACAGTAATTTTTGAACAGCACAAAGACACTCATTTGGGAAAGACCTTCGTCGACGGGTGGAGGCAATTTGAAAGTCCTTTATTGACGAATAAAGGCAGGCGTGGTGGCCACGCTGGGGAAAAGAATTAATACAGTAGATAAGAGAACGTGGTGACCACGTGAGGAAAAGATTTAAATACGCAAATATAAATATTGGGGAGCAAGTTAAATAAGATAAATGGGTAATCAAAATTCGAAAAGAGAGGAGGAACGGGTTGATCTTTCTAAACGAATTGATTTTTCTAAGAGCTCATATGTAGCCATGGATAAAATAATGGGAACCTGGTATCATGAGTATGTGCCGTTTTTAACAAACCAATATGGGTTTAATGGAGGTTTTAGTGTGTCACATTTGACTCAAACCAAGGTACATTGGGCAACTCATAATGTTAAAAATAAAGACAGAGATCATTACAATAAGTGTGGTGAGATCATAGGGAAATGGTTAGAAGAGGCAACGCGCAGACAGCAAAAACAAGGCTCCCGTGCCATCGCACCATCAAACTCTGATAAAGAGAGAGAGGATTCGTCAAAGAATGCATTACAGAATGTTAAAGATGACTGTACGAACGTAAAAAATGACTGCTCTAATTTTCCTGATGGTTTCTCTCCTTTCTTTGGTCAATTTATGAAAATGATGATGGATGACGGGGGTTATCCGGCTCGCCGCCCACCTGCTCTCAATCTTGGTCTGAGCGGAGCTGCTGCGGGAGAATCACCAGCCAGTTCGCCGTCACAAGCACCAGCGCAAGCCAGCGCGCCGTCTGAAGCGCAAGCCAGCGCACCAACTGCCCCACCGCCAAGTTATACTCCGAGGGAGGAAACCGAAGAAGCGCCGTCTTCAACGCGCTCTGGGACAGTGTATAATGACGAGGGGCGAAAGGAATGCAGCAAAATTCTGGAGGAACTGCTGAGTGAAAATCTGAAAAACTTAACTTTGAACACACGGAGAAATGCGAAACGGCAGCGAAAACTGAAACCATATACACGAAGGCAACGAACCAGCAACAAGCGTCAGACTGATGACTCAGAGCCTGAAATAAAGACTGAGAGCAGTGACGAGGACGACGAAGGTCCTTCTGAGACCGTTCAGGCACCAATGGTTGAAGTAGCAGGACCAGAGGGAACGGTTCTGGGGTCTCATTTATAAAGCGTGCGTACGCACAAAACAGGGCTGGAAACGTACGTACGCCAGTTTCCACGCTAAGGTTGTGATCTATAAAAAACAAACTTGACGGGAGAAAGCGCGCACCATTAAGCAAACTTTGAGCCGTGCGTACGCACATTCTGGAGACAAAGGGAATTGGCGACACCGATGGTGAGGTGTAGTTAAATGTCTTTTTGGTCACTTTTTGACCGAAAATCTAAAGAAAATTATAGCCTATCTATAGACTACAAAAATAAAATAGCCTACAAATAAAATTTCACTCACCAAGCGAATCACTTGAAACCAATATCCATCCCTTCTTAAGTGTCTGCGCCAGCACGCGCACTGGGCTGTTTAGTGAAACTGACGTGCATAATCTAACTGCAGATGAACCGTAGGGCTATATCTTCATGAGTAGGCTAATAAATACAGTGCACGTTCTCAATAACAGTTTAAATAAACGAAATAATGATTTCAACTATGTTTTACTTCTGATATAAACATTTAGATTAAATTTGCCATTCTCATTAATGGAGTTAAACATTTAAACTACATGAAATCATTACTGAGAAGTTACAATATATATATATATATATATATATATATATATATATATTCAATAAATACAAATATATATTTGTTGTGGATGCAATGCTTTTGAACACTTTCCCTCTGGCATGCAGTGTTTTAATGTTTTATCTACAGATAATTGCTAATCATGATAATAGCAGATTGTCTGAGAAAATAATTCCATGCAAATAATGCACAACCATGTCTTTCCATTAAAAATATAAATTCATTAAAAATACTATTTGGCCAGTGGAAAAGATTGAGAAGATTGATCTTTCTCTGAGATGTATTTGACAATATTTGATTTATACATTCAAAAACAAGGCAAGGATATAGGCAACGAAAAAAATAAAATAATTTATTGTGACACGGCACATCTGTATTTCATATTTTCCTAACGTCTTGTACGTTAACATGGTATCACGTGGATGAATAATCACATGCAAATGATATGCAGATAAGGATATGCATATTTAAACTAGCCGTTGTAAGCTCCATATATGGTTATTTCGGGGAGGAGACGCGTGTGCGCACAATCTTCGGCTGACTGGGATTTATAAAGTGAATTCTGCGCAGGTTCTGGCGTACGCACGGTTTTATAAATCTCAATATTTTTTGGCGTACGCCATTTTTGGCTTTCGGGCGCACGTACACTTTTAGTAAAGATCCTACGCACAGTTTTATAAATGAGACCCCTGGTAATGAGACCATGGACCGAAGAGGACATGAGTAAGGCTTCTGCACACCTGCCAAGCACCGAATTAGGCGGGGCCAAACTGGGGTCTGACCTAGCTGCTTTCTGCAAAGAATTCAGGCCGAGTCTTAATGAACTGAGGAGACTGATGATTTTGAAGTATGGAGTAGTACAAATGACCAGACTGCTGGAAAAGTGGCCAGAAGATGCACGTCTGAAACACACCAACTACGACGATCCGTCCAACAGCGACTATACCAAGAAAGTCGTTGACATAATCGAAGTCCTGAAGACAGCTTTTCCACGCACGCTGGACATTCATAAAGTTCGTCAATGTGTTCAAGGAAAAGAGGAAACTACCGAGGCATATTTCCTGAGACTGAAGGCGTGCTTTGATCAACATGGTGGTCTGGAAAAACGACGACTGCCGCCGCCGACAGAACAAAATGCAGACCAACCACCTCCATCATCTGATCCATATGATGACTATTTAAGATCTTTGTTTATGGATGGACTGAAACTAGAGATTTTTATGGCGATTAAGAAATCCTGTGTTGGGTGGCAACTAGCTGCCTCAGCGGACATTAGGCGACATGCAAAGCATCATGAGGAAGTTCTAAACATGCAACAGCTAACCAAGTCAGCCAAGCACGAAAAAGATCTTTCCCTGGCTCTGATTGCGCTGCATGAGAGCAAGAAAACCAACAAACCACACCACTACCAGCAAAACCAAAGAGGTGGTGTAGGAAGAGGCAGAGGACGTGGTCGTGGCAACGGCAGACATTTTGCACAGAATCAACAACGTCCAGATCGAGACACTTGTTTCATTTGTGGACAGAAAGGACATTGGCGTGATTCGTGCCCGCAGGCAGGCAAGACAACAAGTCAGGCGGATTGAGAGGGGGAGGGTGCGAGCGACGGGTCTCCAACGGTCTCCACATCAGATAAGTATACTTTTCCTTTCTCTTCTGAGTCTGCTCTTTGCAATGAAGACAAGCTTGCTGATGTTTTCTATAAGGCACATAAATCTTTACCTCTGATAGAAGTAAACGTTCTAGACAAGACAATGTTGTTTCTAATTGATACCGGAGCCACATTTTCATTGATAAGAGAGACAGAATTTAAACAACCAGTTTCACTTTCAGGGAAGACAAATCTTTCCAGAAGTGCATCTGGTCATGTGGTTGCAGAAGCATTCACAACGCCGCTTGAGTGTTCTATTGATGGGAGAAAATTTGACCATAGTTTTCTGATTACGCAGACATGTCCAGTTAATTTGATGAGTCGAGATTTACTTTGTAAATTGGGTATTTCTATTCACTGTACTGCTGACGGGATTTCTGCTGACATGAGAATGATGTATGAAACAACAGGGGAAAACCACCCTTTGTTTGTGTATGAATGGCAAGTTTCTAACACGTGTCTGACCACAAAGGCTCATGACAGAGTGTTGCCATCTTCTGATTTTATGAATGACTCAGACTTGCACTGTACTTCACATGTCAGCAATAACCCTGATGATGAATATGCGCTGCGTTGGTTTGATGTTGATGTGGAGAATGTAAAGACAGATTATCTGTATTGGACAAATCACTGGTGTGTTTTGAGTGTGAAACTGACTGATAAACAGGCAATGTTTTATGACATGGAAAATGCACAGCCTCATATATCACTGGCCAAACCAGTGAAGGCTGAATGGCGTGACGCAGGTCCATTCATGGCCAAATGCCATGGGTTGACCGATTGGGTCATAATAGACCAAAAAAGACTGGTCTGCCAAAGCGAAAGTACCGGATGGTTCAAACAGCCATGTCGTAAAACATTGCGAGGTTTGAGAACAGTCACAGTGTTGGAAGAGGAAGTGAGATTTGGCAGTCTGACATTATCGCAACTCCCTGTCATCCCGGAAGGGCTGGAGGGAGTTCCGAGTTGCTTGTGGGCTAAAGATAAATATGATGTAGGACTGATTGCTGGGTGCGAACCGGTTCGAATTAAGCCCAAGTCTGACTATAGGCCAAAGAGAATGCAATATCCGCTGAAGAAGGAAGCAATTGAGGGCATTACTCCTGTGTTTAATTCTTTGCTGGAAAGAGGGGTGATTGTTGAGTGTCCGGACTCTCCTGTCCGCACACCTATTTTTCCAGTAAAGAAAATACGACCGGACGGTCAAGTCGCAGGTTACAGGTTCGTTCAAGATTTAAAAGGGGTGAATGAAGCCATTATTGCAAGAGCCCCGAACGTTTCTAACGTTTTCACAATTTTATCTCAAATTCCAGCGGGGACCAAGTGTTACACTCTAATTGAGATTTCAAATGCATTCTTCAGCGTTCCAGTACACCCTGACTCACAATTTTGGTTCGCATTTAACTTCAACGGAAAAGCGTACACGTTTACGAGACTGTGTCAGGGGTACTGTGAGAGCCCAACTATTTTTAGTGAAGCTTTGAAACGCAGTTTAGAAGATTTAATTCTTCCGCCTGGCGTGGCTCTTTTGCAGTATGTTGATGATTTATTACTGTGCTGCCCAGATGAAAAGACTTGCATGCAGGCTACTATCACGTTGTTAACTTACTTGGCCGAGCGGGGTCACAAGGTTAATCCGAGCAAAGTGGCTATAAACCAAACCAAAGTCACCTTTTTAGGTCATGTGTTGACACCAAATGGAAAATCACTGTCTGACAGCAGGGTTACAGCCATACAGAACATTCCTAAACCGATCACTAAAAAGCAAATGATGTCGTTTTTAGGAATGACTTCGTACTGTAGGACATTTATTCCTAGCTACAGTGAGAAGGAAGGGCCTTTGTCTGCATTAATTTATGGACAGGATATGGCAGCCCATGACAAACTGACATGGACTGCAGAAGCAGAACATGCTTTTTGTGAACTGAAACAAGCTTTGCTGAGTGCACCTACGCTGGGCATTCCAAATCCTGATAAGCCATTTACACAGACAGTTGCTGAGAAAAATGGTTACATGTCTTCTGTCCTGTTACAGGAGCATGGGGGAAAACTGAGACCAGTGGCATATTTCTCAACTAAGTTAGACGCAGTGGCGAGAGGACTTCCTGCTTGTCTAAGGGCTGTGGCAGCAGCCGAGAGAGCTGTAGTAGCCTCAAGAGAATTTGTAGGTTACAGTGACCTGACACTGCTTGTGCTACATGCTGTGTCAATGATATTATTGGAGCAGAGGACTTCTCATTTATCTGCAGCACGGTGGCTGAGATATAACTTTGTGCTATTGGAAATGTCAAATGTTACAGTTAAACGCTGTAATGTGTTGAACCCAGCTACCCTGCTTCCAACAGAGCAGGATGGGGAACCTCACTGTTGTGTTTCAGCCTTGGAACAGATATGTAGTCCCAGACCAGACTTGACAGACGAGGCTTTACCCAACAGTGACATGATTCTTTATGTGGATGGGTCATCCAGCAGAGATGACCTAGGTAGAAACAGAGCTGGCTATGCAGTAGTTTCCTTAACTGAGATTCTGGAACAACAACCACTTCCATCACATTTTTCAGCACAAGCTGCTGAATTGGTTGCTCTGACTGCAGCATGCAAATTAGCGAGAGGTCAACGTGTTACAATTTACACTGACTCAAGGTATGCTTTTGGCGTTGTCCATGATTTTGGTGCATTATGGAAACATCGAAAATTTCTGAAAGCTGATGGAAAGCCAATATTGAACCATCAGCTGGTGAGCGAGTTGCTAGATGCACTGCTTTTACCAAAGGAAGTGGCAGTCTGCAAATGTCAAGCTCACACCACAGGCACTGATGAAGTGTCTCGAGGAAACAGAGCGGCTGATTTAGCTGCGAAGGCTGCAGCTCTACTTCCTGTTCAGATAACCACTGCAGTGCAGATGCATGAGGAATTAGGAGACATTGAAATTATGCAGCAGTACTCTTCACCCTCTGACAAAGAGAAGTGGAGAAAGGCAGGGTGTGTGTTTGTGAATGGACAATGGAGGGGCCCCAATAATAAACCATGTTTACCTTCTCATTTCTTTCAGGCTTACGCTAAGCTGACACATGGATTGGATCACGTGTCGAAAGGAGGAATGTTTGATGCTATGCAAACTAACTGGTTTACTAAAGGTTTTTCCACAGTGGCAGCAGATTATTGCAGCAGATGTATGATTTGTGGAACTAACAATGTCGGCAGGGGTCAGGCAATGAAACAGGCGGGGCATCCCATTCCGCAAAGACCATTCTCACACGTAATGCTCGATTATATTGAATTGACACAATCTGACAAAAAGAAATACTGCATAGTTGCGGTGGACATGTTTTCCAAATGGGTAGAGGCTATGCCAACAACAAAGGCAGATGCTAAAGGGGTGGCAAAACTACTCCTACAGGAGATAGTCCCACGATGGGGTATTCCTGAAAAATTATCAAGTGATAATGGTTCACATTTTGTCAACAGCGCAATCTCCGCAGTCGAAGCGTTCCTGGGAACTTCTTGGAAAAGACACTGCTCCTACGCGCCTACGTCGGCCGGGGCACGACGGTTGTGAACGTGAGAATGGAACTATTAAGAATAAACTGGCAAAAATTTGTGAGGAAACAGGGCTTCCTTGGCCCAAGGCCTTGCCCATTGCATTGACTTACATGAGAATGAGGAAGAGGGGACGTGTACAACTCTCTCCATTTGAGATTCTGTTTGGTCGTCCACCTCACATGGGCTGGGAACCCCACAACCCTAGACCACTGCCTGACACCACTCTTTGTGAGCATGATATGTTGAACTATTGTGTTGAGCTGGATAAGGTGTTCTCTGATATTTCCAAACAGGTCAAAGCAGCAGCTCCAGTGCCAGCTGAGACGGCCCTGCACAGCATCAGACCAGGAGATTTCGTGCTGATAAAGGACCTGAGGCGGAAGCACTGGAAAGCGAAGAGGTGGCAGGGGCCATTTCAGGTGTTGCTGACAACTCACACTGCGGTGAAAGTCGGAGAGAGGGCTCCGTGGATCCATGGGACGCACTGTCGGAAAGTGCCAGCTCATGCGGTAGCTGCAACATCAGCTCATGCGGTAGCTGCAACAGGGGACGACTCCAACTCCAGGCTATCAGCTCACGCGGAAGCTGCAACGGACGGGCAATCCCACTCACAGCGTACGAGATCCGAACAGGTTTCAGACTAACTGACTTTGCTTGCCAACCTGTAGGTTTCTCACTTGCAAACCATCGTCATTGGAGAGAGGACGAATCTATCGTACAAGACGATTCTGCGATTTTAGGGGTAATACGAACTGTGTCAAGAACTCTGTGGTGTTTTGATGGAGAGGGCATTGCAGTAACTTGTTTAATAATATCTACTAGACCTGCCCTAAGACCAGCCATAAATAGGCAAACAGGACTTATATCATTTACACAAGAACATTATCTCGCCTGGCGAGGTTGCCGTGTGTGGCAATATGTTACTAAATCTTATCCTCTTAACTAGCCTGGCCATAGGCCTAGCACAGGATGGTAGCATTGAAGTGAACATGACAAGAGGAAAGGGGAGTGAAATTGTTATAATATGTGACCCTATTTCAGCAGCAGGACCTGGGTACAATCCAGAGCGTTTGTACAAATGGGGTAAAGCTATGTATTTCTGCAAGGATCCCTGCGGATGGGAAGATGTATACGGAGGTAATGAAGAGGCTGTTAGAGAGGGTCTCTTAACCAGAGCAGGGTATACTTCCTATAGTGGTTACAACAAACGGATGAAATCAGGTCTTATAAAAATAGAAGACGTCACTGAAAATCGTGTAGTCAAACTGAAAGTTACACTGTCCACCGGAAAAGATGGCATGACCCAATGGGGTGGCAAGTATTTTTGTGCCTGGTGGACTGCAGGTACTGACACTTACGTTCCGATTGAAATTAAAATGGTAGACCCGATCCCAAAAACTCATGGTCTGTCAGAGTTGATAATCCGTACTAGCATACCTGAAGAAGATGAGAGAGATTTAGAAAAACAGTTTAATTTGCATCATGAAGACGGAACTATTAATAAAGCTAGAATTCAATGTGGGGGTAACAAAGCATGTATTACTCCAGAGGCAAGCGTTGGCCATAAATCAATCATGTTGGTGGTGTCTGCAGATGGATAGAACCTGGAGGGTCCATCCATTACGATCTACAAATTTAGGAGAATTAAGGGGGTTAATACCGTGTGCTATGTGGAATCTATTGAATGCGATGAATTCTGAAACGACCAAGCCAATGACTCTTCAGAAGAGCGAGTGTAACAACCGATCCGAACACAGTACTAAAGGTTTTGACAATGTATGGGTAATAAAACCACAATTAGGCGATGTGTGTCTGTGTAAATTCGAGTTCCAACGAGGGTCAATTATGATTGGTACATCGCATTGCAAAACAACAGTAATCATGAACAACGGCAAATGTATAACGTCTGAGGGTACATTTATCTCTTGTCCAGGGGACAATGATGATCTCGGAGAGACAACTGCGGGAACAGTATGGGTCTGTGGTCAAACCGCTTTCCATTCCCTTCCCAAGAAATGGACAGGGTGCTGTTACCCAGGACTCCTAGACGTAGGGACTGAAGTTTATGCCAGTAAGCCAAATGATAACTATAAGCAACCTTCTAATCGACTGAAAAGAAGTTTAGCTGAGGAAAAGATACCTCTTATGTTTCAAGGTACCAAACTTTGGGATCCTTGGACTAGTAGGATAGCTATGACTGGGTGGTCTTTCCTCGTGGGGGGAGGCACTGCTGCTAGCTTACTAAAAATAAATGGCTTAGCTTGGCAGGTATTACGCTTAGCAAACGAGACTGAAGATGCGCTAACTCAACTGAACGTTGAACTTAAAGGAATTAGGGAAGCAGTAATTCAACATAGGCTTGTTTTGGACATGATCACCGCGGAGCGTGGGGGTGTGTGCAAAATGTTAGGAACCTCTTGTTGTTTTAAACTGCCTGATGTCTATGACAACATAACCAACATAATAGAGCACATGAAAGTAGCCGTAGCTACCCCTAGAGACATGTCATCTTCACTGGATGGGTGGTTTTTGGGTCTGCAGGGGTGGACGAAATGGCTGATAACTACAATCTTACCAATAGGATGTTTAGTTTTGATCTTGCTTCTGATGATCCCATGTTTGATGAATTGTGTTTCTACCATCACTGCAAAGGCAGTGACTGCCACAATGCTTAAAATGAACGAAGGGGAATATGTAACTATGATCCGTATGACACCAAGGGATGATACTGAGGTTACAGTGCCTGAAGATGAGATGTATGAGGATGAAAGCACACATTAGTTTGACTAAGAAATGAAGTAAACATGGGAAAAATTTACTTGATGTAAATTACTATGATTATGGAGAAGTAAATGTCAAAAAATTGTGTGTAAGTTCTTTGAATGAACTTGGGGTGGAATGTAATGGTTAATTTTTACATTTACATTCATACATGTTTCTTTTCTTTTATGTAGGTTCTTTTTCTTTTTCTTTTGTATGTTTCCTTTTATTTTACTAGAGGTGTGTAACTTTACTAACGTTGGAAAAGATGTATTCACAAGCATTTAAAGGGAAATTATTAATATTATCAAACATATACTCATAAGCATTTAAAGGAAGATGTTCATATAATCTAAAGGGTATTATTAAAGATATAACAAGCTGGTAGAAATGCATAAGTTAGAGTAAGCTTAAGATATAACCAAAACTGTTTGAGTAGAGATGCATAAGTTAATGTAAGCTTAGTTTGAGAACGTACTGTTCTGTGTTTAACAAAAGAGTGAGCAGCATGGAAACATTTTAATAGCTCATTGTATTTTCAAGTGTGAATTGTGTGTGTGCAGAGTTTTGATCAAACAAGAGATAAAGCAGAAAGGTGTGAGGTCGAACATTAGTTGCGACTGTAACCCCTAACACCCGGGTCCTACTCGCCCCGCTCCGAGCGGGCCTCGAACCCGGGTCTCCGGCATGAGAGTCAGGCGCGCTAACAAGGAGGCTAAAGACTGCAGCCTCTAGCGTCTGTCGCTAGAGCGCCTATTGAGATCGGGGAGTGAGGTTTACTCGCACAGCAACTACTAGCTGGCCTCCGTTACACTCACCCCCCTAAACCTCACTCTCATCCGGGTCACGGCACCAATGTAACCCCTAACACCCGGGTCCTACTCGCCCCGCTCCGAGCGGGCCTCGAACCCGGGTCTCCGGCATGAGAGTCAGGCGCGCTAACAAGGAGGCTAAAGACTGCAGCCTCTAGCATCTGTCGCTAGAGCGCCTATTGAGATCGGGGAGTGAGGTTTACTCGCACAGCAACTACTAGCTGGCCTCCGTTACACGACCGAGAGATGTGTTGGGGTGTGAAGTCAAGCTGTACTTGGAACACAGGAAGTTAACACAAACGTCATTGTGCTGTCCAAATTGAAATATATGGTTAACAAGAATAGTTAAATGCAGCAGGGGAGCGCGGGGCTAAATGTAACGCGGGGTTAAATGTAACACGGACATTTTACATAGTTTGTCAGTATCTAGCCGGCTGTCTTTCCGCTCTTTTTCTCTTGCTGCTAGAAGACGGTCTCCCACGAATTTGCGGAAAGTTTTGATTATATTTCGTGAAGATACTGGACAAAGAGTGTTTTGACATCATGAAAGTAAATTTTTTCATCGTAGATTTTTTTCTGTTTCCGGGTTGGATGTATACGCTTCCAAATCTAACTTTATATTGCCTTAATCACTGTCTTGTTGGCTCAAACACAGCACCGTTTTGAAACATGTCAGTAATTCCTAGCGACTGTTAGCTAGGTTTAAAATATGTAATACACAGCGGGGTTAGTTGTAACACAGTGTTCCAACTGCTGCCACAATGATAATCAAATGAAAACGGAGCCACACAACTTTTCAGGTTTGAGTATACATTTAACTTTGTTGGACTTTCACAAACAATGTTGTAATTTAAAATGTTTAAAATTTAGTGCACTATGAATGATAACTTATTTATTTATTAAAAATATGGCCTGTTTTTAATGTAATAAACCATTTAAATTTTTATTCTAAGCTCATTTGTATTATTATTAATGTTATTATTATTAATAATAATTGTACATGCAGCTGCCACACACAAATCTAATTTAATTGCAATTACAATATTTATATATGTTTATTTTATTTTATTTATTATTATTTATTGCAAAACCGTGCAGCCCTTTTCTACGTCTCTAGCTATGATATTGATCCATAACAAAAGGATGATTGGATGAGGGATGGATGTATGGATATCTACCTATACAGATGCACAAACAATATCAAACTATAAAAAAATAAAATAGTACTGAATTACATGTGTTACACACAAGTGTTACAACTAACCCCTCTGTCTGTTACAGTTAACCCCGCATAAGGGGTAAGTTGTAACATTTGCACTTCTGTCACTTTCAGTGCAACTGTACAAAAATGGTAGGTCCTAGAAAAAAACTTTAAGTGTTCATTTGTAGCAGAGATGTGTATGTTGCTTGTGTAAAAAAAAATATTAATCTAACCTAATTATTTTTTAATTAATTGAGCCAAAACCAAAATGCGTTACTTTGTGCCCCGCTCTCCCCCACTAGCAGGTTTCCTTTCTAGACAGCATAGGGGGACAATCTGCTGAAAACCAGACATAGCTGCATAGGACTGGTTTCCTGGGGTTTTCAGGTATATAAGGATGACGAGAAGGACTAGCCTTCGCCTTCACATGTAGACACTGTCTGTATGTTGAATGCCAATATTTTCTTGCAAGAAAATAAACTCATGATATTTTGACTTTGAGAGATTTCCACTTGTCTTCTTCCTCCTATCTTTTCGAACAACATAGAATTATTTCCACGACAGAGGTCTCTGTGAAGTTATTTAAAAAAGACAGGAACCACTTCAAATGGCACCCCAGATGGGACACTTTCAGGAGCTGATGTTGAGCTGCGGCGAGCTTTGCTGGACGAACGACACAAACTAAAAGTGGCCACAAGGTAAGCAGTTTTTGCTAGATATGTTTGTGTGGTTCATCCAGACATTTGCTTGTTGCGGTAAGACATTTAAAATAAGCTTCTTTAAATTCAAAGAACTAAGACAAAATTTGAAAAGGGATCTCTCATTCCAGAAATGATTGCATGCAGCAAGAAGGCCTTGGGGATGTAAAATAAAGTGTAAAAAGGGAGCTCTCGTTTGCCAGTATTTGTGTAATCTGACGCAGGTTGTATAAATACTGGTATTAATTTGGCTTAATACTGCAAAGGTTAGCAGTGTACTGGTTAAGGTTAGCCAGTTTTATGTTATATGTAGCTGTTAAAGATAACAGTGTTCGATGATAAGGTTATCATCTGTACTGGTTAAGGTTAGCCAGTTGTAAGTTATATGTAGCTGTTAAAGATAACAGTGTTCGATGATAAGGTTATCGTCTGTACTGGTTAAGGTTAGCCAGTTTTATGTTATATGTAGCTGTTAAAGATAACAGTGTTCAATGATAAGGTTATCATCTGTACTGGTTAAGGTTAGCCAGTTGTAAGTTATATGTAGCTGTTAAAGATAACAGTGTTCAATGATAAGGTTATCATCTGTACTGGTTAAGGTTAGCCAGTTTTATGTTATATGTAGCTGTTAAAGATAACAGTGTTCGATGATAAGGTTATCATCTGTACTGGTTAAGGTTAGCCAGTTGTAAGTTATATGTAGCTGTTAAAGATAACAGTGTTCGATGATAAGGTTATCATCTGTACTGGTTAAGGTTAGCCAGTTGTAAGTTATATGTAGCTGTTAAAAATAACAGTGTACGATGATAAGGTTATCATCTGTACTGGTTAAGGTTAGCCAGTTGTATGTTTTATGTAGCTGTTAAAAATAACAGTGTTCGATGATAAGGTTATCATCTGTACTGGTTAAGGTTAGCCAGTTGTTTGTTTTATGTACTTGTTAAGGTTAACAAGTTTGATGATAAGGTTATCATCTGTACTGATTAAGGTTAATCAGTTGTTTGTTAATGTATTGATTATAAAAACAGTGAAAAAAACTGTGAGTAGAGTTTAGCTTTTATGTATGTGTATGTGTGTGTGTCTGTGGGATCCTGTGTGTCTGCTTGACTGTGCCTGTGGTTAAAAATAGGGGACAAGGAATGTTTGAATGATAAAAGTAAAGGAAATAGCAAAGAAGAACAATTGTTTCAAGATTTTAACCTGGGAGATTGGGAGACTATGAAATAAGTTAAAGTTACAAAATATATATTTAATTAATAAAGATGAATATAAATGCAAGTACTTAATATATTATATCTTATTCCTGAAGATGTCTAAAATCTGTATCTCATTATCCCTTAAGACAAAGTGAGAAAAAAGTATTTCATTGTAGATAAAGTTGTGCTAAGGAAAAAGATATTGCAGTGTGCTAAAAGTGAACAGGATTGGGTGACCAAGTTTCAACAGTCATAAATAATTTACAGCAATTTTAGGACTGAAGTAAATGGGAATTATTGAAAATGGGTGAGGAACAGTTTATTCACCATGTGAGATTATTTTGAGCACAGCATGTACATTTAGAAGAAAGACTGAAAGCTGATTTTATGATAGGGAAAATTATTTAATAGGATTATACTCAGATAATCAAAGTTAGATCATTGCTGCATATTGCAAAGAAGAAATGGCTTGCTTTCTCCTGCAACGAAGAACTTGCTTCACTAAAAACAGAATGGGAGAACTGCTGTTGTCAACCAGTGATTATTATATAAAAGAACTAGGAAAAAGATAAAGAGTTAATTGCTCAGGAACAAATTTGATTCATGCAGTTCTCTGAGTGTTCTAATTTCAGATGGCTTCAGTGTCCAAAGGAAGAGGTGAACGGTCAAAGAGACGACTGCAGAAAGAAGAAGAGTGGGTGAGGGCGTTCCCTCCTGAAGATGACCACTTTCTGGAAACTCAACATGGAGAAAGACTGATTAATGCTGGAAAAGGTGAAACTTTCAGTTTTTCACTGGAGACTTTTTCCTGGGGACAAAGAGGAAAATCCTGAGATGCAAAGCTGAGGCTAAATCTATCAAAAGCCTCGACTCAGAAGAGGCAGAGAAACAAAGAGAGCCTATATTACAGTCTGCAACACCAGACCTTTGAGTGACAGCGGACGACACATGCAGAGCAACAGCCAAGAACATTCAAAAGACTGAGAAGAACAAGCAGACAGAGAAACTGATTGACACCCTTCCCTGACGGGCAACACAGGTGTGGCGACTCCAATGATCACTCTATAGAGACTGCTCCAAATTTAGTTAATTATTAGATGAACTTTATTCGATTATTCACTGGTCTCATAAGCACTTCTTAATATTCTCTGCTAAACTAACCCTCTTTGCTTTTCCAGTAGGTTAGGGCCAGCCCTATTAAAAAAAAAGAAAAAAGAAAAAAAGAAAACACACTGAAAGAGACAAGTGGGTGCTCAACTCACTACATAGAACAAACTGAGGCTGGATGTGGTACTGTATAGTGAAGGACATTAAATGAACTGACTATATGGCTAAAAGCATGAGAAAATGATTTTTGTAAAAAAAAAAATAGGGAAAACTATCAAAGAATTAGTAATATTGTTGGCAAAACAATGATACTGGTCACTCCATTGTGTTTTGATCATTTTCTAGAGAAAGATTGGAGAAAAAATTACTCCAAAAGTCCAAAATTATGAAATCGCAAATGCTGTCAATTCTGGGATAATGAGATGGAAATGTTGTTGGCCATGGATCCAAGATTATGCAAAGATCTCAAAAATCTAAATTTTCTTCTTAAAACAGCTCATGAGCAAAAAACAAAAAGAATAAGAGAAATCAGAACAACAAATAAGAAAAAAGAAAATATGCATTTGAAAAATTACAATTGAAAGGCATATTATTCAAAATTACTTAATCTATTAGAGCTTATGAAAGAAAAAAGGGTTATAAAAACGGTGTAGACTAAACCTTGATCACTGACACTTCTCAGTGTTGACCTGATCTGACCTTGTGTTTTAAAATTATAAGATGCTGGATTTAGGGCACAACCTGCTGAAGAGCAAGAATGTATGCTGGCCAGAGTGTGTGTGTGAGAATGACTGAGTGTGAAAGAAGTGAGTGATGGTGTTTGAAGAAACACTTAGGCAAATTAATTATTTTGCCATTACAGCTGTATTTAAACTTTAATATGTGGGCCCACAGGGCAAATTATGCCCAATAAAATATAACCATGGATGAATTTGATTAAATTTCCTAGTTGGAACTATAGTGGCAATATGAAAAAGAAAAAACAAAGAATGATGAAGAAAAAGGAAAAAAGATGAAAAAGGAAAAAAAAAAATTTGAAAAACCAATACCATAATTGCGCAGCGCATAACATATCTGACTTTCTTTACAGCATAACACAACTGACTTTCTTTGCAGCATATCAAGAGGAGCTGATCTTTATCAAAAATATGAAATATTGTCGGGTAACTTTTGTCTTGTAACAAAGTGGGTTGAGTGTTTTCCAAGATATCTAATAAATAGTGCTGATAGTGGAACTCAAGACAAAGAGATGACTGAGTTGAATTGACTAATTGTAAGAGTACAATGGAAATTTAGTATGAAAAAAATAAAAATAAAGAAACAACAATTATGATGATAAAAAGTCCTGCTGTTTATGAAAGGGCTAGGACACCACTCAGCCCACATGACCTTTCTACAGGGAACACCAGGAGGACAATGGGACAGATATGCAGATGATTGAAATCACATGATGTTGTCACTAACAAAAATAATTAAGCTTTGATTCACAGATAGCAGCAGCAACAGGAAGGTTGCTGGGACGAGTCTAACAAGAAGAACCATTAACTATGCTTTGTAATTTCAGAAGAAGTGACCAACAGAGTGACATTTGAGTACATGCCTTTCAACTTAAAATACACCAACCGACTTCAGCAACCCCCACATAGAATGAGGGATCAAGGACATGCTGACAATGACAGAAAAAAGTCCATTGCAATGAACGACTCAAAAGTCATCCTGATGAAAGATGTAAAGATGACAAGAGAGCTAACAGAATGATCAAATCATAAAAAAGACCTACTTAACCAGAAACTCAGGAATGAAAGGAGCTGTTCAAAGAAGAGAGACTCAGAGATGAGTAGAGCTCAAACAAAAGTCAACATCAACCAAAATTTCCTATGATTGAATGTTCAGCCCTTGATAAGATTCAGCACCAACTTAATAATAACCCCACCAGAACAAAAATGATTGAAGAGAAAAATATATCAAAATAATGTCAAAACGATGATAATGACAAATCAAGAAAAGAAACTAAAATAATGATAACGATTAATTTAAGAAATCGATATAGCAATACAAGGGTATACAAAATTAATTTAAGGCAACAGTTGAAATTGAAGCAAGTATTAAGGTATTAACAAATATTATATTTTAATTAATAAAAATACAAATTGATTCAATATGCTATTGACTAATTATAAAATTATATTAAACCAATAACAAACAGACCCTTCTTAACAATCTAAATGGCATCAGAGGGGGGTGAAAATAAATATATGGCATCTTATGAAGCATAGATTATTGAGCCAACAATACTTTTGATATTCTCAATTAAATGCGCAATGGTATTAAACCAATGCGCAAAGGGGGGAGTAAGATAATTAATTAAAAATAAGGAAATAGTAAGGTGAGGAAATTAATTAAGAATAAGGACATTCAAATTAAGGCAGAAATTAAATTAAAATTTAGTTAAAATTAAAGGCATGTTTGCAAAGTTTTGTGAAATTCATGGCAAAAACAAAGTAAAGAAAAATAACAGCAACAAAAATATAGGCCATAAGTCAGTATTAGAAAGGCTATTAAACAATTTGGTAAGAAATATGTTGACAAGATATGTGTGACGATCACCAGGTGGAGTGCCCGAGGAAACCACCAGAGGGCACTCCACATCAGAACTGTTCATTTATTATAAGAACTCCGTTTCCCATCATACACCTCGCTGGACTGATTACGCACACACCTGAACCTCATCGGACTTCCTATATAAACCACACCCTCACATGGACTCTTGGCGAAGTATTGCATTGCCACGGCTGTAATCTCTGAGCGTTATTTTCCCTGTTCCTGGTTTTCTGGTTTTGTACTTTGGACTGTTTTGGATTCTGTGATCGATCTCTGCCTGGCCTGACCTTGGACTGTTACTGGACTTTGTTTATTGCTGCCTGCCCCGAACTCTTGCCTGTGACCTGACTACTCTCTGTGCTGATTCTCTGATAACCCTGTTTTGCTGTTGCCTGATCCGTGCCTGTTTGACGATTCTCAATAAAGCTGCATTTGGATCTAATCTCGTTTACCGCCTCGTAACAGAATACTTCGCCGCTTCAGATCCAGCAGCAATGACCAGCGGGAACCCTGGTGCACGGATTATGTGTCTTCGTCAGGGAGATCGGACAATTGAGGAGTATGTAATGGAGTTTATTGATATAGCACATCTTACCTCAATGAGCACGGAATGCCTGATGATATTCTTTCGGGGAGGACTTTCTGAACCGCTCAGTTCATTCATGCCCTTGCATGATCCTCACTGGACTTTAGAACAATATATCGACCAGGCCCTTCTGTTAAGCGGATCATCGTTTACGGTGGAAGTGGCGGAGGACCTCCGTGAGCTCACCGTCAGCCCTGCCGAGCCCGCGCTCACCGTCAGCCCTGCCGAGCCCGCGCTCACCGTCAGTCCTGCCGAGCCCGCGCTCACCGTCAGCCCTGCCGAGCCCGCGCTCCACATGAACTTTAACGAGCCCAAGGTTCACGTCAGTTCAGCCGAGCACACGATTCACGTCAGCCCTGTGAGTGAGTCACCGAGTCCAGTGAGTGAACCATTGCGTCAAGTAAGTGAATCATTGAGTCTGAGTGAACCACTGAGTCCAGTGAATGAACCATTGAATCCTGTGAGTGAATCGTCGAATCCATTGAGTGAATCATTGAGTCTGAGTGAACCACTGAGTCCAGTGAATGAACCATTGAATCCTGTGAGTGAATCATCAAGTCCAATGAGTGAATCGTCTAGCCCAGTGAGTGTGTCTAACCCTGTGATACGCCGCCACAGAAGGAGAAGGAGGAATCGTTCGGCTCGCCAGGCTCCGGTGAGCGTACCAGGACTCCTCGTCCTGCCGGTCCTGCCTCTGCGCCTCGCTCTGCCAGCCCCGCCTCTGCGCCTCGCTCTGCCGGCCCCGCCTCAGCGCCTCGCCCTGCCAGCCCCGCCTCAGCGCCTCGCTCTACCGGCTTCGCCTCTGCGCCTCGCCCTGCCAGCCCCGCCTCTGCGCCTCGCTCTGCCGGCCCCGCCTCTGCGCCTCGCCTTACCAGTGCCATTCAAGCTCTGTTCAAGCTGTGCCCTTCAGATCCCTGGGGATTTTCCCAAGTATTTTTTGGGGGGGGGCAGTAGGCACTCTGTGAGGGCCATGAAGGCGTTGCAGACATGGCCACCCAAGGGGACTTCACCGCCGTGGCCGTCTGAGGGGTCTGCACCGCCGTGGTCAGCTGAGGGGTCGTCACCACTGTGGTCTTCTGAGAAGTCTTCATCACCGTGGTCTCCTGAGAGGTCTTCACTGCTGTGGTCTCCTGAAAGGTCTTCTGAGAGGTCTTCATCACCATGGTCTCCTGAGAGGTCTTCACTGCTGTGGCCATCTGAGAGCTCTTCACCGCCGTGGCCGCCTGAGAGCTCTTCACCGCTGTGGCCATCCGAGAGCTCTTCACCGCCGTGGCCGCCTGAGAGCTCTTCACCGCTGTGGCCATCTGAGAGCTCTTCACCGCCGTGGTCGCCTGAGAGGTCTTTACCGCCGTGGACGCTGGTGGGTTCCACAGCTCTGCCCTGGCCATGCCCACAGTCTGCTCCGCCTTGGACGCCCGAGGGTCCGACAGCTCTGCCCTGGCCATGCCCACAGTCTGCTCCGCCTTGGACGCCCGAGGGTCCGACAGCTCTGCCCTGGCCATGCCCACAGTCTGCTCCGCCTGGAACGCCCGAGGGTCCAACAGCTCCGCCCTGGCCTTCACCTCGTCCAGCTCCGCCCTGGCCTTCGCCTGCACAGCCAACTCCGCCCTGGTCGTCTGCACAGCCTGCTCCGCCCAGGTCCCCTGCACAGCCTGCTCCGCTCTGGTCGCCTGCTCAGCCTGATACGCTCTGGTCGCCTGCTCCTCGTCTGATCCATGGACCTGGCCCTCCACCCCACCCCCAGATCCGCCTCCGCTCCACCGCCCACCTGGACAGTTTTGTTTTTCTTATGTTGAGCGTCTGGAAGCCGCTCTTTGGGGTGGGGCTATGTGACGATCACCAGGTGGAGTGCCCGAGGAAACCACCAGAGGGCACTCCACATCAGAACTGTTCATTTATTATAAGAACTCCGTTTCCCATCATACACCTCGCTGGACTGATTACGCACACACCTGAACCTCATCGGACTTCCTATATAAACCACACCCTCACATGGACTCTTGGCGAAGTATTGCATTGCCACGGCTGTAATCTCTGAGCGTTATTTTCCCTGTTCCTGGTTTTCTGGTTTTGTACTTTGGACTGTTTTGGATTCTGTGATCGATCTCTGCCTGGCCTGACCTTGGACTGTTACTGGACTTTGTTTATTGCTGCCTGCCCCGAACTCTTGCCTGTGACCTGACTACTCTCTGTGCTGATTCTCTGATAACCCTGTTTTGCTGTTGCCTGATCCGTGCCTGTTTGACGATTCTCAATAAAACTGCATTAAGATCTAATCTCGTTTACCGCCTCGTAACAATATGGATGGGTAAAAGCAATGAAATCAACAGAGGAGGGACAGGAAGAGAAATTAAATCTCTAACAGAGAAGTAATCCATAGATTGGAAGTCTATCAGAAATAAGGTCAGATAATGGGTTAGCTGAACAGAAGGTTTGAAGATTAAAAATAAGTTGCATACGAACACAAGGAAGTTTTAATAATAAGGAAGTTATAATGCTAATGGTTTAAATGGTTAAAGTAAACATAAAAACCTTAGATATGCAGAAAAAAGAAATCTACATATAAGGAATATGTAACAACGCAAAAAGTTGTTTGCTAGAGTTATTTTTCTAATTGTCTAAAGAGTTTATTGAATGACTTTTATAAGGTTAATGTAACATTGCTCTGGAGCTTTCTTAGTTAGAGTGAGTACATGAGTTATAATTAGTTTATGAAAATTTATCATGAAAGTTTATTTAGAAATTAGTAGAAAAGAAGAAAAAGTATTCAGTTAAGGTAGTCTTGAACTGAAGAGATAAGAGAATAGGAAGCAACACGCAAGATTAAAAAAGGTCAAAATGGTATTTATTGATTAAATTTGGTAATAAAATAAACGTAATTTGAAATGTAAAACTTTTGACAAAATGCGAAACCTATTGTGATTTATTAAATAGAAAGGTACACTACAAAATGTTCTGTTCGTTCATCAGCTACAAAAGAACTGACTGACTTAAAGATGGATTCTTTGAATTTAAGAAGTGATAATGCTTCATAATAAGTGATAATAATGAAAGAGTTATTTTTACCCAGCCATATTTTGAATTAAATCATATGGATCTTGCAAAACCACAACTATTTTATACCATGGTCTGGGTGAATACTCGATTCTGATTGGCTGCAGGGTGTCCGTTAAAAAGTGATATAGGACACCTAGTAAAGTAGTTCCGGTGAAACTGCCTGTTTACCATTCGAAATTAATAAATAAATGCGCTGCCTACAACGGCTGTGAGTAACCATAGCAACAGGCAGTCACATGCTCTATTATAGCCTAATACAACAATGAGCGACTTCGTGCTATTTCTTTTAACATTTATGGAGAATATGGCAACTTTGACGACTGGTATGCTGCTGAAGAAAGAAAAAAAAAGTAAATAAAACGGAGAAAATTACACCGCTGCTGCTCTGCTCCATTGAACTCTATTGGTAACGACGGAACTTGCGACCATAGTTGGCTAACGATGCTTTCGGGAAACGCGCACCCCTGAATGAGACCCTGCGGGAGTTTTACGCAGCTGTCCAGACAACCAAGGCAGGAGAAGGCTCAACGTTATAGCGTTTCAAGCCTAAGGAGCCTGAGGCAAATGACCCTCTCTTTGATCTGATTAATTTATTGCCCTCTAACGTTAAGCCCAAATCGCTGGAGCTCAGAGAGCTAATTGTTTTTTTTATTGTTGTTTGATTAATTGTTTTATGTGTAATAATAAAAAAAAACTATGCCTACCTTTGTGTTTCATGAAAAAAAAATGCATTTGTGAACCTGAAGGGATACGAGCTAAGCGGACTATAAATATCTCCGGTTGCTAAACAGTCAGGCAAGGCAAGTTATTATTTGTAAAAACTAGATTTAGCCTAATTAAAATATAAACTAATGTTTTAAAAATGTTTTATTTGGCAAGTGACCATGGTATAAGCGGGTTAATGCCCTCCGAGGTGTCCGTTGTCAGGTTTTAATGGACTTCAGCGGAGGCAACAGGCTCCAGGCGACGGCCTCGCCGTTGTCCATTAAAACCTGACAACGGACACCTCGTCGGGCATTAACCCTTAAAGGGGGTCGCACACCGGACGCGCAGCGCCGCGCCGCGTCGCGCAGCGCCACGTCTTTAAAATTCGAACACATTATTCTCTATGAGTGTACACACACCGGCGGCGCCATTCGGCGTCTGTCCGCGGCGCCCAGCAACGGCTCAGGACCGTGTTCAAAACCCTGCAGCGCCACAGAGCGCCATTTACATAGTTTATATAAAATTGTAATTATTTTTGACTCAAATCGTTGCGGATGGATCCTGACTTCGCACTATGCTGCAATATACATTTGGTTTTGCATTCATTTACAGAAATCAGCCGCTTGAATGACAATTGCTGAATGTTATTGGATTTTTCAGGTGAGATTCTCAATTCATTCAGTTACGGATGCTCTGAGGTAAAGTTTTCAGATTGCAGACTCAACAGCGATTTTATTTAATTGTGCAGTACAATAATAACATAGAACAGACATTATCTTCATTTCCTGTCATTAAACATTACAATATTGCTGGCCATACACTAATGAGAAAGTGCGCGTCCGGTGTGTGATACCTTGAGTTGTCCTAGACGCGACGTGACGCGGCGCGGCGCTGCGCGTCCGGTGTGCGACCCCCTTTATTATAACGCTTGGTCTGCATTAGAAAAAAACAACAACAACAATTATGGGGAAAAAATAAAATGACTTATGTTCAGAGATCAGTGCTACTAAATAATATATAGCATATAAATGATATACTAAATAATATTGTGCAGGGAAAAACTCAGCAATTACAATTAAGTGGGAGAAAAACTTAAGAGCAGAGGTTAAGGAAAACTTAATGTAAAATTGGGAAAATTATGGTTTGCTCAATTAGGAATGTTTTTAGTGTAAAATTTTGAAAGTGGGTTATTATTCTATTGTGTACTTTGCATATTAAGATCATTGATCGCCACAACCACAGTTAAACAAATGGAGGTGCAAAAATGTCAAGGAAATTGGAAATTAAGTCTAGAGGAAAATAGGATTTTACAAATAGGATTTTACAAGCATTGGATAAGGATTCAAGTACCTCAATTGAGGACGAAACAGATGATTGATGAGCCAGACCCTGGGTGTAAGTACTGGCCTGCCCTCTCCCCAGTGGTGGCCCTCTACGATACGCAAAGTGTCTGGGTCGAAGAGAAAGTCTACGCTACAAGGAAAACTTTTAACAGTATAAGAGACTTTTATGTTTGATGTACACTAAATAACTGTGACATCCACAGGCAAGGCCGAACAAAGTACACACTCATGCTTGTAATAATTTTTAATGTTTGTCTTGTTGGGGAGAACTCGAGTCTTTTACTTTTTCCATTAAGAAAAAAGAAGAAGAAAAGAAAGACAACTAAAAGAAATACAATGTATGGAAGAAGATGTTTGGCTCGAGTGCTCCTCCGGGAGTGTGGTGGCATAATCTAGTCATTGGAAAGGAGAATAGGTGACTCAGTTGAGTCACTAGGTAGTATAACTGAGGGGGCTGGATTTTGAAACTACACTCTGGAAATGATTTTAAAGTGGGGCTTAAATAAGCCCCAGAGGAGGGAATGTAGAATATTTTATTATTTAGAAAACAAGTAATTTAGCTATAAGAGAATCCACATTTAGTTCCTGAATCTTTGGGTCTGACATTTAGTTGCCCAGTGCTGAAACAACAGAGTACTATTTCAGTATGTCACATGGTACAAGGTATTTTTAAAACTATCTATAGGGTGTCTGTCCTTCTATGGAAAAGAATGAATGTATATAACTCGGAGCAAATAACATTGGGGAGCGCATTTTGGCCGGAGGGCCGGAGGGCCAGTGGGCCAGAGCGTTAGAGCAACTATGCTGCAGAAGTTGCTCGGCTTTGTTTGTGAATAAAGTCTCATATTTCTGGCATCAGAGATCTCTGTGAAGTTATTTAAAAAAAGACAGGAACCACTTCATGACCTAATGTGAGGAGATATTGTAGCAGCGGCTGGAGATACGAATCGCCTACCGAAGGACGGGGCAGGGGCTGCTGTTAAAAGGTTGAAAGATGAATTTTCAGGTGGAGCTGAAGTATCCTGAAATGGTGTCTGGACTTGTTGTAGACAAGTTGGTGTGGCTGAAGAAGTAGAAGCGAAGCTCGGGAGATCGCTTAATCCGCTGTTAGGAGGTCTGGATTGTGAAGTTACTGCCACGTTTGTAGCCGTATTAGGGTCGTTGCAGTTAGCGGCGGGTTTTTCGAATTTAGCCATCCTCGATTCCAGACCTTTGACGCTGTGGGATAAGCTTTGCACCGCTTGGAGGAGTAGTTGAATATTAAATCCATCAGGCTCAGTAGAATCCGAAGCAGCCGGTGTCCGTGCGTGCTGCGTAGTTCTTTTGGAGGGATGAGTTGGCGATGATTTAGCTGTTCTTTTCCTACCGGCTTGTATTGAATTACCAGATGCTGAAGAAGTGGGATTAGTGGTAAGCTCAGGTGGATTTCCCAGTGTGTTTTGAGCTAGAAGGAGAAGATCTTCTCTGGACAGACCTTTGCTGGTGGGAATGCCGGCTGATTCCAGAAGGCTGTATAATTCTTCTGAGGACCTCATTACCCAAGGCGAGTCGCGGCATTGGAGGCGCGAGCTACGCCGCGTTGGGAGAAGAGAAGGTGGATTAAACTCGTCATCAGAGTCTGAATATTCGCAAACGATTGGCGTATCGTTGGACATGTTAGCAGAGAACGCGAGCAAGTGTTGTTGCGTCAGCATCTGCGAACTCAAACATGTGTAAGTACCGATCTTTTATACAATAAGAGTAAAAATGTGATTGGATAATTTGTAGTTTAATGAGTGACGCGGTAATTAAGTCTTCCTGGCAGAACTTATGCTAAAGCTTTCATTTGCGTGCGCTATACTTCCAGTGTTGGGTGTAACTAATTACTAAGCAAATGTCATACTAAATAATTAGTTACTGTAATTTCATTACTTTTCCCTTGAAAATGTAAAGTAAGGGATTACTCTTCATTTATCTGTAATTTAATTACAGTTACTTCTGATGTCATTGAGGTAAATACTGTGTATAGATCAATCCGATCTCACAGCGATCCGTATGCGTTTTATGAGGAATCTAAATATTACGATTGCACTAGTACAAATTCGTATGAATTATTGTAAAATATGTATGAAAAAAGTGTGAAATGTCATGAGATCAGACATAAAACAATAGTGGGTTTAACATCAAAATGTAGCCTATTGTTTGATGCTAAAAATTATGTTTTTATAATGTAACCTTCTCCTCCTTGGTCAGTTTAAGGATAATACGCCTTATTCACGGCAGCGCCATCTTTGATTTTTAATGAGAATGAAAGCGAGGCTGTGAGGGATAGACATACATCTCTTCAATGGGCCGTACTGTTATTTAACGTGTTTTCAGATTGTTCTGTTTATGAAACACTGGAAAAATATCTTTCCAAGAAATTTCAGTTGACAAAAAACTCCCAACAATGTGTAAGCTGTGAAAAAATCGTCAGTAATTTGAGCTTTATTCAGCTTTTTACAGCGGATGCCATTGGAAACACGGTAAGTCTATCCCTCACAGCCTCACTCTCAAACCTGTCATGGCGCTGCTCTGAATAAGGTCTATTCATGCAATTTTATAGTATTTATTTGAAAGAATTAAAACAGATTCATGTCTATCCTTGTATTATTCAACTGGTTGAGATTGATATGGGATTGTGAAAGTAATTAGTAATTAAATGGTAACACTTTATTTTACGACCCGCAAACAACTGGGTAAGTACACTAAAATTACGGTGTAGGTGTCTGGAATTATAGTGTACTTCCGTGTAATTATAAGGGAACAATATGTTAAGTTTGGAGTAATAAAGGGGTAACAAGCAGATATACAACCTGCAAATAACTTTGTAAGTACACTGAAATTACAGTGTAAGTTTCTGTAATTATAGTGTACTTCCGTGTAGGTATAAGGGAGCAATATGTTAAGTTTGGGGTAATAAGGGGGTAACAAGCAGATATACAAGCAAATTATTTAATTAGTTAAAAAATTACTGGTAACTATTCTTTTATCATATTCCAGGCAAAAATTGTACATCTGTTGTTTATAAAATGTATCAAATTTCTGGCTAAATATGTCCTTGTGCAATTGTGCAATGTTACAGGGTAATTTTGACATCTGTGGGTTGAAAATTAAACATATATATATATATATATATATATACACACTATGATAAAAATTTAATTTATTGGCTTTTCTTACTAGCCTAGATTACTTAACATTAAGTCAAAATTATTAGTTTCTGTTGTGATTTTAATTTACAGCGTACCATGTGGTAATTAGTACTTGCCTTATCCCATTGAATTGACCCTTCGCTAAGCCCCGCCCTCCCTAGTTACTGTTGCTACGCCTGTCAAGCTTTCGCGGCTGGCCCATCTATTATAGTGTGGATGCACCCGGTGTCAGACATTCCCAATGAGATAATTAGTAATTTTCGGCGAACAAGTGAAATATCTGAGAGAGCAAGACAAAAGGGACTACAGTACGCATTCGAGGGATATATTCACGACATTATATGCAACCGATTAGAGAATAATTTCTTAAAAATTGAAGTTAAAGCCTAACGTTATTCCTAAGCGTAAGCAGCAGCGCCTCACGCTGACCGTTCAAATGGAAAACACAAATTGAGGAACAGCTATGTTCATACACTGCAGGGTATGTGAAAATAATCTTAATAATTATAAATCAAACAGCTTATCAATAAATCTTGTGGAATAACACTAATACCGGGAGAGACGCGATCGGATTGGGTTAAGTTACTTAGTAAGGGGTAACGTTAGTAGGACGTCGATTAACAAAATGCTGAAATATATTTTAAAGTATGTCATTGAGCCTTTGTCTTGTCTCTTTAATCGTCTTATTTTACGTTATATCATTATGACCAAAGAACCGTCAATATTTCCAAGCAATAGGTGTTTTTGTTAAGCATGTCGACATTTACCAGAATGGGTCTCGCACACATATGCTAGATCACGCCAATCATTTCTCCCCTTGGCTTTTAGATTTTCTGGAAGGAAAACAATTCCTCTCCCCCATCCAAACTTTTAGTATACCGGTATCAGTTTTGCACAATCCATATGCACAATGCTTCAGCATGTTCCCTCGTTCGAAAGCTTGACAGACCTCCCGCGCATAGTTACGGTTGCTAAGACATGATTGGCCAGTGGCGGTTTTCGGGCGTGGCTTAGCGAAGGGTCAATTGCAATGACACTTAAATGTTATTGCCATTGTCAATGGTGGTACACTTACCCTGTAACTACACAGAACAAGGGGGTAACAAGCACCACTTTAATTTACAGCCCGCAGGAGCAGGGGCGTAGCTACATGGTGGCCAGGGGGGGCCACGGCCACCATTGGTCAAGGCTCGGCCCCCCTGCCGGCCCCCCCTCCCAACCTCACGGGCAAATAAATTTAATAATAGGCTAATAAAAATTAAAAATAAAAACTCCAGTAGCGGTCTAAAAAGGAAGCTGAATGTATGCATTTTTTAATCAAGTCATTGATTTGTCACTTACGCAACAAGCCCCATATTAGCAACATGTTGAGTCACGCCCCCATCAACAGTGCGAGACATAACCATTCTGCATTCTGACAGCGCCTAATGAAGACTAGCAGCTAATCACTGATTATACCACTGTAACTAACAGGTGAGTAAGTTGGTGATACTTGAAAGCATAACATTAATTGAAATGATAAGATCATAGTTATCTTCTGACTCAGTTTAATGTGTAAGAATGTGTCGTCGACAGCAGCGCCGCTGCTGTTATTTTTGCAAACTTGTATAATTATCTGGCTGGCTAGCGCTAGATAGTTAGCTTAAGTCAATTCCAATGTGTCACTTAGGGTAAAAAACTGAAGCGTTCCGTTCACGACGACACGTAAAATCCGACTAATCTGGTCTATTTTTTTTTCCTTCAAACGCACGCGCTGGCGCTGCAATCACGTCTAGTGTAGCCTAGCTAATAATAATATATTACATTATTCTGCAACATTTTGTAGTTGTTATTAAATTATTAAAGTGTTGTAGTAACTTAATATCACATTTTAATCATGCAGATTTAGTTCACTATTAACTATCAATAACTTCTATTTTTAATACTTTTTCTAGAGAACTACTGAAAAAGTTTATTAATAATCTAGTAACTACTATTAACTACTAAAAGAAACTCTTGTTAACGAATTAGTAAGTAATAGCTCACAGATGAAAGTGTTACTGGATACTTCTGTGGGAATTACTAATTATTTGGATCTGTATTAAAGTGAAGATCATTGGAACTAACTAGTAAAGACTCAAGTGTTACTACATGATCTAGTCATGATTTGTGCAACCGTTGTAACCTGTTGTATTATCACAAATAAATTGGATGTTGCACTTAAAATGTAATGGTTTACCTAAATAAATTATCACCTAATATGACTAATATTCATATTGTGTCTCTGTCATTTGCACTAAAAACATCCCTGTCTCATGTTAAGGTCCCTAACCCCTCACATAATGATGACACATTTCACTCGCACATTTATCAATTAGACATTATTAGTGTCATAAGGGAGTTCAATCCATTGTTTATGGCCTGACGAGCCACGCGTGAGTTTTAGTAATAGTAGTTTCTGACAATCAAGTGCCACCCCAAATAAAAGACTGGCACAAGCTGGCCCCCCCAGAAATAATGTCCTGGCTACGCCCCTGCGCAGGAGTTAGGCCGTGTGTCCACCAAAGCGTTTTTTGCCAGCTGAAAACGCTACACGCTCTGCAGAAGACGCCGTGCTTTGGGCGCTTGAGAGCGTTTTGGCAGCGCAGCGTTTTTTCCGTTGAGGCGTTTCGTTGCTATGATACAGAATATCCGCAGCAGTTTAAACGTTGTGACTGTTGGTTGGTGTGGTTTAGTCCCGCCCCATCTCCACTGTGATTGGACGGCTGGGCAAGAACTGACAGTGATGAGCGCTGCGTTTTTTCCAAAGTTGAACATTTTTCAACTCTCAGCGACCAGTAAAAAACGCCGGGGGCTCGGCGCTTCAGCGTGAAAAAAACGCTCAGCGCCTCGTCACGCTCATGGCGTTTAAAAAACGCGGCGTTCCCATTGGAAACAATTGAAAACATACGCCAGGCGCGTGGAAAAACGCTTCGGTGGACACACGGCCTTACACTTACCCTGTAACTACACAGAACAAGGGGGTAACAAGCACCACTTTTAATTTACAGCCCGCAGGGGTTACACTTACCCTGTATCTACACAGAACAAGGGAGTAACAAGCACCACTTTAATTTACAGCCCGCAGGGGTTACACTTACCCTGTATCTACACAGAACAAGGGGGAAACAAGCACCACTTTAATTTACAGCCCGCAGGGGTTACACTTACCCTGTATCTACACAGAACAAGGGGGTAACAAGCACCACTTTAATTTACAGCCCGCAGGGGTTACACTTACCCTGTAACTACACAGAACAAGGGGGTAACAAGCACCACTTTAATTTACAGCCCGCAGGGGTTACACTTACCCTGTATCTACACAGAACAAGGGGGAAACAAACGCTACTTACTATGTAGCAATACGAAACAACACTATCTGCACTGTAATTACAGAGAACGGTACTGTTATCAAGAAAAAAACAACAACAACAACAAAAAGTTTTAATTACACAGTATATTTTATATTTATATTCACAGTACATTTAAGTGTCATTGCAATTCAATGGGATAAGGTAAGTATACTAATTACCACATGGTACGGTCTAAATTAAAATCAAAACAGAAACTAATTATTTTGACTTAACATTAAGTAATCTAATAAGAAAAGCCAAAAAAAGAATTTTTATCATAGTATATATATATATGTGTTTAATTTTCGCCCACAGATACATTTTATAAACAACAGATGTACAATTTTTTCCCGGAATATATTAAAAGAATAGTTACCAGTTATTTTTTAACTAATTAAATAATTTGCTTGTATATCTACTTGTTACCCCCTTATTACCCCAAACTTAACATATTGCTCCCTTATACCTACACGGAAGTACACTATAATTACAGAAACGTACGCCGCAATTTCAGTGTACTTACAAAGTTATTTGCAGGTTGTATATCTGCTTGTTACCCCTTTATTACCCCAAACTTAACATATTGTACCCTTGTACTTACACGGAAGTACACTATAATTACAGAAACGTACGCCGTAATTTCTGTGTACTTACCCAGTTGTTTGCGGGTCGTAAAATAAAGTGTTACCATTTTTGTTACACATCCTAACAATATTTATACAGAACAAACATGACTGGACCAAAGAGGACCTGGCAACAGGTCAAGATCAAATATGAGAACTGGTAAGTGTCTGATAAAATTTTGGGACCCAACACTCTGCACAGGTAGCGGATGCCATCCCCAGAAAAGCAGTAGGGTAGAGTGGGGGGAAATGCCCCCCAAGGGGCATAGTTTCTCTTTATCATAATTACTACAGTAACATATTTCTGTTCATCAAAGTCTTTATTTTACACTTTAATGCAGTATAACTAGGTGGTAAAATCAATATATTTGAACAAAACATGAAAAAATTACTTCAAGTGAGCATTAGCTAGCTTGGTGAATGAATGCAATGATGGAAGGTGGTTCGGTGACCCAATGATAAAACACAGTGACTTTTAATGCATATATGTAATATATTTGACTATTAATATACTAATTTATGTTTAATATTTATTTAGGGTTTTCTGTTTTTCTTGATGATAGTGATGAACAAATACTACATCAATTATAGGCCTAGTGTAGAAATCAAAATATTCAAATGTTAGAAATTTGGCTATTTTGTACATTCCTGAAATAAATATTAATAGGTATATATATATATATATATATATATATATATATATATATATATATATATATATATATATATCATAATGTTACAATAATAATAGTAGACTACTTGACTGAATGCCAATATGTATCTGAGGTATTGGGTATTTTAATGCAGGCTGATAAAATTGCACTGAAACACATAGATGACAAAACGGAATAACTGACAAAACACATTGGTTTCTGATCGGGGTGACTGCTGACTGAACAGATAAGGCACAAGGATTGACTAAGCCTGGCTGTTATCCTGGTCTGGAGCAGGCTAGCTGCACAGAATAAATCACCATGGTAACTTATGTGCTACTGCTTTCGTGAAACCGAGTCCCGGCTTAATTCAGCCAGGATATCTGGAAAATCCCGGCTTAATCCGCTATCTTGATTTTGTGAAATAGCCCTCTGATCTAAGCATGTTGTGTATATACCTGTTAGTGAGTGGGCCTACAAATGGGTTGACCATGAGTTGCACCAGGGCTTTGGAAGCAAACAGCAGCCCAACCCTCACATTCTCCTCTTCCAAAAACTCACTGTCCTCTTTACACCCATGTTGGTCAGCAGAACTTCTGTTGACCCCTGAACTTCCATTAGTGCTCAGCGCACTGGAGGAGATGGTGAGGTTGGCAGTGGTGACTGTGATGGCGTAGGTGGTGTTGTCGTACAGAGAGAGGATGGTGGTAAAGGTGGGCTGAGTCTCAGAGGGAGTGGCAGATGGTTGCTCTTGTGTCTGGTGCTCTGTGGCATACAGGTAGGTTGGGATGATGGGAACTGGGGAGAATGAGAGGTGACGTGAGGATGGGAAGAGGAGCCGGTATCTGTGCCCGAGTGTGTGTTTGCGAATAGCCCTTTCCCTTCTGTATGCAGCAGAGGTCAAACCGATGCAAGCTTGTAAATGTCATGGGCTTGTTGAGAGCAGAGTCACTTGTTCAGCAATACACTCAACCTGCTTTACATTTCCTCTAATGACTTTTTGCATATACAGAATACTCAAAGGTTAAACGATGAGTATGGTCAAAACTATGTGGACTGTGAAATATGTAGACTACATTACATGGCAGCAAATCCCTAACATCTATAATTTGTTTAGCATGGCTATTTACTTACCAACAACTGTTAGTAGCATGTTATCCAGTAGCAGGGCCACACACACAACTACAAGCACCAGACGAGGAGAGCCCCTGCTCTCGCTGATCCAGTCCATAGGGTTCAGCATAGCCATGATTGACTGTCACTGGAAACACATTTGTTGGTCAAATTAGCACAGTATGTATTTTCACGTTTGTTAATTATCATGCTTGCAATAACCTAAAATTTATTTAGAGAAAACATGCAATATGTTTATGTTATATGTTGCAATGATTGAGGTACAACACATCAAAAGACCCCCATTAATGAAAATGTTTTTCATTTCCCTAAAGTGTATAATGAGATATACCGTTCAAAAGTTTGGGGTCAGTTAAAGGGTTAGTTCACCCAAAAATGAAAATTCTGTCAGTATTTACTCACCCTCATGTTGTTCCAAACCTCTATGTGTTTATTTGTTCTGCTATACACAAAGGAAGATATTTGAAGGAATGTTTTAATCAAACAGATCTCATTCCACATTGACTACCATAGTAGAAAAAAAACATACTATTGTAGTCAATGGGGAATGAGATCTGTTTGATTAAAACATTCTTCCAAATATCTTCCTTTGTGTTCAGCAGAACAAATAAACACATAGAGGTTGGAACAACATGAGGGTGAGTAAATACTGACAGAATTTTCATTTTTGAGTGAACTAACCCTTTAAATGTTATTGAAAAAAGTCTCTTATATGCTCATCCAGACTGTATTTATTTTTTTTAACTTTTAAATTAAAAAGTTCCAATTAAAAATAACTGTTTTCTATTTTAATATGTTTTAAATGGAAGTTATTCTGATATGCTGATTTCTTATCATTTTCGATGAAACAGTTTAAGCTGCTCAATTTTTTGTGAAAACTGATTCATTTCTCAAATATTTTCCAATAATTTAGGTATTATTCTGCTTTTCGAATAATGAATGCTAAATGCTTTGAGCATGGAGGCCTTTAAGCTCCATTATGTCATATGCCCTAGAACAGTATGATTGAGGGCCTGAATATAAGAAAATGTACAAATCATAAAAAAAACCCTGTTATATCTCCAGGACATGCTAAAAACAATTGTTTTTATTGGACACACAGATGAAACATTTATTATATGGAACAATTATTGAATTTATTGTTTTGAATTAAGCTAATATCTAATGATTTTTACAATGGAAATGACTCAATTAAAAACTTACTTAAGCTAGACAATTACTTTCTTTTAGAACTGCTGTACAGCCAAAACAATGTGTGTTGCATTAATTTCCTATTATCACTGTAAAGCTGATATGAAACAATTTATTGTAAAAAGTACTAAATGAGGGTGACTTGACTCTTTGGCACAAATGGCAACAAGATGTGATATTAATTGTTTTTTGGTCTAAAAATTACTCAAATATAAGTGTTAGGAGAAAATATAGGAACACTTTACAATACGGTTTATTACTAGTTAACATTAGTTAATGTATTAACAAACATGAACCATGAACAAACAATGAGCAATACATTTGTTACAGTATTTATTTATTTTTTAAAAAATACAGCTGTTCATTGTTTGTGCTTGTTAGTTCAGAGTGCATTAACTAATGTTGACAACTACAACCTTTGATTTTAAAAACATATTAGTAAATGTTGAATATATAAATTCTTGTAATTCATGGAGCTGCAATCATGTTGCAGCTCAGTGATTTATATGAACAACAAGAATATTACATGAACAAAAAAATGACAAATGGCATATTGCTCACAGTCCTTAGGAAAATTTAAAAAAAGAATTCTGAAGGAAGATTTTTGACACAATGTTTAGAGATAACCCAAAAAGTTTGAGAACTCCCGATCTAATTCACATTCAACAAACATCAAACAGGTATTGAAAATAGAGTAATTGTGCTCAGGTCTCCATTCAGTCTTCTGTCTTGAGGACAGGTTTGTTCATGATGGGTTCTTTCGGCAGGGCAGGAATTACGTGCTGTTTGATTGAGTTTCAACAATATGATTACAGCTGCTGTAGGGCACACAAGGAACAGACGCAATGATTCAAAACACTCCTTTTATCTTTAACTGTCAATGTCTTATCTATATTGCCCTTGGAAAAATGGGAATTATTTTGTGTTTTTGGCTTGTTATAATTTTCTTGTCTTGTGTACATACATAACTTATTATATGCCACTGTCATTTGCTGTGATGAAAACGTCTCGGTTACGGATGTAACCCTCGTTCCCTGAGTAGGGAACGGAGACGTTACGTCAAGGAGTGACGGAGAATGGGGGTTTCGCATAGAAAGCCAATCCTCTTCGAGTATTTAACAACGAGCCAATGGCATGAAAATGCCTTGGGGCTGCGGAATTTGCATAGCGTACTCCGCCCCACCGCGTGGGTATAAAAGGGGGAAGTGAACGCAACCGCAGTATGTCTTCGCTGAGGAGCCGAGACTGAACTCAGGCGTCACCCAGCGGTACAGCAGAAGTGGCAAGGAGACGTAACGTCTCCGTTCCCTACTCAGGGAACGAGGGTTACATCCGTAACCGAGACGTTCCCTTTCATAGTCACTCCGAGTTACGTCAAGGAGTCTTACAGCTGTCTTCCAGTGCCCTGCGAAAGTCTAGACCTCTGAACTCCTTTACTGAATAACCAAGAGGTCTTACTTTGACACAGAAATACCAAGGTACACTGGGAAACATATCCCGGGAGGGACATGCTACCAGATGCCTACCGAAGGGAGGACTTACGGAACACATATGGCCAATAGGGGCTACATATGGAGATCACTGGAGCGCCAACCGCAGGTGGCAGAACTTAGCTCCAGGGGTGGCAGATGGCTTGCCGAGGGAAGACGCATGCTCAGAGAGGCTTACAGTGGAGTAATACACATGAGACAGTTACCATAGGGGAACCGTGCACACGGAGGCACCTAGCCGGCACCAGAGCAACGCAGTGGTGCCCGCATAATGAGTGCTGGAGGACTCAGGGCTTCAAGGAAGGCTCAACTGAGGAATATCGCACTTATCCAGTCCGAGGAGTGGAATGGCGAGCAAGCGAAGACACTTAAGCGGGTCCAGTACTAGCGGAAGCGAGTACGTGAGAGGACACCGGCTCAATTCGCAGATTATAAAATCTCGCGAAGGTGTTAGGTGTCACCCAGCCTGCAGCTCTGCAAATGTCTGTTAGCGAGGCGCCATGCGCTAGAGCCCAAGAGGAAGCCATACTCCGAGTGGAGTGGGCCGTCACACCAAGGGGGCACGGTCGACCTTGCTGCTGGTAAGACAAAGCAATGGCGTCCACTATCCAGTGAGACAGCCGCTGCTTTGAGAGAGCCCTTCCCTTCTGGCTCCCCCCATGACAGACAAAGAGCTGTTCTGAGGTCCTGAAACACCGCGTTCTGTCAACGTAGGTTCGGAGTGCACGTATCGGACAGAGCAGTGCCAAGGCTGGGTCTGCCTCCTCCAGGGGCAGCGCTTGCAGGGTCACCACCTGATCCCGGAAGGGAGTGGTGGGAACCTTGGGCACGTATCCAGGCCGGGGTCTCAAGATCACGTGAGAGTAAGCCGGCCTGAACTCCAGGCACGCTTCGTCAACGGAGAATGCGTGCAGGTCTCCTACCCTCTTGATGGAGGCCAATGCAACCAGGAGTGCTGTCTTCATAGACAGGAACTTTAACTCTACCGATTGCAAAGGCTCAAATGGAGGCCTCTGCAGAGCATTTAGAACTACTGAGAGGTCCCAAGAGGGCACGAGTGGAGGACGAGGCAGATTTAACCTGATGACCAGGTCGTGCTTCCCAACGGACTTACCCTCCACTGCATCATGAGACGCGGCAATGCCCGCGACGTAAAGGGTGGAGGGCGACAGCCTACGCTCCAACCCTTCTTGCAGGAAAGAAAGCATGACACCGATCAAACATCTCCGGGGGTCTTCTCCGCGAGAAGAGCACCAGCTGACGAAGAGGTTCCACTTCAACGCGTAAAGGTGTCTTGTGGATGACGCTCTAGCAGAAGTGATGGTCGCCACCACCGCAGGTGGCAGCGAACTCAAACCTGCCTCGTCCCGTCCAGGAGCCACACATGTAGCCTCCAGAGATCGGGACGAGGGTGCCACAGAGTGCCCCGTCTCTGAGTGAGCAGATCTTAGGCCAAGGAGGCCAAGGAGGTGCTGTCGCGAGGAGCATGAGTTCGGAGAACCACGTCTTGGTGGGCCAATAAAGGGCTACCAGTAGGACCTGCTCCTCGTCCTCCTAGATCTTGCACAACACCCGTGCAAGGAGGCTCACTGGGGAAACGCATACTTGCGTGGGCCCCGCGGCCAGCTGTGCGCCAGCGCATCTGTGCCGAGCATGCCGTCGGACAGGGAATAAAACTGGGCGCAGTGGGATGAGTCCCGGGAGGCGAACAGGTGTATCTGTGCCTCCCCGAACCGGTCCCAAATCAGCTGGACCGTCTGGGGATGGAGTCGCCATTCGCCGGAGATAGGGCGGACCCGTGACAGCTCGTCGGCCGCCAGGTTCCGGTCTCCTGGAATGTACACAGCACGAAGGGACCTCAGGTGCTTCTGACTCCATAGCAGGAGGTGGCGAGCGAGCTGCGACATCCGACGTGAGTGTAGACCACCCTGGTGGTTGATGTACGCTACTGTTGTGGTATTGTCTGAACGGACAAGTACGTGTTGACCCCTGAGCAGTGCTCGGAAGCGGTGCAGGGCCAGGCGTACTGCCAGCAGCTCGAGGCAATTGATGTGCATGAGGCGCTGGGGTCCTGTCCAGGAACCCGCGGCTGCATGCCCATTGCACATGGCACCCCAACCCGTGGTAGATGCATCCGTGGAGACAACGAGATGCCTGGAAACTCGCTGGAGAGGGACACCTGCCCGTAAAAAGCTGAGGTTTGACCACGGGAAGAAGGTTCGGCGGCACGCTGGAGTCACTGGGACTCGGAGCGAGCCGCGATGCCATGCCCACCACGGGACTCGATCGCGAAGCCACAGCTGAAGAGCTATCTCATATGAAGCTGTCTCATATGAAGCAATCCGAGTGGTATCGCCGCGGCTGCGGATGCCATATGCCCCAGGAGCCTCTGAAGGAGTTTCAGTGGAACCGCACTCTTGCCCTCAAACTGTCGAAGGCAAGTCAGCAGTGAGTGTGCGCGCTCGTTCGTGAGCTGCGCGGACATGGCGACCGAGTCTATCTCCATGCCGAGAAAAGAGATCCTCTGCACGGGGCAAAGTTTGCTCTTCTCCCGGTTGACCCGAAGGCCCAGACGGGCTAGGTGCCGGAGCACCAGGTCTCTGTGTTCGCAAACCTGTTCTCGAGAGTGTGCCAGTATCAGCCAATCGTCGAGGTAGTTCAGGATGCGAACCCTGTGTTCGAACAAGGGCTGCCTTGACGATCTTCGTGAAGACGCGAGGGGACAGAGCTAACCCGAATGGGAGAACCGTGTACTGATATGCCTGACCTTCGAAAGCAAACCGAAGAAACGGTCTGTGTCGAGGCAAAATGGAGACATGAAAGTACGCATCCTTCAGGTCGATCGCTGCAAACCAATCCTGAGGCCGAACGCATTCGAAAATGCGTTTGGCTGTGAGCATTTTGAACGGCAGTCTATGGAGAGTACGGTTCAAAATGTGCAGATCCAGGATCGGTCGTAACCCTCCGATCTTCTTGGGGACAATGAAGTAGGGGCTGTAAAACCCGGACCTCACCTCGGCTGGAGGGACCGTCTCGATTGCACCCTTCGCCAGCAGGGTCGCAATCTCCGCTCTCATGACCGGGCATTGCCACCGACCATAGTAGAGCGAACTCCTCTGAAACGGGGAGGAGACCGTGCGAACTGAATCGCATAGCTGAATCTGATCGTTCTGATGACCCAGCGGGACAGGCCGGGGAGCTCTAGCCAAGCTCCCAGGAACTGAACCAGCGGGGTCATGCGAACCACAGACATCCCCCCGGAGGGGCAGCGAGGCGGAGCGACTGGCATGCGCATGGGAGATACCATGTGCGGGTGCATAGTCGAGCTCCGCTCCCCGACAGTAGAGACCAGGGAAGGACCAGCGTTCCACGTGGGTCTGTTCTGCCAGGGGTCTGGCGATAGAGGGGGAGGGGAGCGGCGTGGTCCAGGGACGACAACCGCTCCTCTCCGCACCCTCAGAGACAGAGAGGAATGAGCGGGGCGACACCCTGGGGCATCGTGCACACTCATTCCGGTCTGTGTGCTCAGTGATAGTGTCAAGTCTTTCTTTAACCAACTTAGGGTGCTGCCCACCCGTGGGTGAGCAGCGGGGAGCTGAGAACAAAAGATTCTCCCCCGCCCTCCACCGGGGGAAGGAGGGGGCCTGCTACCTCCTCCTGAGAAAAACTCGACACCATCACTGAGCAGCCCGTCTCAGGAACGCCGCTTTGCCTGGCGTTTAGCGGGGCGCGGAGCCTGAGGGGGCTGTGACGCTCCTCTGCGGCCACCTCTACGGCGCGACCCGGGTGAAGGCTGCTGCTGTGGTCGCGCCGGAGGGAGGGGGGCCGCAGGGGGGCGTCCTCGGCGAGTCCGCTCAGCGTCCCGCACCTTTGGCGTCGTCGCCAAAGGTGACGCTCCTGGACCACACTAGTGGCCATCACCTGACCAAGGGAACGAGCGGCCACTTTAGTCGCCCGGAGAGCGAGGTCAGTGGCAGCTCGCAGTTCATTGAACGACCCCTGGTCAGTCCCGCCCTCGTGCATATCCCTGAGCAGTTTGGCTCGGAAAACCTGCAAAGTGCTCATGGCATGCAGAGTGGCGGCCGCCTGTCCCGCCGTGCTATAGGCTCGCGTCGCCATCGACGACGAGAACCTACAGGCTTTGGAGGGATGCTTAGGAGGCCCCCGAGAGGAGGCGCTCTGCGGACACAGTTGCATCGCAACAGAGCGTTCCACCGGAGGAATCCCAGCATACCCACGGGCAGCCGCACCATCGAGGGGAGGAAAGGCGGGGGAAGCTGACGAGTGGACACGGGAGGTCAAAGGGGCCTGCCACGTCTTCGTCAGTTCCGCATGCAGCTCGGGGAATAATGGTATTGGGGTCGGCTGTGGCCTTGCGGCGGCTTTGCCCAAAAACCATTCATCCATCCGCGAGTGATCGGGGTGGGGCGGAGGGTTCCACTCCAACCCGATACTCACGGCGGCCCGAGATAGCATGGCCGTCATCTCGGGATCAGACACGGGCAACGCCGGCGCTCCCGAGGGAGGCAACGCAGTCGCATCCTCACTTCCCGAGGAATCGAGCCCGCCTTGTGATGCTGCGATCGACATTGCAGCATCCTCTGGAGCACCGAACGAAACAGACGGTGCCTGCGAAGAGGCAGACGTCCGAACCGTTTCAGTGCTCGCTGGCTGCAACACTGTTGCGGTGGGTGTGGCCCGAGGAACTAGCGTCGGGGGTTTGTTCCACACTGTCACCGTTAGATCACCCTGGCCGCTAACCGAAGAGCTTCCCCGGGTAGAGGAAGCAGAAGCGGGTGGAGGCGGGGACTCTCACAGTAAGATCATTGAGTCTCGATCTAAGTGTTGAGATGGTCATGTTCCCACAAAAGGAACATGACTCATCCACGAAAGCTGCTTTGGCATGACGGAGGCCCAGACATACAAAGCAGCGATCGTGCCCATCAGAGGACGACAGGAATCGACCACATCCAGAAGAACACGGGCGAACCATCTTTAAAAAGACGTGCCACGTGCAGCTTTTTCAGAGGAGAGGAGGAAATTCACTCTTTCAGCGCTGAGGCGACCAGGGAGAAGCGTAAAGTCTGGCAGACCACTGCACAGATCGCAGGCAATGCAGAATCTCGCTGGGTACCGCCGTCACACCAACGCTGGAGAGGACGCTCGTCTCGAAGTGCTTGAACAGTGATAAATGGCTTGTGGAGTGAAGAATGCTCTTGGCTCCGAAGCAAAAACATACTGCGGTTGCGTTCACTTCCTCCTTTTATACCCACGTGGTGGGGCGGAGTACGCTATGCAAATTCCGCAGCCCCAAGGCATTTTCATGCCATTGGCTAGTTGTTAAATACTCGAAGAGGATTGGCTTTCTATGCGAAACCCCCATTCTCCGTCACTCCTTGAAGTAACTCGAGTGACTACGAAAGGGAACTACAGCTATAGCTTTATCTCATTGTATTCACGCTTCAAAAATAAAACATTTATATATTTAATTTAAGTAATGTAAAACATTTATTCAGCAAGGATACAATAAATAGAGAAAAAACAGTAAACACTGAATTTATATTATTAGAAAATATATATTTCAAATAAATGATTTTCTTTGGCACTATCCATTCATTAAAGAATTCGTAAAGAAAATATATCACAGTTTTTTCAAAAAATGCTAAGCAGCGCAACTATTTTCAATATTTATTATAATAATAATAAATGTTTCTTTAGCGTCAAAACAGCATCTTGGAATAATAAATTACATAAAGTAAATTAAATAAATAAATAAAATTGCAATATACAATATTGCTGTTTTTATAGTAGTTTTTGGTCAATTAAAAGCATCCTTGGTGAACATGATTCCTGTTCACAGCCACACACACATATAACAAAGAGCTGATCCACAAAGTCAACACTTAAGTCAATGCTTGTTAACTGAGACCATGCTTAAAACAATTGTCAGTTCCTTATTGTTTTTACTTAACCATTGGTATTTTGGTAACTACTAATCATGTTTTTGATACTAGGCTGAAAAGAAATACAATAAAATCCATCATAAAACACATAACATATACTTTTCTGACATAACAAAATGTAATCCATAATCCATAAACTTTTACCTTTGGATGCATTCTCTTCTCCAGCGCAGGAGTGTATTCGGTGTATTCAGGTGTGCGTGATGCAGGGGTCGGTTGTTGGATTTGTGGGTGTTGCTAAAGGAAGGGTGGTGGCTGTGTCCACTGCTGCATGGGATTTGTTGAGGGAAATATACAGACATGTACACGTACACGCACACACAAACAAACACTGCGTCATAACAAGAGTAATTGTGTGCATCTGCTGTTCTTTATTGGGTAGGTGAATGACCTGCAGGCTTCTTTTCATCACAATGAGCCTTTATCTGTGATCTCTCATCCAGCCTCAACACACACAATCAGCTGCTACTTTTCTCTTGTGAATACACAGTCAGGTTTACAACAGCAACCTAATTGTTGAAATTTGAAACCTACGGTGATTTTTCATTGTTTGCCACACAAAAGTCTTACCAATAATATCAAAAGTCAGTGACAATTGCAGATACAGATCCATCATAAGTAGCCTGTGTCAGTTTCATTTCCTGTGTAATGTTCGTTCAGCCACAGAACATCTATGGAAAATGTTAAATGACTCAACAGATTTTACCTTTGCCCTGTGCCATCTCTGGTAATTCATGCACACACACACACACACACACACACACACACACACACACACACACACGCACACACGCACACACACACACACACACACACACACACACTACTCCCATAACACAAAACATTCTGCATTTTTACATAAAAAAATGTATTTACTTTATACCAAATTTACAAATGAGGACGTCCCTAAAGGGAGGTTTTTGGAGATTTCGTCAGGTTTTGGTCACGTCTGGATACAAATTTGTCCCCCAAAATAGAGACACACACACACACACACACACACACACACATACACATGATCAGGTTTATTAATATAACTATAACTAAAAAATATCATGACTTAAGAAATAAAAAGAACATTAACTGAACTGAAATAAAATATAAACTTTTTCAGCTATACTTGCATTTCTCATTTTCATTTAGTTTAAGGTAAAGTACTAAAATAACTCAAACTAAATAAACTAGAAACTAAAACTTAATAAAAACTATACAGGCATATATTTAAATAAATAAAAAACAAGTATGATACACAACTAAATTAATACAACTAAAACTAATATTCAAAATAACAGAACATATAAAAATAAGTCAAAATATTAATAAAAAACTATAATAGTTTATTTATAATACTAAAATAACACTGAGATGAATATGAGAATGTGCTAAAGGGCTTGAGTCTGCTTCTGCTCTGTCTATCTGAACATGAACATGGTTGGCTTTTATAAATGAGCCTGAGGGTTTGAAGACTGGTGGGTGATCTTCCATCACCTGCCCTACGTTCAGCACAAACACACACACACACACACACACACAGACACGCACACGCAGGAGCACACGCACACACATGCACACACACATGTTGGGTTTTCATGTTTATGGGGACTTTCCATAATGGCTTTTACTGTACAAACTGTATTTCCTATCCCCTGTATATCCTAACTGTATATCCTACCCCTAAACACACCCTCACAGAAAACATTCAGCATTGTTATGTTTTCAAATGTTAAGCTGTTTTCCTCATGGTGACCAAAAACTAAAAGATGTCCCAACCCCACAAGGTCAAAAATGACTGATATTACTATCCTTGTGGGGACATTTGTATTATTGGTTTAAAATGGAATGCTTGGATTCGCAGAAATAGTGACATTTCTTGGAAAAGTAAAAAAAAAAAAAAAAAAAAAGATAGACATACAATGTTAAAAATCAAACAAATTCAGACAAATTGTATTTTAAATGTTGATTGAACTACAGAAAAAATTCCTTTGGTTAAACCATTATGAGAACATAATATGTTAATTGTATATTTGTTATTCGGAATGAATACTATTTCGTTCAATTTAGTTTATTTAATAAATATGGTCATATTTGTTGTTTTTAAGACACCAGGCAGACAGAAAGACACACACAGATAGACAGAGAGAAAGACGAACAGGCACAGATAGCTAGACAAACAGGTGAGTCATATAAAGCTGTATGTACGAATTAGGTTATGACAAATTAAAGCAACTTGTTACTATGGATAATTTGTTGAACAATAAATCTGTAGTTATGACAAATGACAAATGTTTTAGGTGAACAAGACATTTTTATTTAGTGACTATATTGACTAAACATATTCAAATCGGCACTGTTATTATCATCCACCTCCTAGTCCGGTGAGAAACATGGATTTTGAGTTTCCCCCCTAAGCCAGCATTCAAGGTGTAGATAATCACCTGTTCCGTTGCAGGAAGCAACTTACATCCGAGTCTACTGATGCGGTTACATGATGGCTGTCATTTAAAGGATGTCAAATTTTTCATCATAACAAGTTTCAAAGGTGTTACATGTGTAAAGGGTCTATGTGGATATTCACGTGCCATGAAAGGTACATCCAAGCTTTCATGTTTGTTATGCGTACAGGCCATAATTTGCCTTAATTGCCACTGCAATGCACTACACACTTCCTAGATGAGCTGAGACTATAAACATTTGAACACTCAGAAACTAACCACTAATGAAAGACCCTTCCTTTCTTCTCTTCTTTTTTCCCCCTCAACGTTTAATTTGGGTAATTGCCGTAGGTCCATTAAAACACAGGAGAGGTTGCTCTTCCACACTAGAGCTCAAGGTCTTGCTCTTGCACACAGGCTCATTGTGGTCAGGACAGTTTTGATTCAACAATGCAGACAATGAATGCTATGTTTTGGCTGTCTGTTATTTCTGCAGTAAAATGCCTGGATTCCAACATTATCCACTCCTCCAGGGAAATGACAAACTCTCAAGAGGTAAGAATATACATTCTTAAACCCTTAAAACATTTTTATGTGCCTTCATATGTTTGTATTGGAACAATATCATTATGAACACACAAAGCTAGTAGTGTCATAAAAGAAGGTTTCTATGCCTATTGTTATGCCTATTGTTTGCACTTTCAAAACTTTTAATTGCTTTTGTTAAAATCTGTTTGACATGAGCTCAACAATCTCTTCCAGTCAATTTTGCATTTACAGAGTGACACAGTGGCAAATTCCCATAATTCTGTGAGAAGAACCTCAGGTCTCCAAGGAATCAGAGAAACTTCACAAGAATGCACATCTTCACAAGTAAGATATTCCTTACAATTTGATTCAACATTATATTTTGAAGTTATGCCTGACCATGCCTCATTTGGACAGCTTAATATCATTCATGTTTTATCAATTTATTTATCATTCAATTTGATCTGTCAGCATATTCAAGTTCATTAAATGGACATTCTTTCAGAAATGAAAGGTTGATTAAAATGATTGTCTTTCACAAGGCAGCTGAATGCAAAGGCTCCAAGAAAAAACAGCAAAATGTTGCCAAGACAAAGATTCAGTTGGATGGGCGAGGAAGACAAAAAGGTGAGGAGAGAGATTTATTTATTCTTACTTTTTTTTGTGATAACTTAAAGTCATATTTTTTTCATTACACTTTTTGTCAGGTATTAATTATGAAAGACATTTTCCCCATTCTTGCAAATTCAGGACAGACATTTCTATAAAAACTCTTCACAGGTGAACATTGTTGTGTCAACAACAGGATATATCTACAGTAAAGTTATAAATCTAAAGCGCAACTGAGGTTAAAAAGACAAATTGTTAAACTAATGAACAGTTCCGAAGAGTGCATTGCTAAACTAGGACAATGCTATGGCATGTTCTCAATTTTGCAGTCAATTTTTCTCAAAAATTCAAATATATGGTTTGACGTTTAGCCTAATAAAAAAAATTGGTAACACTTTACATTAAGGTTCAGTAGTTCACATTGGTTAACTATATTAATTAGCATGAAAAAATAAGGAACTGCACTTATATAGCCTTTTTAATCTTTGTTAAAGTTAATATCAACATTTTCTAATACTCTATTAGAATCTTGTTAACATTAGTTAATGCACTGTGAACTAACATTAACAAACAATGAACAGCTGTATTTCAATTATGTTAACAAAAATTAACAAATACAGTAACAAATGTATTGCTCATGGTTAGTTCAGGTTGAACTATGTGGGAAGAAAGAATAGTGATCACCCAATATTGATTTTTTTTTTATGGCCGAGGGTATATTTTTTGATGTCTCAGAAGGCAGGGACCGATATCACACTATTTTAAAGATAGCACACACGAACAACAATTGGCTGAAACTAAATGTATATTTTATTTTCCATAATATTTACAAAATTATAAATGTATTCATTTCATATTCATTCAAATTGTAGGTTAATTATAGTAGGCTATTAGTAAACATTGTAAGCAATGGTACATCTTACAGCAAGTCTGAATGCACTGGGCTTAAAATTATTTCTAATAAAGACAAAGTAGCTCTAATTTTCCGGTAATTGTAATTATGTAATTTTCCACACAACATTGCCACAAATTGAATATAGCGCAGCATAGCTTTAAATCAAGGATTCAAAGTTTGTCAATGTGTGTGTCAATGTGTGTGTCCAGTAGTCTTTTTGGAACCAGGGACCCCTGGGGTAGAACATTTTCCAAGGACCCATTCATAATTAGAACTATTAATTATTATTATGGCATAATTATTATTAATTAAACCCAAAGATTTGCAAAATGTGTTTGAAATAACACCACGGCATGCTCATGCTAAACAACACAGCCTTGTACAGGCAAATTAAATTGTGTAAAAAACAACTTTTTTATGTATAGTTGTCTCATAAGAGGCTGCTATGTTATGTCATGTTAGCAAAGTGAACTTAGCAAAGAACTGATATGTTGTGTGTGTGTGTGTGGGGGGGGGGGGGGGGGCATGAGGTGCCAGAGTGATAGCTTGGATCATATCAACAACTTAAAATACTCTTTCAGATAAGAGTAAGGAATCATTAAAAATGGTAAAATATCTATTTTATTTGTGTATCTTCAAAATAACAGCAAAGCGTAGTACTTGCTTAAATAAAGAAAACAAATATGTTTGCTATTTCAGTCTCCATGAACTTCTTCCAGAAGTACATAAAAAATGAACCAAAATTCAGCAGAGTAAAATGTCTCGCACAGACATGAAGATAGAAAGCTTGAATTGTATATGTGAATCACTTGAATCAAATGCGTGTCTATTTTGTCTTATTTGACGTTATTTATGTCACTTTGCATTATGTCACTTTGAAATGTAAAACATTTGAAATGTAAATTTTTAAAAATGTAAAAAATTTCAAGTAAACTAAGATTGAGTTCCACTCCACTTTTAGACACGCACTTGCAAACTTCCCTAAGCACTTCCCCTCTGGGTAATCCATGTTGCCATTTTAAAGTGTTACCTTTACACTTCAAGAAGTGGACGTGGGAAGGTTATATGGGCAGACCCTCGTCACCTCGATTTTCACTGAGGGAGCGAATCTACTCCAATGTACACTTCAAGCAGGTCTATATCCCATAATTCAACTTGACTGTGACGTCACAGCAGATCACGTTTAACTGAAGTGTAGGCTATGATATATTACTTATTTTGAGAATTTATCGCTTAATAGGGCATAATAAATTAATTATGTTTAGATTTAATCACATAATGCCATATATTCAAAGTCAAAGTTTGTTTCTCAGTTGTGTCATTTTCCCAGACAGCAACATTATGTTGACCAAGATCCGGCCCACAACTGGGCCGTGTGGAATCCATGTGTAGCAGATGTAGGCCGGGCCAACTCTGTCGGTTATTTAACGGCAACAGGATTTTATATATTTTCTTCAACAACTTATGTGCATATAGCAGGGGTTCTCAAACTCGGTCCTGGAGGGCCAGTGTCCTGCAGAGTTTAGCTCCAACCCTGATCAAACACACCTGAGGAAGCTAATTAAGGTGTTCAGGATCACTAGAAACTCACAGGTAGGTGTGTTTAATCAGGGTTGGAGCTAAACCCTGCAGGACAGTGGCCCTCCAGGACCGAGTTTGAGAACCCCTGGCATATAGCATGGTGCATAAAACAAATTCATAAGTAAAAGAGGGATTTAAATAATAACAGCTCCTTAGTGAATTCCAAGTGATCAAGGGCTTAGTGTTTCATTTAAACCTTATGCACAAGTTTCACCAGTAGTAAGCATTTGATTCATGCAACAAGCAATGTCGCACATCCGAGTTCACGAGATGAAAGGAAGTTAGCGAGTGAAGGGCATGAAAATTTGGAGTGGAACCATAGACAATAAAAGAAACAGACAGAGCGACCCCATTGAATTTTGCACTTCCTGTCTGATGTCTGAGCGACTGTGCAGGCACAAACTGAGCGTGACGACAGTCTGACAGTTGTAAATCTTCAGCTGGGCCAATCCAAAACGTTGTTGAAATATTTTGTCCCATTGTAAAATCTAGTAAAAGATTGCCTGCGAGCTTCTCGCAGTCATCTACGGGGCCATAACGTAAGATACAAAGTAATGGAGCATTTTATACATTGCCGTGTTTCTTTAGAAATAAATAATGGACAAATTAAGTCTTTGGACACCTCAAATGTAAAGTTATTCGCTGTCAAAGTGACACCAAAATTTATGGGAGTCAATGGGATGCTAACAGCAGGTGAAGTTCTGCTACAATGGCGGCTCCCTCGAGGCTTCAACTTCCAGCCAATGGATTACCCCCTTGAGTGGAACCATGAGTGGAACGCAGGCGTTCTCAACGCTTTCAAAGTAAAAATCACATCGGCCAAGCAGCTGATTTCAATTAGGAAAAAAAAAATCCTATAAGTCCACCCTGTGTATCTTTTTTCCACTTCCATGGTCCACTGGCTCTGCATTGTTTTGTTGTTCAAAGCATTGAAAAAAAAGAAAAGCTTAAAATAGCCTTGATTTGACTGCTGTGGTTCATTTAGTTTCCTTACTGCCCCTATATATGAATTATTTTGCCTGCAGTGCCCGAGATGTCCCCGTGCGTGCGCTCACGCGACTGTGAGGAGGGTCTGTGCTGCGCCTTGTATTTGACTGGCAGGAGGTGTCAGCGCGTGCCAGCTCTGGGCGAGGTCTGTCTGCTGCGGGGACGCGCCAAATTCCGCCGGAGACTAGACCGCTGCGACTGCGAGAAGAGCCTGTCCTGCCGCCCGCTACCCGACGGCCCTCGCGGACAGGGAGTGTGCCATCCCGATCAGAGGTCCTAGACGGACTGCTTCTTCACAGACATCAATGGAACTTTGCGTAAAATATTACTTTTCTGAACTTTTTAATATTACGTGTTCTAAATGAGAATTTAGCGAGATACAACGGACACGGGGATTTTATATCAATTATATAATTAACTTGCTTTAAAATGTGTATAAGTACAAAAGGACAAAAAGACGCAAACACGCTGAAGAACGTGCACAATGTGGCTTTGTTTTTCTTTTCCTGCGCCTTTAAATCTGCACAAAAATTCGAGCCGAGCCTCGAGCGCCCTCTTTCGGGTGAATAAGTTTGCTGAGTCTTGTCCTTGGCATTTCCGAACACTCCTCCTGGAAGTCTATCAGTACTGCACCTCTCCTGTGTCTTTGCCAAATTTACACTAAAGTGCTTCTGAAATGGCATTTAGATGTCTTTACACACTGTTTATTGTTGTACAGAGGTGGCAAAAAAGCATTTTTTGATGAATTACACAACTATATTTTTGTAAACGGTGTTGTGCTGAGCCAGACCTGACACCATTGTTTGCTTGAATATTGAGAGTATACAATACTAGAGAATACAGAGCAGCTCATTTCAGGTCATGGAGCACTTACCGAATGAGCCGATGAACTGAATTAAACATAAGGGAGACAGATTGTAGATTGTAGAATGGCCGCCATGAGCAGGTTTATTGAAAAATGAATAAATCTAACCAAATCCTACTATTTTTTTAATGTACTTTAAACATTATTCAACAATGCAGTAGTCCTTTACTATTTGAATCAGCAATGAAGTCAAAACATTTTGAAGGCCCTTAATAATGTAATTTTGAATCCATATTAACTATGTTATGGCAAGACAAATGCAATACAATTACAAACATGCATTTGCATTGATATGGCCAAGCAAGCTCTGGTGATTGTTACATAGTAAATGAGGTCACTTTACTTTGGCATTCAATGTTCACAAGATTTCACATTTGCCAGGCCAGCCGTGATCATTATTACTTATTAAATGTAGTGTCATTCAGCATGTTATTCGTATCTTCATAATAAATAAAGAATCAAGTTACATCCAAAGGCATCATATCAAGAGACTATTTTTTAAGGAATATTGCAGCATTTAACAAATAAAAATACAGCAATTTTAAATAACCCCTTGTTTTCCTCCCAACATCTCTTCTCTGGTGGCATGTGCATCAGTGGAAGAGGAACAATAATTTCTCCCCTACAGCGACCTGTCTCACACACGCACACACAGCAATTAGCAAATGACAACATGGTCCAATCAATTTCCAATGGAATAAAGTCCCACCCTATATTTTGCCTATTGTCTAAGATGTTGCAGACAGGTTACAATAGTAGGTACCATGGTAATATATGTAAAAAATAAAAAATTATATTTAAATGATTTTGCATCCTCTTGCAAAAGTATTGCATTCCACCAAGAAACTCTGCAATTTCAATGCTTTTGCAAGGGAACGCAAAGTAACTTGAGGGAACACACCAAGTTCCTTGATGGAATGCATTACATTTTGCAAATGAACGCTAAAATATTAAATAAAACAAAGCTTCAATGAATGCAGGTCTCTTCCATTTAGCAAACATTATATAGTGACCATGGCTCTTTTCATACTTGTACATAACATGGTATATTCACCCTTTTAAAACCATACAATGGCGACATTTGAAGAACCGATTTAAGTTTCCTTGAGAGAGTCTGTTAACTCAACACCAGATTCAGTTCGTGCTGTACCCCTAAATACATTTCTTCACCAATTACTAGACTTATGAGCTGGATCAGAAAAGTTGATAAAAAGCCAAATCAAAAAGCTCACTAAAGTTGGCTGGCATATTAATCAGAAGCAACAACAGACTTAAGTCTCAAGCAAAAATGAGAAATTCAAAGAGGTACAAGTTTAACATTGTTCCCCTTTATTTTCAGACTTTGATACAAATTAAAGGCCTACAGGACTTCATCTGCAAATGGAAACAAAACAAAGGCAACTCAGACAAAGATAGACGACTGAAGGACGAGGTGGTGCGTTCATGGTTGGGTGGGTTGTAGAACTTGGATAGTAATGTTGCGGTTAGCGGCAAGATTTAAAAAAGGGCACTAAGGGGGACTTGACTAGGGTTTGGGTGAATGTTAGTGGTAGAGGCATTTACAGCTGGCCACAGTTAGCAATGACAATCTTGGCACTGGTCTTTCCACTGCTAGAACCATAGCTCTCCACTTTCTTGATGACCTCCATGCCCTCCACAACCTGCCCGAAGACAACGTGCTTGCCGTCCAGCCTGGCAGAAAGAAACAGTGAGGGGGGAAAAGGTCAGGACAGTCCACAGCATGGATCCAGGAGTGATTGAATGCATGGTCATTCACAAGTCTTTTGCTCACCATGAAGTAAGATCTGTGCAGATGAAGAACTGGGAACCGTTGGTGTTGGGGCCAGCATTAGCCATGGACAGGCAGCCAGGGCCAGTGTGTTTCAGGGTAAAGTTCTCATCTTCAAACTTGTTGCCATAAATGGACTTGCCACCAGTTCCATTATGATTCGTGAAGTCACCTGCCTGTATTCAAATGTCTCAAGATTAGCACTGAACATCAAAAAACTACCAAGATCACAGAACGTTTTTGGGACTAACTTCCATACCTGGCACATAAAGTTGGGGATAACACGATGGAAAGTGGATCCTTTGTAGCCAAAGCCAGGCTGACCTGTGCACAACTGCCTGAAGTTCTCTGCAAAATGACAGACAGGTGATGGGTACTTAAAATAAAAAAAAAAACACAGGGGAAAAGTAATAATTATATATATATATATATATATATATATATATATATATACCTGCAGTTTTGGGGACGACATCAGATCTCAGCTGTAAAACAAACAAACAAATAAACAATTTCAAACATTAAGCAAACATTTAGAATGACAGAAACTGCAATAATGTGTTCAAGTGCGTGACTACGTCATACAGGAAGTGCAACAAAAGAAATGTGGCAAAGGTCATGGGATTGTGAAAGGAATGGGAGAGCGTATTATGCAGTACAAAAAATGGTAGAGAAAGACAGATGTAATTATAGATGTCAGAGAAGAGATGCAGTAGTGTTATCTAGATTGAGGTTTGGGCATTGTGGGCTGAGGGGTGGGCTGGCTCTGATTGGTAAACATCCTGATGGACAGTGTGAATGTGGAGAAAAGGAAACAGTGGTGCATGTATTAATGCAGTGCAGGAGGTACTCTCAGCAAAGGAAGAAATTGTTCAGGGAATTGGGAGCTGTAGGAGAAACTGATTTTAATTTATGCTCTTTATTGAATTTGGACAGTTGGGAAAAGTTAAAAAAAAAATTGATGGAGCATTTGCGAAATATTGGAGTATATAAAAAGATATAAGCAGTTTTAAAGATGTAAATTGCGATTAGAGAACAGAGGAGGGCAGCAATACGCCATAGATGCGTCTAGTCTGCCGGAAAACAAGAAGAAGCAGGAAGTGCAACAAACTCGTGTGGACCATGTTCATGCCACCGCACTGCAGCCTGACAAAACCGAAACAATGCGGAAGACAAAATTATCTGGGCATTAAAAGCAGAGCAGCACATTATACATTGTTTTGCTCGCAGAAATTTTAGTAACAGTAAGTTACATATTTGAGTGCTCATAATAAATCCTAACCACACGCGTCTGTGACACTTCCAAGTTTTACTAACGTTAGACTAGAACTAAAATGGCCGCTCAGGAAACACTTTTACTAAAGCAAGGAATGGTGAGTGAAAAGACTTAGTTCTTTAAATTTCCCTCATCCAAATTAATTTCAAAATTAGTTAAATTCAAAATCACAACTGCATAACGTAAAAAAACGCCGGTTATTAAAAATAAAAGATTCTAGCGACTAGTAGGCCTATATGGAAATCTCCACTAGGCTGCGAGGATAGTCCGCTCCCATCCCCCAACTCCCCGACGAACTTTCCAGAACATCTTTCCACAGAGATTGCAGGATGCGAATCCCACATACAGGGGATTTGCGATTTTTTAGAAATCACTCACTAAAGCCTAAACTTTTTTTGTAGCAATCGTTTTGAGTTTCCCTGGGGTTTAAACTAAGTTTGGACTGAGCAAAATAAAATCGCCTTCAGGGAATCCGGGTTAAACAAAGGAGCAGCGGCCCATTCATTCAATGCACACTCATGCATTACATATTTCTGCCGGTTTTCCCCAAAGCAAGCGCTGGAACTACACGGTTTCTGCTCATCACGTTATACTCTTCGAACGAGAAATAACTTATTCGCAAGCATTCAAGAATATGAGCAGTAACGTTACAGGCAGCACCAAGCGGCCTAGTGCGGCGCGTGCTTATTGTTACAGCTTCACTTGGAAAGCGATATCACAAAATGAGTTTAATGCAAATAAATACCTCAAAGCGTCACTATGGAAAATAACAATTTTAAGCCCGACTGATGAAGTCTAACATTACACCCCTTCATACTGCCAGGTTCCCAACATAACCAATGTAACTTACGCTGCACATTGCACAATGCCGCAACATGGGCTTAAAATAGAAATAATCAGCAAGTAGATTTGGCCGAAAGTGTAACATCGTTAGGTTAATGGTTCCACATAGGTTTGCCAAGGTAATTTCACAAACTGGTTAAGCATAAATGAATCATGAGATTTGTTTAGCAGAAATGCAAAACACTTAAACGGTAGCTACACTGATATTAAAGTTATGCAGCACAGTAGGGTTTAAGTGCGCATTTCATTCAGTAGCCTAGCGCATGCGGCTATCGATGAGATCGTTGCAGGAAAAATAATGAATGGGAGTTATTGCTTGCAATAAGGCGAAGGTGAAATTACTGGGTGGAACTTTACCTCCATAACCACTCTTCCAACTGAGTTGCCGTTGGCGGTGATATCGAAGAAAACTCTAGGCCTTGCCATGGCTTTAGAATATTTTGCGCTTAGATGATGCTGGGCTGAAGCGCGCTAACCGTGTCTCTGGCTGCCTTGGAACGGAGGAAAGATCGCATTCAGGCCGCTAAGCTATATAATTACAGGAGAGGGACGTCACGAAGCTGCATCTGTCCAATCAGAGCGAGTCGATGCTTTGAAAGACACAAATATGAACCAATGAAATATCTTTATTGAGAATTTTACAATCGACATGCGCTTTTGGGCTTTTGTGCATGCGTGTGAGTTGCTGCTGTTAACGTGAAATGCGACCAATTTAGGCTTGGGGGTGATACTTTAAAATTTCAGTCCTGCAGTGTTTACTTCCAACCCTGCTCCAACACGCATATCTGTAGTTTTCAAATAACCCCGAATAACTTGATTAGCTGGATCATGATGCGTTTAGTTTGGAGGTTTGGAGCTTCTCTCTATGCATGTATGGTTTATACTATTAATATATAAAAAAACATAAGTCTTCTCGTAAAGTAAAACCATGGATCTAGAACAGCATTCTTCAGGCTTTTTGAAAGAATTCAACACAACATTAAGAGGCTGAGGCCCCTTTGTGGGTTCTTGTCTCCTGGTTGAGAATTACTAATCTAGATTATATTAGCATAGGTTGTCATCCCTAAACAAATTTCATACCATTGGTCATTACACACAATCCAGTTTTTCATAACTAGTATTAAATGACTTCAGATATTTGAGAAGATTATGAGTTTATTGAATGAAGCTAAACCATTACAAGAACAACCTGATTCCTCAAAAAAACAAGAAAAAAAAAACAATAAATAAAATCATTTGCCTTTTCTTTGAAAAAGCCAAAAATATGTCATTGGATTTATTTAAAAGAGCGACCACAAATGTGTAATTCTGTTTTCCATTTGAAATGTTACTGCTGCTGGACTGGGCTGTATGGCACAAGTTATCAGATGGCTAGGATGGTTGTGAAGGGATTTTTAGCTGCACTAGGCTGCATCAATGATTAGCCAAGTGTGCAGGGCATACAATGCAATCTATAAATGATACTGGAGAACTGAGGCTCATACTGTACATGTAAAGGTTCCGCAAAGAATTTTCCACACTGTTCTGATTGTGACATCAAGCCTTTCCTCCCCTGAATACAAATTAATTTTTACATAAATACAATCATACAACTGCAACATCCACTTTTAAAGAACCGACTGTTTTTTTGTCTTACCAGAAAACAGCGCAAAGGTACAGATAAAGTGTCCTTTTTCCCACTTACTTTACAATCTTTACCACTAATGAAACACGGCAAATGCATGTGCCAAAATTCTCCCTTATTGTAACAAAATAATAAAATTAAAAGAAAACAAAAACATAAAAATTAAAGCCTTAGTGCAGTTGAGAGTTGGGGTGCAAGTAGCATACAGAAATCATGACAACCCTACATGAAAGCTTAGGGAAAAGTGAGTTTGGGTACAAAATATGCTGATTCTTAGTAGGATTGGAACAGTACTTTGGTTGAAAACACATTAGGTCCATTCAAATTTGTGCTGTTTATTTATTTGCTCAAGCAAGAGAATTTGTATTTTCTGTGGTTTAATATATTTTGGTGTTGCTGAACTGGGCAACAATGGTGACAAAGACTTAAAATGAACATGAACTGAAAAACTCAGATACCTGATAATTAACACAGGAGAAACAGTATTACTATTATTCATGGGATGATTATAATGGTTTTGTGTAGTGTATTTTGTTGCCGGGTGAATGGGTTATTTGTGAGATTTTGTATTCTTTGTTGATTGGAGGACAGATTTAGATGTGGTCTTTGAATGCGTCCAGGTTAAAGGCAGTGTCGAGGAAACGCTTCAGCTCCAGAAGATGGGTGTTCTTGTTGCCAGTGGCTGGGGCAGCGGCAGGCTCACGACCAGCATACCTGTGCACAGGAAGCCACAGTGAGGATTTTTGAGAATATAGAGCAACTGGAGTGTCACAGCTCTAAATGAGAAGACGAGAGTTTACCAGACAGGCTTGGCACGTTCAATGGTGGTGCGCATGCGGGGCTTGACGTAGTCATAGTACCCCTGGTTCTTATGCTCCTCTTGACACCAGACCAGGTCAGCATTGGGATATTTCTCAGTCTCAGCCTTCACCAGGTCAAACGGGAAAGGAGAGAGCTGGGGAGGTGCAAAAGTGTGAATCAGTTTTACAATATATAGGCCTTTACTGAAAGAACGCAGGCAAGCAAGCACTGTTGATTTTCTACTGAATATGATGGTACCTGCTCAATGCGAGTGATAGCCACAGAGTTCTCCATGTTGCGTAATTTTCGTTCACGTGTGAGTTCGTAATAGATTTTCCCTGTACAGAAGACAAGGCGCTTCACCTCTGAGGGGTTTTGAGCTGGGGGTCCATCATCTGGGATCACACGCTGGAAATGAGTGCCTGAAGAGAAAAGCATTTTGACGTTTATTAGCATGATAACAGGAGAGGTTTACATCCATTACAGACAAACCAACAACATCTATTGCCAATTAAATCACCCTGTTCTGAACCCTCTCTATCACTGTTATATCTGAGGGTGCTTTCACATCTGCAGTTCAGTTCATTTGGTCAGGACCACGGGTAAAAAATTATACTTTGTAGCATTTTTCAGGGGTTTTGGTTCATTTTCACACCACACTGATTGCTCTGGTCCGAATCAGTTGATGAAACGGACCAAAATATAGTCACGTAACAACATCCACATTGCTCGTTGGCCAGATATGTCTTGAACATATTTCCATAACTGCACTTTGATTGGTCAGAATTAACGTGCAGGAATATTCCAACAGAACTCCTGGAAGTAAACAAAGAGGAGCAAAATCCAGCTGACATGCAGAGAATTCACTCAATGTATGTCCAGAATCAGCACAAGCTTTATACTTATGCAAATCCCCTTATAAACAACAAAGTATAGACACGATATAAGGGTGCTTTCACACCTGCCTCATTTAGTTCGGTTGAATCGCACTAGAGTTCGTTTTCCCCCTTGGTGTGGTTCGTTTGGGCAGGTGTGAAGACAGAAATCGCACTCGGGTGTACACCAGAAGCGTGCCAAACAAGGAGGAGGTCTTGATACGCTTTCAAACGAATTCTGAAGTGTTTCGTTTGTGGTGAGAACGTGATCCGACCTCGAACAGACCCAACTGCCAAAGAATTGCGCATTTTTGGACTAAACCAGCTGCTATAGTAAAACAAAATGATTATTTTGATAGTCAATATTAGTGCTCCCTTTATGCCATGACTGACTCGCCGCGTTCTGCACTCTCACTAAAACACTCATCGTCATAAATACTGAAGTTGTCCGCAATGCACACTGAATGTCTAATAACACACCTGATTCAGATCCTCAGCTCGTTAGGATAGAGCCCCGGCTCGCGAATCCATACTTTATAGCGTTTAGGTTTGTGAAGCAATCATCTTCAAAATGACGCGAACACAGAACAAGGTTTGGGCTATACTTGTGTGGTATACTTGTATATATGAACTGCAGCCACTTAGTCTTCAAATGCTCCTCACTTGGCAGGTGAAAAAAGTTCGCTTTTGCGTCGCACTTCAAAACACAGAGTCTAGTCGACATGATTGTTTTCCGGTTTTCTCTGGCATCTCCGAGCGCAATAAGTGGGCGTTTCTTATTCAAATGACTTGTCAAGTTGACGTCAACTAGACAAAGGAAAAGCATCGTTCTTCGAACGATTCATATCAGCGACTCAGAGTCGACTCTTACTTTTGAGAGACAATAACTTTGTATACGATGAACTTTCATGTTTAAAACTTTGCAGGATGTTTTCGTTCACTTAGATCTATGTTAAACACTACATGAAGGGCAATTTTCAAAAATCCATAATAGGTACCCTTTAAATTATTATTCTATAACATCTTGTTTATCATCTCTGAATATATCTTGGGAAAAAATCACTAGTTTAGTGCAGAAAAATAGCGATTTATAATGTCCAGCTGAAAAGACTGTTTCTCTTTAAGAACACACTTGGCGGCAGAGCGGAGGGGCAAAAAGACAATATCTCCCGTTTAGCTCTCCTTCTCTTAACACTACAAAGACGGTTCACCTATCAAACTAAACCACATAACAGAATAAAGCCCAGTCCTGGGTGAACTACAACAGCCCGCAAATTTTTATTTATTTATTTTTATCCAGCGTTATCGTGTGGTGTGATGCGGAGCACAAGAGAACAACAGAGTTTGAAGCTGCTCGCTTAAAAGATCTTGCTTGCCTCTCAATTGTCCAATATCAAAACGGTTTTCACAGGATGAATTTTGAGTTTGTAAGCTTTCAAATGATACCTAATCTATGATTATTACTAAAATATGTGATATGAAAAAAGGCAATAAATAAAGAGTACCAGTAAAAGGACGTGACAGTTAATTAAACCGTTTTTTTCTCAAAATTCCGTTTCTGAAAATCTAAATAAAAAAATATCTGGAAAGGGCTTGAACCCAGCTTTAATATTGTCTCAAAACCAATAATATGTCAAATTCACCATGTGGTTGGTTTTCCCAGATCGCATACACACTGAACAAAATTATAAATGCAAAAAAATTCATATTGGCTGACCACTAATGAAAACTTTCCTTCTCAATTGTTGTTTATCTATGCCAAAGTGGCGCAACTTCTCTAAAATTTCCCCCCTAAAAGCGGCAGTGGAAAGAATGGTTTCTGACCTGGTAGCATCTGGTCAAAGCTAGACTTGGCTTCTGGATGACGCAGAAGAGATTTGGGGGTGAAGATAATAAGCTAAGAAAAAAAAAGAAAGAAAATTAAAAAATAATTCAGTTAAAAATTCAAATTGCACCAACCAATAATGCATTTGATGAATTTTTTAACAAATGCTCTCAAGACAGCTGAACTCACAGGTTTTCTGAAGGGAAGAAGGATCTGCCTCCTCATCACATGGAAATAGTTGGCAGGATTTGAACAGTTTACAACAATCCAGTTGCAGTCATACAGCTGACGCACCTCAAAGTCATCAGTGATTTTCTGAAGTCAAAATAAAAGGTACATATTCACTCTGAGAATGTCTATGAAATCTTTGTGTTTGAACGCTTGGAGACATGTTAGGTAGCCAGTCTTACAGGGTTAAAGTCAGGATCATCATTGCACATCTGCAGGAAGCGCTCTGGACGGGCAGATGAGTGCTCTGGACCCTGTAAAGGAACAAAACTCCTTTACAGCCAGCTCACACAGGTGAGTGTAGAGAGAGAGGTAGAGAGAGAGAGAGGAGGAGCATGGAGATAAGAATTGTGGATAATGCAGACATACCATCCCCTCCATGCCATGTGGCAGCAATAAGACAATGCCATTCTGGCGGACCCATTTAGCTTGGCCAGGGCAAATGAACTGGTCTATTATACACTGAGCTGTGTTATGGAAGTCTCCAAACTGTGCCTCCCACAGAACCAGAGCATTGGGACTGGCCATGGCAAAGCCCAACTCAAAGCCTAAGGGACGAAGAAAAGAAAGAAAACACAAGTTTCTAAGAGCGTCCTCAACCTTCCATTAACAGCAGAGATAATTTACCATGCACGGAGCATCTGAATACCTAGAACTCCATACTCAGACAGAGAGCTGTTGCAGACAGTGTACGGGGCTTGGTTAGGGGATATGTGGTTCATTGGGATGCAAGTCCTCTTGTCCACATTTTGATCATGGAGAACATGATGACGGTGACTGCAAATGCAACAAACAACAGGTCAGTAACCTCTTACACAGAGCTGAAATCCAAAATAATGCTGCATTTGAAATAAAAAGGTCTATCAAACAGAAAAATCTGCCGTTACTACCAAGGTTATAATCGTTAACGAAAACTAACAAAAAAACGAAAACTAGATGGGAAAAAACATTGTCGTTAACTGAAATAAAAATAAAAACAAGCCATTACAAAAAAACTAACTAAAACTGTAATGTGTGTTTGCAAAACTAACTAAAATAAAATAAAATTATAGAGCAAATGTCCTTAGATTTCATCTTTGTCAATATCTTTCATTTTGACGCTATTTAAAACACGCGGTGTATTTGCTGCATTTCATTTCCCTGTAGTGCTCACACACACACACACACACACGCACACACACACAGCCCCACCCCCTCCGTGCAGTGCACACCGCTCCTCCATGAAAACGAGCCAACGAGGGTTTGATCAATGTTGAAAGCAAGTTCGCGAAAGGTTGGTATCTCATCATGAACATCTTTACACAATCACACATTAAAAGGTGGTGTACAAACACTTTAAATTCTTAATACAATTCAGTGTGTTAATGTCGACCCGAGAAGTGATTGAGCCTTCGTTAGAAAGTAAGGTGACTTAGTCGCAATTGGCTATATGCACAGCTGCATTACTTCCTGAACTTCAACCAGCTCCTTGTTTCCTGTCTGCCATTATTGGACAATCTTGATTAATTCAGGTGGCTGATTATTGTTGTTGTGATTACTGAGGTCAGACACATCTGGATTAATCAGTTTGCCCAATAATGGCAGCCAGGAAACAAGAAGCTGAATACAGAAACAGAATACCTACAGAATCGTCTTGAGGGTGTGAAACCACCCAGCACATTTATCTGTGATCTAGCATCAACAATCCTCAGATTAAACTTCTTTGCTTTCCATCAGGGAGAATTTTATTTCCAAGCACAAGTATAGGTAGTACCTTTGCCCCCAGTTATGCTAACTTATACATTGGATTCATTGAACAACAGTTGATTTTTAATGAAGATAGAAATCCCTTCCTGAGTAATATCATCAGATATTTTAGATATTTGGATGATGTCTTGTGTATTTTTAAAGGGTCCCAGGATGAGTTGAATGAATTCACGACTGACCTCAATAGAATGAGTCCTGATTTGAAATTCAGTGTAGAATCCAACTCAAAACGCGTGCATTTCTTAGACATGTGGATCAGACAAGGGTAGATTGACCACAACCCTCTATCGTAGAGAGACTGATCACAATTCGTTCCTTTTGGCAAGCAGCTCGCATCCTAGTGCCCTGAAAAACTGCCTGCCGAAGAGTCAGTTCAATAGACTTAGACGTATTTGCCATTCAATTGAAGAGTTATGCTAATTGAAGAGAAAATGCTATAGATATGAAACAAAGATTTCTAACCAGGGGTTATCCCATTAAAAGTATTGAAGAGGCATATAATACCGCCCTCTCCACACCACGATCACACCTTTTGAAAAAGAGTTTTAAAAAGGATAAAAAGTTTTCCGTCTCCTGCATAACTTCTTTTACTCCAAGATCTTTTATTATTAAAAACACCATAATGAAATATTGGCACCTTATTCCTGATGATTCTTCTCTTCAGGATAAATTTAAGGATCCACCTTTGTTTGTGTCCAGATGGGGCCCTTACCTCCGCAATAGGTTAGTTAAAGCATGTATAAGATCAGCCCCTACCCAAACACTCTTAGCACCCCTTAGGGGTGGGAACTATTCCTGTAGTAATTGTAACAATGTAACAATACACACAAGACCTATAACTTTAAACATCCGAGATCCGGTAAGAGCTACAATGTAAAGGGCAACTAAGAATGTTATTTACATTTTAAGATGCCCTTGTGATATGATGTATGTGGGAAAGACCACACGTAGTTTAAAACAGAGGATCAGTGAGCATAAAAGCTCGATTAGACGTGCTGACCCTAACTACCTGTGGCCTGCCACTTTACAGAGTGTGCTCATTCAGTTTCTTCTCTTCATTTTCAGGGAATTGAGCAGATTAAATTACCTGATAAAGTGCTATGCCAAAGGGAACTTAACTGGAATCATACCTTGGATGCATTACATCCTAAAGGTTTAAATGTGGACTCACTGATGATGGCTTAGGCCGAAACGCGTCTGTGTGGACATAGTGAATGAATAAACCCTCATGAGATTTAACTAGAGAGTGCGGTTTTTCATCTTTACTTAAAAGAGACATATCATGCAAAATCCACTTTTTTAGCCCTTAAATGCATTTTGTTGTATATTTGGAGTGTTTATAAGTACAGAAAAGATGAAATTATTCTCTTTAGGTGCTTCGTTTATATCTTTATATTCTGTTTTGGTCATATTTTTCAACCTGTTCGGATTTTCCTGTTGTCTATTACGTTTTTTGAACAATTACGTCACAGTATTTGCAGCGGAACTGACAAATAAGGACATTGACTACCGGTCCAACACTTCGAGCAATCCGCCATTATTATTTCTCGCTCCGATTTTGTAGTCCAAGCTCAATGATGCAGAAGTTACGGGAGGACTAGTCAAAATGTTCGGTTGTTGGATGTAGTGACCTGAAGCACTTCAAGGATCCCCAATCCAACAACCTCCGCCAGTATAAAGAAGGGTTTGCCGATCGACTTCGTCTGAATGAGGGGTAAATTCCTTCTATCATTTAGCTGCTGTGTTTTCTGACGCTTTCTAAACGCAAGTTATCATATTATTATCATACAGATTTTTAGTGGTAAGATCAGACCGCAGTCATTTATCTTGTCAGAGTGCTTGTTTTAACAAGAGAAATAGTCGACTTTCACTAATAACACAACATAGTTAACTTAACTTTACATACCACTGCATCCATATGAAGACGTTGTTCTGCGGGTTTGTCGTCATCTTTTTCAAATCGCTCGCTCTGGCTCGAATACATAACGCTTGATGGACAAGTCTTTTGTTGACATTTTGTTAACGTGTGAATAAAAATGTTCTTTGAAACTATAGTAATCGTATATCTCTTATCAAACTACAATAATGGCTGAACGCGGGGAGTTGAACCGACCGTGAACTCAGCGACCTGGAGAGCGGCGGGCGGGGAAAGAAGCAACTCCTTTTTATTTAAAGGGGACGCTTTGAAACGGGTTGCTCAGAGAAGCACATCAGAAAAGGGGTAGAAAAGGGGCCTGTTGAGCTATAATAATGAGGAATTCAGACCCAAGCATTGCAGTTATGCTTTATATAGACCACAAATGTATGATTTATAAGTAAAAATGAATGATTTAAAAGCATGATATGTACACTTTAAATGTGGACTTTGACATGAGTGTCATACTATAGTCACAGCTGTACTGTTTTTTTCTTTTTTTTTAAAAGTCTTGAATACTGCAGTTTATGAAGGTGTACTGATGTTTTTGCCGTCTCCATGTACTTATATTGTAAGCATATATGAATGTGTGTGTGTGTGTGTATATATATATATATATATATATATATATATATATATATATATTATATGATCCTATATTTTTGTATACTTTGTGTGTGTGTGTGTGTGTGTGTGTGTGTGTGTGTATATACTGTATATATATATATATATATTTATGTCTGTTTCTTGTAGTGTTTTTCACTTTGTGGTGTTAGGGTTGATCACCTAAAAAACTACAACTCCCACCATTGGACTACAACTGGTTCTACCTGGCTTCTGCAGGTTTGGGTTATCACTGTTGATTGTTCTGATGTGTTTGAACACAGTTGAATGGAATGTGACACTAGGCGCGTTTCCATTACAGATTTGCGCAAAACTTTTGCGATGTTTCCAAATGTCGATAAAAAACTATTGCAAAATGACGGTGTTTCCATTAACCGATGTTATGCGACTAAAACGTCTTTTTTTCTCTCTCGTGATAAGTCATTCCAGAAATCATGGCAACGGACTTTGGTAGGTTTATAACCTATTTCACAGCCATGCACCGCACTAGACATTATTATTATTATTATTAATGGAAGGAGACGTTGTTTTGTTATCCAAGCATTAATGGCAGGGAAAGAAACAGAGTTCCTGGTGTTTTTCCCTTATTTCTGCTTCAAAGTCTTGATGGCATTTCTTTGAGGTTTAGAGAGGATATTCCTGTAATTATTGTTTCCTTTTTTTAAATGAATTTAATAAAGAACTCTATCTCGTATTATGTCCAAACGGTCGTTGCACAAGGAAAAATGAACGGTTGTTGTATTTTTAAAACGCAAAGTTGAACACCAACATTTTAGTATGACCACACCAATGCTGCGCTATATAGGCCTACATCTCAACGAAATTTCAGATATTTGTTTGACCTTTTGCCCCCTTAAAACATTTAAAATATTCACAAATATGGGGGAAAAAATGTAGATTTTACTGGTTTTCTAAGGCCAAATTAGAACATGGATATTTATGATATTTTTCCTGCAATGCTGTAGGCTATAGGTGAGTTATTATAAATGCGTCTGAAAAAATAATGAGCTAAAAACATAATCTCTGGATGCACCTTTTGTTACAGTGGAGGCTCCCGCTCTGTCTCCTCTCCGCCACCAGAGGGAGCCTTCACCAGAATATTGATCATTGGCTTTAAACTCAAATTCCCATCATGCCTCTTACCTGGGACTGATTGCGTCACACACCTGCATGCCATTAACACACACACATAAAAGCCACGTCCACACACCACACCAGTGCGAAGTCTTGATTTGCCCCGGTGATCACTTCTGAGCATTTATATCCTGATTCTGGTTTTGGACTTTGGACTGTTTGACTCTTCTACGATTGATATCTGCCTGGCCTGAACTCGGACTGTTACTGATTACGATTATTGCTGCCTGCCCTGATCTCTGCCTGTTTCCTGGATTATCCTGTTGTCTTGTCTGCATTGCCCTGTCTGCCTCGTCTTGACCCTGCCTGTACGACCTTGTTAAATAAAGCTGCAAATGGATTCCTCTGTGCATCGTGAATCACTACAGAAGACTTCGCCACTAAACAATCCAGCAGCCGTCATGGAACTCACCTCTGAACTCACATCCCAAGCCTCTCGTTTGGATTTACATCATCATCAGCTCAGCCACCTGACCACGCTCACCGAACAGCTCGTACAGGGTATGCAGGAGCTTCGCACCGCTGTTGGTATTGTACCAAGTGCACCTGCTACACCATCACCACCACCGAGTATTCCCTCTGAAACCGTGAGTACAGCAGTAAATCCCCGACTCGCATTTCCTGACAAATTCGACGGTAATCCAACTAAATGCAAGGGATTTCTTTTGCAATGCACACTCTTTGTTGACCAAAAACCGGCATTATATTCCACTCAAGCCAGTCGCATTGCGTTTGTTTGTTCCCTGCTCACCGGCAAGGCATTGGAATGGGCTACGGCAGTCTGGAAACCAGAGGGGTCTACATTCACCACATTTCAAGAATTCCTTCAACAGTTTCGTCAAGTCTTTGAGCATACTACGGAAGGAGGAGACGCTGGAGAACAACTCCTAAATCTCACCCAGGGAAAGAGTACCACCGCCGAATACGCCCTTACGTTTCGCACCCTCGCTGCACAGACGAACTGGGTCGAAGATACATTAAAAACGCTGTTCAGGAAAGGGCTCACTGCTGAACATCAATCTGAATTAGCCCGTCGAGATGAAGGAAAGAACCTGAACGAGTATATTAGTCTGGCCATTCAAGTCGATAATCTCATGCGTTCCAGACGCATTACCCGGGCACCCATCCGTCACTCACTCGAGGCAGCTAACGCTCACGAACCCATGCAGATCGGTTTCACGCACATCACTCCAGAGGAACGGGAACGCAGACAACAACATTGTCTCTGCATGTACTGTGGTCAACCCGGCCATATGAAGCTCTCCTGTCCAGTCCGACCCCCAACTCGCACTCCTTCGGTGAGTCCTGTAAACAAATATCAAAGATCTCCATCCAGTTTCACTCTCCCCATTCGCTTAATTATACAAGACCAATGTATTGAAACTACAGCCCTCATAGACTCCGGAGCAGCTGGAAATTTCATTTCTCAAACATTCGCCAGACAAATCAAACTCAAACTTAATCCTTGTCATTCTTCCTTGTCAGTGGAGGCGCTAGATGGACATCCCATCGGAGAGGGTAAAATCCAGTGTGAAACGGAGAAGGTCCAAATGCAGATTGGTTCTCTTCACTCTGAGCAGATTCAATTTTATGTCATTCACGCTCCACATCATTTCATCATTCTCCGCCACCCTTGGTTGCAAACTCACAATCCACACATTTCCTGGAAGGAGGGATAAATCATCCGTTGGAGTGAAACCTGTAACAACCACTGTCTGTCTAAAGTCAAACGAGTGACCTGTTCCAAGCCAGAACCAGACACCTTAAACCATGAGCTAGGAGAGCTACCGGCAGTTTATTCTGATCTCACGGAAGCCTTCAGCAAGGAAAAAGCTTCTCAACTTCCTGAACATCGTTCAACAGACTGTGCCATTGACTTAATGCCCGGTGCTTCACCTCCAAAAGGTAGAATTTTTTTCCCTATCAAAACCTGAGTCTGAGGCCATGAAGAAATACATTGAAGAAGAGACAGCCAAAGGGTTCATTCGACCTTCCACCTCACCTGCCGCTGCTGGTTTTTTCTTTGTCAAGAAGAAGGATGGTGGACTCAGGCCTTGCACTGACTATCGCAGGTTAAATGATATCACCATCAAATATCGTTACCCCTTACCTCTTGTGCCAGCCGCATTGGAACAGCTGAGACAGGCTCAATATTACACCAAGCTCGATCTACGCAATGCATATAACCTGATTCGCATACGTGAGGGGGATGAATGGAAAACGGCATTTTCCACCACTAGTGGGCACTATGAATACTTGGTCATGCCTTTCGGCTTATCTAACAGTCCTTCCGTCTTTCAGGCGTTTATGAATGATGTGTTTCGTGACATGCTGGAGAAATGGGTGATCGTGTACATCGATGATATCCTGATTTACTCAAACTCACTGGAGGAACACATCCAACACGTCAGAGCAGTGCTTCAACGTCTAATTCAGTTCCAGTTATATGCCAAGATGGAGAAGTGTGAGTTTCCCCAAACAAGCGTCTCATTTCTGGGTTACATCATCAGTCAGGAGGGAGTTGCCATGGATGACAAGAAGGTGAGAGGAGTGCTGGATTGGCCATTACCTTAGACGGTCAAAGAACTACAGAGATTCTTGGGATTTGCTAACTTTTATCTATGATTTATTAGAAACTTCAGTCTCATTGCTGCTCCACTAACAGCTCTAACCAAACGTCATAGCTCTCGAATTTCCTGGAACCCCGAAGCACAGCAAGCCTTCCAGGAGCTGAAAACCCCGTTCACCACTGCACCCATTCTACGTCATCCTGATCCAGAGCGTCAATTCATTGTGGAAGTAGATGCCTCCAACACAGGAGTCGGGGCCATATTATCTCAACGACAGGGAGACCCAGCCAAGATGTACCCGTGTGCTTTCTTCTCCCGCAAACTTTCTCCAGCCGAGCGGAATTATGATGTTGGGAACCGCGAACTGCTAGCCATGAAACTGGCTCTGGAAGAATGGCGACACTGGCTGGAGGGAGTGACGGAACCATTTATCATTCTCACGGATCACAAAAATCTAGAGTATCTTCGATCTGCCAAACGCCTCAACCCTCGTCAAGCAAGATGGGCACTGTTTTTCACCCGATTCAACTTCACTGTCACTTACCGCCCAGGCACCAAGAACATCAAAGCCGATGCCCTCTCTCGCCAAACTGAAGAAACAGTCCACAATGACAACCCCGAAAACATCATCCACGAGAATCTGTTAGTAGCTCCGGTCCAGTGGGATATCATAACCGAGATCCAACAAGCCAATCTTCAGACTCCTACCCCCATCGATTGTCCAGCCCACCTCCTCTTTGTTCCTGAAGCACTACGATCTCGCCTCCTCGATCAGGTCCACTCCACCCCTAGTTCCGGTCATCCCGGGATCTCTGCCACCATTCAGCTACTACAAAATCGATTTTGGTGGCCCACCCTCTCACCCGACACCATCAAACATGTCCAGAATTGCATCAATTGTCAAACTTCCAAATCTACCCGTAAATTACCAGCAGGCCTTCTATGTCCCCTTCCAACACCTCAACGACCATGGTCACACATCGCCATAGACTTCATCACAGATCTTCCCAGTTCTCAAGGACACACCACAATCCTCACGATAGTGGATCGATTCTCCAAAGCCTGCCGTCTCATTCCCCTCACTAAACTTCCCACTGCCTTCGAAACAGCTGAACTCTTATGCAACCAAGTATTCAGATTTTACGGACTACCTGAAGACATACTATCTGACAGAGGACCTCAGTTTACTTCCAGAGTCTGGTCTGCATTCTTCAAACATTTAAACGTGAACATCAGCCTCACTTCTGGTTATCACCCACAGTCCAACGGTCAGACCGAACGTTTAAATCAAGACATCATCCGCTTCCTGAGAACCTACTGCCAGCAACACCAACATGACTGGAGCAGATACCTATTCTGGGCAGAATATGCTCAAAATTCATTGGTCAAACTTGCTACGGGTATCACCCCCTTCAAATGTATACTGGGCTTTCAACCTCCTCTCTTTCCATGGTCCGGTGAACCAACAGAACTCCCATCTGTCACGGAATGGCGGCACAAAAGTGAAGAGGTCTGGGACCAAGCACACACCCATTTGAGGCATGCTGTCAGGCGTCAAGAACAACAAGCCAACCGTCATCGTCGTCCTGCCCCAGAATACCAGAGTGGTCAATGGGTATGGCTGTCAACCAGAGACTTACGCCTCAGACTTCCATGTCGCAAACTCAGTCCCAGGTATGTTGGTCCCTTCCAAATTATAAGACAAATATCACCTGTTTCATTCCGTTTAGACCTGCCCGCTAACTACCGTATTTCTCCCACTTTTCATGTTTCCCTGTTAAAACCCGCTGGTGGTCCGAGGGGAGAGACGGAGGAGGGGGCCGCCTCTCAGGGCCCTCCTGCCTTTCTGGTTGACGGCGAGGAGGCCTACAAGGTGCACAAGTTGCTGGATTCCAGACGTCGGGGTAACATGCTCCAATATCTGGTCGATTGGGAGGGGTACGGTCCAGAGGAACAGTCCTGGGTCAATTCGAAGGATATCCTGGACCCCACTCTCATTGAAGAGTTCCATAGGACATACCCGGAGAAACCGGCCCCCCGACCTCGTGGGAGACCCCGACGACAATTGCCTTCTCGCGTCAGGAGCCGCTCGCAGGGGGGGGGCTCTGTTACTGTGGAGGCTCCCGCTCTGTCTCCTCTCCGCCACCAGAGGGAGCCTTCACCAGAATATTGATCATTGGCTTTAAACTCAAATTCCCATCATGCCTCTTACCTGGGACTGATTGCGTCACACACCTGCACGCCATTAACACACACACATAAAAGCCACGTCCACACACCACACCAGTGCGAAGTCTTGATTTGCCCCGGTGATCACTTCTGAGCGTTTATATCCTGATTCTGGTTTTCTGGTTTTGGACTTTGGACTGTTTGACTCTTCTACGATTGATATGTGCCTGGCCTGAACTCGGACTGTTACTGATTACGATTATTGCTGCCTGCCCTGATCTCTGCCTGTTTCCTGGATTATCCTGTTGTCTTGTCTGCATTGCCCTGTCTGCCTCGTCTTGACCCTGCCTGTACGACCTTGTAAAATAAAGCTGCAAATGGATTCCTCTGTGCATCGTGAATCATTACACCTTTAGAGAGAACTGCACCTTTCATACGGATTACATAATCTTAGCCCCATTATTATTATTTTTGTCCAACCTGTACTATGAATGAGATGTGACGAATTGCTTTGTTCCTTTTTTGGATAAAAGCGTACACATTATGTAGCCTAATAAATGTTATAATAGGCTAATGATGATAGGCAAATTATTATTTGCGGACACGGACCTAAAACACACTCCGTCTTCTAAGTCAGGTGACTGTAAATGCGCAAAATCAGTTTCCGTTGCAGTTTCGCGAAAAAATCCTTTTTCGAATTGCCTGAAAAACCTTTTTGCGATAAACGGGAGTTTTTGCGAAATTGATGAGTTTTTACGAAATTAGTGTTTCCATTAAGCATATTTTCATTTCACAATTTCAATTTGTGCAAATTGAAGGGTAATGGAAACGCAGCTATTGAGTTTTTGTATGCCCTGAGGATGGTTTTGTGACCGAAAGCTTGGCTATTAAATTTGCTTAAAGGATTCAAGTGTGCGGACAGTTTATTTATTTTTTGAGTTGTTGAGTTATTATTACACAATTCTTTTTCTGACCTTTTTCAACCTTGCCCCTGACAAATAACCCAAACTACAAAAAAAGACTAAAACTAACACTAAAACTAATAAAAACTAAAACTAAGCATTTTCAAAAAATAGAAACTAAACTAGTAAACCCACTTTTAAAACAAATTAAAACTAAACTGAATTTGAAAACAAAAATTCAAAATGAAATAAAAATAAAAACTAATGAAAAATGCAAAACTATAATAACCTTGTTACTACACAACTACTTATGTAGTTTAATGATAATATTATTATGGTAATTCTAAAATTCTTGATTGATTGAATGATTTTGAATACTGAATGATTGTGAATGTTGTTGTTTATACCTGAAGGTTCCTCTCTCCACATCTTGGCCACTGAGACGCACATGGATGCCCTCCTTGAGCAGAGAGCCAAAGGCCATGTACTCTCCCAGAGCCCAGTCCACCATCCTGTTCTTGACCATTTCAGCACGGCCCTTTAGAATACGACTCAGACCTTTACACAAAGGAAAGACGAGCATTTTTTGTAACAGAACATGAAATGTGTGCATATTTATGTACTATTTTGTATGTCTAGCATACCTCCATTAGGCATGTGACGGTATCAAATAAGTTGCCATACTATAACAGGTTTAATAACTTTTTTCTTATAACAAAAATAACTGCATTTTTTCTGTGTATTTAAATGTTCAGAGTAAACAAACAACAACAACAAACAGATTAAAGAGCAAAAGAATGATAAAGAATAGGTAACACTTTTCACTTTTTCACAGCAAGTTCTCTCATTAAATAACTTTAACAATGAGCAAAAGCTATTATTCTTTGATAACTTTGGTTAAAAAAATACAACTGATCATTGTTAGCTCAACACATTATTCATTGTTGAAACTAACATTAACTAAGATTAATCAATGCTTTACAAGTATTTTATGTAAGGGATAATGTACATCCAGTGTTGCCAACTTAGCGATTTTGTTGCTATATTTAGCGAGTATTCAGACCCCTCTAGCGACAAATTTTCAAAAAAGCAACTAGCGACAAATCTAACGACTTTTTATGGTGTTATTAGAGACTTTTGGAGACTCTCTGACGTGAAAGCACATATCGTTTTTCCTCATTTCAACGAGCAGCGGGTGCTGCCGTGGGTCCCAAATCACTCACAGGTGGCCCAATCCTCGCGCAGCAGCCCCTCCCAGCTGTAGAGAACAGGAGATGTTCTCCTCCGCGTACAAACTGCAAAAAAATCGCGCGAATGAGTCGCTATTTTTAGCAACTTTTCAGACCCCGACTTCTTGCTTTCTCCCTGCCGTCACTCACTCTACGTCTACCATGTTCAGTGAATGGCTGAAAGGATATCTGTTACAATATCATCTGTTGAACGCACGTCCACTGACAGACGCGAATGAGCAGTGAATCTGCTTTCTTTAAATAATAATGTTTTTTATTTAAACAATTTAGTTTCTTTTCTTTTCTTGTGCTTACAGTATTATTTTTTTGTCATTCACTAGGCCTATATATGATATTTCAACTCGTTCTGTGTGACAAAAAATATATAGGAAATGAGAATAGCTTTATTTTACATTCGGCTATATTATATTATAATATATTAAATACAATATGTCAGCTGAGCATTAATTTATAGAGAAAACACATTAGGCAAGCGGAACGCAAGTACGACGTGGTGACGTCAGAATATGCTAATTAACGTATGACGTCATCTAGCGACATTTAGCGACTTTTAGGGAAGGCGTTAGCTACTTTCGTTTGAAAATAGTTGGCAACACTGTGTACATCCAGATCCAGCTGGTTGTTATCTCAGAATAACCTCTGACAGGGTGATGAGGACACTGACGTGAAGCGGAGGGATCCTGTATCAGCCAGAAGGTAAAATGTTCCAAGAAAGCGTATAGAGCTGCTGACTTCAGTAATCAAGATGAGCCTGTGTCAGCGGTTGTTATCTGGGAATAACATAACGCTGGATGGCGTGATTGCTCTTTGGAAGACTTGATAATGTTAGTTTCAACATTTAATAATATATTGAGCTAACTTTGATCAGTTGTAGTTTTTAAAGGTGCCATCTGTAAAAATTGAGGTTAAAATATCCACACAAAAAAAAAATCTACACGCATCAAAAGAATGAGAAGAAATAAGGTTGATGTCATAAAAAAAATGACAAGTTATAGTGCTGCCAAGATATTAACCTGAATTAGCATGGCAGGCCCGGCAGGTGTCATAATACCAGTTTCAGCCATGGGAGGCGATATGCAGGCGGGCAACATTACCACCAGCCAAATTGCAATACACGAATAACTCGTACGGCTTGTGGGTGTACTTGAACCTGATGTCAATCGTGTGGAAAATACAGCCCACTACTATATTTCAGTTCAGGGAAGAGTTAAAAAAATGATTGACATTGACATTATGAATGTGGATTACATTTTGGTAAGGTGTAGCATACTGTATCTTTCAACAGTGTTTGTGTTCTTTTACCATTAGCTAGTAGAGATGATCGGTTCACGTGCGCTAGGGATCTGTGGTGTAACATTTACAAGCGCCAAAATTGTATTTATTGTTTGAATTGCGTTATAAAATTGACAGAATCTGAGAGCTGAGATTTTTTTATTTATATCATAACTAACCTGCTATGTCTAGTCTGTCGGTCTCCGTGTCCTTTTCTGTGCGTGACAAAATTGATGTGTGGCGTGAGAGCGCGTGAAAAGTGTCGATTGCGTATCTCACGGTGAATTCGTTAGAGTTGGCAGCTCTGAATGGCGCTAGCTTGATCAACATCAGTGAATGCTGTCTGTCAAATTAATTCAAACTAACAAAAAAAAAATGTAATATGAACAAAACGAATACTGTAAAACTTCAAATAATAGCCAGTGCTTTTATTTGTATTTGAGACAGTAGTCTATGAGTCGGTCTTTATCATTTAGTGTTGAGATGTTGTTCATTGAGTCTCTAATCTCTAAAAATCTCCAAATACTCCACGTCAAACTGCTGTCTTCCAACCTTTTACTATCGTGTCAAATGATTTGATTAATATCCGCGAGGGAGAGAGAGCAAGACAGTGCTCGCTCCTGTTGTTTGAGGACGTGAGAGTGCGCGCGGCCGAGGCACAACTCACTTTCTGGAGGTACACTGCCCCCATCTGGTATGGAATATGGAGTATAATTTCATTTTTTTGACAGATGGCACCTTTAAATAATGTTATCAAAGATTATTACACTGACCAATCAGAATCAAGTATTCCACAGAAAAAGTGTAATAATCTTTGAAAACGTTAGTTAAAAAATTCAATTGATCAATGTTAGCTCAATATTATTAAATGTTGAAACTAACATTAACTGAGATTAATAAATGCTTTAAAAGTATTTAACTGTTAATGTTAACTGATAAATTAACTAATGTTTAGAGCCTTAATGTAAAGTGTTACATTTTCAATCAATATCTAGGACATGTTATAGTCCAGATTAAAATATATTGAATGTAATAAATGGCCTATTAAATTTTTGGCAATGTGATGGACACCAATGCGAATACAAACATCTTAATGACTGAAATAGAAAGGCTTGGTCCCAAATGGCACCCTAACCATTCGCGGTCTTCCTGGTCCGCACTTTCATGATGTAACACCGCTTTGACTGTCAGGAAGAAGTCTGCTGTGGAGCTCGCATCAGTGCAGGCTCGGCAAAAGTGTGCATCAAAGGTGCATATCGACCACAAAAGTGCGTATGAAGTGTGCCATTTGGGACAGGGCCAAATTAACAGGACTCCTTTGTTTAAGTGGTTACTGGGGTAACAGCTGCATTTCTGTTGTTCCATAAGCACCATCTGCTGTCAGAGAGTGAATGTGCATTTTCATTCAGTGCGTCTCCTTGTCTTGCCTTACTTGCCCGCCATGTTGCTCATGTTGGGCTTGTTTACATCAGTGCGTGCAACTTCTTTGATGCAGCATACAAGCAGTATTTTACATTTTAACCGGTTGAAAGTATTCTTAAAATCCATTGTAAAGAATCTGAATAAGTAATTCTTCATGGTATTTTAAAGTGCCCATGATAACTATACTGCATGTTCATTATTGAGATATCATATTTCCGTTTGTCAGCCCATGTCTAACCTCCATGAATTGTGAAATCCTCTACAGGTACTGATGACGCCACTAGTCCGATGTTGGTCAGATCCTCCTCTGGCAGACCGGTGGACGGGTAGCTCATGCTCTTGGGCTGGCCATCCAGAGTAAAAAAACCTGCGCACAAAACACAATGAATATGCTCTTATATCTACATGAAGCAGCAACAAAATGCAGGCATTTTTTTTCCCGACTATCAACAAATTCTAGTACATATTGCAACTCATTCTGAACCTCCCACTTGGTGACTGAAAGATGTAACCAAAGATAAATGTGTAAAGATATTATTTCTCTTTTTAAGTTTTAATAAATAACTTAAGGCCGGGATAAAATGGAAATTCAAACTTATTTTGTAAATTCATATTATAAATCTTATTGTGCAGGAATCATCTGTGTTTGAATCATGAAATCAAGGTAAAAATATATAGTAAATAAAAAAATTAAATTCTTAATTCAGTAATATATGTGTTCATTCACACCTGGCCAGGGGGAGTCCAGCCAGTGCTTGATGTGGAGGATCTTCTCATCCTTTGAGCGAGCATGAGCTTCCTCACAAATTTTGTCATACTTGGCAATCTCTTCCTATGGATAGAGATGAGAAAAACTTTATATGGACCGCTGAAGATACTGGGCAGCAACTTGTATCTGGGCAAAACTGACTGACCTCATACTCTTGACGTGAGACAGCACCTTCGGCGATGAGCTTCTCAGCATATTTCTGAAGAACTCCTTTCTGCTTCTTGATCTGTTTGTACATCAGTGGCTGGGTGAACATCGGCTCATCCATCTCGTTGTGGCCCATCCGGCGATAACATACCTAATGGAAAGAAGTCATTTGCCTTACTGACGTCACAAACTTCCAAAACATGACAATAAATGATAAAAGTGTAAATAAAAGACATAAAAAAAACACTCTCTCACCAGATCCACCACCACATCTTTGTGGAATGTGGCTCTCCACTCTGCGGCCACATTGCACACGTACATCACAGCTTCAGGATCGTCTGCGTTGACATGGAATATGGGGGCATTGACCACACGGGCAACATCAGTGGGATACGGCGAGGAACGTGCCATACGAGGATCTGTGGTGAAACCAATCTGAGAAAGAGAAGCAGAGGTGCATTAAGAGGATATTTGGTGGGGGATGTTACATCACACACGGAAATGTTTGTGCACAAATACCTGGTTGTTGACAACCACATGCACAGTGCCATGTGTGGTGTAGGAGGGCAGATCGCTCAGATGGAAGGTTTCATAGACAATGCCTTGACCTGCAAATGCAGCGTCACCATGGATGTGAATAGACATCACCTGAAAACAAAAACACAGCGGTGTGTTCGATCTGAGCTCATCATAACTGATCCATTTACAATATATCCTAAAAGTACAAAGGATGTTTAGATATTAAAATTCTCATCAATACAGATTTATTGGTTATGTTATGGACAGATGTCTAAACTATTTTGTTCAAATAAAATACTAAAATCAATCGTTTAAGATCTACAAATGAATTTAGGCATTAAAGGGTTAGTTCACCCAAAAATGAAAATTCTGTGAGTATTTACTCACCCTCATGTTGTTCCAAACCTCTATGTGTTTATTTGTTCTGCTATACACAAAGGAAGGTATTTGGAAGAATGTTTTAATCAATCAAACAGATCTCCTTCCCCATTGACTACCATAGTAGGAAAAATACATACTATGGTAGTCAATGGGGAATGAGATCTGTTTGATTAAAACATTCTTCCAAATATCTTCCTTTGTGTTCAGCAGAACAAATAAACACATAGAGGTTAGGAACAACATGAGGGTGAGTAAATACCGACAGAATGTTCATTTTTGGGTGAACTAACCCTTTAATCCCCATTTAATCCCACCAGTCACAATTGTGACCGCAACTTTTTTCTTATTTCTGGAAGCTCTAAAAATGTTATATTGACTTTTGACAAGAAATTCAACTTTTAAATGACAATAGATTGTCTTGATTAAAATCAATTAATGTCATGTGCCTAGTGTGAAAGGTCACATGATCAGATCAGTTCACTTCCTGCTTGAACATCTAGAAGATGATGTCTTCCTCAGACTATTACAAACATAGATATCTATATAAAGGCTAGATATGTCGTCCACGCTGCTGGCCAATGGAGGTCGACGTCTGCACCTGGCGGCCATCTTGTCACAGGTAGCTCGCTCACTCATTACATTGTGTTAATGGTACATGTACTATTCAAATGACCATAACTTGCTCAATTTTCTACCGATTTTCAAACGTTTTGTTTTGTTATAAACGTCAGAGATGCAGTTATGACCCTGCATACCAGGGCTCGAGACTAACGACGAAATGCGTTTAGGACGAAAATAAATATTCTCTAGGACGCCTACAGGACGAAAGACATTTTGTATGTGTGTGTTCACAGCAGGGCTGCCTACTTTTGAGTTTAGTTTGGCGTGAGACTTCATTGGCAAAATATAACGCTAGAGACCTTCATGTTAGTTTATACATTTTACATCTCATGTTCGGTAAAAGGCAGATTCGAACTCAGGTCCAAGCGCAGCATCAAAAACTACAGGCTCTACAATCTACGTACGACAGGCTCTACAGTGTCGTAGATTGTAGAGCCTGTAGTTTTTGATGCTGCGCTTGGACCTGAGTTCGAATCTGCCTTTTACCGAACATGAGATGTAAAATGTATAAACTAACATGAAGGTCTCTAGCGTTATATTTTGCCAATGAACTAAAAAACGAAACTATGATTTCATAAAACAACACAAGACTTTAAGAATAGACAGTCTGTTTGTGCTGGGTGTTTTTAGAGAAACGTGTGCACTTTGCTCACGCGAACCATAGACTGTAAAAAAAGATGGACGACGCCCCCTCGCTCTTTTCCATCAGAGAGAACTGAGGCCGCCAGTGTCTCGATATGGCGCTGACATCTCGAACTTGAGTCTGCGCACTTGCGTGTTTGGGGACCAGTCATGCGCAGTCGTGAGCAGGAAGTAAAGCCGCGAAATCAAGGCCCCGCCCTCATTCTCGCTGAATCAAACGCAAGCACACGCCCCGCACTTTCATTAAGCTGCCTCTGTCTGCTTCTTTCCTGTCCAATGATGTCTGCCGATTGCAGAACCTTGTTAAAATAAGGTAAATACAACTACTAACCACATAATCAACATTATTAAAAAACGTTCGCTGGTGCTTCAGTGACTACCTCGCACAGAGAACCTGTCAATCACAGCTGTCAATCATGATGTCAGAGCACCGTTATTTTATCATCACATAACTAACTAAAAACAAACTTATTTTAAAAACGAACACTTGAAATTACATAAACGTGATATAAACTACAGTAAATGACAGAAACTATCTTTGGAAAAAGGATATGTGAAGTGTAATTTAATTGTTTAGTTGGTCTCGCGTCCCATTGAATAACATGGGGAGGCGGGGATTATGAGCTATACTAGGTCCAGTCACAGGGGGGCGATCGAGACGTTTTGGCTTCGCTTTTGAGGGCAGGTGCGGCACGCTTGACGCGAACACGGAGCAGTTTTTCCTGTGAGCAAGACTGGAAAACCCGTAGTGGATGTAATCGGAGTGATAACAGAACGCTTAGAGTGTAGAGAGGAACTGGCTTTGACTCCAGTCCTGGTTTTGCGTCCGCGCCGTTAGGAACTGAAGATCTGTTTCGCATGCATGATCGCTCTAGACTAGATTAGAGGTTATTTTAACTAATTTGCGGTAAAACTAGTCGATCACGAGTGGCTCAACTGGTGGATTTATAGATAAACGTATCTTTCAGGTATTTTGCCGACTGGCTTGACACTTTAGCGTGAGAAATCGGGGGTGTGGCGTGAGAGCGTGAGAATTGGCTCAATTGCGTGAGTCTCACGCTCAATGCGTGAGAGTTGGCAGCCCTGGTTCACAGGGCTTGAATTTCGGTGCGAGTATTGCACATAATTCTAATCATTCCTGCAGGTCTCCTATTTATAATGCGGGATATTTCCGTTACCCGTAATCGTAATGCACGTGAGTGTTCAGCGGTGCCGCGTCTTCTCTTCTCTCAAAATGTGTTGTGGAAGGCAAGCATCAAGCGCTGCCGCGATAATACACACTCGCGTTCAGGAGTGGGACATGACGGAATATTCACTTTCACAATCGGGCCAGCAGTGCATCGTGAATGAAGTTTACCATTTGCACGTCTTTTTAGTCTTACCAGTTTAAACATTCAGGCGATTTTAAACTGATCAGTGCTCGCGCGCTCTCTGGGATGACAATGCGCACATTCATAGAAAATCCGCCTCAAGAACAGCTGGCCAGTAACAAAACTTATTTTTCACGGATTTTTTCACGGATTATATTGCTTTAAAGAGGCTACATGCGATTTCCTGAAATTTAAACTCGCGACTGACACCTGTGGGCAAAAAACAGAACTGCTCTTCCTTTCTGCTCGTTCTCTCAGCACGCGCTCGTACGTGCACTCTTAACAAGTCATCTGGAGCAAGGAGGTCAACATTATGTTTACAGATGTAAGACCAGTTAAATACATATATTGTTTGAGATAAGAGTTCTGTTTGTGAGTGTAGGCTACTTGCTGACTAGCAGTTGTGGGCTGGCAGAGTGATCTGACTGAGGGTTTTCACCGACGTCACGTTCTGGGCGGTAACCCGGATGAGCGGCCATTATGGAGGCACTCGGATGTAAACAACAGCATCGACTGCACTGTTAATGTACGACTGAACTCATTGTTACAAAAAAAAATCCGTGGTAGATGCGAACTCATATAGAGAAGGACCTTATTCATTTGCATAAAGATGGGCATCGGCCAGCTTTTTGACGTGCTGCATTTTTTCAAATGTAGCGCCGCCTGGATGCTTAGTTTGCAGAATATACGTAACATGAACGCGCTTGACGTCACATCCGCAGACAGCGCGGGAAAATTCGGACCCGACAGAAAATAAGAAAAATAGGATACAGGCTTATAGGTGCACCCACTGTGAGCCGGCAAGGTGTCAGTATGCTCATCCGGAGATGTTTGAGTCATAAATGGTAAAATAAAAAGGCTATTGTTATGTTTATTTTGGGGAAAAAGTTGTATATAGCCTCTTTAACACGCAAAACTGTGTCAATTTCGGTCTTCGTGAGTATAATAGTCTAAACATAGTCGATTTAGTCTTTAATAAGCATAAAACTCATGCCAGCATAATGAACACAGAATCCGTGCCCTAGCTCTTAAAGAGACAGCACCTATATGTGTCGGTCATTAATTTTGTCGTCAAAACAACAAGTTTAAGGAATTCAAGTTAAAGGAATCAGGATTAATAGCCTATGTAGGCCTATTTAATTTATTCTGGATGAAAATAATATCCAGTGTTTCCATCTGATTACTTTATTCAGTTTGTCTGTCTATGAATATAGTGTTAGACCAAAAACTTTTCTCTTTATTTGTCTTTATTTATATCTTTATTCTATTGTATTTATTTTTACAACTTTTTTAATTTAATTGAACAATTTAAATCAAGCTTCGAGTTGTGTAAATTTCCCCATTGTAAAAATGCAATGAGCGCAAACATTCAGGCAAGATAAATAATAATTTTGTTTGGCAAAAATTAAGGTATTTTTAAGTCACAGTAGTTAAATCTGTATCTGTATTGCATGTTCAAATTTTAAAATCATTCAAATTAACTGCTTAATAGATTTTTTTTTTTCCTCTGGAAGTATGTAGGTTTGGAAACTCTAAATTAATGCATTACAGTTGAACTAAACCCATTATATTTTAGTCATCTGAATTGTTTTAGTTAACTAACAGCTATGGATGATAACAAAGTACAGAAACAACATTTTTATTTTGGGACGGTTGACATTCACTTTAGGACGGTTCAAATTGTTATTCAGGACGGTTCCAGGACGGAGGTGAAAAAAGTTAGTCTGGGGCCCTGCTGCATACTTATGAATAAAAAGTGTATAAATAAATAATCATCCAGATAATTATAGCCACGTTAATAACGTTTGTAAGAAACCAAGCCATTTGTAAATCCGTCAAGATTTCCACGAGATAAGAGTATTTGTGTTCGTGCTAGTCTCAGCCTCAGACGTCACGCCCACGGAACGTTGGCTAAACGTCTGATGCATATCCACACTTAACTGGAAACACTTCAGGAATGTCGAAGTCATCATCTGATTGGTTGAATTTTATCGGATTTCCGGGGGGCGTCAGTGTCCCGTTTATTTTCAGTCCGCCGGGAAACAAAGCGCAGACGTGTGACATAATTTACATTCGCAGCCTGACTCATGTGAGTATTCAATGTGCGGCGGCTCACTCACAGCAACAGCTGGCTGATTTGAATGAGACGACCCGGTTAATGGGGAGCGCTTTATGAACATTTGTGATGCGCGAGCAACGCTGTGTGTCTGTTAAGAGTGAGCACTCGTGAGCGGGCACGTGATTTACACACATACAGTAACGTGATTTATACGTGGTTGAACTGGCTGTGTGACAAAGCGGGCATAAGATGGACATGAGCGTGGGTTCGTGGGCGAAATTAATAACGCAGAGCGTTGTTAACCAATTGATCCATATAAGGCGCTCCGGTGACTGCTGCTGACTTGTTGCACGCCGGTATGTTGTTGTGGGGACATTTCCGCGCACCGAAACGTGACGCTGAACGAAACGAACTGTAATTGGTTGTTTGACATGTCGGTCAAACGGCCTTATCGGCGGGCCTTGGCCAAAGAAAGCTGCTATGAATTCCAGACCTTCAGCCGTCAGTCTGAAGGTCTGGCTACGCGAGACTATGTTCGTGCTGACCATTCATCTTACATCAGCTTGTCTGTGACAAGATGGCCGCTGGTGATGACGATGGAAACTCCGCCGTAACACATCTAGCCTTTATAAACATATCTATGATTGCAAAAAGTAGTATATAAAACATCTTAATTTACAGATAGAACTATCATATTTTGTACATATATTCTTTAAAGGGTCTACTACTGATATATTTTGAGAATTATACTCATGCATATATATTGTGCTCGTAAGACTTGTAAATTTGTTTACGGTCACAATTGTGACCAGTAGTATAACACAGTGCTTCAATTGAAAACACAGGTATTGCCTGGTATTGGGAGGTATTGGCAATCCTACTCTGAATATGCCACATCTGTGAGGAGGATGGATGATCTTAGCAAAAGAGAAGTGCTCACTAACATAGATTTAGACAGAATTGTGAACAATATTTGAGAGAAATATGCCTTTTGTGTACATAGATAAGGTCTTAGATCTGTGAGTTCAGCTCATGAAAAATTGGGGCAAAAACAAAAGTATTGCGTTTGTAATTTCGTTCAATGTTGTTATCAGTATCCCAGAAACGGTCAATGTGTTGGACCTTCTTGACGTGCGTGATCAGATCGGCTAATAATATTTTTTGGTATCGGGTCGTTTCTTAAAAAATGGTATCGATGCATCCCTATCCGTCAATAAAGTCTGAAGCAAGACACAAGCCCGTAGCAACGCGTTATGGCTGTCTGATGGGAGATGACATAAATAAACAGGAATTTTAATTTATTTTATAACCATTTTGAACACATTGTCATATTACCCAGTAATAGATGTTGAAAATTCAAAAAAAAAAATGTTTTTAAAAGTTTTTTTAAATTTTTTTTTATAATATTTTACAATATTTTTTAAATTAAATAAATGCAGCCTTGGGGTGCATGAGATAATAATCTTACCTACCCCAAACTTTTGAATGGTAAAGTATATGACCGCATTATCACACAAGTCGCACTAGTTTGATGCAGTTTACATCTCACCCGATTGCCATCTGTGTCTCCACAGTAGAACTGATCTGCCTTAGTCTTGCCCTGCACCACCGGGTTCACCGCTTCTAGATGGGAAGGGTTGGCCACCAATGACAAGGTAATATTCCTATCAGTCACACGATTTATCCTCCTGTGGTACATGCCCAAGTGGTACTTGACATCTCCTGAACCCTGTTACAGGAACCGACACAATCATCAGAACAGACATACTATAAGTTCATGAGATTCCAACAAAGTGTATATAGACAAAAACGTCACTGACCTCATCAGCAGCTTCCAATTTAGAGTCAAACTGACAGAAAATCTGCTCCAGTTCCTTACGGATTACATTGGCAAGCACATTCAGACGTCCTCTACAGTGACAGACAGAAAGAGAGTTTATAATTGATTCCATAAATCACCAGAAAAGCATATAGCCACTGTAAAATCAGATATTTTCCATTTTCCCCCTCTATAAATTAGTATTTCTTCCTCTACCTGTGAGGCATTCCCATGATGACGGCATCTACTCCGTTCTTGCTGGATCTATCAATGATGGTTTTGAGCGCAGGGATCAGACTCTCACAGCCCTCCAGCCCAAAGCGCTTCTCAGATGACCATTTCCTTTGCAGGAACTCCTCAAACCTGAAATAAACATAAAATATGGGTTGCAACATCTTTTTAAAGGCACCATGAAATTAAAATTGTGCCCTCGTATTCTTTAATCAATATAATTTCCCCTCTCTCTTGCAGTGACATCATAATTGCGGTAGTAGCCAGATAGTAGGTCTGGACATGTCTGAAATAATATTTGATCACCAAAATGATTTTATATGAAAAAAAAAAAAACATAGTTCAAACTTATTTTTGATAATCCATTTTAAAACAAAAATAAATTGTAAAACTGGAATGTATTTTTTAAATGTGGTCGGCATTTGGTGGGTTGCATGATGCTTGAGATCCAATGCTCCGTGGAAGTTACCCAACTATCACTGTGACGTTTCAAAAAATTATAAAGAGATCGTAAAACTAATCCATATAAATCGAATGATTTAATCCAAATTTTCTGAAGAGACACGGTCGCGTTGTGATTGAATTGAGGCCTTTATTAAGATATAAACATTGATCAGTGAACATTAACAGAAGCTTAACCGAATCTGCTTGATGCGCGAGAACAAACCTCCTGCTCAAACGTGCTGCGTAACACGTGAGAATAAATATTTTTGGTTCTTGCGGAAGTTCAAACATGCTGCTTAACACACAAGAATGAAACTCATTGGTTCTCACACATCAAGGGAACACACTTGAGCTTTTGGAAGACCATCAAAGCGCATCTTTTCACGTTTAAAGTGTTCCACACGTCTCCGGGGGTTAATAAAAGAATTCTGAAGTGAAGCGATGCATTTGTGTAAGAAAAATATCCATATTTCAAACTTTGACAAAAATAACTAGCTTTCGGCAGATGGCTGTACACATCAATTTATGCCAAAAGAGTAACCCTGAACCTGACGCACAGTGTAATGACGGCAATTGACGCCTCTCAAGGTTCAAACAAACAGGTATGGGCAACCACGTTCATCATTATGTTGTGCGTCAAGTTCAAGGGAAGTTGTTCAGTTGGATTGTATTCATCTGAAAGAAGAATGTCATAGGATGTCAATGTCACCTAGGATGGCTTCAGGGTAAGTAAATCATGGGCTATTTTTCCTTTTTGGGTGAACCATCCCTTTAACTGTGAACTGTTTCTTTCGGACATGTCCAACATACTGAGAACAAATGAGCTGGTGATACGGAGCATGCGAACAGTATACATATTATGACTATAACAGCACTGTCTGAACCCAACAGACAACTGATGCTGTGCTGACAGTATAAGGACGGGTGAACCAAGGACTTGAATGAATTTGGTGAAATGCAAGTTTATTTAAGAATAACAATTAAAACACTCTGGGATATGCATAGTAACTAGTTATATTAAACAACATTTTTATTAAAACATGCAACAACTGTTCAGTCAAAACATGTAAATGAATTTTACTATTGACTATTGTGTATGCAAGTTCTATAGTATTTAAAGTTTTTATGAGCTGGATCATGTTTCTGTTAAAAGTTGATGAGGACTAGTTTATTCAGTTTATATATTTAAGTATCCACGTTTGTACATCAGTGCCTGTATTGGGTGCTTTAGTTGCAAAACTTAAAATGTAAGAAACTTTTCAAAGATAATAAAAAAAAATGATGATGATTATTTAACTGAAGTTAAGATTACAAATGACTTTATTTGAATGTGTTTGAGTGCATTTTCATCAGATGATAGAACTGACACATACATTTTGCGGTGATAACTGGTGATCGTTTCTGTGCAGATTTTGCTCATCTCAAAAATTTAGCATTTATTTATAGCATTTATAAACCTACAATAACACAGGTGAATACATCAGTATTCATCAAGACTTCAAATTAAAGTTTAAACCCTCGATCTGGGTTTGCATGATTTGATGTTCACATGTTCTTGTTCCAGAAATTACAGCAACTGTGGCATTTTGTTTGAAAATAAGTGGCCAAAATGGACATTTGAATTAAATGATGTTTGGCCAATATTAAACAAGGATTTGATCATGCTGTAAAGTGTAACAACAACAATCACCCTGATTGGTGCCCTCTGAAGGCATTTGTTATAATAAATAATTGTACATAAGTTGATTGTTAAAATACATAATATTACAAACAGTGTTGTTCAATAAAACCATAAAATTACTTTCTTTAATTACTTTGTGTAAACCTATTGCCTCATTGTTATTACATATGTATAAAGTAATTTTAAAGGTATTCACACCATTCTATTTGTATTACCACCAAAAAATATGATCAGATTACTCAATTGTCAAAAGAATTGACAAATTACTCGACCAAAATAATTGATAGCGACAGCCCTAGATTAGATAAATGATGAGTAAAATGCATCTGCATTGTTCTGTCTAAAAAAAAAGAATATTTTCACAGTCATATTTTGTCATTGAATATTTATGCCCACTGAAATGCCTTGAAACATACAGCATTATTCAATGTGTTGACAATTTGCACTGAAACAGGAAGACAGGGCAGGACATATCAAACAGCTCCTCCCCTTTTTAAAAATAGCCAATAGCATTTAGTTTATCTCACAGCTAGGTCAGAGCTGTCCGATATGTTTTCTGGTATGTGCTGACTAGCATATATGATATTCTCTGTGCTATTGTGTCTCTGGAACAAAGCAGACTGTGTGCACACTGCGGTGGCTCACGAGGCACTAAGTGAAACCAGACTTTATTTGCCCCAATGTAAAGCATATTTACTGTCTTAATCATTCCCTATCCTTGTTATAGTTCCATTCACCTTGTAGAAAATAGTAAATGTGTGAACAAGTGACCAATTTCAGCCGCAGCTTCAGCGTCAATTTGTAGTGTAGGTGCTTTAGATTCTAGAGAGCATTTGATTGAACAGGAAATCTGTTGAGAAGCTGAAGTGCAGAGTGATGTCTTCAAAATAATTCATCCAGATTGGTGGAAGAGAGACTAAGTTTTGAATGCTTATACAGGGATTAAATTGAAAAAAACATTTTTTTTTTTTCAGGCCAAGTCACATTCCTTTAAAGAGTACCTATTATGGCATTTAAAATGTTCCTAATATTGTTCTGGGAGTCCCCAACAACAATTTTACAAGCATGCAATGACAAAAAACACTTTTGTTGTCTTATAATATGCATTTATTTTTACCTGAATTGCCCACCGACTCCCATATGAATCGTTTTAGCGAGTCCTTTGTCCAAAACCCGCCTTTGCGTGACGCTAATCTGCGGTGATTGGTCAGATGACCTAGTCAGTTGTGATTGGTATTCTCTGTGCAGAAAAACGGAACTCCTATTACCTTAAATGGGTTCTCAACTCCAGTCCTCGCGACCCACTGCTCTGCATATTGTGTATGTCTCCCTCATTTAACACACCTCAGATCCTCAGCTCGTTAGGATAGAGCCGGCTCGCGAATCCATACTTTATAGCGTTTAGGTTTGTGAAGCAATTATCTTCAAAATGACGCGAACACAGAACAAGGTTTGGGCTATATTTGTGTGGTATAGCAGTACTTGTATATATGAACTGCAGCCACTTAGTCTTCAAATACTCCTCACTTGGCAGGTTAAAAAAGTTCGCTTTTGTGTCGTACTTCAAAACACAGCGTCTCGTCGACATGATTGTTTTCTGAAGCCCAGATCTCAAAAAACGACAGAGTCCAAAAAGGTGCGGTGGGTCCAAATCTCCATGCTCTCAGACCTCCCTGGCCAGCCCAGGCAGGGTGGCCCGTCCTGGGCCAGTTTCAGATTTGCCCGCCACCCCTGGAGCTCCGGTTTTCCCTAGGGTCTCCGAGCGCAATAAGTGGGCGTTTCTTATTCAAATAACTTGTCAAGTTGACGTCAACCAGACAAAGGAAAAGCATCGTTTTTCGAACGATTCATATCAGCAACTCAGAGTCGACTCTTGTTTTTGAGAGACAATAACTTTGTATACGATGAACTTTTCATGTTTAAAACTTTGCAGGATGTTTTCGTTCACTTAGATCTATGTTAAACACTACATGAAGGGCAATTTTCAAAAACCCAAAATAGGTACCCTTTAAAGGTGCCCTCCGGGATAAAAAATCAAATCATACACCATATTCCATACCAGATGGAGGCAATATACCTCCAGAAATACCTCCGCGGCCACGCGCACTCTCATGTCTTCAAACAACACAGTTGTGTGTTGCTCTGTCTCCCTCACGCATATTAATCAAATCAACTGACACGATAGTAAAAGGTTGGAAGACCAGTTTCACGTGGATCATTTGGAGATTTTTAGAGATTAGAGACTAAATGAACAACATCTCAATACTAAATTATAAAGGCCATCTCATAGACAAGCCGGTGCATTTCGACGATATGGGAAAATAAAAACGCCCAGGCTATTATTTCTAGTTTTATGGTATTCGTTTTGTTCATATTAGATTTTTATCATTAGTTTGAATTAATTTGACAGACAGCATTCCCTGATGTGGACCAAGCTAGCGCCTTTCAGAGCTGCCAACTCTCACAAATTCACCGTGAGACACACAACTGATACTTTTCACACACTCTCACGCCACACATCCATTTTGTCATGCACAGAAAAGGACACGGAGAGAGATCTCAGCTCTCAGATTCTGTTAATTTTATTACGCAATTCAAACAATAAATGCAGTTTTGGCACTTGTAAATGTTACACGACAGATCCCTAGCGCACGTGAATCGATCATCTCTACTACTAGCTAATGGTAAAAGAACACGAACGCTGTTGAAAGTAGTGCTGTGTTTCGATTCAAATTTCAAGAATCGATTCGAATTCTGATTCTCAAGATCTTGAATCGATTATCATTGTTTGATTCGATCCGATCTTCGATATTTGTTTTTGAAAAAAACATTTTTTCCAGCTGTTACCTGAATTGCAGGACTGTAGTTATGCAATATATTGATAATTGCATAACTACAGTCCTGTAATAATTTCTTATAGACATTCAACTGCAAATTAATGTAGTAGCCTATTGATTGTTGTAAAGAACAATCCCCCTTCCGTGTTGATACAACTGCTTTCACTAACTTGCACTGGTGTAGACGACAGAGGACACAGAGGTATATCAGCAGGAGGATTGTAAGTAACCACAGGAACCGTGATATTAACGTTTTTTTATAAGGCTATACCCTTCTTGTTTTGAACTTCATGCATGTGTATTGAATGTTAGACAAGTTCATAATGATAACGAGACTGTTTATCGTGGTGATGTGTAGCCTACAGAGGCTTCGCACAGACAGTGAATGAAAGAGATCGGCAGAGCGCGTGTGATTACCTGCTTCTGTCTTTGAAGTCATATGTATTCGCGGAAAGCTTGTCGTGCCGTGTCAAAGGAACGCGAAATAGTTGTCGAATCATCCTTTTAACGTTACGGGTATTTACCATAAATGCGCGTCAGCAGCGCCAGCGCTGATCAGCATACCACAGCACGAGGAAACCGTGGGGAAATAAAATCAGTGAGTTACGCATTGAATCAATGCCATTTGCCCATGCGACGCATTGCTGCTCGGCTGCATAGACAGCTCAGCTGAGCCTTACGTGGAACTCAAAGTTAAAAATAATTAACACCTTGAAGTTGTTTCATTACATCTATTTTAATGAATCTGCTTTTTTGAACGTGTTCGTTGAATGAACGGTTTAATGAATCAAAGTCCATTGTCGTAACAATGAGCGCGCTGAGTGAAAGCTTTCAATGTGCACATAGGGATCACTCGCGGCAAGTTAAAGTTCACGGCGAAAATGTAGGCCTATTAATAAATCGATTCTCTGAGCTACGGATCGATCTTTAGAAATTAATATGAAAATCGATTCAGAATTGGTGAATCGATTTTTTCAACACAGCACTAGTTGAAAGATACAGAATGTTATAACTTACCAAAATGTATTCCTCATGCATAATATTGACCAATCATTTTTTTTTAACTCATCCCTGAACTGAAATGTAGTAGTGGGCTGTATTTTCTACACGACTGACATCAGGTTCAAGTACACACAAGCCAGTCCCTCAAGGAGTTCACAATTTTTTTTTTTGTGATTTTTGCGATCAAAATGACTGATTTTGTGGTAGTAATTTCCAAAAATTTGTGAAAAAATTTGCGATTTATATATAACATTTACCATAATAGTATTCAGTCCTTCCAGAAAAACGCAGAGTTTTTTTGTTGCGGGCAAAAATCCTTGATTACACGGCCCGTTTTCTTTAAAAATGCGATGGAATATGCGGGATATTTATATACTTTTATGCAATGAAATTGCAGGAATTTGCAAAAATTGCGGGAACTTGCAAAAATTGCGGTTTGATGAAAAAGAGAAAAAAAGTGATTCCCCCAACATCCTGTTCTCACTAGGCTAATGTAAGAGTCATTTCTTTTTACTTCATTTTATAAGCAAGCATACTACATCATAGAAAGTGCTGGGAATATTTAATTTCTCATCTTGTTTTATTTCAGAGTGTAATGAGTGTAAATAAGGTGTGGCCCCTTTAAGAGCTGCGCGCTCCCTGTTGAACTCTCTGCAGTGTTACATGTGCGCCTCAAACACCCCATGTGTGCGGGTAATTTCTGTTTGATGCTACTTCTTTCATCTTATGTTGTTTATTAAGTAACAATGTAACGGTAAAATGTGTGACAGACAGTTATACGAGTTCGATTTGTGAGATGTCAATTGCCTCCGTGAGTCTGTCTGGCCTCTGCAATGGGCTCTATGCATGGCGGTATTTCCGGTAAAGGTGTAGGGATGCTCGATAACTTCAGCCGACCATAGAGTCCAATGCAATAGCGAGAATTTATATTGAATTTTATACTCCATGGTTATACTAATGAAACGTTAGTCACAAAAACAGATAAAACAGACACCCCTCGTTGTGTTTATGCTTCTTTTTAAAATTATATTAAATAAACATAACTATATATAAAATTACATCTAAACGTATGTACGTTTCGTTTCAAAGACGGGAGGACAGTAAATATTGAAGACTCTGCCATAATCCCGTTTTCTCCGGTTTTCCTCCGCTTTAATCTACACAACCGGAAATGGACGAGCATCCTTGCGTCAAATGCGGAACTTATGCGTGCATATAGGGCATTTCAGAATGTTTGTAAACAATAGGCACCGCGATACTTCCGGGTGGCAGAACGCGAGCGGCTTCTATTGACTAACTGAAGAGATCCAGCCGGCAACTGAACATTTACATAATTAAAATCATTTTTGTTGATCAAAGTTGAAATGATGGTGAAAGTTGTGTTTGGGGTTGCGCCACCAGATATACAGCAAAAGATGTAGGTTTTTTATCGATTTCCTTCAGAAAAAAGTAAATCTATCCAGCGGAACCTGTGGGTGACGAGGTTAAAGCGAGTGGACGTCGTCAAAAGTGCATGTCGTCTTCTAATTATGAGCCTGAGCCCGATTTAAACCCAAACATTTTTAATACGTGGGTCGTTATATAACTGACGTTCACAAATAACTTAGTTAATTTCTATTACTTTCTATGTTACTTTCTTTTGAGCGGTGAGTAAATGCTTCTTCATCGTAAATGCTTCTGATTAGCCATTGCGTTCAATAAATCAACACATAGGTCTGTGATTGGCTATCGCTCATCGCTGCAGTCATGCTATAAAAAGAAACTGCCATGTAAATCATTTCTATTTTGTTTTAGTTGTTCTTGTTGCTTTTCTGCAACAGATGAATACAAATGTATTAGTTTTTATTTGTTTTATTCATAGATATTTCTAGTTTGCGGGAGTCCTGCGAATCGTTTTATTCTCCCGCAATCCGCACACACAGAGTGAATGCATTACCGCTCGCACTCGGCCATCAGATCTCGCATTACCGCTCGCACGCGCCGCGGTCTAGTGCGTTGAGAGTGCACGTCTCTAGATCAAAAAATCTAAGCTCTAATGATCATGTTAACTATGTCTGAATTTCCACCACGTCTGTTTTTGAATCAACTGTTGAAATGTAGATTTGGCTACTGCCGACAGTGTGTCTCCCTGCAAGCAATTTAATAGTGTTGCCATAGGGACGCTACAGCTTTTGCCACCCGGAAGAACGTCTGCTATTGTTGTGACGTCGTGGTGAATTGTCGTATAGCCACTGTGAGCTATCCCGTGGCGTAATTGCGTCACTTCATAACGTTCCCATGGAAACGGGAAAATGGCTGCTCTTGTGTGAAGCAAACGCAATATTTTTCAACTTTTTGCTAAGATACATGTGATTTATTTTGCAATGAAAATGCGAGGATTATGAAATTATGAAATATTTTGCACGGAAATCGGCAATTTATGCGGCGAAAGTGCGGCGTATTTGAATAAATGCGGCCCCCGCATAAATATGCGGACTTTGGCTGATTTTGCATTGAATTCAGCGATCGCATAATCGCGTTTTTCTGGAGGGACTGACAAGCCGCGCGAGTTACTCGTCTATTAAAGCCCCGTTCACACCGCCAGCGACACGCAGCGACAAAGCGACAAGATCCCATTCATTTCAATGGAGCGCTGGCGACATCCGGCGACACGAGCGACAGTGACCGTTGGCGACAGAATGTGGGCGTGTCAAGCGACAAGAGACAAGCGACAAAAGTTGAGAATTTTCAACTTTATGCAAATGAGAAGCGATTTTCGCGAGCGACAACCAATAGGAAAGAAGACTTTCAGTGGAGCTCAGCTCACGTCACCGTCTCGAGTGCAGGCAAGACAGAAAGAAAGAGTTTGAGGACGATTTCACTGTTTTATATGATTTGACTGTAACCACATAACATGGATAATAAAATGATGCATGGAAAAGAAACTGTCGACAGTCTCAGTGAGTTTAATTCATACATTTAACGTTATAGTTCGTGTGTTGTAATTTTATGATGCACGTTTAGCACTGCTGCAGTTCATTTTACAATTTCCCCTGCATTACATTGACTATTAGGGACAAGAAAAATGATTATTTGTCAAATTCGAATGACGTTTTTATAATTTGTGACAGAGTGAGTTTAATTTGTTCATTCGATCGATCGTTGATCTAGTAAATGATTTAATCCACTAAACACAGCTGTGGAGATATAAAAACACTCTCCCAAAAGCATATGGTTTCTTTTTAGCCTTAAAAGTCATTTATTCCCAGTCAAATTAAAATTATATATCACTTTTCATGGTCTTTTGCATAGATATGGCCAGACGTGCAGTCTACCAATAACATCAGAGCGACAGCACAACGAACGCCCACAAGCGACATCACAGTACAGAGCCTAGCGGCACACAGCGACAGAATCGCTGGCGGTGTGAACGGGGCTTAACTCGTCTAGATGTTACAGACCAGATGACTAAGTCAAAGTCCAAAACACACCCTTTGTTGCCCAAACTTAACTAATATGCACAGTGTGGAACATTATATAGAAACCGTGTCTATTCCTCGTTTAGTGAAGCCAAACAATAAATGTAGTGCAGGATCTAGCAAAAATCTTATTGTAATTAAACCAGAAAATCTAAATATCAGTGAACAAAAACAATCTCTAAAGTTAGGTCTTCTAAACATTAGATCGCTCACACCTAAGGCGGTTATTGTAAATGAAATGGTCACAGATAATAATTTCGATGTTCTGTGCCTTACTGAAACCTGGCTTAAACCAAATGAATATTTCGGTCTAAATGAATCTACTCCGCCAGGATACTGTTATAAACATGAGCCCCGTCTGATCGGTCGTGGCGGCGGTGTTGCAACAATCTATAAAGATATTTTTAATGTTATTCAGAAAACAGGTCACAGGTTTGATTCATTTGAAGTACTTGTGCTAAATGTTACGCTCTTAGATGTAAGAAGGAAATCCATATTATCTCTAGCCTTGGCTACTGTATATAGACCTCCAGGGCCATATGCTGATTTCCTAAAAGAGTTTGCAGACTTCCTCTCAGATCTATTGGTGAATGTCGATAAAGCAATAATTGTTGGAGATTTTAACATTCACGTAGATAATACAAATGATGCTTTAGGTGCTGCGTTTACAGACTTATTAAACTCCTTTGGGGTCAAACAAAACGTCAGTGGTCCAACTCATCGTCTAAATCATACACTAGATTTAATTATATCGTACGGAACCGATCCAACTGATATAGATATTATACCGCAAAGCGATGACGTCACTGATCATTACATGGTGACTTGCATAATACGCACTGCTGAAATATGTCATGTTGCGCCACGTTATAGACCAGGCAGAACAATCCTTCCAACCACTAGAGATAGATTCTCAAATTACCTTACCTGATCTATCTAAGCTGCTAAGTGAACCTAAACAAACAGATGAATTAGAGGAAATGACTAGCAGTTTGAGCACCATTTTCTCTAGTACATTAGATATTGTTGCACCAATTAGATTAAAAAAGGTTAGAGAGAAAACTAAAGCACCCTGATACAACAGTGATACGCATGCTATCAAGAGAGAAACCCGTAAGTTAGAGCGTAAATGGAAACAAACTAACTTAGAGGTCTTTAGAATCGCGTGGAAAGACAGTATGTCACGTTACAAAGAGGCTCTAAAAACAGCCAGGGCTGAACATCTCCGCAAACTAATCGAAAATAACCAAAATAACCCAAGGTTTTTATTTAACACCGTGGCTAGACTAACAAACAAACAGACATCACCAGAGCAAAATATACCGTTACAGTTTAGCAGTAATGATTTTATGAATTACTTCAACGAGAAAATAGAAAGCATCCGAAACACAATTATAAATGTACAATCCTCCATGGTGTCTTATGATTCAGCCGCAATTATGGCCCCTCTAGAACAACTACACTGCTTTACAATGATAGGACAGGAGGAGCTAAATAAACTTATTGCATCTAAACCAACAACATGTTTATTGGATCCAATACCCACTAAACTACTAAAAGAACTATTACCTGCAGTAGAAGAGCCTCTCCTCAATATTATTAACTCGTCTCTATCTCTAGGTCATGTTCCAAAAATATTTAAGCTGGCAGTAATAAAACCTCTCATTAAGAAACCGCAATTAGACCCAAAAAAGTTAGCGAATTACAGACCCATTTCAAATCTTCCATTTATGTCCAAAATACTAGAAAAAGTTGTGTCTGCTCAACTATGCTCTTTTTTGCAAGAAAATTATATATATGAAAAATTCCAGTCAGGATTCAGACCGCATCATAGCACTGAAACTGCGCTAGTTAAAATCACAAATGATTTACTTTTAGCTTCTGACCAAGGCTGTATCTCAATACTAGTCCTACTTGATCTCAGCGCTGCGTTCGACACTGTAGATCATAAAATACTCTTGGATCGACTACAAAACTACACTGGTGTTCAAGGACAGGCATTAAGCTGGTTCAGATCGTATTTATCGGACCGTTATCATTTTGTCTGTTTAAACGGGGAAAAATCAAAGATAACGTCAGTAGACTATGGAGTACCGCAAGGATCAGTTTTAGGCCCTCTGCTATTTTCAATATATATGCTGCCACTTGGTAATATCTGTTATGCCGACGACACTCAATTATATATTTCATCACGACCAGACGAAAACACTAACTCCTCTAAATTGACAGTGTCTCAAAGATGTAAAATGCTGGATGACGCGTAACTTCCTGCTATTAAATTCAGATAAAACGGAGGTATTACTTATTGGCCCAAAAAACCACTCACAAAATCTCTTACAACAAAACTTTAGTATAGACGGATGTCCTGTTACCCTATCCACTACAGTAAAAGACCTGGGTGTTATACTAGACCGCAACTTATCTTTCGAAAATCATGTTTCATATGTTACAAGGACAGCCTTTTTCCACCTTAGAAACATTGCTAAGCTACGTAACATGCTATCTCTCTCTGATGCAGAAAAGTTAGTTCATGCATTCATGACCTCGAGACTAGATTACTGTAATGCTTTATTAGCCGGTTGTCCTGCATCCTCAATAAACAAGCTACAGTTAGTCCAAAATGCAGCTGCTAGAGTTCTTACTAGGTCAAGAAAATATGATCATATAACACCAATTTTATCATCTCTGCACTGGTTACCTATTAAGTTCCGTATCAACTACAAAGTACTGCTACTGACCTATAAAGCCCTAAATGGTTTAGCTCCTATGTACTTAACGGACCTTCTCTCGCCCTACAATCCACCGCGTTCCTTAAGATCACTAAATTCAAGGCTTCTGGTCATTCCTAGGATATCTAAGTCCAGTAAAGGAGGGAGGGCGTTCTCGCATTTAGCTCCTAAACTCTGGAATAGCCTTCCCGATGTGGTCCGGGGCTCTGACTCGCTGACACAGTTTAAAACTAGATTAAAGACGCATCTCTTTAGTCAAGCATTCACATAATGCTTACCTTTCAGTCCTCTGTTACGCCATACGGAACCGTTTGCCACTGAAACTGCTTAACGCACCAGTGGGGCTCGACAGCCTTTTTAGACAAACGGGTCGGTCCGTATGGTTGGGTTGCGGAGAGTCTAGGATTGCAGAGTTTGTGAGATAGTGGTTTTCTAACACCGACACCCATACAATGGAAATTATTCTGAACATCAGCTATGCTAATTATCTCCCATCTGCCTTTCTGCTGTTATCTCGGGACGCTTGTCCCGAGAAAAATGGCGTTCGTCAGGTCCAGTCTTGTATCCAGCATCTCACGGGGGTTTCGGATGCCCCACCGCCTGTGATGAGAAGACCAACGCCTGTGAAGAGACGACTCACCGCCTGCGATATGTTATGGCGCTGTTTTATACATAAACAATATTTATATTTAATAGTTATTATGTTATGTCTAAAGTTATCCATTTTCCCCACTAGATGGCGCTGTTTGCTTTAGTTTTAGTTGAACTTAATTTTGGAAAAACTTTATTTGTTGTACTTCATAGTGACAATCACGCAAACTTCAGTAGCCATTTTCCAGTTATGCGCAGCAGAGATCGCGTGCTGTTTTCTCCGGATTCCAGTGTTGTTGTGTAAAGCCCCAGAGAAGCTTTGCTTGTAAGTTTATTTCATATAATTGTAATGTTTTATACTTCGTGTCTGTATCTTATTAAGATAGTATATTAGACGCACGTTAGCGGTTCCACGTGCTTTATACGGACATTTCAAAAGATCGCCATGTGATCTCATAACAATTACTTTGATTTAACGATGTTAATGTAAATTTGTGTAAGTAGTATTGTATTTTGGTTATTTATATTTTAATACGTTTTTTTGTATTTCTTTTCAGTTTCACAAAAATAATGTAACATTGAGAGAAACAACATGATTGCACTCAAGTAAAAAAGATAATTGACATCCTCTGAGTGGTCATTGAAGCCTCTTCATCACGTTACATAGTGTTTAGCTATCTGTATATGCATGCCCAACGTACACGCACGCAGAGGACAGAATAATAGTTATAAATAAACAATATGAATGTAAGCCAGAGGAGAACTGGCCCCGACTGAGCCTGGGTTCTCCCAAGGTTTTTTTTCTCCATCCAATCTGATGGAGTTTTGGTTCCTTGCCACTGTCGCCTTGCTTTTGGCTTGCTTAGTCGGGATTATTTAGGATTATTTAATATTTAACAATATTATCGATCTGTGTTGTACTACTTTCATGTTATCACTGTGAAGCTGCTTTGATACAATCTGTATTGTGAAAAGCGCTATATAAATAAATGTGACTTGACTTGACTTATTGCAGTTTGGCTGGTGGTTATGTTGCCCGCCCGCATACCGCCTCCCATGGCCGAAACTGGTATTATGACACCTGCCGGGCCGGGGCTAGTAATTTAGCATGCTAATTCAGGTTAATATCTCGGCAGCACTATAACTTGTCATTTATTTAATGGCATCATCAACCTTATTTCTTCTCATTCTTTTGATGCGTGTAGCTCATTTTTGGGATATTTTAACCTCAATTTTTACAGAGGGCACCTTTAACTTTATTTAAATAGTCAAGACCAATAGCGTTTTAAGTGGAGATGTTTTAAACCACTTTAATATTGACAGTTTGCGTATTTTAAAAGCTATTTTAATGGGGCTGTAATGATACGCAATATAAAACCGAAATCGCCATACTCAGATACACGAACCTGTGTCTCGGTGTGAGAGGGCAGAAACGCGACACACCCCTTCCAAAACCCAGAGTTAATCCTTCCCGTTTAGATCCAACGGCTGCAAAAATCGCTGCAAAAGATGCTTTACAACAGGTTTTATCGTCGTTTTTGTATCAAATCAAGTCAATGGAGTCAGACAAAAACTACGATAAAACCTGTTGGAAAGCATCTTTTGCAGCAATTTTTGTTTGAGCATATCAGTGAACACCCCAGACCACTCAGTGATTTTCCTGTCTTTGTAGACTAAAGTTTAATGCGTTTTACGAATGATTGTTTCAGTGCACATATACAACCATTGTGTAGGTGGGGGGGGGGGGGTGCTAACACAGACTGCGTATGCACCCAATAACCCGTTCAAAACCGGCATTTAAGCAATAACCCGGTCGCGAACGTCCATGTAAACACCGGCAAAAACACGAAAAATGCTCATATTCCGGATTTTAAAACCGGCATATTATACCTGGGGTACCCCTTTACTAACCCGAATTTTTGGTCATGTAAACGCGTATCGGCATATCCCCACAGTGATTTGTGTTCTGCGCATATTCTATTCACAAGGAATCTTGGTCTTTTGAGTAGAGAAACTTCTCGGCGCACACAAAAATCCGCGTGCAGTATTCCGGAAATAAACATGGCGAGACCAGGCGAGACACAGCACAGCATACTTTTGGAACGAGCTCAGTAACATTACCAGCATCTTAGCGCAAACAAAGGCGATCGCTATCTGCACCGAACTATTCATTATCCGCATACTGCTGTTGTTGTCTTTGGATACAGGAAGAAGAATCGGAAATGACGAATTTTGCGTCTTAAAGATTCTCTAAGCGATCCTGGGGGTGTTGACGTTCGCAATATTTTCAAACTAATCGGAGGCTAGCTAGACCCTACCTCCTCCGCATCTCATCTCCTCCCCCTCCCTTCCGTGCTTCCTGAAATAATTGTAACCGTCGGACTGGAAGCCCTTCTGCCGCCGGAGTTCTCGCCATCGTTCAAAAGCTTTGCTACCGATGTAAATTCGGAACTTCGCACGTTCTTTATCCGACTCCTTCTTCTTTTTAATTTGTTCTTCAGAACGACGTCTCTTTGGTCGTGTGTCGGGCATTTTTCAAACTTCCCTCTGACGCTTGTCTCTCCTTCACACACACACCCCCTTCATGTGCACGCACACTAACCCCCAGACCCACCCTCAAATACTTCTTGCCAGTGATTGGCTGGAACACTGTTTGTTAGGTTTCGTGGTCCGGGTAAGACATGATTGTTTTTGTTGCCGTTTGTGGAGCCTGTGGTGTCTACAGAGACCGCGTTTTTTTACAGTGTGTTTAGGGGACAGGCAGCTAGCCGATAGTGAGGAGACGTTTGCTGTACGTGACAAAAAATGTTTTGCCCCCACATCGCTTAGACAACCTTTAAGGTTGTCCGTACGTCTAGACGCTAACCGCGCATCGCCGTTTACATCGGGATAATGCAATTCCATGTATACAGGAGAAACTCTCTCTGCTCACGCATGTAAACGGGTTATCCCTAATGTTTCAGAAACCCGAAAAGTGACCTTAACCCGACCATAACCCGAAAATTGGCTGCATGTAAACGTAGTCACAGAGACCTAAAATTATCGGGACAGCAGCATTTGTCCAAATTTCAATCTTAACCGTTCTATTTCATCAGAAACAATCTTAAAACAGGGCTTTAAGTGTAAAATAAACTAACCCTTTAAGGACAGACAGGAATCTGTCATAGACCCACTGCAATTAATGTTAATCTGTCATATCGATTTATCGAAACGAGCCCCATTCACACGGATCCACGAAAAGGATTAAAAAACATGTATTACGCATGCCAGGCCAATAGCTGGTGAGGTCACTCTGTATAGAAAAACTGTGACTGAACATGTGCATGACGTCACAGTTTTCACAATGAACAGCCAAAACAGACTTTGGAATGTATCATGGGAATTTATGTAAAATGACATCTCTAACGACACCGATCCAATCAATTCCTGATGAACAAAAACAAGCCATGTCCTTCGTTTTTTTGTTCAAGAAGCTGCTTCACTCGAGTATGCGTCATAGCAGGGAAGAAAAGAACAGTCACACCAAGACAAACATTTGGTGCGAAGATTCGGTGCAATCAACCATTTTATTTAATGATGACAATTGTCTGTTCAGACCAATGCAAACATTCTGAGAGGTATAATGCATGTATTCCCAATGTTTGGCCTTTATGAGTGTGTGTGTGTACCTGGTGGAGCGAACCATGCGAGCCAACAGTGTCCGCTTCTCCTCAAGGCTGAACTGCATGACCCCAGGCCTCTCAAACTTCTGTCTGATCCACTGACACTGGTCCAGGTCATTGATGAACATGAACTCAACCCCTATGTGTTGGCAATATGCCATCTGAGAAACACAACATTTCAGCAACAAGTAATTGTTTTATTCCAAACTGAATGAACATTCTACACCGTACTACAGCACCCAGCCATTTCACCAAAAGAGGTTTGTCATGTTTCAATTTATACAACTTTTCAAGTAATAATGCCCAGTGGTGCTTTCTGGTTGTCAAACGTTAGTGGATCATGTTCATAACTAATGTGATGAACTACACCTGTGGTTTCCCATATAGGACTCCTGTGTGAACTTGAGAACTAACTAAAACAGACTAAAAAAGTAGAATCTGAGAACACATGGTTTGATATTTTACAATGACATTTTAACAATCAGTCAGTTACAGTATTTTTAAGCATAACATGTACAAGAGTGGCGTTTTTGTGAAGCGAAACTATTTAATATTTAATTTAAAGATGCACATCACATAAAATAAAATAAAAACAACATTCAAAGGCCCCATGACTTGTTTTTTTTGTGATTTACTGGAATATAATTTAAAATAAACAAATAAATGAAGGAAAAATTTGTTTTTGTTTTTTTCAAGACAGTGTGGCTCTTCAAAGATTAAAAGAACAGTTTCTGAGGGAGTGTATTAAAATAAGAAATGATCTTTTTAGCTGTTTAAATTCCTTGTGGTCCTCACTCACCTCCAAGCGGCGGATGATCTCCCTGAGGGGCAGAGCGCTCTCATTGCCCCCAATAAAGGTGGTGGTGGGCAAGCGGAATACTTTATCTAGATCAGACTCTTCCAGCCCATAGAAACCTGTCAGCCAAACACACAACACGTCCAACCCAAACCAGAGAGATGGGAACAGTGGAAAGGGAGAGGGACAGGGTCAACAGAAAAGAGAAGAGCCATCATGGATGCCAATGCATGTGAATAAGGGATGGAGGGAAATAAAGCGAAAGGAAGAAGTCCATATGTAGAGAGAGGGAATGAGGAGATAAATGGAACAGTGAAACAAGAAAAAAAGACAGACAGGGGGAGAAAAACAAAACATTAGGTTAGTGCGGGATTGAGTAAACATGAGGATGTCAGTGATTCCGTGCATAATCAGAAACATGGTGGATTGAATGTTAAGAAAACACAACACAATGCACCAGCCATTAGCATGACGAATGTTATTATTATTAATAATAATAGTTATAAACAACAGCAAAGCGGACAACATAAAAAAGAACATTAAGATTTAGAGAGAAAAGAAAGGTGGTTGAAAAATTGATAAGTAGAGAGATGGAGAATTTGGGGGTTAAAAAAAGAAGAAAAAAAAATGGGTTAACATCATTATCACTGTCAATATATTATTGGTGTTAATTTTAGCATCCAGAATTAAATATGTAAACAAGCAACCGTACATCTTTGGATTGTGAACTACAATGAATTGAACAGTAAAGATCTCATTTAGTAGTAAAATGATATAGTATTATATTATATTTATTCAGCTCCTCACGTTTTTAATGTCAAGTCAAAAACTACCATTTCATGTAGCCTACATTTTTATTGCATACATTACACTTAAGTATATACTTATAGCAAAATGTGTAGTTCTGATATATCTAGAATTAAAAAACCTTACATGGGGATGACTTTTTAAAAATGAGCTTATATTATTGACAGCACAAGTTAATAAACCTTTGAGGGTGGATCACACAAAACCTATAAGAAAGTCCTGGTCACAGATTCTACATTACCCACAGCAGCACTACTAATTCAAAAACCACAACATGCGAGTTAACAGCCTGGCAGAACATTTTAGTCTTTGAATATTAAAACACCTATTGTTTCTCTGAATACTAGTATATTTCGGCAGAGCAATTAATTTAATAAATTAACAAATTACTGAGGCTCATACAGTACCTACAAAAAGTCAAACATGACATGCATTAAGCAGTTCAGAGATACTGATAGGGCAGCACATATGGAAACTGACCTGTCTGTATCGACCATTTTGGATGTGTAAAAAAAGACAGACATGCACCTCAAGGCATTTGAGCAGGTGTGCTAAAGAGAGAGATTAACCTATATAATGGTGTTAATAAGAGCACTAAGGACAGCAAGACAGAGAGAGGAAAGAAGAGAGGATGAGCACAGAGAGGGAGTATGAACTTGTTTCTAGTAGGAATGCACCAACTTCCAATTTCTCTACCAAACATTTTTCGGCTGAAACAACAATTTGACTTAGTTAGCGTTCCTCCGATGGCACAATTTGACTGTTCAGCATCTATTTCGTGCAGTCGCAATAAGCTGTTACTTTTAATAATGAACAGTCTCGACTTTCTAACTTTGCTAATGTAGTTCAAGCAGCAGAAACATGATTCATATCAGAAGGTATGTTGAAAGATATAGAAAAATGTATTGAAATATATAATGTCTCATGCAATCGGTTAGTGAATCAACCACGAAAAGAAGTCAATAAAACAGCTTGTAAACAAAACGTTTTGAAACATTACATTTATTCAGTAAAGTCATTCAACCATTCAGAAAAGTCTAAATCTCATTAGTTAGCTAGAAAACATAATTCTAGAGAAGAGCATTTTGCGAAATATATGCACATTATATATTCATAATATTTTTACTTAAGCTGTTAATGAGGTCTTCATTTAATGTATGAATAAATTCGTCTTGAAGATAAATTATAAATTTGTCTTGACAGCCTTCATTTAAATCTTATATTCCACCAACAAATAGGAGTAGAAACGATTCTAATATTAAAAGGTTGACATAAAATTGCCTTGTTTGCAATTATAATTTTCAGTAAACTTTATTTAAGTGTTGATTATTAAAGGCAGGGTAGGTGATTTTTTCCAAATAATTTTTTTTGTTATACTAGTTGAAATTCTCGTCACATCCTGATAGCAATCACTAAGTTAAGTGGTCTAAATGTATTTATATTTACTGCATCTTATCTGTGGAAGGCGTAGGGCCATGAAATGTATGCCTAATCATTGAATTCGGTCTGAATGCAGCATGTCCTACCTGCCTATCAATGTACTGTATGTATTTCCAAACACCCACGCACCCTGCTCGTGCATACATCACACGTTTTCATCCTGCTAAATGCTACACAGAGTTAGAAAGACCTCAGTCACAAGAGCTTATGCTGCATTCACGCTATAACTACTATAATTTTAAAGGCATAGAAACACATGACATTATACTCGGACCGGTTTGTGACTCGAATTTATGCATTTTAATGGCAAAACTATCAACATTGAAATGACTCTGCAGCAGTCAGGTGGTACAGGTCAGTGCTCTTTAAGCTGTATTTTATTGATTATTATTGCAATGGTATGCGCTTTAAGACAAGAGGTATTTTAACACCGTATCTTGCAATGCTTTTGTTTGCTCCGTGTTGTATGCATTAACGTGTTTTGAAGGAGGCATGGCTTTGGAGACGCTCTGATGGGAGGGTGGGATCTTATGCTTTAAAGCTAACTCACTATTGCTAATTTCTCAGAAAATTGCCTACCCTACTTTTAAATAAATTATTATTATTTCAGATGTTTAGGTACAATTCATGAAATTATTTAAAATAAAATGTGTTAAAAAAGTGTAATTAATAAAAAGTGTAATAATTAACAATTACACAATTTTTTTTTTTAAATAAGTAAAAAAAAAAAATGGTTTCAGCCCAGAATTTTCATTTTGGTGCATCACTAGTTTCTAGGGGTGTGTGTGTGTGTGTTTGTGTGAATAGAAAAGTGTAGGTGTGTGTCTGTTGTTGGATTTTACAAGAGAACGTAAACATGTAGACTTCATTAACCATCACATAAAGCTTCCCTTCACCACATCTGAAGATAGAGTACAGCAAAGCCACCAAAAAGACACTCTGCACAAAAATAAACTCTCCAAAAAAGCCAGACCTTGAGCAGAAGCACTCTTAACAACAAACACAATGTCCACATACACATCCCTTCAAGAAATCAAAGATTTCACAAATGTGCGTGTATTCTAATATCTTTAAATAACATATTTTATGACTATGATCTTTTAATCTCAAAACATTACAGGAATATACAGGAATATTCTGGGATATTTAAAGGGGGGGGGGGGGGTTGACAGCGATTTCACTTTTTCATTTTAAATAGTGTGTAATGTTGCTGTTGATGCATGAACAGTATCTGCAAAGTTGCAGCACTGAAAGTGATTTTTAAAAGGTCTTTTAAAAATCAGGAAGTATATTGCCTACAAAAACGACTCAATGGGGACTACAGCTAGGTTATGGTACGTCACTAACCTACACATTTGCATCAACCACTCCCTCCGGAATATGCAGAAAAGGTCATGCGCATATTTCAGCAGCTCCAGCTCGTCGAGTGTGTTGTTCACGCAGCTGTCAGGTCTTATGTCTTCGAGCTTCCCACGGACGCTGTACTTCGTCAACAATGGATACAATTTATGTTTGATTATGTTCCTGAAAATGACGATCGTAATCTAGCTCTCTGTGCTGCGGATTTTACGGAAGACAGCTTCCAGAATCTCCACGAGTTCAACACCGGATTCAACAAGAAACGATTACTAAAACATGAAGCAGTTCCAGCTTTAAAACCAGAGACAACAGTTGTTGGGCCACAACCTGTAAGCAGGCTAAGACTTAATCATTTTAAATGTATTTGCATGTATAATTCCAGACATAGCCTTGTGTTTTATTTTTTTTCAAATGCCAGCGCTGGCTTTATAGCCACTAAGCTATTAGTTATGCTATTTTGTGTCTACGACAAACGCATACAAACATGAATTTTGTATAAGTACTAATGTTGTAAATGTATTTTTCATGTATATATGTTTTATGACATTATTTTCGATTTGATCAAGAACGTAAACTAATTCCAACGCTGTTTGAGTATAACATTAGTAGCCAGTCAGTTGCTATTGTTGCCAGTCAGATGCTATTGTGTTAAACAAATGTGTATAAAGTTAAAAAAAATGTAGCAAATTATCATTCAGAAACGTTTATTAAGAGCCGTGTGTGGTGAGTTTCTGTTTGACTCTCTTCATCGCGGCTTTCTCAGTCTGATTCTGCCTCAAACCGATACTGCAGTTCGACGCATATTTACATCTGAACCGGAGCTCATGATGTGCACGTTTCGCCCGTAAATGTAATGGGCGTTAACCTTACGGACAAAGTGAGCGACAGGTTAGCCAATCACAACACACCGGGTAAAGCTAACCAATCTGAGCCCACTACGTGTTTCTGAGGGAGTGGTTTCATAGACTCAGGAAGTCAACCACTCGTTCGAGGACAGAGGAGAGCGTGGCTGACAATAAAAATTAAAGTTTATGAAAAATAAGACTTTTTAAAAACAAAAAACCACGAATACATGTTATATTGCACCCCATAAACACAATCATGCAAAGAAAAAAAAGCAGTCAACCCCCCCTTTAAAATGTATGGTTCACGTCAGGCTGCCGATTACCACTCGGTTTATGACTTATGTTAATAAAAACAAATAAGAAACGTGTTTCCAAATAATACACTTATGAGTGGGTCATTGTGACTATGACCCATTCATAGTCACAATGACCTGATGAGTTGAATGAGTTGAAATTAGTTTGTGGGATGAGTTGAAATTAGTTTGTGGTATTCAACATGGCACAAATTACAATAGGCTTTAAATAATAAATAAAATATCCCTTTAACATCAATAGCATATTGTGCTACAATCATAATTCAAACATTTTGGTGTCGAATTTGGCAAAGTCCAAATTTCTATTAAAAGCAATGAAGCTAAAACATAAAACTAAGGCGAAAGTAATCTTTTAAAAAATTTAAAAAGGGGAAAACATAGCACTCAGAAATTAAGAGTCCTTAATTTCTTAATTCTTAATTTCTCTGTCCTTTTTAAATATGGAACAGCAGTTATCATTTTTCTTTTTAAACGCTGGATGGGATTCTGGACATTACAGAAGTATGACAGTATTTATGTAGACTGCTGAGCCATTCACCATAGCACCAGCATAAACACAGACTCATGTGCTGGCACACACTCATGTCACAGGCCATGAAAATCTCTTTGTCTTTCTGGCTAATTTAAATGCTGAAGAGAACAGAACAGAATGCTATGCAAAACAAGCATTATACTCCACTCTTACTTCGGACAGCTGTTTAGAGCATATCAATTACCCTTGTCCCAATTACAGGTTTGAGAAACTTCAGCAAAGTGAAATTCAGACTCTGTAATGCAAGGTAAAAAAAAATAAATAAATAAAAATAATAGAGATTTGCATTTATGTACATATAACAGTTAAGTTCTGAATCTCCAAAGCCACAACACAACAGCAAAAACAGAAATTTGCATTATTTTGTCACCATCTTACAACTTAAGTATCATCATTACATTACTATCACCTAAAAGCTTAACGTTATTTTACTATAAACAAAACAATAAGCAAAGCATACTAACATGTCAAATATTAAGTTTAAAACAAAGTGTGGCTCAAGCATCTATCGATTTAAACTACACTAGTTCTTCTCAGTATACCAAGAAATACTTCTATTCAGCAAGGATGCATTAAATTTATTTTAAATTTAAGTGATAGTAAAGACTATTATATAGTTTAAAAAAATAATTCCATTCCAAATGCTGTTTTTTTCTTCTTTTCTTTAAATAATACTGAACAAAATCTTTTGCCGTTTCCACAAAAATATTAGCTGTACAAAATGACAATTTTCAATATTGATAAGAAATGTTTCTTGAACACAAAATTAGCACATGAGAATGATTTCTGAAGGACCACGTGACAACTGAAAACTAACGGTTGCTGAAAATTCTTCTTTGACAAAAAGGAATAAATTAAAATAATTGTTTTCAAATGTAATGCATTTTGAAATGTAATACTTAACATTTTTTGCTGTACATTTGATCAAATAGATGGAGTCTTTTTGAGTATAAGAGACTTCATTTGAAAACCTTAAAAATATTCTAAATTAAATAATCTTACCAACTCTAAACTTTACATATATATATATATATATATACACATTTAAACATATATATATATATATATTGTGCTGTTAAATGAAGACACACCAAGACAAGGAATAGTAAAGCTCCATTAGAATTCCTTTAGATTCACAGTCTCTCTATTTAAATTAACTACTATAATGTTTTATAATATATTATACATTCATTTTCAGAAAGATGTTTTTAATTTTTATATCTAAACAGTAGTTACAGCTGCCATTCTTAGATAACAAGGAACATTCAGATTTTTTCAAATTCTACAAATTTGGCCACAAAGCTAACAGCACTGCCACAATTACACAAAAAAGCAGCTAAAACAACTTGCAACTAAAACAAATCTATAAACCAAGAGGCACAAAACTGCTCATCATTAAAGCCTACCTCCAATCGTTAGAGCACTTAGACGCTTCTTGACATATGTAAGGTCTGGAGAGGCAGTAGTAGGGGGAAAAAAATCCACTGGAGTTAGTGATTCCCAAAACCTCACATAGCCAATGCCATTGAGAGAGACTAACAAACATTAATAACAGCACTGAATAGCTTCACTAATGAAATGTAAAAAGAGTTGGTTGCTTAGGTAAACACAACACACACACAACTTTGGATTCCAGATAAAACAACTTTCCTTCACTAAATCACAACAGGCACCAAACCAAGCAGTTCCTTAATGCTGCAGCAATACAATCACGGCTTCAAGGCTCAATCTACATCACAGCTTACACTAGAGCTGCATGATTAATCATTCAAATATTGTGATCTCGATTCAAACACCCACACAATCTTATTCCTAAATTATAGTGATTTGCCTATGTCTATTAAACCTTTAAAAAAATAACTTTTATAACATTTAACATTCAGTGAATATAAAGTAAAAATGTATAACATTAATAATATTTAGTTATTTAAATCTGTGTTCGTGAAGCCGTTGAGCCAGAAAGACCAACTTGCTGCTTCCCAATTCACATACTATCCGTCCTAAATAGTATTCGAAAATAGAATTAGTACGTCCCAAATCGTAGTATGTTGAAATGAGTGTTCCAAAGAGACCCGGATGGTCTACTTACTACAGTATATCCGGTCAGAAACCGAAGTGCAGATCGATGCACACTCTAACGGCTGATATTGCCCACAACCCATAGGGCGTCGGACAAGGATTCGGTTAGAACTACATACAGGAGTGAAAAGTGTAAAAAAAAAAAAAAAAACTACAGACAAGGAGGACGCGCGAGTCCGGAGGAAATGTAAAGAGGTTTAGATAAAGGGGTTTAAGTTTTTAATAATTAGTATCTAACCTGACGAAAATGTATTTATTCAATGTTGGCTACATTATTATATTGCATCTGCATAAGCATTGTGAACTTTTGTAAAGCTACGTTTAGCCATTAAAGGCCAATTTATACTTCTGCGTCGAGGGTACGCCGTAGTGTACGGCGTTGGCTTCGCACGTAGGTGACGCCGTTGTGAGCATTTATACTTCTGCGTTCAGGTCTTGGTTGCTCTGCAGTACTGCTCCGAAACGCTAGTAGGCGGCGGAGGGTTTTAATGTTCCACTGTGTTTAGATTCCTCGCTGCTAGGTGGATCATGTTGGAGTTGGAGCTTATTGGGGTGGAAAAACAGTTCATTTTAGTGATATTACTAAAACTGAAAGGCAGAAATGAGAGAAGACATCAGTGGAGATGGTACGTGTAAATGCGTGAGAAGGTACGTGCGGAAATGCGTAGGAGGAAATGCGATGCTACCAAGCTGACCAATCACCGATTTTGCGGTCCGCGTTGTCGCGACGTGTAGTTACATTTTTGAAGAGGTGCACGTCAGCCAACGGCGAAGGGTACGCGGTATGGGTATGCTACGCCGTACCTACTGCGCGCACCTGACGCAGAAGTATAAATTGGCCTTAACTTTTAAATGCATCATTACATTCAATGTAAACACATTCGGAGAGTTTCCGCATGAAAGACCCACGACTGGCAGATGAACGTGCGACAACATTTCTCTCCGAAACGGTAAGAAATTAAATTAGATTGAATGAAGGATTAAACTGTGACGAGATGATTGACAGGTCAGTTTACGGTGATAGGATGCATGCGACAGAGCTGCCGTTAAAGCTGACGAGGTAGTATGTCCCAAAGCTTGTCTGCTCTTTTGCTACAAAGTTTGTAGTACAAACTCAAAAATATGTACATTTTATTAACAAAAAGAGTACATACTTTTAGGGCGTAGTATATGTAAGCGAACTGGGACGCAGGGGTTGTCATATATATAGGTATTTATGAGGGAGTCACTGAATCATATTCAAACCGATTAAAAAAAATTAGACTTAATAGACTACAGCAATTAACATTTTGTCAGAAACTCTAGTCAATTTCTTGTTATTTTGTTTAGATGTCCGTTCAGAACCATGGGGAAAGTTGTGATCTCTATTCTTCAATTTATCCAGAATCATGCAGCTCTAGCCTACAGGACTGTCCCACACACTGCCAAGCAAAGCAAAGACTAGCTTCTGAGAGGCTAAACACATTACTTGCAAAACTTTATGGTAAATATTTTTTTTCCCATATTACAGTCCTGATTTAGCTTTCAGCCTTCTCTCTGACCTTTTTAGTTGACTTATTATTTTTAAATGTATTACATTTAAAAGTGTAATTTGCTTAAATGGTGCGGGAATGGGAAGGGCCCTGAGAGGTATGTACTAAATATATTATATTAATAAAATGTTGCTCCTCAAAAGAGCAAAGAAAATATAATTTTTGGAGATATGCACCCTTTAAATATGACATTCTTTATGTACTGCATGTTCCTCTACATATGGTAACAATGTACAGAATGCAAAAGAATCTGTGAGCTTTCCTCTTCTGTAAGTGCAGCAGGATGGATGCGACCAGCTTAGCGAGCCCCATACATTGTTCAGTTCTAGAGCCGTACAGGGCAATTGGGTGAATGTGAGACATGGTCACGGGACAAAATTTTTCCATTCTGCACTCAGAAACCCACTGAGGAACCTGTTGAAAAAGTGCCCTAGTTATGGGCAATTGAACGTGAAAATAGGGAAACCAGCCACCATAGTCAAAAGTGTTTGCTAGAAGCCAGAGCAAGTGTCCAGTGAATTTATGAATGGGTCATTGAATCATTGACTCACACAAAACGTTCAAAAACTGTGGAATCATTCAAGAATGAAACACAGCTGTGTGTTGCTAGGAGACCTTCTCTGCCTTGTTTGGAACTATATTCCTTTTCAAATGCACTTGGTTTCTGGTTATTTAAAATATCTGATGGATGTACTCCCACCTCTATTGGGCAATTATTGAATACATTTTTTTTTCAGTGTAATGCTCGGACATTGTTATATTTGAGAATGTTGCCATGGTTACCAAACAGTGTTCAGAAAATTGAAAGTAGTGTGCATGTAACTGCAAGTTCAAAACATGTGATCAGGCCAAGTCACTACAAATTCCTGTCAAGTAATTTGAATGGAGCAAAGCACGTCTTTCAAGACTTGCAGCCACCTCAAGTGTGATACTGTACAGAAAGTCAATTTTAGATTGATGCCAAATATGTGAAGCCAAATACAGTGCTGCTGCCCTTTTCACTGCAAATCCAGAATCAAAACAATCAGTAAAAAAAGAAGTCTAAAACTGCTTTCCAGAAAAGTTTAACAATACCTATCGTTTTGAGTAAACGATGAAGATGAAGTTGAAATTCAATCACCAACTGTCATAGAAAGCAGTTTTGACAAAACATCTGAGTCCTAACCATGTATAGTTTGGCGGACATTCATAATTCCTCACCGAGTTTATCCGATGACGTAATAATGTCAGTGGGAACGCATGAATCCAGATCAGCATCCATTATCCCAAGAGGATCCAGCTGAGCCACATGGTGACCTCGTATCTACAGGAGACAAGGGGTCGCCCCACAAACATGGGAGCCGAACGCAAAACCACCCACAAGGAAAAGATACAGAAGGGGGAGACAGAAGGTACAGAAGAGAATGTGCAGCAAGAGCACAAGATTGATGTAGAATGTATCAAAGATGAAATTAAGTGTCGAGTGCAAAGGGGGATGGGGTATAAGAGTTGAAAAACAGGGGAAAGTGTGAAAGGGGAGAAAGAGGGACAGATAAAGGGAAGGAGAAAGCGACAATCACACAAAACAGGCTCATTAATATTGGTCTGTTGAGCTGTGGAAGACAGTAAACATTTCTCACCAACATGCTGGAACCCAGTAGCTACTGGGGTCTCGTCAAAATTTACACAACTGATGCCAAGTGGGTCAAGGCTTGCATTGTGATGCCCCATTACCTGAAAACAAGGCAACAGCAGTCACAAGACATGAGGAGTTCACCAAGCAGATCCCATGACTGTGAAATTGAGCCCATCCTTTCACAGTGTCACAAATATACGATGCGAAACAATTCAATTAAAAAGAGGTATTGCAAAATTTGGTATTTTAAACCAAATGGGACTATTTGCAAGAGGTCGACCAATATCTCAATTTTACAGATTAATTGCCACCAATAGTTGCTTTATGGAACTATCGTTATCAGGTAAATAAATGCTGATACTAGGGATGAAATGATTACAGATTTTGTAAGTACGATTATTTCCTGACAAATAATCACGCTTTAACAATTATCAAGATTATTATGCATCACAATTAATTTCACAACACTACTAATGTATAATATCACATGAACACTCAACACTACATTTTAATGTGTTATTTATTGCTGCCGCAACATGGCACAAAATTATAAAATGACAAACAATAATCAATCTCTTTCTTTGGAATTAAAGAGAAGTGCTTTGTACACATTCAGTATTTTCCTTTTTCCTTTCATGTATTTGTTGCCATAGTAGTTTAAATTTTGAAATTTTTTGGTCAAACCCTTTGTGTCTATCAGTCATATAATGCAGGTCTATGGGGTCCACCTCAGAGAGCATGCACACATATTAAACATGAGTACAGATTAAACATGATTTAATGATTCGTACATGTAAGTACACATTGATGGCCTAAGACACGAAGCAAGCGGTTTTTGTGAGAAAACGAACAGTATTTATATAGATTTTACCTCTTGTAACCACAGCCACGTCCAAGTGATCTGAGGGCACGGGCGCTTTGTGGCTGTGGTTACAAGAGGTAAAAACAAAATAAAAACTGCTCGTTTCGTGTCTTAGGCCATCATTTACAAGTAATTATTTCATATATATGTTTAATTTGGACTTCTCTGTGCAAGCTCTTTGAGGTGGACCCCATAGACCTCCAATAAATGACTCATAGACACGAACGGTTTGACCTAAAAATATAAAAATTTAAACTACTGTGGAAACAAAGACACATACATCTTGGATGCACCTGAGGTAAGCTAAAACATATCAAAAATTAATTTCAAAGTGAACTATCCCTTTAAGACGTCGGATCTTTTCCAATGACATGCGGATCCAATTGCACTGATGCAGATCCGACATAACCGACATAGTTTACATGAATACTGTCCAAAACGGACATTTAGAGATAATGTTGTGTGTATTTGTCTTTTCAGACACGAAAGAGAGCTCAGTTCAGTATTCATGTGCTGTATGTGTCTATTGTGCACGGCTGCACACTTCGGGTCGGGTGTGTGCGCACAGAAAACTATACTGAATAGAGCTCTTTTTTGCATTGTATTCAGATCTAGAAGGAAAAAGAGGAAATAGAGCATCGCTGCTTAGTCCCTCTGCCATAGTGACTGTGATGAGCGCGGCACTTTAAGCTGGTGTACCACTGGTGTAACTTTGTTTTTGTGTTGTGTTAGTTGCAAAATTTCTGTTCCGTGCGGAACACTCAGTGCATAGTCTTTATGATAAATTAATCGCGATGTTTTAAAGCGCAGTTAATTGTGAAATCCGGTAATCGCTGCATCCCTAGCTGATACTTGCTAATCCGATTGTGGTTATTAAAAATAAAAACAAAATGAGCTAAATTACAAACAATAGGACAAATACAACAGAAAAAAGATAAAAATTAAATAAACTTAAGTCTTTCAGGTACATTAGTTTTATTTATTTCTCATTGACAACAAGGAACAATGGCCATTCTGACATTATTCACTGTGTTTTTGACCATTCAAGGCAAGCTCAATAAAAGATAACTAAATTTGCATGGGATTCGCATTCTGTGCTTTGCAAGCTTCGGTGGTGTGTCAATCAGCACAAGTACCACATGTATGTTGTGCGAGTACAGTACACTACACACGTGTACACACAATAAAACATTTCATTGATCATTTCGGAATAAAGTTTTCATTCTTATTACTGATTTCAGAAAACATCAAATGATAAGTTATTTGCCAGATTTTTCAGTTATTATGAATTAGCAAACCGTTAGCAAACCGGTCTACCGGTCGACCTCTGCTATCTGCTTAGTGAATGTTCTCCTGTGACCTCAAATAGCGTCAAAAGCATCCATTTTGATTTCAATTTTTTTTTTCAAAATGAACACTAAATGCATATATCTCTTACCTTATTAAAGGTTCAAGCTGCTCATTACTCTCATTCAAGCTACTCATTAAAGGCAGCACTGAGATATCAATTTCAAGTCAATATTTTTAAAAGAAAAAAAAATGCGCAGTGTTTTTAAAATCTCTGCGTACCTGATAAGCCCTGATGAGGGATTGGACTGCCAAATGGTCTTCCACCAGTTTCTCCACATTTGGTTGAGCCCCCACCAGAGACTGGGCTTGAGTAAGCCCAGCCAGACTCACACCTAGTGGAGGAGGACTCTGGTAGGCTGTACCTGGAGGAGCACCAGCATTAGCATTCCTGAAGAAAATGTCCCAAGACTAAAGAACAGAAAAAGAATAATGATTTAGACTCTTAATGTAGACAATTAAGTTGAAATCAACGGCTAAACAGACATACTGAATTTTTTGATATGATATTACTGAATCATTTTGAACAAGATCTAGTAATGCAGCAAACAAGAATGAACCTTTAACATGGTACATAAGTCTGGAGTGATCCACAGTGACTGTCCTTTTCCAATAGGTTTTAAAACAGTGTGAAGAAAAACAAAACTTTTTTTTTTTTTTTTTACCAAATTAAACATCTGTGGAATACATGAGGGGATTTATTTTGTTTTTGGACTAACAAAACATGTCAGATAATGCTGGTGCTGGCCGTCACTAGTAACTTCTAGTTGACATCAGGTTCAAGGACACCCACAAGTCGTGTGTTTCACTCGTGTATTTCAGTTCGGGTGGTGGTATATGTTGCCCGCTCGATACTGCCTCCCATGGCCCAAACTGGTATTACGACACCTGCCTGGCCGGGGCTAGTAATTTAGCATGCTAATTCAGGTTAATATCTCGGCAGCACTATAACTTGTCATTTTTTTAATGACATCATCGACCTTACTTCTTCTCATTCTTTTGATGCGTGTAGTTAATTTTTTTTGGATATTTTAACTTCAATTATTACAGATGGCACCTTTAAACACATTATAAATGTTACAAATGTATTGCTAAAACATATTACAAAGACTGAACTGTGAAGTACTGAAATGCGGAGTTAGACCGTTAAACAGTTTTTCACCATTGCTATTTTTCGGATTTTTTGGGTGGGGCTAAAACAGGGCTTGATGACGCACTGGAGCCCCTGAGCTCATGGACACGCCTCTATTTGATGAGGCTCCCCCAAAAATAGAGCACATTCGCATCAGTTTGCTGCTCAATCGCGATTGACTGTCAATACTATTAGTTACTACAGCCAACAGTTTCCAGCTAGCTATGCCTTCGACACGGAAATGCATAGGCTACTACCTGGATGCGATCATGTACAAGACAGATCGGTGTCTTCTTTTAAATTCCCTAAAAACGATCACATCAAGAAGAGGTAGATTAATTTTGTGGAGAGCCAACCTTGATGAAGAGCTGAGGATAACCGCCAACACCCACATCTATAGTAATCATTTTACACGGGATCATTTTATAAACTTTCGTCGGAGACAACTGGGATTCACTGATAATCCACTGTTACTGGTGAACGGGGCCGAACTCCCGCTACTCCCTATCTCCCTCCTCGGCCTTCATCCTCCTGTCCTGAAAGCACTATCACCTAATATCACCGTCGGCAGCTTTCCTGTGAGTGGGCGTGGTTTCAGCGCAGCCAGCGGACACGCCCCCAGTGTTTGAGAGCTCAACATCAGAATACTGCTCATTTTTTCCAGGCTTTGATAGCTTATTTTATGTACTTGCTGGCTTTTTTTAATCATTCAAATTTGTCTGGGTGGCTAATAACAAATTTTTCTGTGGTGTGACAAACTCAGAACATAATTTTGACTTTACAGGGACTTTAAAAAAAGATGTTGAGGTATTGTGGTCCTGAAGATCCATCATAACTGAGCTGGAACTTTACAATTAATTTACATTTATATAAACTTCGCTTTGTGAACACTTCTGAGAGTCTGCATTTAGTTTGCAGTGCCCTCACCTAGGTGACAACTAATTACTAGGGCTGGGCAACGATTAATCGCATCCAAAATAAAAGTTTGTGTTTATGTAATATATGTGTGTGAAGTGTGTATAATTGTTTTGGATATATAAATACACACACATGCATGTATATATTTAAGAAATATTTGCATGTATATACAGTGCTTTATATATATTTATACATAATTAATATGTGTATAAATAAATATTTGATATATTAGGAACACATTTTTCTTAAATATATACATGCATGTGTGTGTATTTATATATAAAAAATAATTATACACACTACACACATATATATTACGTTAACACAAACTTTTATTTTGGAAGCGATTAATCGCGATTAATCGTTGCCCAGCACTACTAATTACTAAGAACAGTGTGTGTTGACATTGTGATTTGCAATTCAGGTGCAAAGTTACAAGACAAAAGCCCCAGATAGGAAAGGTAATGCATTGTGATTTTTAAATAAAGGACTTTGATTTTAATTTGTCAGGAAACAGTCAATGGAATCAACAATAACAATTATTCTTAACCATGAACAATTATCCAGCTGAGATTTAAATGCTACACAAAGACAGTTGAAATTGCAACACAAAGATGGTGGAAACGTTGAAAGGGAAATATACAGCATATTACATACACCAGAGGTGAGCATAATTAGAATAGGATTGTGTTGAAAATACCAATTAAACTATCTCCATTTTCTTGAATCTCAAGATCGAGCTTTTGAGTATTTTTTTTTCAGTATAACTTGCTGAAATGCATCATTTAAGGGATCAACAAACAGCCATGGATTATCTTGCTTATGTCATGGGTCACTTGCCAACACTAAAAAGTATTTTTAAAAAAATGGTTATTTACAGCTTCCATTTAATTGGAAGAGTTAATAAAGACAGTTGTTAGCCATGATTCCTTAGATCAAGCTTAAAAATCAGAAATGGAGATAAAGTAGTGCACTAAAACCACACTAAAACTACATTTATTTGAGCGAATTATCTAACGAGAGATAGAGTATTCCTGATAACACACATTAACTAAGGGTGCGTTCACACTTGTAATTCGGTTCACTTGGTCCGGACTAAAAAAACCAAAAACATTTAGTCTTACGCCAGTTTCACACATACTCCGTTTGAAGTGGGTATGCGGTGCATATTTTTTTCCGTACCCATGTTTACGCCCGTTTCACCATACTCCGTGTGCAGTGCGTATGCGGAGAGTGTTGCGGTGCGTATTCGGTCCAGGAGCAGCATGCGCTAAAGTGCTTTCACATATGCCACGTTTACGGTGCATAACTAATCCGCGGCTGTACCACAAACACATAGGGTTACTCACTATTTTTACTTCAAATTCAGAAGTTATGCAGCAGCAACTTTTATTAAAATAAAAGTTGCCAGCATTGCATTTCTCTTTGTACACTTTTACAAACTTGAATGGATGCATGCATGTTTAAACAACGTAGGCATATAATTCCATGCATTCCTTTTATATATTAAGTTGCTCAAGAAAGTGGTCAAATATTTAACCATGTATTTATATTAAAATCGCAAACATTTTAAATCAAAACTTAAAATTGACAAAAAAAAGCTGACTCTTGTGCCTTTTCTTTAGCATTTAAATTTAAATAGCCTACAATAAATCTCGCACTGCTGTATAAGTGCCGCAACTGGAATGGAAACAGTGCAGAGATCGTTTCCGTACAGAGTCTATTTTTGCTGTGCTGCAAATGCAGAAATAAAGGGACCGCGCATGGTTCGTGGTCAAAATGAACACAGATTGAACTGGAAATATAGTAGTTTCACCATAAATACATTTGATTCAATAAAATGTAGTAATCTCACCATAAAAGCATTTGATTAAATACTACTTTTCATCTTTTTAATTTAGGACCAGGGTTTTAGGGAAGGAAAACTACAATTTACCTCAACAAGGACATAAGGACGACACTCGTCTCATTTGCGGAGGTAGATAACAAGTTCTTTGTGACATGCAAGATTTATTGTATTTAAATTTAAATGCAAAAGAAAAGGCACGAGAGTTAGCTTTTTTTGGTCAATTTTAAGTTTCAATTTAAAATGTTTGCAATTTTAATATAAACACATGGTTAAATATTTGACCACTTGCTTGAGCAACCTAATATAAAAGTAATGCATGGAATTATATGCCTACGTTGTTTAAATTGTGTTTAAACGTGCATACATCCATTCAAGTTTGTAAAAGTGTACAAAGAGAATCACATAATCACAATGCTGACAAAACTTTTATTTTAATAAAAGTTGCTGCCTAACTTCTAAATTTGAAATAAAAATAGTGAGTATGTGTTTGTGGTTCAGCCACGGATCAGTTACGCACAGCAAACGCAGCATATATGAAAGCATGCACCGCAACACACACCGCACATGCACTGCACAGGGAGTATGTGTGCAATGGGTGTTAGGCCTATTACTGTATATTGAGAGCCATCCAGCAATGCAGGGGAACAGAAAACCCATTTGACGAGTTCCCACAATAACCAATGTCATATTAAGCAAATACAGAGCTTGGAAACATTTCTTTTCAGGTTACCACACTGTTTAAAAAAAATAAAAATCTGGGAAACACAGGACCCTGGAAACATACGACATAGGAACGACTCTGTGTATTTCCTGCATCTGTTCTGTACTTTGTCTCTCTACTAACAATGAAACTGTGAGTTTTAATAGCGACGTTACCACCTTGTTACGGAGTAATATAAAGTAGCGATTCAAAGTCGTGGGGCAGTGTTGACAAGTTTCTGTGTCATTAAATATTTGTGTGTGCACTTCCAGTATGGCTGCATGATATCTCTAAATATCGCAAATGTACATATCGCAATATGCATACCACAATGGCTTGCGATTGCTGAATGAGTTTAAAAGTAGGGCTGGGTAAATAAATATGGATTTCTCTATTTTAAACGATTCATTATTACGATCTGATATCGATTACTACATCCCAAGAATCAATTAGTCTATCATGTTTTTATATTTGTTGATGAATGAACTGAACATTGTAGCATTCATATCAAAAGTAACAAAGCACAAAGTTCACATAAATCTGAGTCTAAAGATGTGAACGTCACGCGTTGTCATCTCGTAAATACGGTTACAACATGGCATGAACGCAGCATAACTCATTGTTTTGGGTCAGGAGGATCTGTTAAAGGCGGCTACTGTTTGTTTACACTGTCCGTTTACACTGTCCGGTGACTGTCTACAACATGCTGATGGTGTGTGATGTCTGTGTGAGCAGGGTGCACGGAGGTATGGAAATACAAGGGCCCTATTTTAACGACCTAAGCACATGGTCTAAAGCGCATGGCGCAAGTGCACTTAGGGCGTGTCCGAATCCACTTTTGCTAGTTTAATGATGAGAAAAATAGTCTGCGCGCCCAGCACATGGTCTGAAATGGTTGTACTGTACCTATTCTCTTGTACCTTATTCTATGTAACAAAAATACAAAAGTGATGGGGTTGTCATGAAAGCCGAGGTTCTAAGCTTTCAAAAAAATACCACGTCTAGTTTTGTGCCGCACAATTTTTTTTTTTAAAGAGATTTTTTAAAATGATTATGATGATGCAATATTGGATCCACCGGTGGGTCTGCAGGGGGGCTTAGAGTTACTGCACAGCTGATGTGGTTAATGAGTAATGGGTGCATTGTGGGCGTAACGTGCAATAAATCAGAGTCTCATCTCCCACTCCCTTCAAAAGCCAGTTGTGCTCAAACCATGACGGCTTTGCTATTTACATGTTGGAGCTTGCAAGCGGAAAGACTGAAAACTTCTCCCGAGAGGAAATGGATCTGCTTGTGCGCAAGGTTAAGGCACAAGCAGACCATCTGCGGGACATAACAAATTCCACCATATCTTTCTTTATACACACAATAATAATCCTTTACATTGTAATCCTTTTATTTTTAATATTAGGCTAGTTTGTGTGCTGCTGCGTGTCCTTGTTTGTGTAATAAGCAGAATGTACGCTTGTTACGTACCCGCCTATAGGCTCATACTAAACTACTTTTACTTCGATATTTTTTTAATGTTCTGCTAGTTACTCGTTACAATTATAAAAATTTTACGAATCATTTGTTGCAAGTTGGCTGTCATGCTGCCTAAATCACACACCAGTTTTATAGGGTAATGGTATTGATTGACACACACATTGACAACTAATCCAGGGGTTGTCCTGCAATGACATTTTTTGGTGGCCGCCAAAGCGCCTTATTTGATTGCTAGTTCAAACTTTTGACTGCTTTCTATAATTATTATTACATGACACAATACTTGTACTTTTAGTACTTAAGTAGTGAATTTTAAAATAAACTACTTGCAATACTTAAGTACAAAAAATGTAGAGCACTTCTACTTAAGTGTGGTGCTTAAAGAGCACTTCAACTTCTACTCAAGTCACTTTTTTGATAGAGCACTACTTTTACTCGAGCGGGGCTGTACCCTTCCTTCTAAACATGAAGAGAATATCTGATCTAGATGGCCAAAACATAATTGCCTGAGGGATGGGTGGAAATATCCATCCACAGGACGGTGAGCAAAACATTAACTCAAGATAATCTGGAGTCTGGACCTTGAACTCAGTTTTGAACTTCAGGTTGTTATTATAATTGAGGTTTATTACATAAAACCTCATTAGAAGTGAGGAGGCTTAGGCTATGTTTACACGGAAAGGATTCTGAAGAGAAAATGCAAAAGTGGCGTTGCGTCATCACCTTTTATTCTGTGTTTAGACGAGCGTTTTGTGTGGGAAATCCGCGTGCAAATGGTGACGCAAAAGTGTGTGAAATTCAATGTAGTATGCACTTCAGGCGGCTAAGAGTGCATACTACAACAATACCAAGTCCACGCACCTGTGTACAACCTTCACTGTCAAGCAGACTTTTGCGTTTTTACTGTTTACACGGGAACGCGGCGGTGGAGCATTTTTTAGATTTCCACTCTGGAGGGTGGTTTCACTTTTTTAAGCCTCAAAAACGCCGTCGCCGTGTAAACGAAAGGCACATCCGATAAAATATTTTTACGTTTTCACCCGCGAGCGTTCTTGTGTAAACAGGGCCTTAAAACAACTAAATGCCCATAATGAATCAGCTGTGTGTGTCAGTATGTCCTAGAATGCACATTCCCATGACTGCTCTAAAAATACAACCAGGGATCCCAGTAATGTGATCTATGACACACAAGTTGCTACCTGTAGACAGATGGAGAGATAACCTGACAGATAATACAGATGGAAATTCAGTCTTATATTTTTATGCAAACACCCAAGACCCAAAACTTTAGTTTGAGAATGGACAAGACAACAGAGTGGCCTCCTCAAATCATCCAACAGCATGTCCTCTGCCTCTTACCTTGTGCACACTCTTCGGATTCTCCAACCATGCATAGTACATCTCCTCGACATAGTTGGAGCTCGTTCCATTCAGAAACGGCTCTGCGGCCACCGGTGCAGTGTAGCACCTGAATGGCTGAAACGTCCTTGGGGTGGATGCTGGCCTCTGCTGTGATAGATTTTTAGCAGTCTGAGAGGCAGTGATTGGCCGAAGCCGTGCCGCACAAGTCCTTAAGCGGTGCATCGCAGTCTATTGAATGAACACCACCTACACTCACAAGTTCCTGGATGTCCCCAGTGCCACAATAGAAATGAGAAATGTCACCACCTTCTTTAGCCCAAAATGGAAAATGTGTTTTAATTTCCTGGGGAAGAATGGACTCGTTCCAAAAGCCCTTGACCTTTTTACTCCTATTTGCGTTTTGTACTCTGAAAGAAAAAACAGAAAAGTCAATCAGAAGAGCTTTAAAATGTGCAGTTTATCTCAGCAATTTAAAGACAAATAGACTTGATAGATATTACTATGCTCGCTGTTGGGAAGTTACCCCGTGTATGACATGGAGGTTTTAATGAGATTTTTAGTGCAAAAGCAAAACAAACAGTTTATATACAAGTACAACAGTAGCTGCAATCATCATCAAGACTAAACATCTTCATACAGCCAAGATTGTAATCTTTTATATCGGTTTATGCAGTTTAAACTTTCCATGGCACAACGGTCACCTCCAGAGCCCAGACAAAGGTCAAAGAGATAGTCAAGCTCATGATAAAGAACAAGAGCTCCAAAAGAACCTTATTTTTGAGAACATGATTCCTCATGGCCTAGTAAACCATAAAAGACTTAGTGTTTTTACACAAAGATCTTGAGTAATGAAGTTGTATCAAGTGTTTTGGCTGGAGTTTCTTATGTTAAAGGAGTAGTTCACTTTTAAATAATTTCCTGATAATTTACTCACCTCCATGTCATCCAAGTTTCCCATGTTTTTTCTTTCTTCATTTGAAAAGAAATTAAGGTTTTTAAGGAAAACATTCCAGGATTTTTCTCCATTTAATGCGAGTCGAAGGTTCAAATGTCAGTCTAAATGCAGCTTCAAAGGCTCGACACTATCCCAGCCGAGAAATAAGGGTCTTATCTAGTGAAGCGAACAGTCATTTTCTTAAAAAAAAAAAAAAAAAGAAAGAAATTAAAATTATATACTTTTTAACCACAAATGCCCGTCTTGTACCATCTTTGGAATACCATGCATTACGTCATCACGTTGGAAAGGTCACGCTTGAATAGTTGGAAGTACCGACCCAGTTTTTACAAGTTTGGAGTAGGAGGACCATTCAAAGTTATTGTATGTTGAAGGACAAATATTTATATGTGTCAGTTTGTTGTTTAACATGGTCCTTATGTGTGCATATCCTGGATGTTTAATGATATCATGCGTGACCTTTCTAACGTGATGACGTAATGCATGGCGCATCTCAGAAATAGTACTCAAAAAAGACGGGCATTTGTGGTTAAAAAGTATCATCTTTATTTTATTTTTAGAAAATTACAGATCGTTTCGCTAGACAAGAACCTTATTTCTCAACTGGGATTGAGTCAAGCCTTTGAAGCTGCAATGAGACTGACATTTGGACCTTCAAACTGGTCGCCATTAAATTCCATTATATGGAGAAAAATCCTGGAATGTTCTGCTCAAAAAAACTTTTTTTTTTGACATCTTGGATGACATGGGGGTGAGTAAATTATCAGGAATTTTTTTTTTGAAAGTGAACTAATCCTTTAAGGCACACAGTAATCATAGCTATACAAAGTGTTTATCGAATGATGAAAAAATTAAGTGAAGTTTGAATTTATTTTTCACCCAACTGCTGCTTTGCCAATTAGCAGGAGCCTTACTCACATAACACTGATGTAATGAGGTTAAAAAAAAGTTGAGATGCTTGTTACTTAACCTCTTTTGTTGCAAATAGAAATGAACATCTTTACTAATGCACACAGAGAAATGGGGATCAAAGGTGAGTCTATTTTAATCACCCACAAACTATATGCTGGTAAAAGAGACAGAATTTATCACATGGCAATTTAATATGCAAAAGCATGTTATTTATATGTCACACTTTGATTGTAGAAAGTAAACCATGTGTGTAAAAAAAAACAAAAAAAAAAAAAAACATTACATAACAATTACTTCATGTTACGCTGCCAACCATTGATTGAACCCCACCACAAATTACTTACTTTATATCTAGACAAGTATTTCTGGCATCACTAAATTAATATTTTCAGTCACAACATGCCATATGCAACTTTACACTTTTATAAGTTTACTTTATACTTTATATAACTTTATATAAGAAATAAATCAAATCCGTTGTTTGTTACTGTAATAAACTGAACTACACTCTACTTTTAAAATATAATAATGGATAGTGTCCTTTTCCGCTAAAATGAAACTAATATGGCCATGTGGTTGAAATAAACATGGACCCTTCTCTCCCTCCACACGCCTATGTTTTGACCTTGCATCCACATTCCACTCCCCTTCACTGATGAGTCACTTAACTACGCCCGCCTACTGAGGCGTTTTAAAGCGCCATTGGCCGGAGACTCCTAACTCCACCCACCAGCCATGCTTTGTGGAAGGCTATTGGAGACACAGAGTGTCAATCATTATGTCCTTTCACTAAACATGGTTCTTATGAAAATATTAGCAGCCCATGCTAACCATCAAATCGGAGGCCAATACTTGGAGTTCAATCATGCAATTTAAAAGTATTACTAGGTTGCTATTTTTTCTATTGTTTAATATATTTGTTTAATGAATAAAGACACAAACCCTATGTATTTCCCTTGTAGAACACAAAACCTTGACCTAGCAACATAATGAGCTAATTAAGGTCGGTTAAGGCACGCAGTTCTGTAACTGGATGGTTAAGGTGTCCTTCTGCATAAATACCAACTTATGTCCTCAAATATCAGTTAACTTTATGCTACACCAAACACGAGCAAGCAGCCATGCTAAAGGAAATGAAATGAGGAACGTGACTCTTCGTATGGATTTGCCGACGCTGTCATTAAATCTCTCTTTAACGGCAGATGGAAGTGTTAACACAAAACACAAAACTTACTTGTTCCGACAGTTGTTGTAAACTGGTCGTGCACCGGAGTTGGTAGAGGCTCCAACTGACCCCTGCGCTGCTCAGACAGTCGACACTACTAGAACAGCAGCAGTTCCGTCATGAAGAACGTCAGCCGCTTTAGGACGTCACTTCTAGATTTAGCGCTAATTTCTGAGAATAGAAACTTTCAATCCGTTTTTCATCACATGACATCTGCAAGTCTTAAATATAATTTACTTTCTATTAAACAATATTTAAAATATTTTACATTTCTTGACTGGAAAAGCATTAGCGCGCTTAAAAAAAAAACATTTAACTGTCTGTAATGCTGTTTTCTAGCGCTTATGTTAAGTTCCTACTTCCGACGTGATGTGATCAAGTGGTTTTGGTTAGAGTTAAAATGGACAATTTCAAATTTCATTTGCACAGGAAATATTTTGCCCTAAATACATTTAATGAGCAAAGTATTCTTGTGAGTGAGAATTGTGGGAAATATAGTTTTGTCGCACACGTCTTTCTTCTCTGTCGTTTAGAGCTCTTTGGCATTTTCATAAATAAGCAAAATTAAATAATTTAATTGAAATAAAGCTGATATAATAAAAATATAAAAATGTAAACTTAAAAGTCTGAAATGTTGCCTACACAACTGAAATAAGTTGAAGTTAAAGTACTAAAAGTAAAAGGACTAATACTATAAAAAAAATTAAAGAAAAATAGAAATATAAATGCTAAAAAACGACAAATTCACAACAAAATTGCTAAAACAAACTAAAATGAAAAAAGATTTGAAAAAATTAAAAGCTAATTCAAAACATTATAAAATACTAGAATCGTTTATAAAAATACTAAATTAACACTGAAAATAAGTAGAATTTGCTGCTAAATGATACACCAGCATTCACGACTACAATTTTTTAAAGATCAATAGCAATTGGCTTACATTTACATTATAGATTTTCAATTACCTGGGCCAAGTTGTTCATGACACTGATTCACTGAAAAGAATGCTTTGAAACTCATGTTTAAAATGCACCTCACATCATCATTAAAAACAAACCAGTTTTTTCCTTTTATTTTCATATGCAAAAACCATCATCCACATTACACTGGTGAGTCCAAAATAAGTGTAGTCCATCTTTTATGCATAAAACATCAACAATCGACAACTGCTTCGAATGGAAATGCAGTGTGTGAGGGGCGGGTTGTTGTGTTCATCATTCATTCAGTTAATCATACACATGTAAAATAACACTTATCAGACATGAAATGTATGGCACTTAATGACTTTGCTATGATGGAAATATCCTAGTGTGAGGATACTGTCTAAATGTGGTCTACAACAAATACGTTTCAGTTGTTTGTGTGTTTGTTTGCGGGTACATGACTTTATACACATACTGTACCCCATGTGGTATCACGGCCATCACAAAGAAAGAAGTCTATGAAACATGCAGACAAAATGGTCTCTTCATTCTTTTTGTTTCACAAAGGAAGAAATATGTAATTTATCGCATAGTGTGTTATCATGCATAAAGTCATGTAGCCCTTAAAAATAATAGGAGAAAAGCATTGACTTTTTTATGGTTACTGTTGTTTGTATTTTGCAACAACAACAAAAAATTTGTTAACCACCACCACCACCACAAAAAAAAAAAAAAAAAGTCAATCATGAAGTTTTAGGAATTAACCATTTTCAAAAACAAGTATTCATGTTTACCTGATTTTTGTCTCATTGCAGACAGAATTTCACTTGGCAAATAAAGTAAAAAATTGATTTTCTATAAAAGTTACATATAAATAAAACTATGCAAATAAAACTATATATAAATGGTTAAATAGTAGTTTTAAATCACTGTGTTGGTAGCAACAATTTCAAATTAAAAGAACAAAATTACTTCATGTATTTTGTTTCTTGTCTTGCACTCCGGTATTGCAAAATCTAAATTATTTATAATATGAATAGTATGCATCACAGTGCAAAGAGAATGATTTGCAGTTACCATGGGCCATTTAGATAATACTAATGACTTGACAACCTTGTAAAATGTTAACGATGCCTATTTAACTAAATTATTGCATTTGTCCTTGTCCTTAACAAAATGTAAAACTTTTTTTTTTTTATTTGGAGCAATGATTGACTGTGGTGTACAGAATACATTTTGCACCAAAAAAGTGGAGGGGGAGGAAAGCCAGCCTATAATAAAAGGGTCTCTGTACATTCCTATAAACAGTGAATATTACTGAAGTGCAAGAAGTCGCAGTGGTCCTATATAGCACATAAGAATCGTAACATTTAAGGAGATCGGTCTGTTGCCATGGGCATCTTTTGTCACGTGACAGGTGGGAAGATTTTAATTGACTAATTATTTCTCTCACTCCTATCATGTACTCAGTGATGTATTGCGAGTAGAGGTTCCTTTCACAACCTTGACTGTCTCTCAGTTTGATTGACAGTTGACAGCTGTTTTCAGAAGGACAGGGGAGAAATAGGGTCCTCACACCATCAGTGCTCGGGCCCTAATAAGTGGGGGAGCAACCACCTGATTCTTACTTGACCCCTCCCACTGCACATTTCACACTTGGCCTGTCCATCCCAGACAGAAATACAACTGTCAGTCTGTGTGTTGTGTGTTATACTGGGGGTGCAGGCGCTGGTCTTTGAGGCATTAGTTGTTGGGTAGGAGCAGGTGGTCTGTGGAGAGTGGACAGAGGGTAGGTGAGGGTCAGAAACAAGCTCTCTAAAGACTGGATTTATGAACATAATGTGCTTTCAAAATGCTGCTACATGTGTAGAACATACAAATCAGCCACTTATGAGGATCCATCGAACACTGCTTTAAAAGACTGCTCTAAGTAGGCAGCTCACTATGTTTTGGAATGCATTACACTTCCATTTAAAAGTTCAGGCCAGGGTCAGTAAGGTTTTTTTGTTTTCAAAAGAAAACAAAATGCTTATGCTCAGAGGCATTATTTGATAAAGAATGCAGGAAAAAAAGCAATATTGTGAAATATCATCACAATTTAAAATAATTAAAATAGTAATTAATGATATAAAAATTGCTATCTGTATTTATTTTATGATGTAATATTTCTATTTATTTTTATTATTAATGTTCAAAACTGTTGTTTGGCTTAATATATTACTTAATTACTTTTTTTTTAATTCTTTGAGGAGTAGAAAGTAAAAAAAAACCTTTATTAGAAATGGAAATCTTTTGTGAGATTCTGAATGTCTTTACTGACAATTTAATGTATCCATACTGAACAAATAAATGTGTTCATTTCTTTAAAGGTGCATTGCATAAGTCTCTTGAGTTTTTGCTGAACTGTGCCCCCTCTGACGACAAGCGAAACTGCAACCAGTTCAATCATAATGTCTTCAGAAGTAATAAAGTTATAAATCTGCAAGTCATTTTAAATATATGAAAGGAAAGGCATTTGAGGAAATTACACACTTATGTGTAAGGGGAAAACGGGGGTAGTAGAAAACTTCGGTTTTTGTTTCCATCTATCTCCATATTGAACTGTTTTATGTGCTTACTGTATCCACTTATGATTGTATTATTATGGAAACATGTTCATGAACAATATGAGTTATTACTTTGCATAGGATCCCGTTTGAGCCCTAGAGCAAACCGGACATCTCTCCATGTGTTGAAAGCCTTCCCGATGTTGACTCTCGTCTTATTGTGACGCCTGGCACTAGACAAAAGTTTCTTTACAAAAAGTTTACAATACAAAAAATTTTCTTTGTCTTACGTGGAGTTTGAATTGGGGTTTGGAATGAACTACAAGCCGGTCTCTTTGAATCCACCTTCTATTTTAGTCGAAAGTTGACTAAAGTTTTGTCACTATAGTTGTCTTTGCTGATACGGAGAATGGCGGTGAATACACAAACCTGCCAGATATCGGCAGGTGAGCGTGAACGTGCATGACGTCACGTCCAGTCTAGGGATCGACCGATATATCGGCCGGCCGATATATCGGGCCGATATTTGCGTTTTTTACGTGTATCGGAATCGGCCGATACACGGCTGCGCGTTCGCCGATAGTTTTTTTTCCCAACGTTATTTGTAAGCAGGTGTTCATGGGCAGCTCTGTGCAGCTGCTGGAGACTGTAGCTCACGCGCCCCGCCCTCACCCACTAGCAGAGTGCAACCTGCTCTTCACAAGAACGGTAACCTAAACTTTCAAAGCATCTTTTAAATGTTTGACAGCTGAAATATTGTCAAACATTTTGAAAATGGAAACACGTTGCTCTATAACTGTTATGTGCTTGCATATATATAGCTAAGCAAGTTTGTGAGTCCAAATGGAAAACGCGAATGCCTCGTCTATAAAACTTAACTGCTTGCCATTGTATTAGAGAGCTGCAAATAAGGTGTAGACTATCCGTTCAGTGTGCATTAGGACTGTCTATGAATATTCTACATTCGAATATGTATTAATTTTGAAGGTGAAAATTAATATTTGAATGTGGAAAAACACGCCCGCGGTTGCAGACTAATAACGTTACCACAGCTGCTCAGCTCGCTCGGAGCGCTCACTAATATACTGTGAAACTTCAATCAATGAATGAAGCCTGCTATATTTGAGACAAGAGTCGCGAGTCACAACCTTAAATTGCTTGCACAAAACTCTTGATAAGCACTCAACTGTTTTGTTGTTGATCATTTAACTGACGCGCAGAGAGCGCGAGGGAGAGCGAGTGCCCGGGCGAGACGGTGAGTGAGCGAGAGAGCTCTGCGGTCTTGGCCATTAGTTGATTTACTTGCTTTTGAATACGTTGTCAAATATGTTTAAACTCAAATAAACTATCTAATACTAGTAGTTATGTCTTTGTATTAATGTGTTCTGTTATTGACGTAATGCGCGTCAATGACCAAATGCGCAACGGGATGTTCTAATATGTTTTTTAGAGGGAATTTGCAAACGCCATTTGAGCAATTTTGACAGCCCTAGTATGCATTCGGGTGCTGTAACGAACACTGGTCATAGGATTAAGTTATGGCAACGTTGTTCTGTAGTTTTTGTGAGAGATTTATTTAGAGCCCACCTGGCTGAGGTTTGGACGCGTGTGGTGTGTGTCTCCCTCGACATCGCAGTGATATTAGAGACTAGAAATGCTCGTTTTATTTTATGTAGAAAAAATGAAACCATGGCAGTGCATAGTTCGTTTCTTTTAAAATGAAGTACAATGTGCACTTTATGCTGGTTGCTACTGTGTGCAATAGTGTAATTATTTAATTTATGCTTTAAATATTTATTTTCAACACTGAACGTTTTTTGTTCTACCTCATGTTTTTAATATTTGTTAAATTGTTTATCTACTTGTTCTTGTTCTACCTCACATGTTTTTACTATTTGTTAAATATTAATTTTTGAAGTTAATTAAATTTTACTTTTATTAAATTGAGACCTGTAACATTTGTTAACATCATGTATTTTTATGATGTAAATTGAGGGAGTAAAATGTATCGGCTCCAAATATCGGCTCAAGAAAATCGGCAGCCCGTATCGGTATCGGCTAAGGCTGATGGGAAAAAAATCGGTATCGGTATCGGCACTAAAAAATCCATATCGGTCGATCCCTAGTCCAGTCTCAAATTCCGTCCCGAATCCCTCTTATTTATTTTACTGTACAGGATTATAGAGGCAATCGCAGTGATCAGAGAAGGGCTCATTCAGCCCATCAGGCAATTGTTTAAGCATGTATGGGTTAGAAAAACGGGTATTTTTAACATGAAATGTTGCGCATTGCACCTTTAAAAAATTTGCTGACCCAACATTTTGAACGGTACTGTACTGTATATTATTACCGTGCAAATGGTGGTGGTGGCGGTCTGGTGGCGTAAGATGGCACAGAAGCTGATTTATTTGTTTGTACCACCTGCAAAGAGACAGAAACTCCTGTTACTACTGTACAAACATATGCATGATGGGTAACTTAAGAATAAATTAACTAACTAAATAAGATTTAAATGAATTAACATTAGTGACATAATAGCTATCACAACAAAATAAAATCACATAAAACTAAGCATATAGGATTTATAGAGCAGTCTTGCCCGGTCCAATATGGCAGACGTATAAGCAAAGAGCCAAAACAGCCAACGAGGCGTCTATGTCTTTAAAAGTCTATGTTTAGGATTACTAGAAAGTTATAAACTGGTGAGCAAGATTGCAAGCTAAACTCTGCAGGAAACTGGACCTTACAAGCCAGAGTTGAGAATCCCTGGTATAGAACATTCCTTTGCATATTAATTTATGTCTGAAAAAATAAAGCTCTGAAAAAAGATCCTGAAGTGCTGAAGTGAGAATTAAATTTACATCAAGTCAGGGTCAGTAGATGTAAATCAAATATATTATTATTATTACTATAATGATTATTTTTATGTAATTAAATAAATTGAATTATTTAATTTATTTAAATGATTTAATATTTAATTAAACAATAATGAATGATTTAATTAAATTAATGTGCAAGATCATCATGATGGTACTTCTGAGCACATGGCTTGTGTCTTTCTTACAAAAGACAAAGTGTAAGGAGAGAAAGAAAGGTTAGGAACAAGGCAGAGAAGAAGAAAGGGTACTTTAAATGCAACAGCAACAGAGATGGCCCACATAGTAAAACCCATCTTAAATAAAAAGTATGCAGTTATTTACCTCCTCTGGTGGCAATAACTGAGCCTGGTGCTTTATCAAAAAAGAGAGAGAAAAGAGGAGCCAAGTCATTATCTTTATATCAGCAGACTATTGTTTAGAACTGAGATGTAACATTTAATAACTTAAGTTCAACGTGAAGGACAGACGATTTCTCATGAACCTGTTTTTATGAATTGTTCTTTCCAAATAGAAAGAAATGGAAACGCAATGGAAATGTTTTGTTTAAATGGGAAGGTTTCAAACTTGTTTTCCCTCTTCACACAGTAATGAACTAATTTACTGGCTAGTTAAGTTTCTGTTGCATTGTTATTACTCAGGCGTTTAGTGGGCATTTGAAAAGTCGTGTTATGCTCAGGCACATATACTGGAAAAAATGACAAAAAGTTACAGAACTATAGGTTAATTACACATGTTAGATTCACGTTAGCACTACATTTAGTGAATTAAACATCGACAGTATGGTAGTCAGTTAAATGTAGTGTTGCTCACTCACCCCATCCTTTACTATACGATTGGGGTTTCCCCGCTGGGACACAGTAGCCTGCGGTCTGCTGTCAGCTCTGAGGAAACAAGCAAAGAATGCTGATCAATATTAAAAAAATATGTAGGTTATATTGAACACACTAAACATTGTTCAATGCATTTCATCCAAAAAACACCAAAACATTTACAGAGCGCCAATATGCCATTTTCAAGGTTTCTAATTTAGTTTTTGGAGGTCTACTAGAGTAAGTTTAAATGCAAATAAGATACAAAACACAAAAAGTCAATTGCTGTTGGCCAAAGTGCTGTACAATGTATGAACAATTATCGAAAAGTCATAAAAACAACAAATAAACAATACACAAACACACGACAATGCAATATCACTACAGTCACTTGTGACCGTAAGCAGCAATAAATAAATGAGTTTTAAACAATGATTTAAAATCAGTGTATGTAGGTGCAGACTTTATATGTAATGGCAGATTGTTCCAAAGCTGTGGGGCGGCCACTGAAAAAGGCACGATCTCCTTTTGGCACAATCTCCTTTTTTTTTTTCATTCATTCATTTTCAGTTATTATTTAAACAACATAATGGGTTTGTTCAGAGTTGATGACATCAGTTAAATGGTGAGTATATATCACTCTTCATACTCACTCATAACCCTGAGAGCGTTTCTTTCTGAAAAAACGTTGCTTCAGCTCATTCCTCTTGAAGAACACAAATAAACCCAATGCCAAAAGAGGAAGGACAAGGAAAAAGAACACAAGAAGACCATCCCTTGTGGAAGTATCTTTATCTGAGTGAGAGTCAGAGAGAGAGAGTCAGAGAGAGAGAGAGAGAGAGAGAGAGAGAGAGAGAGAGAGAGAGAGAGAGAGAGAATTTAATTTAATTTTTAATCAATCGACAGCACTAGAAATCACATTTACAGATGACACGAGTTAAAGGTACTGATAATCTTTTGTGAAGCTCTAACTGTGCCGTTAAGCAGCCTTACCATCCCAGGTGGGGCCGCTATCGATGCTTCCTCCATAACCAGAGGCCTCACAGAATGGAGGAGCCCAGCCATTATAACAGTGGCAGTTTTTATTGCTGTTACACACCTTAAAGTAGTCAATCACAAACACTCAGCACACATTTTACAAAGATGTAGAACTCTAGGTATTTAGGATTAGGACAAAAAAATAACACAAAAAAAAACAGGTGGTTAAATACATGTATTTCAAATAGTGGCATTGAATTGTGGGTAGTGTATGCATACGTACCCCATGGCCATGGCATTTCTTTTCAACGTCACAGTCATAATTCAGCACATCTGCACTTTTGCACTCAAAATTCAGACAAACCTGCAATACAAATAATTTGAGGTTTGTTTTTCCGAAGTAAAAAAAAAATTCAGTATGCGGATGAAATGTAAAAAAAAAAAAAAGATAAAAAGATTTCAAACTATGTTTTGTCATGGAAAAAAGATCTGATCATACCCTCAGTCAACCCTCAAGTGGATTCTTTCAAATGTGTTTGGATAGTTCACCCAAAATTAAAAATCCTGTTTTACACACTCAATTTATTCACCTTCAAGTTGTTCCAAACCTATATGCAATTCTTTCTTCTGCTGAACACAAAAGAAGATACTCAAATACAAAGCACGCTTTCTTGATGCTCACAAGGTGGGCACTCTCTGGGACACTGTGCAACACCACGCTACCCCACTGTGGGTACGTCGGCTGTCCCTCTGACCCCACTGGCCCATTCGGACTATCAGACTTGGCTATGTGTTTTAGTTCGCCAGGCTTCCCTCCAGGTTCAGCAGCATCCAGTTTACGTTGTTGATGAATAAGGATGCTACTGTCCTGCATGCAGAGATCGCTGTCCTACTGGCAAAGGAACGAGATAAAGCCAGTCCCTTCAGCCGATATGAAGACAGGGTTTTACAGTCTGTACTTTAAAATTGGATGGGTTACGACCATTCTTGGACCTGAGTGCCTTGAATCGTGCCCTTCACATGCTCCCGTTCAAGATGTCAACACAGAGACGCATCTTGTGATGCATTCGTCCCCCAGTTTGGTTTGCAGTGATCTTTCATGTCTCAATTCTTTGGGTCACCTGGGAAAAGAGAAAGCTCTCTCCCCCATGCAGACTCACTTTTCTTGGTATGGAGTTGGACTTGGTCAACATAACAGCATGTCTCACGAACTAGAGTGCTCAGTCAGTGCTGAACTGCCTGAATTCATTCAAGAGCTGGATGGCAGTTCCACTAAAACTGTTTCAGAGGCTCCTGGGGCATATGGCATCCGCAGCCACAATCAAGATAAGTGTATAAGTGGTGCCTCCAAACAAATATACACAAACAACGGTGGCGAGTTAAACAATGGGGAGATAAGAGAGATGGCAGAAAATTTCAGCACTGAGATGAAGACTACAGTGGGATACAGTCCTTGGAGCAGCGGCCTGCTGGAGAGACACAACATGACACTGACTGAGATCCTCCTGAAGGTGAAAAGGGAAAACAGGTGTGCAGACTGCTCTAGACTGGGCTCTAATGGCCAAAAACAGTATGATCAATGTGCATGGTTTGGTCGCATTTCCTAATCTTCCCTCCGTTTTGGTTGATAAACTGCCTGCTCTAGAGGGCACTTCTATGAGTACTAGAGTGGGACTATACCTATCAGCATTACATGCTTCCAAAAGAGCATTCAAAGATGTGGAATGTTCAGAAAGAATAAGAGTTTACGAAAGCAGCTTAGGCCTACAGATAAAAAGTATGAGACAGGAGAAAGATTGTACTACAAATGAGCAAACAATACAGAGTGGAAAGGCCCTGCTGTAGTTATCGGTCAGGATGGCTCTGTAGTGTTTATCAGACATAGTGGGATTCTTGTCAGAGTACACCAGTCCAGGCTGAAGAAAGTCAATGCGCAGTATGAGGATAAACCTATACTACCTGGTGCTCCTGAAAATAGTAAAGAAAGTGAAAATGTAATAAACACACGAATGTGTCAGAGAATTCAGATGACGAAATGAGTGTTAATGTATACGTGCAAATCTCTGAAAACACAGAAACAGATGATAGAGAAGACGCAAGACAAACTAATGAGACAGAGAATGATGCAACTAATGCAGTGGGTTCCACTGGTGTCAAACTGAGAACAGGTCAGACAGTGTCAGTGACATTTACAAACAGAGATGATGGTACAAAGGACACTGCCAGAGTTTTAGGCAGAGCAGGAAAAACAAAAAGGCAATATAAAAAATGGAAAACGTGCAGTATCTTAAACAAAATAGGAGCGAGGGTCAAAAGGAAGCTTTAGACATGTCACATGTTGATGATCTTCTCACTGAATGTGATAACACCAATGCTGATGCCCAAAGCTCGCCTTGTGGCGAGATGTTTTGAAAAAGTCAATATTCATGAATTACATAAAAAGATTTTCCCACATGTGCATCAGTCACTCAGGCTGCTGTTAGCTGTTATTTGTCACAACAATTTTTTTTTTTGGAAAGTAAATTCTATGGATATTAGGTCTGCAATTTTGCAGGGAATGGAACTCTCAAGAGACATCTCCACCAGAAGCAGGTGTAGACAATGCGTTGTGGAAACTAAAGAAATGTGTGTATGGACTTGCAGACGCTTCCCTCTATTGGTATGACAAGGTCAAAGATCCTGCAGTGTTCTATCGGCAAAAGTAGCAGTTTGAGGCGACAGGAATACTGGCATGCCATGTGGATGATTTTCTGGGGCAGGTTCAGAGCACAACTAATGTCTAACCTGTACTTAAATCTGCATTTCAGGTGGGTCGTGAAGAGCATGGAAGTTTTTCATAAGTGCGGATGAACATTGCTACTGTGGGAGGTGTAGTGCAGGTGGATCAGCACAGTTACATTGAAAACTTACAACCAGTTCACTTATAGGCAGCACCTGCTTTACAGAGAGAGGCTCCACTAAACGAGAAAGAAAGAGAACAACTCAGGTCCAAAACAGGACAGATTCTGTGGAAATCTAAACAAACTACACTAGATGTTATGTTTGAAATATGTAGCCTAGCATCCAACATTAAGAATGCTTCTGTTCAAACCATACATGAATTGAACAAAGTGATCCATAAACTTAAGTTGGTTAAGTTGGTTATGCTCTACTCTAACCTTACCACTGGTAAAGTTGATCTCAAATAAGCTTCCCCTTATTTGTGTTACTGATAACCATTCCCTTTTTGACACTCTTAAGTCTACAAATCAGGTCACAGAGAAGAGACTAAAATTAGAAATAAGTGGTGTCAAAGAGCTCCTACATGCTAACAAAAGCAAAGAAGTGCGTTGGTCAGAAGCCAAGTCACAACTTGCGGACTGTTTGACAAAGAAAGGTGTTTCCTCACTTATGCTTCTTAAAGTGCTGTATGAGGGTGTATGGAAACTGTAATATCTGAACCATCGAGCATTTATCTTGGTTAAATACTCAAGCTCACTTAAATGTTACTGTGTTCTGAAAATCGTTTGTATTTGGTGACAATGTTTTATATGTCAAAGTCATCTATTCATTTATTTTTTTATGTAGCCCTCAATCGGGTCATGGGGTCTATACGACCCCAATCGACTTTTACTTAATAAAAAGTCCCTTCATCTCAGTGGAATAAGATTTCGTGAATTTTCATACATTATCTATCTATACACACACACAAAAAAAACTGGGCTTGATTTGGTTGTTCTGAAGGTATGTCAAAAAAATGTTTACACTTCTGGTCTTTGGAGTCAATATGACCCCACATTGAAATGAATGGGGAATGTGAAAAAAAACCCAAAATATATTTTCTTCATGTGTCAAAAAAATAAACAAAAAAAATCCGATATAAATATGAAAATTTTTACACCAAAATGAAGGCTTAATACTAAAGCATAAATGCAATGTATCATAAAAAAATAATATTTCATACGCAAGCTAATGGTGAAGTTGAGGAATTGTGTGGTATATGGATATAAAAGTACTTTATATCTCCAAAAACACAGCATTAATGAATTGATGAGAAGTAAAATATATATATATATATATATATATATATATGACCTGATCCAGCAAATTGAGTCACAGTGACCCAAAATTTTTTTTTTGCCCGTATTTTTGTTGATATCTTTCAAAATCCATTGCATTTTAAGGGATAAACTATTTATTTTATAGCTTAATTTGACCAAATACATTAATATATATATATATATATATATAAATTCGATTTAACCAGGCTGAAGCTCAAATTATTTTTAATTGTTTGGAATAAATAATTAAAAAGGCACTTTTACAAAAATGTTCTAAAATCAGAAAGATTGAAGAGCAGTCAGAGAGAAATTCACTTTTCATACGGATTAGCCCACATAAGCAGAGAGCAGTTTGTTTTCTTTCGTTTTGAATGGTTTTGTTTAAAAGTAGACATTTCAAGATATATATTTCTCAGGTCTGAAAGGCTAGGATACCTTATACGCTGTCTTTCGGTTCATGAGACGAGCTTCATTTCACGTGCCGCAGTCTCCGCGTCGTGAAGGTCTAGCCTATCCATTGTCTGCAATTTATTTCTTATTATTAAATCCTAGTAATTGGTTGATGAAACATTGATTTAAATTAAGATAATTATTTTAAAACAACATTCACTTTAAAGAAAGGCTTTATACTTGCTTTCTGTTTAAGCTCTGTGAAAGTTTTAGTGCTGCTTCCAGAGAACAGTCACGTTCGGATTGTTTTTCCTCATAAATGCGAACACGGAAAATAAAATTAAATGAAGATTTTATGTTCTGGAGAGAGTCAACCCTTCTTCATCCGGTGGGTATTACTTTTAGTTTGTGCAGTGTGGTTCACATAGGCCAATTTATTAAGATTTAAATATCTGGGAATTATGGATCTCCTCCATAATGCTGAAATTGCCCAATTTTAAACAATTTAGAAATAATTTAACTAGTTTTGTGGTATAAGTCTACATATTTTATAATTTTAACTTCAAATAATACTAATAGTAATTTAAAGTTGTGGTAGCATTGGACGTGATCACGGGAGTTGAAGGGACGTGTCGGTGTCTTGATTCTGTCTTCTCACACCGCGACACAGGTTCGTGCATCTGAGTGTCGCGATCTTTACAGCCTTACATATATTCTTCTTGCAGATAAATATACTCACACAGCTTAGGTTAGAAGCCTCCAGTGAGTTCAACGTTTCAGGGGATACCCGGGAAATGCTCAGAGGTGAGGAGGGGAGTTGAGAAGAGCAATGTTTATTTCAGCGAATTATTTATTTATTTATTTATTGTTTCAAGGATAGCCCCTTGAGATGAACCATCTCATTTTCGAGGGGGTCCCATCTTTACAACAAACAAGATCATGATTATTACAAACATTTAGGTACATTGACATTCTCATTCATACACACACACTTTCAAACAATGCTCCCATGATCTACTCCCTTTCCCTTTTGTCCCCTGCCATCATCAAAAACAAGTCAAAAAACCATCTACGAACAATAAAAATACACAATCAAAATAAGGATATGCTTACAATCGTCCATAAACCCATACAGGTTAAATAACAATAAATAAATAAATAATAAAAATAATAACATAAAATAAATAAATAAAAATAAATCAAACACAAGAACATGTTGTTCGAAGGTAAAAAGTGATGATTTAAAAACATAAAAAGAAGTTATAGATCTGAGCGAGCAGGGAAGATTATTCCAATCTGATGGGGCTTTAAACTTGAACGCTCGACGACCAACTCCTTTATGAACTCTAGGTATATGAAAAAAATAGCTGTTCTGTGTGCCTTAAATTGTATTGAGTGTTGAAAGGAATTAGGTAATATTTCAGATATGAAGGGAAATTAAAATGAATACATTTAAAAATAAATAATGACCAATGAAATTGCCTCCTTGACTTGGGTGCCAGCCAGTTCAAAGACTCATACAATTGACAGTGATGAGTTCTGTAGGGACATCGGAGCACAAATCTACAAAGACTATTATATAAAACAGAAAGAGGTCGAAGATTTGAGTCAGAGGTGTTCCCATAAATGGCATCAGCATAGTCAAGTATTGGGAATATTAAATGAGTAATAATTCTTTTGCGAACCTGTTGTGAAAAGCAATCAGCAGAACGATAAAGTGACTTCAATTGCCCATATACTTTCTTACAAATTGAGTTAATATGGGGTTTGAAGGAGAGCTGAGTATCAAGCCAGAGACCCAGATATTTAAATTCTTCAACTTTTGATAAAACTGTTCCATCCTGAAAACTAATGGACCAATTATTCAATAAAGGTAAAGAATTACGTCGAGTGCAAAACAACATACTTTTAGATTTGCTCCTGTTCAATAAAAGTTTATTAGAGAAAAACCATTTCTGCACTAAGTTGAAGTCCATTTGTAAAAAAATGTTGGATTTGTAGAATGTCAGGACTGGAAAAGTATAATACAGTGTTGTCTGCGTATAAATGAATTGAACTGTCTGAACTAATTTGCGGTAAATCATTAATAAAAATAGAAAATAAAAGAGGACCTAAAGCTGAACCTTGTGGAACACCTTTATCTATCATTTTGAAGCCTGACTGGCTGTCTTGGATAGTAACACACTGACTTCTGTGATGAAGAAAAGAATTAAAAAATAATAAGGAGTCAGAAGAAAGTCCAATTGCATACAATTTATCCAAAAGGAGGTAATGATCAACCATATCAAATGCTTTGGTAAGATCTATAAATATAGCTCCTGTTGGCATATTACTGTCAGATGCTGACAATATGTCATTTGTGAATTTCAGAAGAGCAGTGGTGGTTGAGTAGTTTGATCTAAAACCTGATTGATGTGGAGATAATAGATTTTGTTCATTAAGATATTGAGAAAGTTGGTTAAAAATGAGTTTTTCAAATATTTTTGCTACACAATTGATAATTGAAATAGGTCTGTAATTATTAATATCTGTGATATCACCTCCGTTGTGAAGAGGAATTACTCTGGCGCATTTCCATGAACTGGGTATTTCACAAGTTGCCAATGATAAATTAAATAATTCAGCCAGTGGAAATGATAGAACACAAGAGGCGAGTTTATAAAACTTAATCTCCAACCCGTCTGGGCCAGCACTGCATCCAGAGTTTATGCCATCAATAGTCTGCTGAACATCCGCTGGAGTAACAGTATGAAAGCAAAATGAACTACTGCACCTGTTCAGGGTCACAAAAGAATCCAAATGAGGAGGAAGAGCTGCCAATTGAAGAGAAGTACTGACTGAAAGCTTCTGCAATTAATAAAGGATCACTGATAGTATCATTATTTACTCTTATATGAGAGAAAAGGCTTTTTGTGGGTTTATTGGTTATAGAATTGATTTTCTTCCAGAATTGCTTTGGATACTTAAAGTTTGTTGATAAACAGTTATTGTAATAATTTGCTTTGGCATTTCTAGTATAAGTTTTACATTTATTTCTTAATTCTTTGTAAGCACCCCAATCAGCAGGCTCATTGGATGAACAAAATTTTTTCCATGCCTTATCTCTTTTTTTGAATAAGCATATGAGATCTCCTTTGATCCATGGTAAGTGTCTACCTTTAACTTTAATTGATTTCCATGGAGCATGTTTATCTATTATCTCAACAAATTCAGTGTAAAAGTAGTTCCACACATCTTCAACAGATGGAATTAACTGAAATCTCTCACAATTTATGTTTATTATATCTTGAATAAAATGTTCAGGATTAATATTATTTGATTTTCTTACTCTAATTAATTTAGGAGGTAGATTAGGCATTTTAATTTTCCAGATGCAAAAAACAATAGAATGATCACTAAGAGAATCAGATAATACCCCAGATTTTAAAATTCTGTCTGGATGAGAAACTAGAATCCAATCGATCAAGGAAGAAGAGCTATGACCAACTCTGGTAGGTTCAGTTATAAGTTGAGTTAAATTTATGCTGTTAAAGAGATGGCGATTTTTATTAGAAGAATGAGCTAACCAATTAGAGTTAAAATCCCCCAATATAATTTTCTCATTAGCACCGTTTAAAGAATTAATAGTAGACAGAATACATTCAGTGGTTTCAGCTGGAGCATTTGGAGGTTTGTAAATATTTCCTAAGATAATTCGTTTATTTTCATGAAGAATTAATTTAATAAAGAGACCTTCAAAGTGCTGAGGATTCGCACTTGGCACTACAAGTTCTGCAGTCAAATTTGAAGATACATAAGTTAGAAGGCCCCCACCTTCTAGATCATCAGAAATATCACTGTTTAACCAGGTTTCAGAAAGAGTAATTATATGTGGTTTATTATAAGTAAGCCAGACTTTTAACAAATCAATTTTAGATGGCAAACTCCTAATGTTCAAGTGAATAACTAGTAAACCTTTAGTGTTGGAAGTCATTACTCATAAATAATAGGATAAATAAGTGTAAGAAAAAATTCATATAAAGCAACAAAGCAGATTATATTATAGTAGGGCAGATGAAGAGGAGGGCAATAGAATAGAATTTAAAGCTTTGACAACTTTAATCGTCATTTAAATACCTTTACTCAATTATCTGGACTGCGAAACTTTGGGAGATTATTTTTGAATGTCTGTTCTTTGAAATTAGCAAAAAAAAAAAAAAAAATTTGTTATTTCATTGTTTTTCCACATAATCGGTCCATATCTTAAAATGGAATGTTGCGACTTCCGACTCATTTCGCCAGAGCGGGTCACATATATATTATTTGTATGATTAAAAATGTATATTTTTTGTACAATTACGCAATCATTGTTGGGGTCATATAGACCCCAAAGCCCAGAAGTGTAAACAGGAAACGAAGACCATTTGAAGGTTAAAGAAGAGAGGGAGATAGTTGACTTCCATGTGCAAGGGAATGTATTATCGTGGGAATCTGGGAGAATGTGTTACTGTGGGAGTCTGGAAAAGAGTAAATCCCGAGAGGGTGGAAAAATAAAGATATTACTTACTGTGGAACTACGTCGTGTCTCTGGCTATTTTCACAAATGTCTAAAGATTCTTAAATCAAATTGCATTTAGATACAAAATGGAATAAAATGTGTATTCTTATTTTCTTTGAAATTGATCAAAATGAAGTGACTATGATTAAAACAAGAACAAATAAGTATCTGCCAATGGTCTCAGAAAAATCAACTTAACTCAAAGGAAAGTTTCATAATCATTGACTGGTATTTGTTCTTTTTTTAAGCATAAACTCACCTCATTTTCTTCAATTTTTTAAGACTTACATTTGCATCTCAAGGACATACATACTGAGAAAATATTATAAAATATTATAAATATTAATTATAAATATTATAAAATAATATGTTTTTGCAATGTATGTAACATTTAATGCCATAATTTTAAGAATTGGAAGACTTTGTGCTCTGATTTAAGAACTTTTTAAGGCCTTAAATTGTGTAAGGGCAAATTATGACCCACAGAATCCCTGAGAATACGTGCACATACATGAAAGTGGCAAAATAATTAAACAAACATATTTTGGCAAGCTGTGTGCATAATTTAAGCAGAAACTTTGAATGTTCAAATTTTCTCTCACCTTATTAGCTCCACACTTGGTGCCCTCGTTGACCATGCCGGGATCAGGTACATCAGAGCCCAGGAGGAAATCCACACCCCAGCAGGTAGTGCCGGCAATGGGGGTCTGGATGATTGATGGCTTGATGCCAAAAATGACTGACGATTGAACGTTCTCACACTGTAGCTTCCCGCACATGGCGTTCCTAAAAGAATGAGAGTGTGTGTATGTTTTTATAACATTTCAGAATTGAGTGTGAATTTTAATTTCAATTGTAATGGTATAATATCTTGTGCTGTACCTGCTTTCACACTTCTTAAATCCACTGGAATGGTAGCCACAGTTTCCAAAGCGATCACCTTTGGAGTTCACATCCTTAAAGCACAGCTCAGGAGCAGCTTTAGCCTCTACACACAACCAAAGACAGATGGGTTACATTTACAGAATATAAACTTCTATTTTCTCTTTTATTTTTAGTTAAACAAAAACTAAAACCCTTTACTCATGGCCAGTTTTTAGTGAGTTATTCAGTGTCTGTTCAGCTTTAAAACACAGGTTCTGTCATATTCTATTGTTACTGAAGAGCGTGAGCCCATCGCGCTGTGTGAAAAAGGGAACATCAAAACATCCCATTGCTGTATGGCCAGATGATATGCAAACTAAATTTTTCTGCTGGATAAAGTAAACTTACGGTAGCAGATAGAGCTTAATGCGCAGCAACTGAAGAAAACAAATGCAAATACAAAAAAACAAAAACAAAAAAACCCCAGCAAATTAAGCAAACATCTGCATCACTTTGACAGTTTGCTGCAAATAATCACAATGGAACCAATTACAGAAAAATGTTGCAAAAGTTCACAACACAACCAATTAAAAAATTACTGGATAATATACTTCTCTGCTGTATGTTTATTATCCATCTGTGCGATTCAAATGGCCCAGAATATTTAAGAGTATCTAACAGGAAGTACGAAAGACATTTGGAATGTACACTTTCTGACACTTCAAAATAACATTGGTGTTATACCATATAATTACATGAACATGATATCTTCAGCCCCTCATTTTGATTTATTGTTTCAACGTAATGTAAAATACTATATATGATATTAGTACATGATCAGCTCAAAAATTTTGGTTATGTCTTTCTAACTAACTGTTCATAATCATTTTGAAATTAGTTTTTTTTTATGCTTAGATCCGGGACAAATAGAGGTAGGGAATATAAGCAAAAAAATATATCAGAATATCTTTTATTTTAATCAATACTGAATAGACAATATTTTTGATTCTTATATTAACCAGCCCTACAAGTACAAAATCGTGTCACTCACTTGTGCCAAATATGGCCTGACACTGGGTGTCATAGTGCTGGCACTGGCCATTGTAGCAGTAAGCCTGGCCTTGTTTGCAGGGATGGCCGTTCTGTATGTAGACGTCGTTTTGACAGAGGGCAGATGTGCCGTTACAATACTCTGCCAAATCACATTCATCAGCGCTGCTTCTGCACTCGGTGCCACCAGGTAAAAACTGACAGATCGAGAGAGAAAAATTAATCAGAACATGTGAGCAAAGAGTACAACTGCATATTGTCAAATGCCATATGTATGTATATTAGTTCTGTCCATGTGAGCTCCTTGATGACAAGTTTGACGCTTAAATGGAAAAAAGATATATAACTGAACCAGACAAATTTTGTCTTAACTCATTGCAGAATACATGTCTTACCTTTTATTTTATTACCAGCCCAGAACAAGTTATCTTATAAACCAGCATGGCATGCATCTTCTTGCCAGTGTTATTTTAAGTGTCATTACTATTCTTTTTTTATTAAAAAAACTTTAAGTTAACAATAACAACAACATTACATCTCAAGGTTAGGAGCAGAGCTAAAGTGTTAGAAAAAGTTTGAATTACCCTGCAGTTCTTGCAGCAGACCCCGAACGCACACTGAGCACCTGATCTCAGCTTACACGTTTTCGGCTCACAGCATGGGTCCTTCTCACACTCCTGAAACATTTACGTACATAATCAACCTTCAGAAGTTCTCAATATTCTTCATTAGGGATGGAGAGCAAAAAACAAAACATCCAGTTTTTAGGATACTGTATTTTAAAGGGGTGGTTGATTCCAGTTTCACTTTTTTGATTTTAAAGGGTACCTATTTTGGGTTTTTGAAAATTGCCCTTCATGTAGTGTTTAACATAGATCTAAGTGAACGAAAACATCCTGCAAAGTTTTAAACATGAAAGTTCATCGTATACAAAGTTATTGTCTCTCAAAAACAAGAGTCGACTCTGAGTCGCTGACATGAATCGTTCGAAGAACGATGCTTTTCCTTTGTCTGGTTGACGTCAACTTGACAAGTTATTTGAATAAGAAACGCCCACTTATTGCGCTCGGAGACGCTAGGGAAAACCGGAGCTCCAGGGGTGGCGGGCAAATCTGAAACTGGCCCAGGACGGGCCACCCTGCCTGGGCTGGCCAGGGAGGTCTGAGAGCATGGAGGTTTGGACCCACCGCACCTTTTTGGACTCTGTCGTTTTTCGAGATCTGGGCTTCGGAAAACAATCATGTCGACGAGCCGCTGTGTTTTGAAGTGCGACGCAAAAGCGAACTTTTTTAACCTGCCAAGTGAGGAGTATTTGAAGACTAAGTGGCTGCAGTTCATACAAGTACTGCTATACCACACAAGTATAGCCCAAACCTTGTTCTGTGTTCGCGTCATTTTGAAGATGATTGCTTCACAAACCTAAACGCTATAAAGTATGGATTCGCGAGCCTAACGAGCTGAGGATCAATATGCAGAGCAGTGGGTCGCGAGGACCGGAGTTGAGAACCCATTTAAGGTAATAGGAGTTCCGTTTTTCTGCACAGAGAATACCAATCACAACTGACTAGGTCATCTGACCAATCACCGCAGATTAGCGTCACGCAAAGGCGGGTTTTGGACAAAGAACTCGCTAAAACGATTCATATGGGAGTCGGTGGGCAATTCAGGTAAAAATAAATGCATATTATAAGACAACAAAAGTGTTTTTTGTCATTGCATGCTTGTAAAACTGTTGTTGGGGACTCCCAGAACAATATTAGGAACATTTTAAATGTCATAATAGGTACACTTTAAATAGTGTGTAATGTTGCTGATGGTGCATTAACAGTATCTGCAAAGTTGCAGCGCTGAAAGTTCAATGTAAGCAGAGATATCGTCTTTTAAAAACCAGGAAGTGTAAACACCTACAAAAACGACTGGATTGGGACTACAACGGGTTATGGTACGTCACTAACCCGCACATTTGCATCAACCACTCCCTTCGGAATATGCAGGAAATGGCATGTGCATATTTCTGCAGCACGTGGAGTGAGTTGTGTTCACGCAGCTGTCAGGTTTTCTGTGTTTCAAGCTTCCCACGGATGCTATACTTCATCAACAATGGATACAATTTATGTTTGATTATATTCCTGAAAGTGACGATCGTAATCTAGCTCTCTGTGCTGCGCATTTTACGGAAGACAGCTTCCAGAATCTCCATGAGTTCAATGCAGCAAGAAACTGTTAATAAACAATGAAGCAGATCCAACTTTAAAACCACAGGCAGCAGTTGTTGGACCACAACCTGTAAGTAGGCTAAGACTTAATCGTTTTAAATGTATTTGCATGTATAATTCCAGACGTAACGTTAGTCTGTGTTTTATTTATGTTTTATTTTTTCAAAATGCCAGCGCTGGCTTTATAGCCACTAGGCTACAAGTTATGCTAGTATTTTGTGTCTACGACAAACGCGTACAAACATTATGGACCTGAATTTTGTATAAGTACTAATGTTTTAAACGTATTTTTCATTTATATATGCTTTATGACGTTATTTTCGATTTGATCAAGAACGTAAACTTGCCAACGCTGTTTGTGCTTAACATTAGTAGTCAGTCAGTTGCTATCGTTGCCAGTCAGATGCTATTGTGTAAAACAAACGTGTATATGGTTAAAAAAAATATTGCAAATTATCATTCAGAAACGTTTAGTAAGAGCCGTGTGTGGTGTGGTTCTGTTTGACTCGCTTCATCGCGGCTTTCTCGGTCTGATTCTGCCTCACTGATACTGCAGCTCGACACCATTATTTACATCTGGACCGGAGCTGGCGTTTCCCCGTTAAGGTAATAGGCGTTAACCTTCCGGACAACGTGAGCGACAGTTTAGCCAATCACAACACACCCGCCCAAACTAACCAATCTGAGCCCACGACGTGTTTCTGAGGGAGTGTTTTCATAGAATCAGGAAGTAAACCGCTCGTTCAGGGGACAGAGGAGAGCGCGGCTGACGATAAAGGTGAAGTTTATGAAAAATAAGACTTTTTAAAAAAGAAAAACCACGAATACATGTTATATTGCACCCCATAAACACAATCATGCAAAGAAAAAGAGGAGTAAACCACCCCTTTAAAAGATAATTTTGTAAAATCCAAACAAGCTTCATAGGATAGGTTTAAACCACAGCAAGGCAGAGCAGTGTAACGCTCTGTGCCAGACCACTGGTAAAACAAAGTTCACTCAAATCCCACTCCAACATGAATATGCATTTCTGATTGTAATTACAGTTAATATTTTGGGCTTTTGCCAAGATAATCAACCCTGTCAAACATATCCACATCACTATGATCAGATGCCTTCTTTACTGCTGTTTTCTCACCGATTTCATTTTAGTTCAGTGTCAATTTCTAGCTTATTTTGTTTTTGAGAGGAAAGTGGCACACATGCACATATTCATCTTAACACCATTCTCAGTTGGGTGAATGGCTTTGAGATGTTCACTAACAGCTGCAAAGGTATTTCAAACTACCCCTAAGCAAAGAACAAAAAATAATTTTACTGTGAGTATATCACAAAAAGAATCCTTGCTAACTCAGTTTCTCCCTTTAAATTTTATCTCCATTTTGGTTCTTAACTACTGTGCATTTATGTAGATTCCTAACTTTTATAATAAATATATTTATATTAATTATAACTCCATAACCATAGACATAGTCTGCTCATAATTTTTTAAACAAGCAATGAGTGAGCAGAGAGGAATCTTCAGAAAGGTTCTCTACGGCCCAGAGGGATTATTACCGCTCCACTCACATGCTCTGGTTTAAAGTTTTTCATGCTTGTTCAATGAACCATAAACAATCATTATACATTCACCTGTGGAACAGTCCTTAAGACACTAAGAGGTTTACAGAGGGTAGACAATCAAGGTTACAATTACAATAACTTAGAGACCTTCCCACTGACTCTGAAAAACATCAGAAGAAAGATGCCTAGGGTGCCTGCTCACCTGAGTGAACATGCCATAGGTATGCTGCAGAGAGGCATGATGACTGCGGATGTGGCCAGAGCAATAAACTGTAATGTCAGTAATGTAAGACACCTAAGACAGTGCTGTATGGAGACAGGTGATCGCTCTTACAGTGGGTTGCAAAGCATGTGTCCTCCCAGAGGTGTTTGAGGCCAATGCCATGGTGGAAGAGTGGGGTAAAATTTCACAGCAAGAACTTGCAAATTTGATGCAATCCATGGGGATGAGATGCAATATAGTACTTAAAGCAGCACACCATATACGGATGGACAGCTACTTTTGATATTGATTGGACCCTCAACCTTCATCAAGGGCTTGTTATTCTATTTCTGTTCATCAAATCTCTGTAAAATTTTCAGTTTTTCTTGGGTGTTAAATCATTTTATGTTAATAAAATTTTACATAATAATATCTATTTATATAAATTTTATTTATTTATTCATTTAGCTGACGCTTTTATCCAAAGCGACTTACAATTGCAATATATGTCAGAGGTCGCACACCTCCGGAGCAACTAGGGGATGAGTGTCTTGCTCAGGGACACGTCTCACAGTGGATTCAAACCCGGGTCTCTCACACCAAAGGCATGTGTCTTATCCACTGCGCCTTCACCGCCCCATAATATATATTATAAATATTTATTTTTAAAATTTGTTGGGAAAAAAAAACAGGTAAAATAAGAGGCTATTTCTTTTTTATGTGTTTACTACAACAATTAGCCTATATTCATTATTAATTAGAACTGATTTTATTAATATGTTGTTGCATGCAGCCCTGGTCTTCATGATCTTTAACATCACTGGCTCAACAGCACAGTTGGTTACTAAATCAGCCAACAATTATCACGTTCTTTAAAAATGTAAAATCAGGATCAGCTCTAAACTGATCTGGAATCAGATGACTCACTTTCTCTGATCCACAGTCACACTCTTCGCCCACATCCACCAGCTTGTTCCCGCAGAAGGGGGCGCTGTATGCCTCGTCCGGCCGCGGTACATTCAGCAGACAGCGGCCACCTGAGTTCAAGATCATCTTCTCAAAGTCATCAGCACTACAGCTGCTAAAGTTACGAGAACCACTAAGGACGAAAAAAAAAAACGGGTCAAAACAAAAATCTCACAGCATATTGAAATGTGTAATAAACTATACACAAAAAACACTCACGTTGCCCCTGAGTTCATAATACAGTGTGTGACATCGCATTTACAGTTTCGGCCATCATCATGGTTCATCCCAAGATTATGACCCAGCTCATGAGCCACGATGGAGGAAAATGACATCACATTATTATTGGTAAACTGAGGGGGGAAGTGCACACATATACATACAAAGACAGAGATTTAGATACTGGTGAAAGTCACTGTTTAGCAGACACTGACTAACTGTGTGTGTGAGTATCTGTAGCATATGAGAAGTGGATCAGAGATCTCATACCGCATTAATTCCACCACCATGACTTCTGGAACAAGCCGTGCCAACGAAAGCCATGCCTGCTGTTCCACCAAATCCTTTCTTTCTGTGAAAAGAGTGAAAGAGAATCAGGCAGGCTGGGAATTTCTGTAGCCATAACTGTACATCATTATTCATAGACCAATAAATCTAAAGTGAACCTATATATAATATATATCACATAATGGAAGAGTGGATTTTTCTTGGATCTTTTGAAGATATACTTTACAAAGCAAAAACTCTCTTTTCGGCACCGATCATTTAATCTGGTTAACTATCATTCATTTAATCAAAAACTAATCTGAAGGTTTTTGGATTTCCTTGGAAATGCAGTGTTTCTAGCTAAGCGCAAGACCTGAATATTGCAAGATCTACAGACTTTAACAGGCTTATAGAATGTAAGTAATGTGAGTAATCTCAGACCTCTCCATGTATTTAAGCCCCGTGTTTCCTTAGTTCCCTTGTCCAGTATTGTCCTAGTTAACAAGGTTGTGTTAGTTTGTACAATCTCCTGAGTGTTTCTTGTTTATTTTATATATAACTATTTTTTTCTCTATCACTTTCCTTGTGCACTTCATTACAGCCACTGTGATATTAGCATGTTGTTTAAGTAAATGAAGAGATATCGTGTAATGGCAAATTATGGTGTGGAACAAGGCTTTGTTTTAGATCCTTATCCCTATGTTCCCTGTACAAGCTACCTTTGGGTGATATTACTATGAATTTATTGATTATTTTATACATGTTCTCCTGACTCACTTCTAACATCTGATATAAATTTTAACAGAGAAAGGCCCGTACAGGATGAGCTGTGCACTGTCATGACGACGACGGTGAACTAGTTCTTTCTCTCTCCATTGAGTAAAACGGCCCAGCACCTCTCCAGCACTGCCATCGATATTTATGAAGTTCTGCTGAGACCAGATCTCCAGCCCCACCAACACAATACGAATATTCAGAGTCATGTACATCTAAGGGGAAGCAGGAAAAATAATCAAGTGAGAAAAATCACACATCAAGTCAAGCCACCTTCATTTATATAGTACTTTTTACAATACAGATTGTTTCAAAGCAGCTTTACAGTGATAATAGGAAATGAATGCAACTAAGATTGTTTTCGTTTATCAGCAGAGCTAGAAGAAAGTCATTGTCTAGCTTAAGTAAGTTTTTAACAGATTAAATTTCATTGTAAAAATCATTCGTTATTAATTTAGGGGCCACTTACAAGACAGTTTTCAACTGAAAACAGAAAACTTTTAATGCGCTCAGTTCATTTATATGACAACAGCGTTTTGATGGCCTGAAAACACAAACTTTGAAGTAGGTTTCAAAGTGCAAGTTTTTGAAAAGGGTTTTCAAAGAGGTACTGTTATCATCTCCACGTAAACTTCAAAAACGTGAATCTGTGAAAACGGGGACGGCATGCACATTCGTATTATGCGTTTAGTCTATAGGTATGCGCAATTGAATGCAAGCGTGTAGTCTTTCTTTACAAAGTGACATTGCCAATTACTTGTCTGGCATGAGTACTATAGTGTTTTTAGTCGTTTCCGTGGATGCGTGTAAATGGGAATTATTTTGATAACGTTTTCTGTACAACAATTCATGGCTGCGTTGTGGTCGTGTCTAGACACAAGTCCTCCATCTGATCTGGTACGGAAAACATCCGGATAAACAGACAGACTAATATTAGCGAAGACGCCATTCTGCTTATAATGTAATGAGTACATCAGGTGTTATGGGAAGTGTTCCTGGTTCCTCCTGACCTAATTTATGCAGATTTTTTCCTGATTTGAATTATTAAAGTCAATCAATCAATCTTTATTTATATAGCACTTTATAGCAGCCATCAGGTGTTCAAAGTGCTTCACATCAGGTACTAATAAACAATACAACATTCAATTAAAAACAAACAAAAAATAAAACAAAAGCATGAAGCATAAAAACAATCAGCTAGATTTATACTCAAAATCATCAGAAAAAAATTGTTGCACCACTACTGTGCTATTCTAAATAAATAAGTTTCAAGTTTTGTTTTAAAAAGTACAACAGTTATAGTATGAATGTCAGAGGGGAGCTTGTTCCAGAGTTTAGGGCCAGCAAAAGTGAAGGCCCTATCCCTCTTTTTTCTATGTACCTCGACTTCGGGACCTCTAAAATCTGTTTATCAGAAGACCGCAACAGCCGATTTTGTCCACCCAGAGTTAGAAGCTTAGACAAGTACTCAAGGGCTAGCCCATTCGCAGCTTTAAAAACAAACAATAAAATCTTAAAATCAATCCTAAAGCTCACAGGAAGCCAGTGTAGAGTAAATAGAACTGGAGTGATGTGTGCACTTCTCGGTGTACTTATTAAAAAGCAGCAGCATTTTGTACAAGCTGAAGATGGAACAGAGATTTTTGATTCTAAAGTGGTTCTTTTGAGGTTAAAATGATGTGTTTTTAGTCTACATTTAAACTGACAGATTGTGTCTGCTTCCTGAATGCTAGGACAACTACATAGGAAAAGGATCTACCGGCTACCTCCAGCTGATTTTTGATCATATTCTAGGTATTATTAACTGGCCAGAATTTTGAGATCACAATATAATGTGTTAAGAGCAGTACTGGAGAGCTAAACCATTTATTGCTTTGTAAGTAATTAGCAAGATTTTAAAATGTATGCACTGTATAGGGAGCCGATGCAGTGTTGACAGAACCGGGCTAATATGGTCCTACTTCCTCATTCTAGTAAGAACTCGAGCTTCTGCGTTTTGGACCAGCTGTACTTTGTTTATTAAGTGTGCAGGGAAACCAGCCAGTAGAGCATTACAATGATCTAGCCTTGAAGTCATGAATGCATGAACTAACTTTTCTGCATGTCATTGAGAGCATATGACGTAATTTAGATATATTTTTGAAATGGAAGAATGCGGTTTTACAGATACTAGAAACATGACTTTCAAACAAAAGATTGGTATCAAAGAGCACACCCACGTTCCTAAATGATGACAAAGACTTGACAGAGTTTTAGACAGTATTCTAGGTTATTATGTGCAGAGTTGTTTTGTTTAAATAATTAGAATTTCAGAATTAAGTTTACTAGTCATCCATTTTTTTATATCAGCTATGCATTCCATTACTTTTGTGAATTGTTAAGTTTCGCACCTTGCTTCCTAGACCTCTTAGTACGCCCTGTTTTTAGTGATATTTAAATAATGATTTTCAATATAATAAATAAATACAAATAAATGTGAATTGAATAAAAGGAATTACTTGCATCCACCTGAAAATATGCAAGATAACTTACACTATCAACATAGTTAGCAATCTGAACCATCTCCTCACGAACTGCTGTTTGATTCTTGTTTTTGTAGTTATACTGTAGAAAAGAGAAAAACAAGAAAGACTTTCAGAAATTGGGCACTTCTCACATGGAACAATTCTCACATTGATGCTGTAATGACCCAAGCAGGGGCGATCACATTTTCATCCCACATATCTCCAAATGTTTAATAAATGTCTCCACACTTCCATTTAATTCTCTTACACTATCTGCTCTCAGATTAAGAGCAGGCTGTGTAACATATCAGACAATGAGAAAAGAGAAGATGGTACAAGATTTACACTACTTACTCTCTCATTATCCACCACCAGAAACAGTTCTACATAGTGTGTCTGGTGCAGCACTGCCCTCTTTTTCTGTTTGGAAAGACAGAAAGTATTGAGTGTAATTTTAAGCTGTGTTTGCTGAAGCATAACATAACAAGAAAGCATTTTTCAAGTAACAAGTAAGCATTTCATAACAAGCAACTTTTATTATGATTGTTCTTTACAAATTAAACTTGTATTATTATTAGGGCTGGGTAATAAATATCGATTTCTCGATATTAATCGATTCTCATTTTTACGAACCGATATTGATTCTTAAATCTCAAGAATCGATTAGTCATCCTGTTTCATTTGAATGAATGGAACATTGTATCGCGGCTGCGCGCATCCAAAACATCGCAATAATCTGTCCTTTGTTACTATTGATATGAAACAAAGTCTCAGTTTTCAAATTACGTCCATTTTCTTTAGAAATTCAAAAACATAAATGTTTTGTTTTGAATCGGAATCGAAATCGAATCGAATTGCAAGCTTGTGAATCGAAATCGAATCAAATTGTGAAATTTGTGTCAATATCCAGCCCTAATTATTATACCATTAAAAACTATAATAATAATATTAATACAGTTCACAAGGCTAACAGAAGACTGTTGACAGTTGTGAGACATCTAATGATGATCAACCATAGTTTGTAGTGTGGATTAAATTGTGAACTGAAGAGCATTAATACAGAATTGAACTTTTTTTTAAAAATGTGTGTGACTTTTCACCTTTTATGACCTTGCAAGTCATCCTGTTTCTAAAATATAAAAGCAGCCATGTTGTCACATACATATAAAGACCTATGCATTTGGTGTGTACGTGATCACAAAATGTAATGTGCCTTTAAAATGTAATAAATGAAAAGATAAAAATAAAAATTATAAAAAATTATGTGATACATGATAAAAAAAATATGTTTTGCAGGAAGAAAATAAAAAGTAGTGGTATTTTGCTTAGTGTGGAAGAATTATATTTCTACCTACAGAAAGGCCTTAAAACTGCTAGATCAGCTTTTTTTTCCTTTTCTTTTTTTTTTTTTTACTCATTTACGTAGAAGAAAACAAACCCTAGGTATTCATTTGAAAGAGTGGCAGAATCCTCACTATGTGCCTTCTGGGAGAGAAATGGTATCTGCAAGGATTTCCAGTCGGGATTTAGATTGTAGAATAGTAAGGCAAGGCAAGTTCATTTATATGGCATTGGCAAATTTCATACACAATGGTAATTTAGTGTGTACTATTCTCCTTGCATGTACAGATGCAATTTAAGAGCTAGCCAAACTACATCCATAAAGTACAGATTAGTCAGGATTCATCTTAATCTTTGCCGTTTAATAAGATGCTAAGTACATTATGAATTAGGAGTAAAAAAAACAAACAAACAAACAAACAAACAAAAAAAATACTCAGAACAATAACTAAAGACCATTCATGAAGTTCTGAAACTCTTATCTGAAAATACCCCAAATGGAATCAGTCAATTAACTTTTATTTTATATTATTTGATAGTATACAATTTACTTTACAATTCATTTGAATTTTCAGGTAAGAAAGAAAATAGCAACAAATACAGACATTGATTAATTTAGGGAAGTTATCACATCAAAGTAAAACAGAATCTTTCATCATGCAGCCCAACAATTATTGTTAATTATCTGTGTTCTAAAGCTTGTGCAACAGACCTTATTCAGAGCAGCGCCATGACAGGTATGAAAGTGAGGCTGTGAGGGATAGACTTACCGTGTTTCCAATGGCATCCGCTGTAAAAAGCTGAATAAAGCGGCTAGATTACTTACAATTTTCCACAGCTTACATTGTCGGGAGTTTTTTGTCAACTGACATTTCTTGGAAAGATATTTTTCCAGTGTTTCATGGGCAGAACAATTCGAAAACACATTAAAGGTTCTCTAAGCGATCCTGGGGGTGTTGAAGTTCGCAATATTTTCAAACAAATCGAAGGCTAGCTAGACCCTACCTCCTCCGCATCTCATCTCCTCCCCCTCCCTTCTGTGCTTCCTGAAATAATTGCAACCGTCGGACTGGAAGCCCTTCTGCCGCCGGAGTTCTCGCCATCGTTCAAAAGCTTTGCTACCGATGTAAATTCGGAACTTCGCACGTTCTTTATCCGACTCCTTCTTCTTTTTAATTTGTTCTTCAGAACGACGTCTCTTTGGTCGTGTGTCTGTCATTTTTCAAACTTCCCTCTGACGCTTGTCTCTCCTTCACACACACACCCCCTTCATGTGCACGCGCACTAACCCCCATACCCACCCTCAAATACTTCTTGTCAGTGATTGGCTGGAACACTGTTTGTTAGGTTTCGTGGTCCGGGTAAGACATGATTGTTTTTGTTGCCGTTTGTGGAGCCTGTGGTGTCTACAGAGACCGCGTCTTTTTTACAGTGTGTTTAGGGGACAGGCAGCTAGCCGATAGTGAGGAGACGTTTGCTGTACATGACAAAAAAAGTTTTGCCCCCACATCGCTTAGAGAACCTTTAAATAACAGTACAGCCCATTGAAGAGATGCAAGTCTATCCCTCACAGCCTCGCTTTCATTCTCATTAAAAATCAAAGATGGCGCTGCCGTGAATAAGGCGTATTGCTCATCATTATTGGGATTTGGAGTGACTCACCCTGATTAGATGGCTGCTTTGCCCAAAGGTGATGTTGTGGACATGGCTGTCTGTGGATTGTCTTGGTGAAGCTTCAACATCATGGTTATGAAAGTGAGGCATTCCACAAGTGAGAGGTTCAGTCTTTACATCCTCCAATCGATAAACCAAGTGCTCATCGCTTGAGGAACCTTCCAACGGTTCAATACCGAAACTGGTGCCCTCCGTGTAGAGAACACCCCTAAGGTAAAGACATATCACACACTTATAAACATCTTACAGATTTTGACTAGAAGAGCTTTTGAAACCTGCTAAAAATGTGATATTATCTCTTGGGAATGACAGAGTAAATGTGTATACAGGATTCCCATTTTTTTTCTTCAGTTGATCATAAAAGTTATTTTGAAGAATGTGGGTAACCAAACAGTTGCTGGTCCCCAGTGACGTCCATAGTATATTTTTCCTATTATGGAAGACAATGGGTACCAGCAACTGTTTGGTTACCAACATTCTTCAAAATATCTTTTTTTGTGTTCAGGAGAAGAAAGAAATTAATACAGGTATGGAACATGACATTGAGTAAATATTGACAAAATTTCATTTTGAGGTAAAATATCCCTTTAATTTATCCCTTTACTTATTTATCCCTTAACTGCACTTCCTTTTATTTTGTTTCTAAATTGTTTTAATAATTTACTGTATTTTATTATTATTTTATTTCATTCTTTTTTATTATTCTAAACTGTTTTAATTATTCTGATTTCTTTTGATTATTTTAATTTCTTCTGTGTAAAGCACTTTGAATTGCCATTGTATATGAAATGTGCTATATAAATAAATGCCTTGCCTTTAAGGACAAGGGGCAGCATGTTTACTATTAGGCTGCTGTCACTTTAAGACCAGCACACTTCTAACACACAAACACGCAACTGATTGCTTTTACTTTAGACATAACAAACTGTGTTTATGTAAACCTTCTGTGTATTTGACAGTATTAGCATAATCAGACGCAAAAGACAGGCTTTTAGTGTGCATGCATATCAGAACAGCATAAGAATGAATTGTTTAACCAGCAAGGCTTTAATGCACATGCAAATAAAAGAACACAAGGTCCCAGTCACACCTAGTCTTCTTTCATCTCCACACAATGAACAAGATTATTTGTAAACTTTTAAAATGTTCTTAAATCAAGTTAAGTCATCTTTATTTACATTAGGGCCTGCACAATTAATCACAATGAAAGCACATACGATTTCGCAAAGGCTGCGATTATTTAATGTGCAGCTTGTCAGTGCAGTGCGGCTGATTGGTAGTAAATGCTGCTCCATCTGAATGCCAGAGGGCGCTCTCACGCAGGCACGCCCAATATGCCCCGCTGCAGAAGTACAATAACAAACATCATTCCAGGCAATCCCTATCAGGCATCATACTATCTGTAACTAAATAAACAGAAGATTGAAATGCTTTGATTAAACATGACTAATAAACACCCGACTGCCTTACTCTGTGTAAGAGAAGCCACATCATCTCACCAAAGGATGCTCAACTATCATTAAGTGAGTTTGGAGTAAAAGCATGTTATTAAATGTTGTCTTTTGCTGTACAAGAGGTGCATAAATGCTTCTCATCTTTGGAAAGATATTTGTCGCATGTTGCTTTTTCAAATGCACGTTATAAGTGACTCAAACTTACAGTATAGTGCTTTCAGATGGAATCCCATTAGCACAAACAAGTATATTTCATACAATTTAAAGGGATACTTCAGGATTTAGCATTAAGCTTTGTATCAGTAGAAAACCAGTAGTATTTTCGAATTACCATGCTTCCCCCCCTCATATCCCCCTGATATGAGAGAAAAACAAATTTTAAGTCTGAAAAAAATCCTCAGATGACGCAAAAATCGTCATTTTGCATCATTGGAGGATTTTTGGGCCAGAGGCTTAAGACTACAGCCAGTGTTCCGCATGTTTTCACCACGCCTATATGGGGCGGGATCTCACTCACAGAATGTAAACATCGTGTCAGCCATCTTTCTGTAGAAGCTAAGCTACGGGCTCTAGCCTCTTGGTCTGTGTAGAAAGTTTGTATAGTAGGCTAATCATGATGGTGGAAAGTAGTTTTGAAGTTAAAATGGCAGAAGGGGTTTTCGATAAGAAGATCTGTTGCGAGAATCTGATGCTCGTGGCTACCTGTAGCCTACGAGCCAGTTGCGGGAGATGGAGGAACAAGAGCCGGCCGGAGCGAGACAGACTCAAGCTGGGACGGGCGAGAATCTGATGCTCGCGGCTACCGGCTAAACAGTCGCGGGAGATGGAGGATCAATAGGCGGCCGGAGCGAGACAGACTCAAGCTGGGACGGGTGAGAATCTGATGCTCACGGCTAGCGGCTAAACCGTCGCGGGAGATGGAGGAACAATATCAAACCAAATCAAATCAAATCAAAGTTTATTTATAAAGCATCTTAAAAAACACATAGTGTACCAAAGTGCTGTACAATTTCAAACAAATTATATAAAACACAATAAAATACAAGAAGGAATACAATGTAAAAATAAAGAAGTAATAAAATACTATAAATGTAATATCAAAGTCTAGCTGTCAGCAAAAGCCTCATCAAACAAATATGTCTTAAGTTGAGATTTAAACATGGTTACAGAAGTAGAGGATCTGATGAATATTGGTAACCCATTCCACAACTTAGGAGCAGCAACTGAGAAGGCACGATCTCCTTTAGTTTTTAAGCATGACCGAGGAATTTCAAGGAGCAGCTGATTTTGTGATCTTATGGATCTCTGTGAGCAACTAAACTGTATAAGTTCAGACACATATTTTGGAGCCAGTCCATACAAAGCTTTAAAAGTATATAAAAGTACCTTGTATTTTATTCTAAAATGAACTGGTAGCCAGTGTAACGAGGCCAAAATAGGGGTTATATGATCCCTCTTCTTTGTGTTTGTCAACAACCTTGCTGCTGCATTTTGTACCCGCTGAAGACGTGACCGAGAGGACTGACTAACACCCAGATACAGAACAATAGGCGGCCGGACGGAGCGAGACAGACTTACGCAGGGACGGGCGAGAATCTGATGCTCGCGGCTAGCTGTACGAGCCGCAATACAGCGATAAACAGTGATAAACATTTGCGGGAGATGGAGCAACAACAGTCGGCTGGAGCGAGACAGACTCACGCTGGGAGTGGGACGGGCGAGAATCTGATGCTCGCGGCTAGCTGTACGAGCCGCAATACAGCGATAAACAGTGATAAACATTTGCGGGAGATGGAGTAACAACAGCCGGCCGGAGCGAGAAAGACTCAAGCTGGGACGGGCGAGAAACTGATGCTCGCGGCTAGCTGTACGAGCCGCAATACAGCGATAAACAGTGATAAACATTTACGGGAGATGGAGTAACAACAGCCGGCCGGAGCGAGAAAGACTCAAGCTGTGACGGGCGAGAAACTGATGCTCGCGGCTAGCTGTACGAGCCGCAATACAGCGATAAACAGTGATAAACATTTGCGGGAGATGGAGTAACAACAGCCGGCGAGACAGACTCACGCTGGGACGGGCGAGAATGTGATGCTCGCGGCTAGCTTTACGAGCCGCAATGAAGCAAGACAGACTCGAGCTGGGACGGGCGAGAATCTGATGCTCGCGGCTAGCTGTACGAGCAGCGATAAACAGTGATAAACAGTTGCGAGAGATAGAGGAAAATCTTCTGGTGAGATCGATGAATAAAAGTTATAACTCACATTGGTTGTGGTTCTTTTTATAAACCTTTAGTGTTACTATAGTATGGATTAGCCTAGATAATGTATTAGCTTAGAGAAATAGTGATTTCAATTGGGGGAAACAATTCATAAACAGAGCTACTAAGCTACTCTGTTAGCATGGTCCTGTCTGCATCATATTTTTAATGTTAAAGTCTAAGTCGTGTTATATACATTAGGCTAGTACATCCCAGTACAACGCAATTTAGCACCATTTCGATGGAAATGTATCATATAGCTCACGATGTATCAAAGCAAGCCTAGCTGTATCCATTTTTGTATTCTGCCGTCTGTAACCGGTAGGCGTGGTTTGGGAGTGGCCTCGTAAGGGCAGTGCATTCATCTTTTGCATAGTCTCGCGTAGCCAGACCTTCAGACTGACGGCTGCTCTGCGTTATTAATTTCGCCCACGAACTCGCGCTCATGTCCATCTTATGCCCGCTTTGTCACACAGCCAGTTCAACCACGTATAAATCACGTGCCCGCTCACGAGTGCTCACTCTTAACAGACACACAGCGTTGCTCGCGCGACACAAAATGTTCATAAAGCGCTCCCCATTAACCGGGTCGTCTCATTCAAATCAGCCAGCTGTTGCTGTGAGTGAGCCGCCGCACATTGAATACTCACATGAGTCAGGCTGCGAATGTAAATTATGTCACACGTCTGCGCTTTGTTTCCCGGCGGACTGAAAATAAACGCGACACTGACGCCCCCCGGAAATCCGATAAAATTCAACCAATCAGATGATGACTTCGACATTCCTGAAGTGTTTCCAGTTAAGTGTACCATATGCATCAGACGTTTAGCCAACATTCCGTGGGCGTGACGTCTGAGGTTGAGACTATCTTTTGCATGACGCGGGCCATAAAATGAATGCCGACGGACCGGATGCGGCCCGCGGGCCGCCTGTTGAGTACCTCTGGCGTAGACTGTAAAAGAAAGGCCTATGGCTCTAGGGTTGTTGTGAAAGTAGAGGCAGAGCATAGAGAATATGCCATTTCTCGTTTGTTACTCTAGAGTAGACCAACTCACTTTCTGGAGGTATACTGCCCCCATCTGGTATGGAATGTGGAGTATAAATTGATTTTTTGACACAAGGCACCTTTAAGTATACTTTTTTTCACTAGGGGAATATTTTTTTCTGGAGCTGGAGTGCTACTGGCAACTAACAATGAACTCTTGTTTGTATACTCTTGTGTACTGTATGTTAATTTTTTGTGCTTCCTTATAATTCATTTTTCATCATCAGTTTATTTGTCACTTCAGCTATAAGCGAAATCCACTCTTGCGCAATGCAATATATTCATGCATTCCGGGGGTGAAGCAATGAAGGGAGGAGTGTGTTTGTTAGGGTTGATTTCAAATATAAAAAATGTTCAACAACAATTCTTGAAAATCACATACAGCACATATGTAGGAAAAGGTTACTGGGGGTTCTGGCGAACATGGGCACTGAGCCGGCATACGTCACCAGGTAGAAGTTTGTTTTTTCCAATGGAAGATTGAGTTATGACTTTTTGATTAAACAAAACATTATTATAAAAAAGAAAGAAATGTAAATGTTAAAAATTAAATGAATGAATTATTCATAATAAGATTAATAGTGTAGCAAAAGCAACATTTAATAATATACATAAAATGTATAAAGGGGGCCGGAACGGCCAATCTAGCTCAAAGGGAAATGATTCATTGATTTGTAATGAATCTATGGAACCGAATCACTGAACTGAGCAAATGACTCGTTTAGAGTTCATTTGAACGTGCCGTAATTATAACCTTTGCAAGGATATAAATACCAAATCTATAGTGAAACACTATGTCTTAGCAAGGTAACTTTAGATCGAACAGTACAAGACATTAAATGTACAAACACAACACAAGGCAATTATCTTTTCAAATATATGGAAGACTTTATTAGCTATTCTAAACACAAATCTAAAGTCTAAACACGATTACACATACACACACACATTCATACTGTCGCGGAGAGGGAAAGAGAGTGAGTTGGGAAGAGTGAAAGTTTCAACTTTCTATATCGTCGCTGTCCGATGAAAACCGCGCATGTCCATTTTTGGCGATTTTGAGATTTTTTGACGGATAGAATGTCCAGGTTCATTTCCGTGTACTGCATGCGTCACATTATCTAAATGACCAATGAAAAGTTGTGAAATCATGTCATCTGATTTCCACGTATTTCCATTTGCTGTCAAAGCTGTCCATCAAGCAGCGTATCTCCCATAGGCAGTATAGTATCTCCCCGCCCTGTGGAGGCATCTCGCCGGTCTCGTGAAGTTTCTCGCTGGTCTCGTCTCTGAGACCCCTACACCTGCTATCAAAATGCGATCTGTATCCAGATAATTTATCCGGATAATAAAAAAGCCATGTTAATGCAAGGTATAAATACGTTATGATCGAATTGTGATCGGATCTGCCTGACCATCTGGAGGTAGTCTGGCTCGCATTGTGTTCGGATCTTTACTAGTAAACGCAATCTGGTTGTTGAAACCACATATGTAAGCCTATATTTTACTTTTCCCAAAATGCTAAAAAAAAAAAAAAACGAGTGAGAGCGTGTTATATAGGCAATATGACACGTTATAGTCAGATATGACGGCGCTACTGCGACACGCATCACCGCAGATGAGCAGCTGAGCGTCACAGACGCAATCATCTTCACAATCACACAATCATCTCACACACACAATCATCTTCAAGTAAAGAAACGAAGTGTTCTTACCAGGGCAGGCTGTTGCCGAGCTCGATTTTGAAATAAGCTGATGATATAATTCAGCTCATATCTGTAATAAAATGCTGTTCATATCCGACAAAATTACGGTAAGATTGTGTAAATAAAGTATCAGTCTAGCATCGCCATGTCAGTGTATGATTCATTGTCTCTTAATAGTTTGCAAGAGACATTTAATAAACTGAGCGTAGCCTATTCATCTGTCAATATGAAACGCGATTTGGTCATTCTAATTAATGATCGGAAGAACGCGTATCGACCACCGTTACTATACAATATGCACATATGTCCATTTAAACTCGATTTTGGGTCAAATATGGATTATATCATGACACTGGCAAGAATATGGTTACATTTAAAGATGTTGTGCCAAGCATGACAAAGCTGCGTTCAGCTGTTTTTGAAATAACATGTTTTTTTCACTTCCTGAAAAGTAACCGTTTTGGACGTACGTGGTTTTCATCGGGCAGCGACGATATGCACGTAAGACATGACCTGACAGAACCAACAAGCGTTAATTTAAACCTTCGTTTCTTAGAGAGGTTATTCAATTTACATTAAAGCACCAGTTCAGTTACAGGCTGACGTACTTGCTTGCTTGTCCTTGTGTTGCTTTGGGAAGTCCCTTTTGTCGTTGCATCGAAGGGGGTTTTCCCGTTGCGTAGTTGTCTTCTCGTGCTGGGATAGAAGTTTCGGAGCTTCCGATCACGTGTGGTTGGCAACCGACTGAAAAATCTTAGCAGTTCGAAGCGCGTTGCAGGAAGATGTTTAAAAACGAAACTTTGCAGCAAACTTAACTTTGAACCGAGACTTTTACGTAAAAGAAAATAAAGGAAAGAGATGAAAATAAAGCGAATCAGATGGCTTGAATGAGCTGAATTAACCCGGATCTTGATGGGTTGTTGTCGGCTGGTCTAAGCGTGCAAACAAGCTCTTTGTTGTCTTCAGAGATAAGCATGAACAGAACACTCCCTGGTTGTTTTGGAGAGAGGCACGAACTTAACAGTTACAAACTGAACGAACGAACGAACAGAACTGAAAATCAAAACTTAACAGAACAGAACATGAGGTCCTTTGTTCAAATCTTTAACTTAAAACTCAGTCCAACCTCACAGAAACTTCTGGCCAATGAAACCCTAGCTTCACTTCGGAGGTGGATCTATCTTCTTCTTATCATAATTTATGCATGGTCTGTGAGCTGGTCTCCAGCACTTAGCAGAGAGACAAGAGACCATAGTTTAAACCTTATGATTGTTATGATCATAAAACAAAACATTTTACACAGATTTCAATCAAGCCATCTTTTGAATTAAGGGAATACGGTTCATTCGATATGAAACATGCTGCATTCACACTCTAGGGTTATAAACAATCACAATAACTAATAACAATTACATGATTAATACGTGATCTAAGCATAATAAACACATATATTGTAGAAAAACAACTGCGTCAAACATATAATTGAATGTTTGAGTAGAAGTTCATTGAAAATTGTTCTGAATTGAGTTTATGTGATTTTATGTGTGAGATCTCAGATCTCACAGTGAGGCCACTGGTATGTTAACTCGTGGGGGAAGAAAAGTCAGGCAAAGTTCTTGCTGATAACGGAGTCTAGCAACAGGTCTGTGTAATATCTTTGTTAAGGGATCAGAGGAGTGCCTAAAGGGGCAATAAGTCTTCTGGGGGGGGGGGGGGGGGGGGGTATTGTCCCCCAAAGCAAACCCTTTTGGCGCCATTCAGTCGATGGAATGTGAGCTCCAGAAACTGAAGAGCTGGATCACATTTGAATTACTTCCATGAGAGATGAATTTGATTAATCGGTGTTTGATTCGCCTCAATTCTCTACAATAGCATGCATTTACAAAATAGATGGGGTGATATTTCATTTCAGATGAATGTAAACTTCATATAAAGTTACATATTCCAAACAAAACAGTTACTTCAATTTTCTCCATTGGGATTTGACTGGTTTACGAAAAGTAGACTGTGATTATGAGATTCATAAAAAGTATTTATGTTCCAAGCCCATAAGACCTCCGTTCATCTTTGGAACACAGTTTAATTTATTTCAGATTTGGTCCGAGTGTTTTCTGTCCCTCCATTGAAAATGTATGAACGGTATACTGTCCTTGTCCAGAAAAGAAATAAAGACATCTCATATCAAAGTAGTCCATTTGACATCAGTGAGTTAGTTAGAATGTTTTGAAGCATCAAAAATACATTTTGGTCCAAAAATAACAAAAACTACGACTTTATTAAACATTGCATTCTCTTCCGGTTCTGCGTTCATGAGTTCGCAGTGACGATGGTGACGCAAGACACAGCTGACGTGTTCTCAGGTTCCTTTCTGGACAAGAACAGTATACCGTACACATTTTCAATGGAGGGACAGAAAACTCTCGGACTTGGAACGACATGAGGGTGAGTCATTAATGACATAATTTTCATTTTTGGGTGAACTAACCCTTTAAGGCTAAAACATCTTTGATGTGTGTATGCAGCTGTTAAGGTTTTACAGTCCGCTTCATACGTAACATCTTACCTTAATCCCGAGCACAGGCTGAGTGCTGCAGAAGAGCCCTCCACATCCTCTATGTAACCACTGTAATGACAATGACCCTGATGGAAAACAGAGAGAGAAAGAAGCCACAATAAATTCCACCAAGAACAAAAATGTAAATTCAAAGGCTTGACTACATTCTTGTCAAACAGCAAAATCCTTGTCATTCTAAAACTGAATGTATTTGCTTATCAGGGACCAGAACCTAGTAAGAGGGTCTGACAGCTTTACTTTTTTGGGTATAAGCAAAAACACGCTATTTTATGTGTGTACCTTTAAATGCAAATAAGCTGCTTTTACAAGTATACAAGGCATGATTTGTCGAGGCACAAATATTAAAAATAAAAGGATTACAATGTAAAAAATTATTATTGTGTACATAAAAATATGGTGGAATCCAACATGTCCCATAGATGGTCTGCTTGTGCTTTAATCTCACACAAGAGCAGATCTGTTTCCTCTCTGGAGAAGCTTTTAGTCTTTCAGCTTGAAAATTCCGCCATGTAAATAGCAAATCCGTCTAGGCTTGAGCACAACTGGCTTTTAAAGGGAATGGGACATGAGACTCTGATTGTTTTTTGCATGTTATTCCCAAAACGCACCCAGTGTATTCGGATACACCCCAAGTGCACTTTAGACCATGCGCTTAGATCGTTAAAATAGGACTCTAAATTTAACTCACTTAAGTACACTTTTAAAAAGTCATAATGTGAAGTCAAATGTATATTCCATATCATTTTTAATTATCTTTAAAATTCTCTAAAATTGTTTGCTTTTCTGAAGCAACGTGTCTGAGGTGTGGACGCATTTCAGTGTATCTGAAGCCGCGAGGAGACGCCGAGACGGAAGCCTTGTTTATCCACCTATATCTGCTCTAAACAATGCGCGCCGCCATGACGACGACTCCGCTTGCGTGCGGGTCAAGAGCAGTGGACGCGCTGTCTATGGAGACTCGCACAAGGCAGCGTGAGTCTCCACAGACAGCGCGCGCACCGCTCCAAACGGTCGAGGCGTTTATACTTGACGCGCGCTCTCCGTTGTACTATTCCTTGAAACGACAGGGGACGACTCAAGTAACTGTCCTCTAACCATCAGGAATCGGTGAGAAGAAGAAAGATAAACACATGACAATGTTTATTTTTTTAGTATTCCACCACCAATACAAAAATAATCATGTAAAACCCAGTAAACCCTGAGATTATTACTTGTGACATTACAAAAAAATATGTATATGGGAATATGTATGTATGTATTGTGATGTGTCCCCAAGGCTGGAGAGGGTTCAGGTGCCCCAAAACTCAATCACACAGGAGAGAAGGTTGGCATGAACAGAAGATGTACTTTATTGAACACAAAAAATGTCGAAGTTGAAAAGAAGGGATCAAAAACTGGAACTTAGATTCTTCCCGGTCGGGGGTACTTGTGACTGTTGGGCCTTCACCATCCACTTGCACTCCAGTCCTCCTTGATGGGGAAAATGAAAGACATTGTTGATCACACAGAGGTAAGACGTTTTAACTGTGACTTCTGTTTCTCTTCAACCAATCTCACTCTAGGCCTCCCTCAGTTTCCTCCTCTCACCCTGAGCCCGTCTACACCCCGGACCGTTCTCTCCTCTAGTGACACAGAGATCACAGATTTATAGTGAACCCAATCGGACCATTATTGGCTACAGCTGTGAGTGGTTCCATGTTTGTAGGGTGCACAGGTGGAAGTATTCATCATTAATAATTCTTCCCAGCTGCGACCTACTTCCTTGCTCATGGGCTCCTTCCTTGAACATTGGCATGCCACATATTCCCCCCCTCAGCTCCAGGCTACTGCCCGGAGCGACAGACCATAGGCACTCCTCCCTCCGGGACAAGGCGTCAACATTACCTTGGCGTTTCCCTTCTCGATGCTCTACTCTGAAGCAGAAGTCCTGAAGCTCCAGGAACCAACGGGTGACTCGGGCATTAGAGTCCTTAGCAGTCGACATCCATTTTAAGGGAGCATGGTCAGTAAGAAGGGTGAATTCTCTCCCCAGCAGGTAATACCGTAGTTTCTTTAGGGCCCACTTAATGGCTAAGCATTCTTTCTCCACGGTAGAATAATTCCGCTCGTGTTTGAGTAACTTACGGCTGATGAATGTAATAGGATGTTCTTCTCCATTTCTCAGCTGCGAGAGGACTGCTCCTAAGCCTGATACTGAGGCATCAGTTTGTACAATGAAAGGTTGTTGGAAGTCTGGGGTTACCAACACCGGATTTCCCTCTAAGGCCAGCTTCAGGGAGGAAAAGGCCATTTCTGCTTCAGTGGACCAGACAACATGGTGAGGGAGGTGGTTTTTGGTCAGGTCGTGCAGGGGGGCTGCAACGGTTGCAAAGTTAGGGATAAATTGTCGGTAATATCCAACTAGACCCAGAAATGTTCTTACTTGTTTCTTGGTTACCGGTCTCGGCCACTGGGAAATTGTGTTGGTTTTTCGTTTCTGAGGCCTCACATTACCGCGTCCTACAGTGAAACCAAGATATTCCGCCTCTTCTAATCCCAGCTTACATTTTGTTGGGTTGGCTGTTAAGCCTGCCTCCCGGAGGGCATTTAACACCGCATTCAGCCTCCTCAGGTGTGAAGACCAGTCAGCACTGTGAACCACGATGTCATCAAGGTAGGCAGCTGCATATTCTTGATGAGGTCGAAGGATCTTGTCCATCATCCTCTGGAAAGTCGGGGGTGCCCCATGGACCCCGAAAGGAAGAACACGGTACTGAAATAGCCCCTCAGGAGTGGAGAACGCTGTCTTTTCCTTGGCCTGGTCAGTTAACGGGACCTGCCAGTAGCCCTTAGTCAGGTCCAGAGTGGACACGAAACGGGCTGGCCCAAGGCGCTCAATGAGTTCATCAACTCTGGGCATAGGATAGGCATCAAAGCATGAGATTTCATTTAATTTTCTAAAATCATTACAAAATCTTACGCTGCCATCAGGTTTAGGGACCAGAACAATTGGGCTCGACCATGCACTGTTGGACTCCTCGATGATGTTCAAGTCCAACATCTTTCTTACTTCTTGGCGGATGGCTTCTCGTCTGGCTTCTGGGATGCGATAGGGTTTCAGTCTCACCTTCTTCCCAGGCTCCGTGACTATATCATGGTAGACCACCGTGGTCCGACCCGGCAGTAGCGAGAATGTGTCTGCATGTTGACTTATCATCTCCCGGAGGTCTTGTCTCTGGCTTGGGGTTAGTTGGGCTCCCATTTCCACTTCCACTGGTACTGGGGACGGCAGGGTGGAGAGGAGACATTGTTCAGGGTCATACCATTTTTTGAGTAAGTTTACATGATAGGTCTGGAGGACCTTGCGTCGGCCAGGCTGTCTCACCTTATAGTTCACTGGACCCACTCGTTCAACCACTTCATATGGCCCATGCCACTTGGCAAGAAACTTACATTCATGGGTGGGGACCAACACCATGACCTTTTCTCCTGGTTGAAACTCTCTTAGTTGGGCTCCCCTGTTGTAGATTTTTGCTTGGGCCTCTTGGGCGTGTTTCATGTGTTCTCTAACAATTGGCCATACCTGATTCATCCACTGCTGCATTTGCTCTACGTGCTCTACCACCGAGCGATGAGGCGACGGTTGGTTCTCCCAGACCTCTTTGGCTACATCCAACAAGCCTCTGGGTCTTCGTCCATAGAGAAGTTCAAATGGTGAGAATCCTGTGGAACTCTGTGGAACTTCCCTAATGGAGAACAGAACATAAGGCAGCAACTGATCCCAGTTCTTCCCATCCACTTCAATTAGTTTTCTCAGCATTTGCTTTAAGGTCTGATTAAACCTCTCAACCAACCCGTCTGTTTGAGGATGATAAACAGAGGTACGAATCTGTCTGACCTTTAAAAGTTTACACATCTCTTTCAGGACCTTGGACATGAAACATGGTCTGTTAGTATCTCCTCTACAATTCCCACTCGGCTGAAAAGTTGGAATGTCTCTCTGGCCACTGCTTTTGCCGTTGCTGCTCGTAGGGGGATGGCCTCTGGATACCGGGTGGCATAATCCAGGATTACCAAAATGTAGCGATGGCCTTTACTGGTTCTGGGCAGAGGGCCCAGGATGTCCATTGCAATTCTGTGAAAAGGGACATCGATAATGGGTAACGGAACCATTGGGTTGCGGTAGTTTACCTTCGGACTGGTCTTCTGGCAGGTTGAATACTGTTTGCAGTAATCTTCGACGGCTCGCTTCACCTGTGGACAATAAAACCTTCTCAGTATGCGTTCGTATGTCTTTTCTGTCCCCAGGTGTGCCCCCAGGAGGTGGGAGTGAGCCAAGTACAAGACTTTGGAAATATAAAGTTTAGGTACCAGAAGTTGTTCAACTACTTCATCTTCAACCTTGATGACACGGTATAGCAAGTGATTTTTAACAGAAAAGTGTGGATAAGAGATTTCACTTACCCCCTCTATTAACTGGTCATCAACCACGTTGACGCTTCTCCATGCCCGTTCGAGGTTAGGATTAGAGTTCTCAACGGGTCGGGTCGGCCCGACAAACCCGACGGGATCCGCGGGTTCGGGCCGGGTTCGGGTCGAAAATATAAGCAAATGACTCGGGTCGGGTCGGACCTCGGGCTTAATCTTTTCCGCCCAATAAAAACCAAATGATTAATCATCGCTGCTGTTCGCTGAAGGGTGCCATGTGCGTTCGACATTTACGCTTTTGTAAAAGCGTCCGTTGTATATGGCGCTTTGGGATGAGACACAGGTTTAGCGCACATACATAGAGACTCGGGAACGCGCCTGTGGCCGGCTGTGCTGCAGCTTCGCGCTCGGTAAGGGATGCTGTATTCATTCAGTTAGAACGCTGCTTGTTTTGACTTTAGTCGACAAAATGTCCAAGAAATCTAAATCTTTTGTCTGGCTGCATTGTAAAACAAAGACGACAAGACTGTGGAGGGAGGCGACCGCGTTGCTCCATGAGCCCGCACAGCGCGCGCCTATGTTTGAATCAAACTTGAGCGCGCAAAAGACGTGAGCAGCCCTTTTACCGTCTATATCATGCTGATTCAATAGATTGTGTTTTCTTAATATGTTTTTCGTTTTTTTATTTGTATTTGTAAAATAGCCTAAATAATGCAACAAAACGAAAATAAACCTATATGCCTTCCAAAATACAGCCTATTATTATTCGGATTGTTTTTTAGGCTACGCGGGTATTTGTGTGTTTGTTTAAAATGCCTAGATCGGCTGGACAAAAGTTAACCCATAGCTTTGTAAGTAAAGAAGAATATAAAGTCTGTATAAACGAGAGCTTTTGTTAGGATTTTTTATAATGTGGCAGATAGCAGTTATTTTTTTGTATCCTGTGGTGTGATCAGGTGCGCGATTGTGACTGCATAGACAGAGCTCCTCACTTTTTTCAGTTAAAAATCACTTAATTCTCAAAAAATTGTATTATTATTATAGTTTTATTTATTTGTGATGTTTTTCGTTGTTGTTTTATAAATGCTCTATGACAATTGTTTAAAAGAATGTTCAATCAAAACAAGGTTTTTTTTTCGACTAATTGCAGGACAAGACTTTGGTTGACCAAGGATTTCTTTGGTTGATTACAGCCCTACTAGTTAGTCAATCTTTCTAAGTTTGTGTGCATTTTATTTTGTGATTTCACCGGAATGAATAGACGCCGCAACGGCAATAGATTGTAGAGCGCGTCCGAGTCGGGCCGCGGGCCGGGTTCGGGGAGATAATTCATGTTGATGTGTCGGGTTACATCGGGTTCGGGCTTTAAAAGCCACGGGCCGGGTCGGGTCGGGTAATAATTTTCAGGCCTGTTGAGAACTCTAGTTAGGATCTTGTAGCTGAGCTGTTCCAAACTGCCCTGGCCGGTTACTTTCTATCCTTTCCGCTTCAGGGAACTCAGAAAAGACTCCGCTAGTGGAGGGACTCTCTGGTACCTTTCCAGATGGGTCATTTACTTCATTTTTTTCTGGGATTACCGACTCACTCTCTGATTCCCGGCCTGAGGGTGCTGCAAACGCCCGAAGGGGCTGAGGTTTCTTGGGGCTTGGTTTTGCTTGACTTTTGAGCCTTCCTGGGGGGCTTCGGTTGACTAGAGACGAGTAACGCTCATACACTGGACAGTCCCTACCTAACAGGACTGGAACTGGCAGGGTGTCGACCACCCCTGCCTTGAAAGTGCAGACTCCTCTGGGAGTGATCATCTCCACCAGCACGGTGGGGTAGCTTTTCTGATCTCCATGAATGCAAGACACCACAATCGGGGGACCTTTCTGGCCTAGTGCAAATTCCGGCCGCACTAAGGTAACCATACTTCCTGAGTCCAGTAGGGCTTCTGTGTCTCGATTGGCCACTCTTACTGGAATTCGGGGAGCTGTTGACCCCTGGCGGGCCCAACAAGTTGTTCCATAGTGACAAGCCTTACTTCCTGAGTCAGCTGAGGGCATGGATTCTTCTTTCCCCGGGCAGCTCCAGGAGAGATGACCTTCCTGTCCACAGGAGTAACACCTTCGTGGGGTCTGGTTGCTGAGAGTCTGCCAGTGAGATTGGGGTTGACACTGGGCTGAGGTGGAAGACCTGGTCTCCTGGGAATCACCGTGGTTCTTCAGTGATCCACCTCTTTCTCCCCTGCTGCTGGGACGGCCCATTCGGGGTGGATCTTGACGATTAGTTTTCATTACCTCTACAGTCACTTGATGGTTTTCCAGGAGTGCTATTAGAGTGGCAACATCAGAAGGACTGGTTTGTGCAGCATAGCGCTTGACCTCAGCTGGCAGTGAACGGATGCAGCGATCTAACACTATTCTCTCAATCAATGGGGGGCCATCCCCCGAGCTGAGCCAGGCCTTAGTCAGTCGAGTCAATGTGGCTACCTGAGGTCTGACTGGCTGGGTTGGGTCAAAAGTCCATGCATGGAAACGTTGGGCACGAGCAGGGAGGCTATGCCCATAATGGGACAAAATGGCGGTCTTTAACTTCCTATAATCAGCTGCATCCTTTGCGGATAAATCTTGACAGGCCCTCTGGGCCTCGCCCGTTAAAAAAGGTGCCAACAGTGCACCCCAATCTTCTTCGCGCCACTTCTCTCGGGCCGCTGTTCTTTCAAAGACTTCCAAGTAAGCTTCCACATCATCTTCCGGAGTTTGCTTGGTGAGGACCCGTCCAGGGTCTAGGGTGGAGTTGGACTTAGACATGGCTTGACACATGGTAGAAACGGCTTCCCTAAGGGCACTTAGCTCCTCTCTCTGTTTGGCCTGACTGGTCAACAAGGCCCTGATTGCATCTTCCATTGTCTTCTTCTCTGGGTCTAGTTTTGTGGGACTCCAGCATGGGTCGCTATGCCTGCATTCTCCACCAACTGTGATGTGTCCCCAAGGCTGGAGAGGGTTCAGGTGCCCCAAAACTCAATCACACAGGAGAGAAGGTTGGCATGAACAGAAGATGTACTTTATTGAACACAAAAAATGTCGAAGTTGAAAAGAAGGGATCAAAAACTGGAACTTAGATTCTTCCCGGTCGGGGGTACTTGTGACTGTTGGGCCTTCACCATCCACTTGCACTCCAGTCCTCCTTGATGGGGAAAATGAAAGACATTGTTGATCACACAGAGGTAAGACGTTTTAACTGTGACTTCTGTTTCTCTTCAACCAATCTCACTCTAGGCCTCCCTCAGTTTCCTCCTCTCACCCTGAGCCCGTCTACACCCCGGACCGTTCTCTCCTCTAGTGACACAGAGATCACAGATTTATAGTGAACCCAATCGGACCATTATTGGCTACAGCTGTGAGTGGTTCCATGTTTGTAGGGTGCACAGGTGGAAGTATTCATCATTAATAATTCTTCCCAGCTGCGACCTACTTCCTTGCGCATGGGCTCCTTCCTTGAACATTGGCCTGCCACAGTATGTATGTATGTATGTATGTATGTATAGAAGTAAATTAATGCTCTCTTAAATATTTTCTACATTCACTAAACATGTTTCATTAAGTTTCATGTACATTTGTATTAAACATGGACCATTGTTCATTAAAAAAGGCTTTTATGCTGTTGTATGCTAAATTTTTAAAATGTAACTAATTTAGACGTGCAAACTGGGTGCTGGTGTGATGAGAAGTTTGCACTCGGCTTTGTTTTTGAGAGAACATTTCATTTTAAAACCTTTCTGCAGGCCAGTAGATTATTATTTAGTGTACCCATGCGTGGGGTCAAGTTAAACATTTTAGTTTGAATTTTATTTTATACTGTGCATTGTGCTAAATAAATATTTGCATAGTTTGTAATTGATTTATTCTTTGAAAATGTTATATTAATTTATGCAATTGCAATGCCTTGATTTTAGTAAAGTTTGTACACTGTCATAGCCATAAATGCAATGATACTAATAATTGGCATTATTTCGGTGTTTCGGTTTTCGGCCTTGGTTTCCTCTTTTTCGGTTTTCGGTTTCGGCCAAGAATTTTCATTTCGGTGCATCCCTAAAATTTTAACTGTAGTGTATTTGTCACAGCCCTCTTCTGCACCAGTCTGTCTCATCTTCAGCACTACACTTCCCAGGATCCTCTTGTCTCCCTTCCGGAACTCACTCCCTCATCAGCCACCTGTTCCTCGTCATGTATCATCTGTTTCACCTGTTGTCACCTCATTTAGCTTGATTCATCTGTGTATTTAGTTCCCTCTGTTTGATTCAGTCCTGGTCGGTTGATGTTTGTTGTTAGCCCGTGTGGCCCTGTACTCCTGTCTTCTTGCCTGTTTATGATTAAAAAGTAATCTTTATCCGCTACTCCGGTCTCCTCGTGCTCCTTGCCTGAACCTCACCCGTGACAGATCGACCGACCGCAAAGAGAAGTAAGATGGACCTTCCAGCAGTAGCCCTCCTCTGTTTGGAACAGGAAAACCGCTCCCTGGAGTCCCATACCAGGGATTTTCTGGAGCTGGCGTGCCTCACACACTATTCGGACCGCTCGCTGTGTGATTTCTACATCGCCAGCCTCAGCGAGCGGTCCCGGGCACGCATCCCAGGGAGCGGTCCAGAAGAGAATTTAGCCGCCTGTGTGGAGTGGGTGCTGGTGTGCTGTGAATCTCTATTCACCGTGGAGGAAGTCACCAGCACCACTCCAAAGCCTGAACCCTCCTCATCGCTGGTTCCGTCCAGCCCTCCCGAGCCAGAACTCTCCTCATCGCTGGTCCCGTCCAGCCCTCCTGAGCCCGAACTTTCCTCATCGCTGGTCCCGTCCAGCCCTCCTGAGCCCGAACCCACCCCATCGCTGGTCCCGTCCAGCCCTCCTGAGCCCGAACTTTCCTCATCGCTGGTCCCGTCCAGCCCTCCTGAGCCCGAACTCACCTCATCGCTGGTCCCGTCCAGCCCTCCTGAGCCCGAGCCCGAGATCGTCCAGCCCGAGCCCGAGACCGTCCAGCCAGAGCCCGAGACCGTCCAGCCAGAACCCGAGACCGTCCAGCCCGAGCCCGAGACCGTCCAGCCAGAGCCCGAGACCGTCCAGCCAGGGCCCGAGACCGTCCAGCCAGAGCCCGCGACCGTCCAGCCAGAGCCCGAGACCGTCCAGCCTGCGCCCGAGACCGTCCAGCCTGAGCCCGAGACCGTCCAGCCTGCGCCAGAGACCGTCCAGCCAGCGCCCGCGACCATCCAGCCAGAGCCCGAGACCGTCCAGCCTGAGCCTGAGACCGTCCAGCCAGAGCCCGAGACCGTCCAGCCTGCGCCAGAGACCGTCCAGCCAGTGCCGGAGACCGTCCAACCTGCACCTGAGACCAGGATCCCACCCAGCCTCCCTCTCCCGCCTCCTCCCATCAGTCATCCGTCAGCCCTTCCGTCTGCCTGTTACCCTGACCCAGCCTGGTCACTGGATCCCTGGTTCAAGCCTCACTCCTCCTCCACCTGGACACTTCCTCGGCCCCCGGTCCCATCGGCTTCCCCCTGGCTCCTACCTCCCTCAGTCCCTCCATGGTCCCTCAGTCCACCAGCTCAACCAGGCTCCCTCGCCCCTCTGGATTCTCTGCACTCACTCGTAATCCTCCCATCACCTCTGGACTTCCATCCTCTGCCTTCGTCCCGTCATTCCACCCCCCCGGTTCAGTCGGACTCCTCACTCCCTCCAGTCACCCATCAGCCCTCACTCCCCTTGGCCTCACCGTGTCCCTCGGAACCCCTGTCGTCACTTCAGTCACCTGAGCCTGCGGTGTCCCCATGGTCCCTCGGTCCCTCCTCAGCACCCGATGTTGTCAGTCCCTCTGCTTCACCCTGGTCTCCTCTCTCATCTGCTCCGCCCCTGTCAGTCGGCCCCCTGGTGGCGTTAGCCCAGTTCCCATCGCCGCCACTAGGGGTCCTCCCTCCATCTCCTCCGCCCTGGTCTCATCCTCAACCCGCTCTCCCCTGGTCTCGCCTTCAGCCTGCTCCGCCGTGGTCGCTTGAGGGGTCTTCACCGCCGTGGCCGCCTGAAGGGTCTTCACCGCCGTGGCCGCCTGAAGGGTCCTCACCGCCGTGGCCGCCTGAAGGGTCCGCTCGGCCATGGTCACGCCTTCAGCCTGCTCGGCCACGCCTTCAGCCTGCTCCGCCCTGGCCACGCCTTCAGCCTGCTCCGCCACGCCCTCAACCTGCTCCGCCCTGGCCACGCCCTACTCTGCCCTCAGTTCATCCCCCCTCCTTCCTCTGTGCTACGGCGTGAGGTCACGCCTTCCGGGAGGGGGGAGTTCTGTCACAGCCCTCTTCTGCACCAGTCTGTCTCGTCTTCAGCACTACACTTCCCAGGATCCTCTTGTCTCCCTTCCGGAACTCACTCCCTCATCAGCCACCTGTTCCTCGTCATGTATCATCTGTTTCACCTGTTGTCACCTCATTTAGCTTGATTCATCTGTGTATTTAGTTCCCTCTGTTTGATTCAGTCCTGGTCGGTCGATGTTTGTTGTTAGCCCGTGTGGCCCTGTACTCCTGTCTTCTTGCCTGTTTATGATTAAAAAGTAATCTTTATCCGCTACTCCGGTCTCCTCGTGCTCCTTGCCTGAACCACACCCGTGACAGTATTATTCAATATTGCATTTAAAGTTAATCATTACAAATGTGTAATTACAAATGTATTTAAAAGATAAACAAGTTTTAATTTAAATGACATTATATCACCTAAATATATTTCAGTTTACCATAAATGTTCGTCAGTATATTCAGTAGTACACTTTAACCATATTTCAAAGACAATAGACGTATTTAATAATTACATATACACTCTAAAAACACTCTAAAGTTCAGCTAATTGCATTTCATATCAATTTATACATTTTAAATTAATTGCAACTTTTACATTAAATTACATTTAATTTGTTACCTCTTAAGCTTCACAAGCACTGAATCATTCTTTGTTTATAATAATTATTGAAAGTTTTAATGTAAACAACTTGAATTACCTCAACAAACTACATCTTTAAAAAGATTTCAAGCTTGAGTATTTGATCTCTATTTTATTCTGAAAATCTTAGTAGCAGTTATGTCTTAATTTGTGTCAGGAAAATGAAAAAGGGAGTCGATAACTTAAATGAATTATGATAATCAGCTGCTCTATTCAGAAAAAAAACTCCTGTATGGTTGTCATGAAAGTGCTTAAAACAGCAGAGAGGAGTAATAATTATTCTTTTTTTTTTACCCAAAATGGGATGCATTGACTGTGCTGTACCACTGAACACTGTAATGTACTGTAATTCATTCATACTAAAAACTGGTGAGCACTCTATGCATGTTTAGTCCACAAACGAGACTCGTGTTGACCAGCCATATCATGTGACACTCCAGCAAATCCTTTACATAAACAAGGCTTCCAGAGATCGCTATAGAATGCAGATAAAGACGTTTTGGAGACAATAAACACACGATTGCAATGATAAATGATTTATCTGTGTTCTTCAAGCCATGTCGGGTATTCCCATAATCATAGGTCATATTTATAAGGCATTCATTCATCAGTCATTCCGCAGAATACTATAAAAGAAAGTTTGGAGCAAAAACATGGTTTTAATCTCATAAATTTTCATTGTATTGATCGTGTGCTGAGCTAACATACTAGCTAGCCCTTAAAATGCACCTGCCACCTAAAGCTGAGTATGTTATTTTTATGAGTAATCTTGAATAGTAAAGCTCACTGAAATGTTTATTTTTCTCTCATGAAGGGCATTTGATACTATTTCAAAGAAGCTGAAATGAGAAGTTTGATTTAAAAAAATGAAGGATTAAAACTAGAAAGTAGAAAGTAAAACTAGAAAGTCGTTAGTAATTATAATGAAGACAAAAGAAAATAATAATTAGAGCCATAAGCAGGCCGGAGAGGTGTGAATGGGAAGACTGAAACTGAATGGAGTAGTTTGCATCACAAACAATAGAGACAATACACTGAATGCATGCTTAGAAAATGATAATAAACATCTGTCATTTTTGAATCTTCTCAAAATAATATCCCCCGACATGGTCTGAAAAACATTTAATAAAATTCAGAGTTTTAGACTTATCTTCAGATTTGAAATATAATATGGTCAGACATGTGGCTTTAGCTTCTAGATCAAAACAATGTCAACTTCGATTTTATTTTCATACAGATATTTTATGTCTAATAACTTAACAAAACTTTGAGCTATTATTATTTTCATTATGACAATAATGAATTATGACTAAGTACCGGTAGGTTTCAGATGAGACTTATGCTTGTAGTGCAAAGGGTTCATAAACTGTATCTGTTTTAGTTTGGTTAATTTTTCTTCTTGGATTTTTTTCAAAAGCGGAGGGTGAAGGCTAACAGGTATATTCTTTTAAAGTGTTTTTTCCCCCCATTGTTACATCCTGCCTATTCTATATTATGTTACCAGAGAAAGAAGACCACATGGAATTACAATATAAAGAACTATATTTATTAAAGATAAATAATTAGCAATGTAGCTTAAATGAAGTCAGTATTGATGTTAGGTTGGGAAATAAAAGTTTATGCAACAAGATAATAAATAAACAAAAACGGCAAAAAGGAGCGGGAGAGAAGGAAAAGCGGGGGCTGTCCTCAAACGCGTCTGGAGAGATTTTTAAAGCCCAAGATCCAGGGAGAAATCACACGCACACCACGCCACACCTGTGCTTCGCCCACGGCACAAGTAGGGGAGACCGAATAAACAGGAAAAAAGCAAAGAGGAGGAGGAGCCCGGACGGTCTGTGACACCATAATAATGCTGTGTTTGATTATACTGATTGAACTTGATTAGGAAAGCCACACACCTGTCTATATAAGACCTTACAGCTCACAGTGCATGTCAGAGCAAATGAGAATCATGAGGTCAAAGGAACTGCCTGAAGAGCTCAGACAGAATTGTGGCAAGGCACAGATCTGGCCAAGGTTACAAAAAAAAAAAAATTCTGCTGCACTTAAGGTTCCTAAGAGCACAGTGGCCTCCATAATTCTTAAATGGAAGACGTTTGGGACGACCAGTACCCTTCCTAGAGCTGGCCGTCCGGCCCAACTGAGCTATCGGGGGGGAAGAGCCTTGGTGAGAGAGGTAAAGAAGAACCCAAAGATCACAGTGGCTGAGCTCCAGAGGTGCAGTCGAGAGATGGGAGAAAGTTGTAGTAAGTCAACCATCACTGTAGCAATCCACCATAGGGGCTTTATGGCAGAGTGGCCCGACGGAAGCCTCTCCTCAAAGTTTGCTAAAAAAATGCCTGAAGGACTTTATGGTGATAAATAAGATCCTCTGGTCTGATGAGACCAAGATAGAACATTTTGGCCTTAATTCTAAGCGGTATGTGTGGAGAAAACCAGGCACTGCTCATCACCTGTCCAATACAGTCTCAACAGTGAAGCATGGTGGTGGCAGCATAATGCTGTGGGGGTGTTTTTCAGCTGCAGGGACAGGACGACTGGTTGCAATTGAGGGAAAGATGAATGTGGCCAAGTACAGGGATATCCTGGACGAAAACCTTTTCTAGAGTGCTCTGGACCTCAGACTGGGCCGAAGGTTCAGCTTCCAATAAGATAATGACCCTAAGCACACCGCTAAAATAACGAAGGAGTGGCTTCACAACAACTCTGTGGCTGTTCTTGAATGGCCCAGCCAGAGCCCTGACTTAAACCCAATTGAGCATCTTTGGAGGGACCTGAAAATGGCGGTCCACCAACGCTTACCATCCAACCTGACAGAACTGGAGAGGATCTGCAAGGAGGAATGGCAGAGGATACCCAAATCCAGATGTGAAAAACTTGTTGCATCTTTCCCAAACAGACTCATGGCTGTATTAGATCAAAAGGGTGCTTCTACTAAATACTGAGCAAAGGGTCTGAATACTTAGGACCATGTGATATTTCAGTTTTTCTTTTTTAATAAATGTGCAAAAATGTCAACATTTCTGTTTTTCTGTCAATATGGGGTGCTGTGTATACAATAATGAGGGGAAAAAATGAACTTAAATGATTTTAGCTAATGGCTGCAATATAACAAGAGTGAACAATTTAAGGGGGCCTAAATACTTTCCGTACCCACTGTATATGGGGATGATGAGGAGGTCATGATGGACAGAGGCCACTGGGCAAATTTGGCCAGGATGCCGGGGTTACACCCCTACTCTTTCGAAAAACATACTGGGATTTTTAATGACCATAGAGAGTCAGACATCGGTTTAAAGTCTCATCCGAAAGACGGTGCTCTTTGACAGTATAGTGTCTCCATTACTGGGGCGTTAGGACCCACACAGACCACAGGGTGAGCACCCCCTGCTGGACTCACTAACACCTCTTCCAGCAGCAACCTGGGGCCTCATTTATAAAACTTTGCGTAGGATTTGCGTCAGAAGTGGCGTACGGATAAAACATAGGACGTGCGTTCGCACAGAAATATTCGGATTTATAAAACCATGCGCACGCACATCCTTTTTAAATCACAATCAATTCTAAATGTAGCGCAGCTTTTGCAGCTTCATGTCACGCCCACAGTTGCCCATAAATAGTCAGTGAAACGCCCACAAGTTAATATTCATCAATTGCGAAATCATGTTAAACATAGAGAGGAATTTAAAAAAAACTTAACTTCACTCAATGTGAAGTAGAAGTTATCATTGGCGAGGTGGAAAAGAGGAGAAAAATGTTTTTTTGGGGGGCACAGTGCGCATTACTAATGCCAAAAAGGCACTTGAGTGGCAAAAGGTTGCAGACGCCGTAAAATGCTGTAGCCTCACAACCTCGGACTGTGGCCGAAATAAAAAAGAAATGGTCGGACATCAAAGTCGAGGCAAAAAAGTGTCATTAATTCAATTAGAGAGGTGGACAATGAGTTGGGCGAAATCAAGACTGTCCTAACTGAAATAAACTGCACAATGATGGAATTCTTGAATAAATATTTTTTCCACACCTTTTGTTGTGAAGATGATGCGTTCACTCCGAATCATTCCATTTAATCGCCACATCTTCTAAGCGCGCAAGATAAGCCACTGTGCATCATTATACGCATTGTGATAGGGCATTTTATTTACATCCATTTAATTCTGCATCTGACAAGCTATGGATGTCGGTTATAATCTAAATGGGAAATAGTTCAGTGCAAATGTAATTTCTTGCAGCTTTCTGAATGGTTTGAGACATACGTCATACGTTATTTTATCAAAAATAAAACAAACTAAAGGCATATGCATGAATACCATGATTCTGTAGCTGATGGAAATATTTTTACGATGAAAACAACTTTCCCCAGTGGACAAATAATACATCTATCTATTTATCGATCTATCTATATATCTCCCTAATTATCTATCTATCTGACTATCTAATTGATATATCTGCTCCGTTAGACGGACATATTGGTGAGAATATTTTGTACATTATTTCGTTCTGTTTACCATCTTATTTATGAGGATGATTTGTATAAGCTAATATTATTACAGAACATATTTCACTTTCTTTTTGGAAATATGTGTTAATTCGCATTTCTGTTACAGATTGATCAAACGGGTGTTTGTGTAGGCTGTTAATTTTAAGACTTGCTTTGTGAAGTCTTCGTGTTATTTATGAGAGGCAGAATTGCCATTTATTTTACATAACCGTTCTACAGTTTCACACACTTTCACGTGTTTTTTCCAAATGCCGTGTCGCCATTTCTCATTTCACCCGTATTTGTGCATACGCCTGGGTCAGAGCTTGCATGAAGGACCTCACATTTTACCGTCAAGTTTGCTTTTTATAAATACCAACTATTGCGTAGAGAGCGGCGTACGCCTTCTTTTGTGCGTACACAACGTTTGGAGGCCCCTGGTTTTCTCAGAAGGTTTCCCATCCAGGTACTAACCAGACTAAATCCTGCTTAGCTTCAGTGGGCAACTAGTCTTGGGCTACTGTGTGATATGGCTGCTGGCTAAATATATATATATATATATAAACAAAATTAATAAAAAAAAATTTTTACAACAAAATTGATACCTCACTGAACTGGACTGTGATGCTATTTTCTTCTGGAAACGAATTTTGTTGCATATTTTTCTGTTATCTCTGTAAAGCTGCTTTGAAACAATCTGTATTGTAAAAATCCCTATACCGGTAAATAAAATAAAAAATGTCTATCAGTTGGAAAACAGATGTAGCCGACCACTGTACATGAACTGGTTGTTCACAATTATTCACAATTTCAAGATATGAGAGAACAAAGCACTATCACATTTAAATTGCTTTATTCTCTTTCTGCTTTAAGTTGTTGATTTTTTTTTCATCGTTTTAACACTTTCTCTTATGCCTTGTTTATTAAACAGAGACACCTATAAAGAAATCATTTGTTGGCTATTTTCTCTAGAAAGTTTAAACATTGTGTCTCTGTAGTACAAAAAAAAATGAAGCAACAATAACTCAAACACTGGAATGAGTTTAAGGGAAAGATTGGCTTATTTATTTGAAAAGTCAGTATTTATGAAATTCATGATGTCCACATCGGGAGGAGAGCTGTAAAGTGTCTGACAAGGCAATAATATGCAGCTGTTTCCTGTTCCGTAATAAGGAACTGTTATCAGACTTTCATATCACTACAGTCTCAAATCAGCATTTCACTAAATATCTAACTACAAGGCATTTCAGAACATTTCCAAGAAGTTTTAAGCAAAACCCAAATAGATTAAATAAGATTTATTCCTCTTAAATTTCAATTCCATATTAAATTGATGAAATCCGTCAGGAAATGCTGATGAAATAAAGTCTGACTTAATAGACCTTTGCTTAAGCTTATTTATAAAAAAATAATCTCAAGATTCAAAATTCTGGCCAGTTGATAATACCTACCTAGAATATTAACATCAACTGTAGGCAGTAGATCCTTTTCCTATTTAGCACTTAAACTTTGGAATAGTCTCCCTTGCATTGTCTGGGAAGCAAAAAAAAAGCTCTGTCAGTTTAAATCTAGACTAAAAACACTAAGGGGCCTATTTTAATAATCTGAAACACAAGTAACTTAGTTTGCGGATCTTGGGCGCTGTTGCTATTTTACCGGTGGGATAAATGACTGTTGGTCTGAAGTTGCTACATTACTCATAGGTGTGGTTTGAGCATAACGTGAAATAAACCAGCTGTGTCATTAATCCACGACCATCACCTCATGTTGCAGCATGATATTGCACGGCCCCATGTTGCAAGGATCTGTACCTGGAAGCTGAAAACATCCCAGTTCTTTCATGGCCAGCATACATGGCCATAGATATCAGCATTTGTTTTTTTTTTTTTTTAAATACAATACAATAAAAAGTCTTAGCTCGTGAAAAATCAGGGCAAAAACAAAAGTGTTGTGTTTATAATTTTTTTTTCAGTGTATATATCCTCCTTTAAATACTAAAATAGTGCTTGATTTAATGTAATGAATTATTCATTCATAGCGTGTGTGCGTTGTTTTGGTAGGAAGAGCTGTACATCAGTTTTTGTCAACAGATTGAAGACTCTCATTGTTTGAATAAAGCAGATTGTTCAAGGTAATTTGAGTTTATCACTGACACTGTACAACCTATACAATACTAATTACCTTTCCAAATGACCAATTCAAAAGAATTTTGTGTAGATTTTACTTGATACAATACTGTTAAATTTACTACCAATTTGTGAGTGAAAATTGTTTCTTAGCTTTTTTCCAAGTAAATCAAACTCCAAATGTTTTACAGTATAGGTGAACTGAGACAGCAAGCCAGCACAATGAAAGAAAGCATGACAAATCTCCATTGCACGTTGCAAACTGAGTGACTTCATTCAGGTCAGGGCCAGTGACTCATATTGCATCTCTAAGCAGACATTCATCAGTGAACACAACGATAAAGAACGTGCTTCCCCACTCTCCTTTCACTCTTTCCACACTAAAAATATTTTTCAAAGTTATAAATAAAACAAAAACTACTGGAGTATGTTTTACAAGAATTCATGTTCCTTGCCATTTCTTTGTAACTGTTTGTGAAATTTACAAGCAATTTTTGAGCAAAAATTGTTTCTACACCAAATTCTTCCAGTGCATATACATTCTGCTGCATTCTTTTTATATGTTTTGTGCCTCTATCACTTCTTACAGTGGTGTAAAACTGAATTCCAGTTAGTGTGAGTAATGCAGCTCTTCCTAGAACTACTCCACTGCTCTTGGCAATGCATCAGATGCTGTGTGTGTGTTTGGTCACGGCTCTGAGGAAATCGCATCAACAATTACAACAGCAGACAATACCATATTGATGATACCTGGCAGCTCTTCTCACCTGCATTCTGTGGTTTCATTTTTGGGGTCCGAAAGAATATATTATCATTACATTTCTGATTGTCAGTGCTGTATTTTTGTGTCTATAAAATGCCTGATTTGAGTGTTCTTGGTCTCACATCCTGTGAGTCTGAGCATTCATATCCGAGTCAAATATAAATAAACCAATCCTCAAACTCTCAGTGGAGACCGACGGTGATGCTAGGTAGACATCCAGTTAAATTGTAAAATAGAAAAGCATTCAGCATTTCTATGCTATAGACGCTTTCAGCAGTGACAACATAAACAAACGGTACTGCGCAATGCGCATGTGCATTAATCTGGCCCAAACTTAACTTCCGACAGACTTGCGGAGACAATCCATAACAAGTAAATAAACTTAGTAGCTGGTATTTTTGCCAGTCAAAGAAAATAAATGTTACCTGGCCAAACGGAAATGTGACACTACCAGACCCGTTGAACAAAAATTGGAGACAAGATGTTTTTCTACCGACGTGTCTGATTTACCGAAGTGTTAAAAAAAACTGTGGAGAGCGCGACGGCGGTGTTTGATAAGGTTAACATAGCTCTCCTTATTAGCTAGGCTTCTAACATGCTTGCTAACCTTTTTTTAAGGTGGGTCTCCACATTGACAGCATGTTGGATGGATCTGTGCAGCGCTGTTTATGATACTAACCATTGAATAAACACACTGGTCCGCTGTCAATGTGTTTGAGAGAGAGAGAGAGAGAGAGAGGGGGGGGGGGGGTGCGTGAATATGCGCTGCACGCAACTCTGCAGTCAATTACAACTTTTCCCATCTTAAATTGTTAAAAACACGGAAATCAATATGTGCCGGTCAGCGCTGATAATGTGGTGGACTGCCACTAATAAATGAAACACTGTACCGGTTATCACTCAGATCAGATAAACATAGCTAGGCTATTTTAATATCGCCGTCTGCCTCAAACCTTGACATTTTTATTTTTAAAAATTGCGTTTGCTCCCTAGGTCAGGTTGCACCCCACAGCTCAACAACCTGCTCATCACCTTAACTTTCACTGCATTTGTAGTCAATGCCATATTATCCAGTAAACACTAATAAACGAACAGAACGGAAGTTAACTTTGGGCCAGCTCATCACCATGGCAACGCGTCTGATGAAAGCGTCTATACTGTATTTTCATATGCAAATATGTATTTGTTTGTTTTTAAATATACTAATAAGACAATTAAATTATATATATAAATAATTTTGATGAAAATTACTTAGACAGCTGCTGTAAAATAACTTGACAGATGTGCTGGTGTGGTGTTTGGTGACTTACCGTCATGTTTCGTCTCTCTGTGACCAGCGAGCCATCTTTGGCATAAGAGTACACAGTGAAATCCTCTGGAAGAAGCAATCTAAGAGGAAAAAAGAAAACAAACGCACCACTATATAAGGATTCATGTACTCTATTAATAGAGTATACATTTAATATACTGTGTAGATCCATAAAATTATTGTTTAAAAGTTTTGGTCAGTATTTTTTAAGGTATTAATATTCAATTTAAGTATAAATTCATATTTTATTCAGTTCTGCTTTGGTTTGAGTTCTGAGTTCTGTTTTGGTTTTCAAGTCAAGTCTGTCTGGTTATTTTCCAGTTATTGTTTGGTTCTGTTTTCTTGTATTGATTTCACTTTTTGTAATAAACTGCAATTGGGTTCATCTTTAACTTGCCTCCAGTGGCCACAATATTAATGATGTTTGTTTAAAGGGATACTTCAGCTCTGGAAAGATGAATGTGTGTTTAAAATTGGTTATTCATGTAGAAGAAATATGAAATTATTTTAGAATTTGGAGCCCTCTAGTCTGACAAAAGCCAGAAAAAGTATTTTGGCTTATGTGAAAAAAGACAACAACGCCCAGAATGCACTTCCTTCTCGGCCCTAGGAGGCCACGCCTACCGGTAACAGAGCACGGTAGTTTACAGTAGTTTTGAGGTTCGACTTGTCAAGACTGTTTTCCAAAGATGGCTACTGCCTATATACACAAACAGGTCTTTATAAAGTATCGTCTTATTAAACTGTCTGTACACTTACAAAGTTCCCAATGCTTCGTTTTGCATTTAGGGATCCTCATTATGTTACTGTGTTTGTATGGGGCTATTTTGAGCCTTGTTAGTGGTATTAACTAGAGATTTCTTTTTACTTATTAAATGCCCCCATATACTAGTGTTATACGCTAAACAGTTTTTAGAGAAAAAACTCTTTACATTCGATAATCATGAAAACAAATCACAGAGAACCGTCGACTAGGTACCAATGTGTTAGACAAAAGGTTCATTTTGTGCTGGAGTTCTCCTTTAAGATTTTGAGTTCCTCTTTTCTGCTTCCTCTATTTTTGTTTTCCAAAGAATTCTGACAAGGGAGAGATATAATCATACAGATGTCAAAAAAAATCAGGGGTTTGAGTTCACCGGATGGGCACGGGCTTGTTCTAGGATTGTTTAATATCTTGGGTAATCTGAGACGGCCACACACTATGTAAAAAACTTTAATATCTGGTGATGAGCTGACCTTAGTCATATCTTCTCTGCAACAGACTATAAGCATAGCTGGAAATCATCAACTTTTCTTAAAGAATAACCACACCTGCCACAACACATTTAAGACTGACTGTCAAACTCACTGTGATATGTGGTCACACACTGTGTTATTTATATCTTATATCAAAATGTGAAGCAATTCGCCCTTGTTAATGGTACAATTTATTTATTTTTACTTTGAAGGCACATCTTCAAATCATCCCCAAGCTCTGCTTTCAAAAAAGCAACAAAATGTCAAACTAAGAGGACAAGAATATTTGGTTGCACTTTTATTTAAAGTGTCATTTTAGCAGTATAATTATAAATTATAAACATCAATTAACAACATACAGTAAAAATAGTAAAATAGTAATATAGTGATAGTAAAAACGTGTGATAAGGACACTGTAAAATAAAGTGTTAACGGTAACACTTTACAATAAGGTTCATTAGTTACTACATTAGTTAACATTAACAAAGAATGAACAATATTCTTCAGCATCTGTTATCTTTACCATCTTTGGTAATGTTAATTTCAACATTTACTAATACTTTATTAAAATCTTGTTAACATTAGTTAATGCACTGTCTGTGAACTAACATTAACAAACAATGAAGAGCTAGATTTGTATTAACTAACGTTAACCAAGAATAACAAATACAGTAACAAATGGTTAGTTCATGTTAGTTAATGCATGAACTAATGTTTAATAAATGAACCTTATTGTAAAGTGTTACCGTGTTAACAAATGTTTTTTGCTACTCGAGTATTCTAAATATTAAAATGATGAGCACAGAGTGTTCAGGGGACGCATTAGGGAGTATTGGAAAATGTATCTGACATGAGATGTATTATGTGTGATTGATGAATTATGAATTATGTGGTGATAGTCCAACAAGGTCTGCCTATATGTAGCAATATTTAAAATAGCTTAAAAAAATACATAAAGAGCAGACATTTTTTACATTGAGAACTTTTGGAGCTTTTCAACATTATGTTATGTACAAATACACAAAGTATTGTACAATAGTGAACAAGTCAAAATTCTAAAACCATTCTGGAAAGGATGACACAAGAAAAAAAATTAACCTCAGTCTATGCCAAGCCTTAATTTGAATAAGGCCCAAATGCTGACAGATGAAAAAGCTGACAGTATATTCTGATTTACAACAAGAACAATCTATTAAATAACCATAATGTAATTAATCTAAGAAAGGTCTAGATATTAGGAATGCAGGACATGCATTAGGCTTTTCACAAATACTAATATTAATTAATATTAAAAATCAATATGCTAATGCTTTCACCAAGGCTGGATTTATTTAATAATAACAGTAAAAACTGTAGTATTAGGAAATATTATTACAACTTAAAATAGCTGTTTTCTATATGAATACATTTTAAAATGTGATGTATTCCTGCGAGCCCACCTAAATAAAGCCTTTGTAGATCTCGAAATCTTGAGTGCCTTGGCTTCATATGTTTTTTCATTGAACATACAGTAGTAACCTAGGCTTATGTTGATCCAGTGTTTCTTAACCCTGTTCGTGGAGGCACACCAACAGTGCTCATTTTCAAACTATAAAGGAGACACCAAAATGTCTTGGTGTACCTTCAGGAAAAGCTTTGGGAAACAAAGTTTAAACCCAAGGTAACCATGGTTTAAAAATTACTACTTATAAAAAGCACTTTTTTTTTTTTTTTTTTACATTTTGGCTATAAGTTTTAACATTGTGAACATCTCACCATTTGTTCTCTGTTTACCCTGACTGTGCAATTTAAATAAAATCTTTGGGAAAGCATATAAATTGACTTTAGGAGAGAAAGCAAGAGAAGCAGAAGGAAAATACTCACTCATTTCTCTCCAGAATGACGACATGTTCTTTTCCTTGAGCTTGGATTATGTATGACACCTTAGAAAAAGGGGAGAAAAATTATAGAAACCATCACCTCACTACTCGTTTACAGGTACAAAACAAAACAAAAAATAAACAGCATAGAGATGCAATAAAAAGACTCTAAAATTGTTTTATTGCAGTTTAATAAATAAATGTATTGTGAACGGTATTTTTGTAAGTATACTGTCCTAATTCACGAAACAAAGCATAGCACATCAGGTGGTGAAGGCGCAGTGGATAAGACACATGCCTTTGGTGTGAGAGACCCAGGTTTGAATCCACTGTGAGACACTTTGGATAAAAGCATCAGCTACATGAATAAATGTAAATGTAAATGTAAAAAAAAAAAAAAAAACACAGCTAGCATTGCATTTCTGCTACAGTTTATGTGATTTCTTTTCCATCTCCACTGAATTATGTTTGACGTAATACATTTGTGATGAAACCAGACAAATAGGATACTTCAGTTTAGCCCAGGGGTTTTTGAAACCCATTTGTGAGTCGCAGAGTGGGAAAAAGGTAGGTCATGTGCAGTCACTTGGCTGCAGATAAACTTGCATTTCAGTGAATAACCCACACACAAACAAAAACAGTTTAGTAGTGCCGCACAATTTACCAAAATTAAAATAGAAATCCCAATATTGCTTAGTGCTATATTCGAATCGCAAATGTTGCAAAATAATTACATATATTTATTACACTACTCTGTGGAATTCTTGATTCTGATTGGACAACGCGCCATCCAGCACTATGTTGTTCCCATACCACAACCGCTGAAAACAGATAACACAGGCTCATCCAAGTGTTACAGAAGCAAGCAGCGCTAAACACTTGCTAGTTTTGGGATGGACATGGTCAGAAGTATTTAAATGATGCCCAATTGGCACTAAGGGGCCTAAAGTGTGCCACGAAACATGCCGAGACCATTACATTACGCTAAAAACTACATTTAACATTTTAAATGTAACATTTGCTAACATTTTATCTGACATTTACAGCTATTTTTGCAGTGATCTGACAAACATGTCTTTGACTTACCTTAAAACCTGTAATATTATGGAAAGAGATATTTTGAGGAAACAGGACTTTCCATTAAGCCATAGAGCTTTTTAAAGTTGGCATGAAAAGGAAGTTGCGATAGACTTTTCTTCTCTATTGTGATGTATATCCAAGTAAAACGGCTTCTCAAACAAGAAACAATACAGGGTGGGTGACTTTATTTTTATTTTCAAAATTCTTTTGAAATGCAAGGATTTTATAACCTGGCCCTAGCCAGATGAATGTCGTTCCGCTTAACTCCGCCTAGTTTCACTCACATCCATCTGGAACCTCTTCCATTGAGAGTGATTTCTCCAACCAACTTTATGGCTTAGCCAATCAGGACACAGGGCGGGAGTTTCATAGATGTGACGTAGTGGAGAAGCGACCGTGAGACTGTTTTGATTCAGACAACAATGGCGGCTCGCATCGAGGAAGCAAGCGTTAACATTGATGCTGCTATTTCATCCGTGTTGTCCAATTTACCTCATTTACCGATATTGCGCTGATTGCACTGCTGCTATATCCAAGATATCGGCTGTTCTGTTTTGTTTTTTCCTGCGTCGCTCTCATCAGCGTCACGGGTTGGCTTCGGTGTGAGTGGTTGAAATAGCACTTAGATAAAGATGACAGACAAGTGGCTTATCCAATCATATGCAAGGATTTTTGATAAGGCCCAGCCTTCTGAAACGCCATTTCAATGGATCGGTTCCAGATGGATGAGTGGAGCTAGGCGGAGCGAAATTCATCTGGCTAGGGCCAGGTTAAGGATTTTAAGAGCTACTTCATGGAAAATTCTAAACCGCCTCATAAACAGTCACAAACAGATTTGCTATTGTTTATTAAAACTAAATTGAAGTTAAAATAAAGCTGAAATATATAAAAATAATATAAATTTTAGATTAAAAACTTGAAAAATATAAATGTTGCTTTGGCAACTAAACAAAATTAAATTAGGGTTTAAATTGAAGTACTAAAATGATGTTATATTACCAAAAGCTAAAACCAAAATAAATATAAATTAAAGCTAAATATGTGATATACATCAAAATAAAGAAGAAAAGTATATCGCTACGCTACCCCCGTTTCATGCTGACTTTAAAAGGTGCTATGGCTTAGTGGAAGATTATGAGTGAATGATAACTTTTTGTCTGAAATTTTGTCTGTTCGCATAAAGCTTGGACTTGGACAACCTTTAAATTATTGTGCTAATCTTCAATTACTTTCTTTTTTCTTTCTAAAAAAACAGTTTACCATGACAATAATGATCGTTTTGCAGCAAGAAACCTTACATAGCCTTACATTAACATAATAACTGGAATTCAGGAGGAAAACATTTTAAAAAGTGTAGAAATTGACACTTTAGTTGTCTTTTTGTTGTTTTATTTGTAAAATATTCTTTTACAAATTTAAAAAAAAAAAACATTTATTTGCAAACAAATTCATCATTTATTTTGTGTTTTGTGTTGTGAATGTTCCTGGTTTATAATTGGAGTTACGGGTCTCAAGGCTATGCCAGGCTATGTCTTCTCTCAAACTCATTCTCTTCTTCTCAAATTCATTTTCTCATCTACCAAACTCTGAGTACACTGTTTCTCAATGACATAGAGGTCAGAGGAATATTGAGTGTTTGTTTGTGCCATGCTGGTGGTATGCGTCTCTCAGCGTGGTCTTTTAATAACTACGCCCAAGCTGCTGGGCACGTGTGCCTGCCAGATGGTTCCTGTGGCAGTGTCTTTGAAGCACCGCTGGTGTAGATGGATATGATATCAGAAAAATGGAAAAAGGAGGCGAGGATATACATAGAATGAGAGGGACAAACTAAAGATACTATCCACGCACACAGTTAATGTCAAGTAACTCTTGTGTTTGGTAAGGTTGTTTACCTTATCTGCACTGTCCTGGTCTCTTCTATGTCTGCTAATGCGTCTCGGTACCATCACCTCATAAGAAGAGAGCTGAGAGGTCTGCTGAGTTATTGAGCCTATGAACAGAAACAGTCCCATCACAACACAGTCTACCCATAAGACCAATACACACACAACAAATTATACAATACAGGAAAATTTGCACTGTATAATCAATTCCCATTCATTTATACAGCCATTTTCCTACATTATTCCTCTCACTGCAACAAAATATATTTATATGAAACTACTATTGTGATCATGGGTGATTAGATTGAGTGCAATTGACCGGTTGTAAGTGCAATCAAGTGCTCAGTGTTTTTTTTTTTATGTTGGTGGAAAAAGTGCTGCACGGGCATGAAGAGAGGAAGACCTCAGGAAGGAGAGGCATCCTACCCACTTCTGAGTCATCAGTCAACAAGTTGGATGAGACTTCCTTTGCTGTTTTCCCGAAAAGAGTAGATAAGACAGAACAATTCATAATGCTTGTGTTCCTTTACTGAACATTCACAAAAAATTCTCAGACAACCATTTATCTTGATCTTCAGACATTCACCATCATTCTCAGCTCAAAACATGCCCTCAATTTCTCTAATAGCCCGTGTTAGCACTCGTGTGGGAGTCTCTCTGTTTCTATACATGAAACGCTAAAATAAGTGTAAGCGGACACTTTTAAATCGACTTACAGTTGACTTATTACACAGAGCTTAAAGGGTCTGATGGCCCACAGCCAATGAAAGAGCATTTCTGGGCCAGTTGACAGAACGGTCATGTGCTATAGCCTATCAGGCCAGTGCTGCACTGTCACTACACCTTCATTTACTGATCATCTACATGCGTTGTTATGCCATGGATGCAAAATAAAACTTGGAAAATGTGAAAATAATATATTTATATATACTACATTATAGATAATTGCCAGTTATTAGCTACAGCAAATTAAACAAAAATATATTTTTTACAAAGAAATTAAAACATTTAACTAACCTATACATACATTTAAACATGTTAAAAAAATAAAAGTAAATACACAATATATATACACACATGTTAATAAATTGATATAAAAATATATTTATTTTACATTACTACATTTTCCTGTTGTCCTGGTTTTTTTTTTGTTTGTTTGTTTTTTTGACAGTTTATAAGGTTCACTCAACCAATCTTGTAATGTTATGTGCATGTCTTTTGGAAAGCTAGTGTTTTTAATACAAATAAACAAATATAAAAGTAAATGAATAAGCCTTTTTTTACATTTATTCCTACCAACTAGCACCTACTTTTGTGTTAAATGTTTTTTTAATAACAGTCACTAGTAAAGTTTTTTTTTGTATCACCAGTAACACAAGTATTAATTTTTTCACTAAAAAACATATTCATAGTATTGCTTTGATATCCTATTGTATTGTTTCTGGTTAATATTGCCATCAAATACTGTGGCTCTGTAGTTTACATAATCCCTATTCACTATAGTGACCAATTGCTGCTAATTGTGCTATGAATGGAGATTGGAGCAGGCTTCACTCAATGATTGCACTTAAATTTTTAAGAATGCTGGCCTGATGATCAGAATATATATACAGGAAAGAGGCCGCACTATGCATAAACTGTTTCTTTTGCTTTATTGTGTATTTACTGACGTGTCCTTGCGGGCTTTTTTATGTGGGTAAAACGAAACGACAATTGAAAACTCGAATTTTGGAGCATAAATGCACTATCAGAAAGTATGATGACAAATCATCAGTCCCAAGACATTTCAATTCTGCAGTACATAATGCCAATATGCTCAAATTTATGGGTCTAGACTCTAGAGTGTGTCAATCCCTGTCTTCAAGAGGGGGAGACCGTGAGAATCGCCTCCTTCAAAGAGAGGCTTGGTACATTTTTAGTTTAAACACATGTATCCCCTATGGAATGAATGAAGATCTGTCACTAAGCTGTTTCCTGTAAACATAACTCTAGTATGTGTATTCTATGTTGATTCTAAATATATATAACAGCCTTTGTCTTTCATTAATGGACTGATTGAAACATTGGTATATATATATATATATATATATATATATATATATATAAGTGTTGAATATGACAAATATAAGTGTTGAATATGACAAATATGCAGTCCTAAATTTACATTTAATGGTTGCCAAGTTTTAGTTCTAATCATAAAAGTTCATATTATACGTGTTTATGGTTCCAAACAAATATTTTAAAATAGGCCTACATAATATAGAAGAAAAAAAGTAGGCTACTGGCCATACTGATTATTTTACCGGCATGTCTGTAGAGGGTTGTCAAATTAAAAAATGTTCAACCAATATTTTGGAATACACACTAATGAAGATACTAATGTCCATTGGTACTTGAAAAATTGGAACAGATACTAGTATGCATATGAATAGCCGACTGTAAAAGAAGACATAGGCTAGCCTCCTAGTTGGAAGTTGGCTACAGATTCTAATAGCAAAAAAACAATAGAAGCAAGCAAAGGTAACATAAATACGATACATACATAGACTAGTGACTAAATGAATAGGTGCTAGTCATCTGAATGAATTAAGTTCTAATATAATGAATAGTTTATCTAGTCTAGTGGTAGTTTCTATCTATTAAGTTAGGTCCATATTCTATAGTTTCTAATGAAACTGAAAAAAATACTAGTCAATATTTTACTATTTCTCAGAATGTAGCAACATAACAATAGCTACAATTTACTTTAAGTGTCATTGTGGTGCCTATGCATTCAAACAGTCAACATTGGTAAGTGTTGTGGACAATGTATGACTCGCAATGGTGTCCGTCGCTGTTCTCTCACCTCCACTGCTGTCGATGAGCGCGTGAAGCATTAACCACATAAAAGCGTTTTTAACAAGACGTGAACAAACTGCATTAACCATGTCTGTAAAGTATCCGTATTCAAATGCCGTTCCGAAGTAACGTCAAATGTTGCCCTCTCTTCCTTATCCAGGCGTTGTCCTCCAAGCAATGGCAATGAGCCCGCTCCACATTACGTTCCAGTGAAGAAAAACGGCACAGTTTCAGCTACCTGCTCATTTTGTTACACTTTATCCTCCTGTTATAAGTTTGTTTAACAGTTCATCACAGATCGCTGATCAGGATGTGTTTGTATAGCAGAAAAGGGGTCCCGTTTCAGTTCTCTGTTCGAAATCTTCGGATTAGGCAATTCGCTCGGACTTGCATGTCCAATGAGCCCCGTCTGTAGAGGGCGAAACCGAGCATGCGTCACGACATCCTCAGTTTCGTCTTTTTAACCCTTTACTCTAGCCTGAAATGGCAATGCAAACTACTAGAACACTAAATCGTCTGAGCTTTTAACTTACTTTCACCCGTACACAAAAAATATCCACTCTTTTGCAAAAAAGAACACTTTTTTATCAGCTATTGTTGCTAGCGGTTAAGAATATGAGTTAGGGATAGTCTAAAAACTACATAACATTTAACTATTTTTCTAACGAGAATAACAGCAACGTTTCTCTCTTTTTCAACGACTATTGTTTAATTGCAGTTAAGTGAGGTTGATCTAATCACTGTCATCAAGGAAGCAAAAAATTACTGAAATTTTATTATACAGAACGAAGCTACAAATAATGTAATTTGACTCGGTCCACAGGTAAGTATCGCACATTGTCGCGAGAGTTCAAACAAGCACCCGATGCTTTGAGTCACATCACATCTTAAATCGTATTATTTATCCTTGTTTTATGACGACTGGTATTAGGTTAGTATAATTGTTGATGGAATTTTAAATGAGTGTAGAAATATAGGTTAAATAGTAATAACAATGCTTAATTAACTCGGAAGACTTAACTTGCTTCACGGTCTATTTCTGCTTTGCTAACATTTAACGGGTACGTAGAAACATAGGGTGACTTTCATTCGTTTACAGATAGCTTATGATCAAATTATATAAGTATTGTGTTTTGAAATTTATATTCCAGATAATATAAGTAGCCAAAGTATTCTACTGAACAGTTGTTTTATGATAGCTAACAGTAGAAGTTATGCAAATCATTGTATTTCATTGTGTTTTCTTTAAGCACCCGTATATAAAGTAAGATTGGATTTTTAAAGGTTCTCCAGTGGCATCAGGCTTTGGTTTTTAAGTGTGATGACGCCTAAACATGCTGCCTCCGTAGGAAGCCACTAAGTTAGATCTGAAACAGAACAATATTAATCATATGCATTATGTTGTATAGTGAAATTAAGGCAGCTTCAACATGGATTCAACGGCAAAAATATTGGATGAAAACTTAGAGAAGATTTTGAAGGGTGAGGGGCTTGAGTTGGGAGAGTTTGATTTAGCCCCGGAAGTGAAACCTGTCACACTGAGGAAAAACGTCTGTTACATTGTCAGCGCAGTGATCTTTAACTCAAAGGTAAAGACATTCTTGCATGTCTTTAAAGTTTCCTTCTCTAAGTTGTCCTCTTATTATAACAGACCGCCCCCTGCCGAACAGCACCTAATTAGTTCAATGAGTAGTACAATTTCACTGGGAGAATGAAAAAACAAAAACAAATGCACTAACGTTATCCCATTCCAGAGTTATTCTATGTTGCACATATTCACAGTTTTTAAGATATCCTTACCATATTCAAGCCATGGGAAAGTTTGATATGCTTAATATTTCAATTAATGATTATTATTATTTTTATTTCAGGTTTTTCCATTTTCCAAAAATTGAGTATAATATTAATTCTAATTTCAATATATAATTAAATATTATAATAATAATATTCTATTGATACATATAGCCTATAGGGAACTACTTCTGGTGAACACAAAAGAATATGTTTTGAAGAATGACATAAACCAAACAGTTGATGGATCCCATTGACTTCCAAAAAAAAAAAAAAAAATACTATGAAATTCAATGGGGTCAATCAACTGTGTGGTTACCTTCAAAACATCTTCTTTGTGTTCACCAGAAAATAAAAATTCAGGTTTGAAACAACTTGAGGGTGAATAAGTGATGGCAGTTGAGTTGAAAAGATGACTGTTATTTGAGCCACTGGCACACATTAACTTAAAGGGGTGGTTTACTCCTCTTTTTCTTTGCATGATTGTGTTTATGGGGTGCAATATAACATGTATTCGTGGTTTTTCTTTTTTAAAAAGTCTTATTTTTCATAAACTTCACCTTTATCGTCAGCCGCGCTCTCCTCTGTCCCCTGAACGAGCGGTTTACTTCCTGATTCTATGAAAACACTCCCTCAGAAACACGTCGTGGGCTCAGATTGGTTAGTTTGGGCGGGTGTGTTTTGATTGGCTAAACTGTCGCTCACGTTGTCCGGAAGGTTAACGCCTATTACCTTAACGGGGAAACGCCAGCTCCGGTCCAGATGTAAATAATGGTGTCGAGCTGCAGTATCAGTGAGGCAGAATCAGACCGAGAAAGCCGCGATGAAGCGAGTCAAACAGAACCACACCAAACACTGCTCTTACTAAACATTTCTGAATGATAATTTGCAATATTTTTTTAACCACATACACGTTTGTTTTACACAATAGCATCTGACTGGCAACGATAGCAACTGACTGACTACTAATGTTAAGCACAAACAGCGTTGGCAAGTTTACGTTCTTGATCAAATCGAAAATAACGTCATAAAGCATATATACATGAAAAATACGTTTAAAACATTAGTACTTTTACAAAATTCAGGTCCATAATGTTTGTACGCGTTTGTCGTAGACACAAAATACTAGCATAACTTGTAGCCTAGTGGCTATAAAGCCAGCGCTGGCATTTTGAAAAAATAAAACATAAATAAAACACAGACTAACGTTACGTCTGGAATTATACATGCAAATACATTTAAAACGATTAAGTCTTAGCCTACTTACAGGTTGTGGTCCAACAACTGCTGCCTCTGGTTTTAAAGTTGGATCTGCTTCATTGTTTATTAACAGTTTCTTGCTGCATTGAACTCGTGGAGATTCTGGAAGCTGTCTTCCGTAAAATGCGCAGCACAGAGAGCTAGATTACGATCGTCACTTTCAGGAATATAATCAAACATAAACTGTATCCATTGTTGATGAAGTATAGCATCCGTGGGAAGCTTGAAACACAGAAGACCTGACAGCTGCGTGAACACAACTCACTCCACGTGCTGCAGAAATATGCACATGCCATTTCCTGCATATTCCGAAGGGAGTGGTTGATGCAAATGTGCGGGTTAGTGACGTACCATAACCCGTTGTAGTCCCAATCCAGTCGTTTTTGTAGGCGTTTACACTTCCTGGTTTTTAAAAGACGATATCTCTGCTTACATTGAACTTTCAGCGCTGCAACTTTGCAGATACTGTTAATGCACCATCAGCAACATTACACACTATTTAAAATCAAAAAAGTGAAACTGGAATCAACCACCCCTTTAAATTTGGGGAAATATACTTTATTTAATAATTCATGGCTAATCTTTAACCTAAATTGTGTAGATGTTTTATGCAATGCCAATTCACCTGCATGTACAGTAGTATGATGCACATTTTTATAAGTAGATTTTGCAAAACAGTTTTGTAGCATAAAATTTGCTAAATATTTCAGTAACACTTCAACAGTGTCATTGTCACACATTACATGTAGTCACTATAGTAATAACTATGAATTATGCCTAATTACATTCCCTAAACCAAACACTAGTACTCTAACCTTATAAGTACATGTTGTTAATTAATTTCACTCAGCACTTCAATGTATAACTACACTCTAAAGTGGACACTAATTCCACTACACATAATATAATATTCTTAATAACTGTTTATTAATATTCTGTAATAACTTCTTCAGACATAAAAGTTTTGCATGTGTGTTTGCTTGTGTTATACAGGAGGAGGTGTTACTTGTTCAGGAGGCAAAGAGAGATTGTTATGGCAGATGGTACCTCCCTGCAGGTCGTATGGAAGTGCGTGAAAGCATTGTAGAGGCACTGCAGAGGGAGGTCAAAGAGGAGGCAGGAATAGACTGCCAGCCAATCACACTGCTCCAGGTTCAAGAACAAGGGCCACAGTGGGTTCGCTTCACCTTCCTCGCTGAGGAAACAGGTTAGTATGAATGACTGATTTTCAGGGCTGCACATTATATATCGAAATGAAGTTGATATCACAATATGGCACAATATGTGCAGTTGTCAAATTGCCCAGGCTGCAATTACATAAATGTAATTAAATAATTTGAATTATTATGAATTAAACAAATGGACTCATATTATAGATAGATATTATAGACTCAGCAAAAAAGAAAAATCCCTTTTCACGATACATGCCGGTCATTAAAAAGCCCAGGATGTTCTCCGAAAAAAAAGAGTAGTGGTGGAACCCCACCATCCCACCCCACCCGAAATTTTGCCCATTTGTCTCTGTCCTCCTAATCATTCATATCAATACTGATTGGTTTCATTACTCTGACTGTGTTAGAAACCACATACTCACTGAGTAGGTACTTCATTTCAATAAGTACTTACTTAAAGGTATAGCGAAGGATCTTTCCGAAATTTAGAGAAGACCCGCCCTCTCCAGTTTTTAAAAAAAAATGCAAATGCACAAACACAACACTCTTGCTCCCGAGGGAACGCCTATTACGCCTTGCACAATTATGTTGCAAATTATAAACGAACTCAAAAACATTCATAAAAAAGACAACATGTCAAATGCCTGTCCGTGTTTTATTTACTTATTATACTGATCGATTTGAGTGACCGAGGGCTCAAGACATGATATGTGCACCCTTGTATCACACGAAATACGTTCTGAGGAAACTATTTTGCAAATCGCTATTATGTTATATGGCAACATATGAGCAGTGCTATTACGTTGGTCCTTAACCTAACATGTCTCATTGTTAATACGTAGGTATTAATACGTTATTTTTATACATAGTTGCATATGGAGAAGTAGCTTGTTGCGTTTGTGTAATAATAAACACACACGGTTTTAGAATATGAACACATGAACACACACGGTTTTAGAATATTTCAGCGCGATACCATTTACCATTTGGTCAAAAGGCTACTTTAGACAAATTGAGATGTTTACCGTGTCTATGCGGTGCATGACTTGTGCCAGGGCTAGCATTGCTAAGTCGCTTGCATTAACTTTTACTAGTGATTTTAAATGGATTTCTCCAAATAGCATGACAAACTTTACCTGTCTAGTAGAATCTTCGCGACTGCGGCATCAGTGAGAAGCCCGACCTGTGCTTTTAGCGCACGCCAGCGTGTGATATTCACCCAAAATCACTCTGGTCTTGTTTCTACATTCTGCGGCCTTTCTCTTCTTATCATACACTTCGTATACATTTTTTCTCTTTCGACCCTCAGTCATTTTCAAAGGAATCTGAACCGTAACTCCGACATAATACACCAGAAAGTGAAAACTACATAGAGATGAGCACGTACGACGGCCTTACGTAAACATATCACCAGAATGACTGACACTTAGGTGGACCAATGGTATAGACTACCCACCCGGAAAAAGAAAATCCTCCGCTATACCTTTAATGAATGCAAAAAGTGTAGGTACTATAGACCTTATGTAGCCCCGCCCTTTTCAGCACTGCGCTCGTTGTCTTTTGACTTCCAGTCTGAATTTTCACAGTGATCTTGCATAGGTATGAATGAACTGCTCGTAAAAAATTTCCCGGTCGACATTTGTTAAGACATCTGCTTTACAATGCTTATGATAAACATTACAATGCTCATGATAACTTTTGTTAACTCTACAATAAGTAAATCCACTTCACCAGCTAATTACTCCTCGACAGCGATGTCATAGAAATATACAGAGCGACCGAAAAAAACGGAAGTTCAAAGACAATATTCTAAAGATGACGGTGCCCACGTTTCTCTTGTGCATAAGGTCTACCTTATATAGCCTTAAAGCCTGAAGTATGAATCCGATCTGGACATAATCCGCCACGTTGACATTATCATTCAACCTATGGCGTTATCACAAGCGCAACAACTTAAAACATATGAGCGATGGGTTTAATTCATCTGTCTGTAAATTTGATATTTATGAAATTTGATGAAACTTACTAATTGATATTGATGAAACTTACTATTTTTGTGGTCTAGCTGACAATTTATTTTGTGATTGTAGTATAGTATATTGCCTTGATTTTAAGTCTTATTTAGGGCCCGAGCACTAACAGTGCGAGGACCCTCTTGAAACTGTTAGGGTTATTTATTTTTAGGGCCCGAGCACCCAACGGTGCGAGGCCCTCTTGAAACTGTTAGGGTTATTTTTATTTATTTATTTATTTATTTATTTTTATTTTTTATTTTTTCTGCAAAGTAAGCGCCATTTTCGGGGCCGCAACATGCTCAAAAACTCACCAAATTTGGCACGCATGTCAGGACTGGTGAAAAATTTCGTATTTTGTGGGTTTCGCGGATGGGCGTGGCAAAATGGCACGCTAGCGCCACCTAGAAAATTGGAAAAAATTAGCCCCTCGACCACGTTCAACCTACATGCACGAAATTTGGTGGGGACGTGTATCATTATCAAGACGTACAAAAAAGCCTCAAGAACCCATACCCTAAACTCGACAGGAAGTCCGCCATTTTGAATTTGGCGACCGATTTGGGACGATTTACACACTCCGTACTTTAACTAACTCCTCCTAGGGATTTAGTCGGATCGACTTCAAATTTCTTCTGTGCCTTCTAAAGGCATTGACGATGTAAAGTTGTGCTATCTGCACGTTTTCGTCGATGGGTGTGTCCGTGGCATCGAAGATTCGCCATGAAACAGGAAGTTGTAGTAACTTGGCTGTAAATGCCCAGATCTGCACGAAATTTTACACATTTGACAAGAGTCCCGCCCTGAACAAATCTACATGCCAACATTCACCCACAGTCATACCGCCACCTGCTGGCAACAGGAAGTGACATTTAACGAAGCAGCCCCGGCCGCATGTTTGACCGACATGTACGAAATCTCTGTGGTACATCTACCATGTCCAGACGCACAAAAAGTCTCTTGGAGCGATCCCCTAAACTCAACAGGAAGTCCGCCATTTCTAATTTTAACGCCATTTTTGGATGATTTACTCATTACATACTTTAACTAACTCCTCCTAGGGATTTAGTCTGATCGACTTCAAATTACTGCTGTGCCTTCTAAAGGCATTGATGATGTAAAGTTGTGCTATCTGCGCGTTTTCGTCAATGGGCGTGTCCGTGGCCTCGATGATTCGCCATGAAACAGGAAGTTGTAATAACTTGGCTGTAAATGCCCAGATCTGCATGAAATTTTACACATTTGACAAGAGTCCCGCCCTGAACAAATCTACATGCCGGCATTCACCCACAGTCATAGCGCCATCTAGTGGCAAGAGGAAGTGACCTTAAAAGACGCAGCCCCCTCCGCATGTTTGACCAACAGGTACGAAATGTCTGTGGTACATTTACCGTGTCCAGACACGCAGAAAAGTCTCTTGGAGCGATACCCTAAACTCAACAGGAAGTCAGCCATTCTAATTTTACCGCCATTTTTGGATGATTTACTCATTACATACTTTAACTAACTCCTCCTGGGGATTTAGTCGGATCGACTTCAATTTGCTGCTTTGCTTTCTAAAGGCATTGACGATGTAAAGTTGTGCTATCAGCGCGTTTTCGTCGATGGGCGTGTCTGTGGCGTCGATGATTCGCCATGAAACAGGAAGTTGCAGTAACTTGGCTGTAAATGCCCAGATCTGCACAAAATTTGACACATTTGACAAGAGTCCCGCCCTGAACAAATCTACATGCTGACATTCACCCACAGTCATAGCGCCACCTGCTGGCAACAGGAAGTGACATTTAACGAAGCAGCCCCGGCCGCATGTTTGACCGACATGTACGAAATCTCTGTGGTACATCTACCATGTCCAGACGCACAAAAAAGTCTATTGGAGCGATGCCCTAAACTCAACAGGAAGTCGGCCATTTCTAATTTTACCACCATTTTTGGATGATTTACTCATTACATACTTTAACTAACTCCTCCTAGGGATTTAGTCGGATCGACTTCAAATTTCTACTGCGCCTTCTAAAGGCATTGACGATGTAAATTTGTGCTATCTGCGCGTTTTCCTCGATGGGCGTGTCAGTGGCGTAGATGATTCGCCATGAAACAGGAAGTTGTACTAACTTGGCTGTAAATGCCCAGATCTGCACGAAATTTTACACATTTGACAAGAGTCCCGCCCTGAACAAATCTACATACCGACATTCACCCACAGTCATAGCGGCAACTGCTGGCAACAGGAAGTGACCTTTAACGAAGCAGCGTAGCAAATGCACAGCCGCACCGGCTGAGCTGCAGAAAATGCAACGCGGCCGCCTCACACCCCGACGTGGAACAGGTGCGAGGGCCCGCCCATCGCTGCTTGCAGCTTTAATTTTTCTTTTTTTTTCTTTTTTCTGCAAAGTAAGCGCCGTTTTCGGGGCCGCAACATGCTCAAAAACTCACCAAATTTGGCACGCATGTCAGGACTGGTGAAAAATTTCGTATTTTGTTGGTTTCGCGGATAGGCGTAGCAAAATGGCTCGCTAGCGCCACCTAGAAAATTGGAAAAAATTAGTCCCTCCTCCACATTCAACCTACATGCACAAAATTTGGTGGGGATGTGTATCATTTCAAGCCGCACAAAAAAGCCTCAAGAACCCATACCCTAAACTGGACAGGAAGTCCGCCATTTTCAATTTGGCGACCGATTTGGGACGATTTACACACTCCGTACTTTAACTAACTCCTCCTAGGGATTTACTCGGATCGACTTCAAATTTCTGCTGTGCCTTTTAAAGGCATTGACGTTATAAAGTTGTGCTATCTGCGCGTTTTCGTCGATAGGCGTGTCCGTGGCATCGAAGATTCGCCATGAAACAGGAAGTTGTAGTAACTTGGCTGTAAATGCCCAGATCTGCACGAAATTTTACACATTTGACAAGAGTCCCGCCCTGAACAAATCTACATGCCGACATTCACCCACAGTCATAGCGCCACCTGCTGGCAACAGGAAGTGACCTTTAACGAAGCAGCCCCGGCCGCATGTTTGACCGACAAGTACGAAATTTCTGTGGTACATCTACCATGTCCAGACGCACAAAAAAGCCTCTTGGAGCGATGCCCTAAACTCAACAGGAAGTCGGCCATTTCTAATTTTACCGCCATTTTTGGATTATTTATTCATTACGTACTTTAACTAACTCCTCCTAGGGATTTAGTCGGATCGACTTCAAATTTCTGCTGTGCCTTCTAGTGATATTGACGATGTAAAGTTGTGCTATCTGCGCGTTTTCGTCAAAGGGCGTGTCCGTGGCGTCGATGATTCGCCATGAAACAGGAAGTTGTAATAACTTGGCTGTAAATGCCCAGATCTGCACGAAATTTTACACATTTGACAAGAGTCCCGCCCTGAACAAATCTACATGCCGACATTCACCCACAGTCATAGCGCCACCTGCTGGCAACAGGAAGTGACCTTTAACGAAGCAGCGTTGCAAATGCACAGCCGCACCGGCTGAGCTGCAGAATATGCAACGCGGCCGCCAGCCACCCCGACGTGCTACAGGTGCGAGGGCCCGCCCATCGCTGCTTGCAGCTTTAATTTTTTTTCTTTTTTTTCTTTTTTCTGCAAAGTAAGTGCCGTTTTCGTGGCCTCAACATGCTCAAAAACTCACCAAATTTGGCACGCATGTCAGGACTGGTGAAAAATTTCGTATTTTGTGGGTTTCGCAGATGGGCGTGGCAAAACGGCTCGCTAGCGCCACCTAGAAAATTGGAAAAAATTAGCCCCTCGTCCACGTTCAACCTACATGCACGAAATTTGGTGGGGACGTGTATCATGTCAAGACGCACAAAAAAGCCTCAAGAACCCATACCCTAAACTCGACAGGAAGTCCGCCATTTTGAATTTGGTGGCCGATTTGGGACGATTTACACACTCCATACTTTAGCGAACTCCTCCTAGGGATTTAGTCGGATCGACTTCACATTTCTGCTGTGACTTCTAAAGGCATTGACAATGTAAAGTTGTGCTATCTGCTCGTTTTCGTCGATGGGCGTGTCCGTGGCGTCAATGATTCGCCATGAAACAGGAAGTTGTAGTAACTTGGCTGTAAATGCCCAGATCTGTATAAAAATTTACACATTTGACAAGTCCCGCCCTGAACAAATCTACATGCCGACATTCACCCACAGTCATAGCGCCACCTGCTGGCAACAGGAAGTGACCTTTAACGAAGCAGGGTAGCAAATTCACAGCCACACCGGCTGAGCTACAGAATATGCAACGCGGCCGCCTCACACCCCGACGTGCTACAGGTGCGAGGGCCCGCCCATCGCTGCTTGCAGCTTTAATTTTGATTTATATTTTCTTAATATTTTATCATTTTCTTTTACAGTTTTATCCTTAAAGATATTTTTTATTTTGGAAACCCAAAATTGTTATCTCTTGAATATGTTAATTTCTTTATTTAATATGCAAAAAAAAAAATCCATCCTCAAGCAAGTGGCTTAAATCTTCTTTGTATTATCCCTCAGGTCTATAAATAACAAAAAAAAATTAAATGCATTATGATGAATTATTCAAAGATATATCTAATACTAAAATGTACGCAAAACAATGATATTTATGTTTTTCTGTTTTTAGTTTTTGTCAATTTGATTGTTCATTGTTAAAGGTACAACAATTGTGTTTTTTTCCTTATCTTTATTTTAAGTATTTAATTATAAGTTCTGCAATAAAAAGAAGATATGAACGACAGGTCAGTGTCAAGTCATTCTCATTTATATAGCGCTTTTAACAATGTAGATTGTTCCAAAGCAGCTTTACAGTGATAATAGAAAATAATAGCTCTAGAATGATTTTCCAGTTAAAGTTAGATTGAAGTTTTTATTGATTCAGTTCCTTCGCAAAATGATCATTAGTTATTAACTTAGTTATTAGCCAACACGGCACCGTTTTAACAGAAAACTCTTCTAAAGTTCTCTCTACACAAACTTTAAAAAAGCGAACCTGTGAGAACGCTGATAGCATGCACGTTTGAATATACAATATACAAAAGTTTTAGATCAACAAGATTTTTTATGTTTTTAAATGAAGTCTCTTCTGCTCACCAAGGCTGCTTTATTTGAGGGAAAAAAATGACAAACAGTAATATTGTGAAATATTATGACAATTTAAAATGACTGTTTTCTATTTTGATATATTTTAAAATGTAATATGAAAGCTGAATTTTCAACATCATTACTGTTGCTGATTACACATCAGTTTTCAGTCACATGATCCTTTAGAAATCATTCTAATATGCTGATTTTATGCTCAAAAAACATAAATTATTGCTTTCAATGTTGAAAAGAGTCGTGTACCATTTTTCCCCCAAAATTCTATGATGAATAGAAAGTTCAAAAGAACAGCTTTTTTAAAAAAATATAATCTTTTCTAACATTATAAATGTCTTTACTGTAACTTTAGATCAATTTAACTCATGTTTGATGAATAAAAGTATTTTCTAATTTCTTTCCCCCAAAAATAAAAAAATAAATTCTTACTGACCCCAGACTTTTGAATGGTAGTGATTAATGTCACAAAAACTTTCCATTTCAGATCAATTCTGTTCTTTTGAACTTTCTTTTCATCAAAGAATCCTGAAATAAAAATGTAAAAAACTGTTTTCAACATGGATAATAATCATAAATGTGTCTTGAGCATCATATTATAATAATTTCTGTGGGATCATGTGACACTGAAGACTGGAGTAATGATGCTGTAAATTCAGCTTTGATCACAGGAATAAATTACAATTCACTATATATTCACATAGAAAACCACTGTTTTAAATTGTAATAATATTTCACAATATTACTGTTTTTTTTTTTAATCAAATAAATGCAGCCTTGGTGAGCAGAAGAGACTTCTTTTAAAAACATAAAAAATCTTACCGATCTAAAACTTTTGACCGGTAGTGTATGTGCACAGGCAAGTAGCCCTTCCCAAAAAAAAAAACGGCCCACAACATACTACTTGTCTGGCTTTAAAATGTATAATACAGAATTATATCGCTTCGGTGCCACGTGAACCGGAATTATCCTGACAGCGATTATCTGTACAGAGGTAAAGGGAAGGAGGCCTTCACAGGGAGGGACTAGTTGACACTTCAGGACTGCGTTGTCGTCACGTCCAGATGCAGGTTCTCATCAGATCCGGATACGGCCTGGATCCGGCAGACTGCGGTAAAACTCGGGATAAACAAAGGGATTAATATTAGCATTGATGCCATTCTTCTTATGATGTCACAAGTATGATGTCCTTAAGTTTCTCTTGGGGTCCTCCTCCCGTTTTTGGATACTTTCTCCTGAATATTTCTTTTTTTGCATCTTGTACCATGTTTTTGTACCTTTTCTGTACGTCTTTAACGCTCCGCTCAACGGTCAGATTAACGCTGTTTACTGTCGTCGCAATCTTTTTCCAAATTAAACACTTCTTTTTATTGCTACATTCTCCGTTAAATTGTCCAAGTAAAATGTCCTTGTAACTGTTATACTCCTCCAACAAACACATATTTTCCGCTGGTGTAAACTGCACTGAGCGGTTAAATGCACTTACTCGATCCGCCATGTTTTTTGTTTTGAAAAGTGTCTTATTTTACACAGAATGCATTGCAGTGTTGTCCTACTTAATATAGTCAGAGTCTTAAGTGCTTTGTGCAACGGTCTAATTTAGATGTCTATCTGAAGTCTGACTATCTATTATATCTAAGCCATAGTCAAAGTCTATCTTTGTGAAACCGGCCCCTGGAGTGACGAATCACGCTTCTCTGTCTGGCATTCTGATGGACGAGTCTGGGTTTGGTGGTTGCCAGGAGAACGGTACTTGCCTGACTGCATTGTGCCAAGTGTAAAGTTTGGTGGTGGGAGGATTATGGTGTGGGGTTGTTTTTCAGGGGTTGGCCGTGGCACCTTAGTTCCAGTTAAAGGAACTCTTAATTCTTCAGAATACCAATACATTTTGGTCATGACTGAAGAATGGTCAAAAATTCCCATAAATGCACTCCTAAACCTTGTGGAAAGCCTTCCCAGAAGAGTTGAAGCTGTTGTAGCTGCAAAGGGTGGGCCAACTCCATAGCATATTAAATTAAAAAATGGATTAAGAAAAGTATGTCATTAAAGTTCATGTGCATGTAAAGGCAGTCGTCCCAAAACTTTTGGCAATAGTGTATTTATTTGGTGGCAACCCATCAAAATAAAATATTGATGGTATATTAATTGAAAATTAAGAAATTAAGACATAAATATTAGTATTGTAACTTAACAATACAATAGAATTATTTTATTATTTTTTTTTACAGTACAATAATATTATTACAATATTTCATGTTGTTTTATACAGTGTTGGGGAAGCTACTCTGAAACTGTAGTTTGACAAGCTACTCGTAAGTTAAAGTAGTTAAACTACAGTAAAGCTACCCTTTTGGAAAAGTAGTTAGCTACACTAAAGTTACTATCAAAAAGTAGCTAGCTACATTGAAACTAGTTTTGCTTTTTGAACAACGTATATTATAAATAACTGAATAAGTGTCTGAGGAACGTTTTAAGTAAAATATTTAGTGTTAAAAGTGCAAAATTGCAACCAAATAGCCTACAACATTGCAAGAACAAAATATACATCCAACATAAATTGCATGTAGAACATTTTGCTCAAAAATACTGACTGAACAAATAAGGCCATGGGTAATTAATGTTAGTTGTTTCTCCATCCTTCAAATCTGCCGTCACGTCTTGCTATATAATCGTAATATGGGTGTGTCAACCCACTTCTGTACGTCAGTGAACCATTAGTGAACAAACGCAATGTAGCTTTTGCTTGCGCTACACCGCTACTTGCTGCAAAAAGTAGTTTGCCACTGGAAAAGCTACACTGTGTAAAAAACAACTGAGCTACTGCCAAGCTACTGAAAAGTTAAGGCGTCGCTACTTGTAGTTAACCACTCCCCAACACTGGTTTTATAAAGTTAATAATGATTACAATAATTTTTTTATATATATATATATATATATTTTTTATTTGTCATATTCTTGTCAAAAAAATGGGTATGTGGCCAATGAAAACTTATTTTGACCTTGAAAATGATTTTGAGACATGCTGTTGATAGCTTGATCATGATCTTGATAGCTCCGCATTGAAATTCACAAGCACCCTTATTGGTGTGTTCGACGTCATGCTGTGCTGCACAGAACGATGCCAGTTAGACATTATCTCCGAATTGAGACAGCAATAAGGCTACGTCACTGGTGATGTATGGCATCAGAGTATTGCGAGAGCGATTCTAGAGCAGACGGCTGACTCAACCAGTGCAGTTTCTCCAGAGCGGCTGCACTAGCTCTGATGATAACACATCTGTACCATTATTGGCCTGTGGTCGCGATTTTATAAATCAAAATAACACTTCATTTGCATTTGAATAGTATAGGCTTATGTCCAACTTTATTGTTGTACAGTACAAATATTGCATTTAATTAATCTTTTCCTGTCGGCCACCGAAACTTCTGTTGGTCGCAACCTCATTGCTAGATGCCGCTAAAAATTATACACTGTACCTTTAAGTGCAAAGAGACCTTTTTCCCATGTTGTTCACGTTAAAGTTGGTTCTTATTGGTTTTTGGCTCTTTTACTGTATATGAACACCTAAATACAGCTATTCAAGTAAAAAAATTGTGTATATTTTCATATCACAATATGTAGAGATGTTTTTACAAAATAATTATACTTTTCAACAGGAAAAATCTTATTTCTCATTGTGCTACTAGGGGGCTCTCTGAAGACAATGGCAGAGGCGGATGCAGAATCCCTGCAAGCTCAGTGGTGGGATCGTGAGTCTCCACTTCCTCTTCGTGCACGTGACATACTGCCCCTCATTGATGCTGGAATAAAATATCGCCAAAATCCTTGGTTTCCTGCATTACAACCTGTTGACTTCCCTTGTCACGTTATTTGCCAAAGACTTTTCATCACATTCGTCTCCAGCAGTGATAGCTCTGACACCTGTGATGAGGACTGCCTGTGGCTTCTGCTAAGCAATAATAATCCCAGTTCTCATCCCAGTCTTCCTATTGAAGTATCAGTTAACACATACATCTCGTGGGCTGTGCACAGACTGATTAAGGAGTGCATACCTTCATCTTTCGCGTTCATAAACATCATTATATGTGGCATTCTGGGAGTGCAGCACAATGGGAGAACACCAGGGAAAACGGACGGCATTTGCTTCAACACGCTTGTGTTAATGGAAAAATCAGAGGGTGCTGAAATCAGCTGCCCACCACCATTGGAGAGTGACAGTTACAGATGGCATGAAGTGACTAATCAGAGCCTCAGGGCAAAGATAAAACAGAGGATTAAAGATGGGTCTGTTCTGCCTGTTCAAAGTCAATACTGATGCTCTGTCTCTACATTTTACATGAGAACCAAAGCTCAACTTGTATGTATGCTAACTGTTAGGTCATGGCTCAAAATATGGATTAATAACCTTGCACGTTTGAAATATTAATCTTGAACCTCGTTTAATTCTAACATACCTCCAATATATGTATAAATATAAACACAATCATTTTAAAAAGTAAAGATTCTGGAAGTATTTAATGAGAAGGGATTGAATGAGAATGGAATTATTAAATTATTAAAAGTTTTCGTTTCTTCACTCCTTCGTACACGTTCATTACATACAGTGACTGATATTCTTTTAAAGTATATTATTTCCATTAGTACTTTCTTTAAAAGTACACCAACGTGTACTTCATTTTCAGAAGGGACTTTGGACATTAAGGACACTATTATATAACTTAAACATAACACTGTTTTCATCACAGTCATCTATATCAGTAAGTTAATATAAATGCAGTTAGGAAAATTTGAGAAAAGAGTTTATAGTTGATCACTTAAATTTTTAAATATATTTAAAGGGTACATATCATGCTTTTAAATCATTAAATTTTACTTATAAATCATACATTTGTGGTCTATATAAAGCATAACTGCAATGCTTGGGTCTGATTTCCACATTATTATAGCTCAACAGGCCCCTTTTCTACCTCTTTTCTGATGTGCTTCTGTGAGCAACCCGTTTCGAAGCGTCCCCTTTAAATAAAAAGGAGTTGCGTCTGTCCCCGCCCCCTCTCCAGGTCGCTGAGTTCACGTTCGGTTCAACTCCCCGCGTTCGGCCATTATTGTAGTTTGATAAGAGATAAACGATTACTATAGTTTCAAAGAACATTTTTATTCACATGTTAACAAAATGTCAACAAAAGACTTGTCCATCAAGCGTTACGTATTCGAGCCAGAGCGAGCGATTTGAAAAAGACGACGACAAACCTGCAGAACAACGTCTTCATATGGATGCAGTGGTATGTAAAGTTAAGTTAACTATGTTGTGTTATTAGTGAAAGTCGACTATTTCTCTTTTTAAAACAAGCACTCTGACAAGATAAATGACTACAGTCTAATCTTACCACTAAAAATCTGTATTGATAATAATATGATAACTTACGTTTAGAAAAGCATCAGCAAACACAGCAGCTAAATGATAGAAGGAATTTACCCCTCATTCAGACGAAGTCGATCGGCAAACCATTCTTTATACTGGCGGAGGTTGTTGAAGTGGGAATCCTTGAAGTGCTTCAGGTCACTACATCCAACAACCGAACATTTTGACTTGCCCTCTCGTAACTTCTGCATCATTGAGCTTGGACTACAAAATCGGAGCGAGAAATAATAATGGCGGATTGCTCGAAGTGTTGGACCGGTAGTCGATGTCCTTATTTGGCAGTTCCGCTGCAAATCCTGTGACGTTATTGTTCAAAAAACGTCATAGAAAACAGACAAATCTGAACAGGTTGAAAAATAGGACCAAAACAGAATATAAAGATATAAACGAAGCACCGGAAGAGAATAATTTCATCTTTTCTGTACTTATAAACACTCCAAATATACAACAAAATGCATTTAAGGGCTTAAAAAGTGGATTTTGCATGATATGTCCCCTTTAATATGATAAATACGTATGTAAGATGTTATGAAATGATCCATTTCACCTTAAGTTACAAAATAATATGTATAATAAATATTTATTAAGTCTGTCTATTTTACCTGCCTTTTTATTTTATATTTGCCTAATAAATTATTTGATGGCTATAACGGGCATGTACACAAACATGACAGTGACTCCAGCCATGCCACAGATTTAAGAACCAGTTTGATGTACCTCTGAGAAAAGAGTTTTACCTCCATATGAATCAAACTGGTTAACATTTTATAACATTATTATAGTATATTCTATAAAATCAATTATATCATCAATTATAAAATCAGTCAATTATTGAATAATGTGGACTGATGAGGAAATAATCGTACAGGGTTCTTAGGGTTTGTTTGCCTTCTGAATGTTTGTACTATACTATACTATACTATATATATTTCTACTATACTATACTAAACTATACTATACTATAATTTTTATGTAAAAAAATGTATGTAGCCTATATCATTTAATAGTTTACCAAAACATCTGAGTGTGTAACTTTTTTCAGGATTGTCCTAATAGTTTTTGGCAATACGCTATATCATTGGCTAATGACTTTCGTTTCTGTCATAAGGTGTTGCAAAATCCGAAAACAGGAATAATGTAAATTCGAAAGGGGATGTCAACTCATAATCATACAGCGATTACTGATACAGCTTTTAACAGATATTTTAAGACTATTATGTGATACCGGCTAGCAGGTATATCTATAAAGAACCTTATTTATAAGGTCTATCTGTTTTCTTTAGCTTAAAATGAATGAAGAGCAGGATGAAACACGAGATGTGTTAAATCATCTCGGTTACTAACGTAACCTCAGTTCTCTCTAGAAGTGTTAGAGTGTTGCGTAAGCTAGCTTACGCTATGGGAAAACCTCTTTTCTTGAGAATACCGAAGCCAAAAATGATCCTTATTATTTTATATTAATTTAAAACGCATTTGCTGCGACGAGCAGACCTAGGAGAGGCAGCTCGCACGCCTATTGGCTGCTCTGCGGCAACTGCTGCAACCCACAAAGAGGCCATGGCTCTAGATGAACAAGCTCTGACACACAGAGGGCAACGACGGTCTTTAGATCTATTAGCCAGTGAGATAGCGTCCACTATCTACCTAGATAGACTATGTGTTACGTGAGCATCGCGAACGCCTGGACTGGAGTTTTTTTTAATCAAGTTTAATTATGTTAATGATTGTTTCTGTTTTCCTTAGTTTTGATTGGTGGTGCTCGGGAAGGACTAGGAGATAAGACGGAAGGAAGTGTCCTTGGAGGCGGCCGCTCACCATTGATCCCTCATTGTTTCTTGTTTGAATTTGAGTTCGGAGCGGGGAGTCTCAGCTGTGGGTTGTATTTCCAACCTTTTACCCTTGTTGCTGAGCTCCCCGTCTCTTATGTTATGATTAATTTGGCGGTTATATGAGTTAATAAATATATTATTTTTGATTACGTCTTTCATTGTTAATCTGTTATGTTGTGTTCCCTGAACCTTAGACTTTTATTTAATGGGACCGTAGCACTATGTTTTGACGCAGCTAGACCTTTAGAGCGGCCACCAAAAGAAACAAAGATCTGTTCTGATTGTCTGAAAGCAGCCGAATGTTCCACGTAAATTCTCAGGGCCCTAAATGGGCAAAGGATATTCATGTCAGACTCACTGTAAGATCCAGAGAGGGCTGACAGGGAAATAACTTGCGCTCTGAATGGAGTGGCAAGCCCTTTGGAGACATGACCATGTCTCGGTTTGAGGATGACCTCGGTTTGAGTCATTAGGCCCAAACTCAAGGCACGACGCGTGTAAAGGAAAGTGCGTGTAAGTCACCCACCCGCTTGACTGAGGCGATAGCCACCAGAAAGGCGGTATTCAACGAGAGATACTTAAGGTCCAAATACTGTAGAGGCTCAAAAGGAGCCTCTAGGACCAAGGAAAGGTCCCATACTGGAACCGAGAGGGGTTGAGGAGGGTTCATCCTTTTAGCTAGCCTGAGGAAGCGGTAATTTCTATCTAGTGACTGGCCGTGCGAATGTTTGACAAACGCAGCAATTCATACTTTGCAGTCATGTGACTACCATGGATGCCTGACGGGCAACAAACAGGTATTTTCAACGTAGAGTCCTGTAGTTCCAGGTCTTTCTAGTAGCTATCAAGTTTGTTAGTGAGCTAGTTGCATAAATATGGACTAAGATTGTAAAGCAGACAAGGTTTTTTTTAGATAATCGAGCATTAATAATTCCTCCGTAAATAATCTAGCTCTGCTCTTCTCAATGAAAACCATAGATATCACAAACCTCAAAACAACCTATCACACACTTTTGCTGTTGTTATCAAAATACAGACACTCTTGCCTACTACTCCGTGCTTTGCTCTATCACTTTTATATATTTTTAATTGCTCCATCGCTTTTATACTTTAATATCTGATCTCCTTTATCACCAAATTTTTACTTAAGAAAATTAGCACAGTGCTGAAACGCTTGATTACTACAAAAAAAGCAGGACCAGCCTCACCTACTGAAAGCTTAAATTCCGGGGAAGGGAAAACACAACTGCCTACATTCTAAAGGATAAGAGAAAGTCCCTCTTCTGGAATCTATTAGCTGCACTAACTGCCCAACATGACATCACGACTTTTGCGTAAACATACACGCCACTTTCGAGTCAAGTGGCGTGTTATCTCTATGCATTTTGAGCTATCCGCGTGCATCCGCGTGTATGTCTACGCCATTAACGTCCGCGTCATTCCGCGTGTCTGTACACGCGTGTCAAATGTCCAGTCATAAATGCCATTAACCCCAGTGACGGTTAAGTTTAGGGATAGGGTTGAGGTAAGTCATATATTTTTTTTCACTAGGATGGTAAGGGAACAGTCATAAATGCCATTAACCCCAGTGACGGTTAAAGGACAAGTTCGGTATTTTACAATTAAAGCCCTGTTTTAAGATCGTCCCTGATGAAATAGAATAGTTAAGATTGTTTTTGAGACAAATGCTCCTGTCACGAGAATTTTTGGATTGTGTGTTAGTACCCCCCCACCTTTATAATGAAAGCATAGGTGCACTCGAACAATCATTCATCAAAACGCATAAAACTTTAGTTTACAAAGACGTGAAACTCACCGAGTGGTCTAGGGTGTTCACTGATATGCTCACACAAAAATCGCTGCAAAAGATGCTTTCCAACAGGTTTTATCATAGTTTTTGTCCAAGTCCATGTTTCTTCCTGTTTTCGTTTGAAGTCCTCAGTAGTCAATTGTCGAGTTTGCGTGCGCGATCCTTAGTTATCTATGGTGCGTTCTATTATTCATCCGTCTCGGAGATCCGAATCGGACGACAGACGTTGCCTAGCAACACGCCCCCTTTCCTCGGATTTCTCCTCTCGGACGTCGGACCACCGTGAGGACACCGAGCAGCAAGAATTCCGTTTCGGAATTCAAGATGGCTGTGCCCTGTGACTTGTACGAATGAATTGTTTTCATTGTTTTTGAACCGCTTTGGTATTTGAAATGACGGTTATAATCACTCGTGTTACTGCGTCCCCTGTGGGTATGGGAATCGGTTGTTGTGAGTGCAATTACTAACGTTGCTAGCGTTGTTAACAGAAGATTAACATGAAAAACATTAAATAAAGTGAACATTTTCAAGTTCAAATGGCTGCGTTTTGATAAGGTGTAGTCATAATATTTTTTTTTTAAATGTAAGTGCCTGGTACTCGGCCAGTGCTACCATGACAACAACTCTCTCCGACTCGGACACGCAAAACATAATAGAACGCTTGAAGTGTGGACGTGACGTCAAATCCGAGGTCCGAGACGGTTCGTTGGGTATAATAGAACGCACCACTAGTTACCAATGATCGCGCATGTGAACTCGACAATTGACTACTGTGGACTTCAAACGAAAACAGGAAGAAACATGGACTTGGACAAAAACTATGATAAAACCTGTTGGAAAGCATCTTTTGCAGCGATTTTTGTGTGAGCATATCAGTGAACACCCTAGACCACTCGGTGAGTTTCACGTCTTTGTAAACTAAAGTTTTATGCGTTTTGATGAATGATTGTTCGAGTGCACCTATGCTTTCATTATAAAGGTAGGGGGGTACTAACACACAATCCAAAAATTCTCGTGACAGGAGCATTTGTCTCAAAAACAATCTTAACTATTCTATTTCATCAGGGACGATCTTAAAACAGGGCTTTAATTGTAAAATACCGAACTTGTCCTTTAAGTTTAGGGACAGGGTTGAGGTAAGTCATATATTTATATAACGTTAAGTCAACGGCGTTCATTAACACGCTGAAAAGCGATTATGCGTCTTGATAGCACGCCAAAAATGCAAATACGAATTGGCGTGTCATACACTTTTATGTAATGTATTGTGCATGCGACTCTATATCATGCATTATGGTAGTTTCTCCGTGGGTGTGGTGAACGCTGATTGGAGCAGCGTGTGTGTGTAACGTGAGAGCGGAAATGTAAGCACGGAGCAGTAAAGCTTATCCGCAGTGAAATGGTTGTCCGTGTCGTTCCTCTTCATAGTAAAACATAATAGTTGCGACGAGGTTGTTTCGGAAACCACAGTGCATAGAGTGAACAAGAAAGACTCAACAAAAACAACTGTATAGAAGAGGTAATTGAACTTATGCGAGTCAAGCAATAGCGCATGAAGGCAGTTACAGTCACATGCTGAGCTCGTGGGATTAGAGCGACATCTAGAGGACGAAATGATTACAATAGCCACGAAGGTAACAGTTGACATTCACTGCTTGAAATTGCAGACATCTATATAAAAAGAGAAAGAAAAAAAGTGGAAAAGGAACACCATAATAATAAAGGAAAAGAAAATGGCCACAATAGGACGAGTGCCTGAGTTTGACAGTACCAAAGAGGATTTTGATACCTATTTGGAGAGATTTGAGCGATGGCTGGCAGCAAATGAAATTGACAGTGAAAAAAAAGCAAATGTTTTCCTGAGTGTTTTGGGACCAGTCGAATATGGACTTTTGAAAAGTTTAGTTGAGCCAAGAAAAGTGATTGATTTATCATACCAGGAAATTTCTCAGACCCTTTCGGATCACTTCAAGCCAAAGCCAATTCTGATCGCAGAACGTTTCAGATTTTACCAACGCAACCAAAGTCCTGGGGAAAAAATTTCTGATTACATTCTGGCATTAAAACGTCTGGCAAGTTCATGTGAGTTTGGAACATTTCTGGATGATGCTCTCAGAGACAAATTTGTCTGTGGACTTTCTGGAGAAGTTTATCACAGGAGGTTACTGTCAGAGAAGGACTTGACTTTCAAGAAAGCCTGTGATGTTGCGCTTGCATTGGAACTAGCGCAAAAGGACACAAAATAGCTGAGTGCCCAGGCAGCCTTAAACGACACAAGTGTGCATAAGGTGCAAAATGTTGGTGGGGTCAGACAGAAATACAGAGGATGGGGAAATTCTCAGTACAGTTCTAAAAAGGGGGCCCGGCAGAAACCTTTACCCAAGCATGGAGGCAACTGTTACCGCTGTGGGAGAGGCAACCACCATCCCACAGAATGTCACTATCGTAATGAGAAATGCCACAACTGTGGAAAAGTTGGACACTTACAGCGCACGTAAGAATCACAAAACACAGCGGCTAGACAATGCTCAATATGTGTCAGCGGACATATCCGACAATCAGTGTGCAGTGGAAGATGACCTGTTTGAGCTCTTCACTGTCTACTCTGCACAAGACAAGGCAGATGGCATTTACATTGATCTTCAGCTTAATGGCATAACAGTTAGCATGCAACTAGACACTGGAGCCTCTTTGTCTTTGATTCCGGAACATATCTATACTGAAAAATTGAAAGACTGTTCATTGAGCCCAACCTCCATTCATCTGGCCTCGTATACTGGAGACAAAATCCCTGTGTTGGGTGAGATCAAGGTTCCAGTCACATATGAGGGACAACAGTGTTCACTTCCATTGATTGTAGTCAAAGGAGACAAACCCCCATTGCTGGGACGCAACTGGCTCCAGAAAATTTCCTTAAACTGGAGTAAGATCTTCAGCGTGAGACATGTGACACCAGTGAGTGTTTCTTCCCTCTCTGATGTACATGAAAAACAAAAACAGCTTTTTCAAGATGGCAAAATTAGTGCTTTTAAAGCAAAAGTGAGAGTGCAAGAAGGATCTCAGCCTATATTTCATAAGCCAAGACCGGTTCCGTATGCTCTGAAGGAAGCAGTAGAAAGGGGACTTGATCGCCTGGAGAGGAACGGAATTATCTCTCGGGTTGGAAGGAGCGATTGGGCAGCACCCATTGCGGTTGTTCCAAAGAAAGACAAGTCAGTTAGGCTGTGTGGTGATTATAAAGTCATTGTGAACAAATGTATTCTTGCAGAGGAATATCCTTTACCTTACGTGGAGGATCTTTTTGCCACATTAGCCGGGGGAAAAGTCTTCAGTAAGATTGACCTGTCTTTTGCATATCAGCAGCTGGAGTTGGATGCTGAATCCGAGCAGTACCTTACCATAAACACGCACAAAGGTCTGTTTAAGTACCATCGTTTGGCCTATGGAATCTCTACGGCACCTGCGATTTTCCAACACACAATGGACCAAATTCTGCAGGGACTTCAAAATGTAGTGTGTTTCATGGATGATATTCTGGTCTCTGCGCCGTCTCCTGAGGAGCATCTGGAAGTTCTGGACAAAGTGCTGTCACGACTACAGCAACATGGAATAAGAGTAAAGAAATCAAAATGTGAATTCCTCTGTAAGTCTGTGGAATACTTGGGATTCAAGATTGATGAAAAAGGAGTGCATCCAACCGAGAGCAAGGTGGAAGCGATCGTGAAGGCCCCGGCTCCAACTAATGTCTCAGAATTACGTTCCTTTCTGGGACTTCTGAACTACTATGGGAAGTTTGTAGCAAATCTTTCCACGCTGTTGTACCCGCTCCACCGATTGTTACAGAGCAATGTAAGTTGGCAATGGTCTTTGCAGTGTGCTCAAGCTTTCAACGCCTGTAAACAGCAACTGTTGTCAAGCAAGTGGTTAGCTCACTATGATCCCAAAAAGCCACTAAGACTCGCCTGTGACTAGTGATGCTCCGATCAGCATTTTTGGGGCCGATTACCGATCACCAAAATCATGATCTGCCGATTGCCGATCACAGATTGGCAGAATGGGAATCTTTTATCAGTAGAAATATGCTAGAGTCAAGAAAATCTTGAAGAACCACCAATGTTTATGTGATTGTTGTTAGAAAACAAGTTTACATAAGACTACTGTATGCCATCTTTTCCAAATAATGCAGAGTAACATTTTTCAAAACAAAGAGGGGTCAGGCAGACTACAATGGATGTAGTTGAGGAACTAACTACATCAGATCCAAAAAATAAAATAATGTATAGCTAGATTAGCTACTGTATGCCAATGCCATCCTTCATAAAGAACAAGGCAGAGAAACAAAAGGAGGCCAAGCAGATAGTTACCAACCCACATGAACTTGAGATAGGATGAGGTCACATTTACCCCTTTTCCACTGAAAAAAGAACTGGTTCGGAACTGGTGCTGGTTCAAAGTTGGTTTGGAGCTGGTTCAACTTGCGAACCCGTTCAGAACCTGTTTGCTTTTCCACTGACTAGAGCGCCCAGGGAACGACGTCGTTACGTCACTGTGTACGTCGCTTGCAAGTACATTGGATTATCTCTAACTCGTTTACCAAAAAAACAATTAAACTTTAAAAACAATTGAAATATGTAAGTCTTTTAATCTTTTCGTTTGATATGTAATCTTTTTAAAGTTATGTACCCCTGTCTTGTGTCTTTTTTTCTTTCCATTTATTTGTTCTATATCGTGACTGTTTTCTTCTTTGCTTATGTTTCAAAAAAATAAATAAATAAAATGCTTGCGTGTTTCTGCAGTTTCTCCTGGCTTTGCTATGGTCAGGAAATATGTTTAAAAGAACTGAGAAGAACGCGTCTAAACCCGCCCCGTAAACATGACGTGCTAAAAGAACGGTTCTAGTCCAGCAAAGAGTTGGTGCTGCTTTGGAACCAGTTCTCGCGGCCGCGAACCGGTTCTTTGGCTGTCGAAACACAAAGAACTGGTTCGCTCGCAGGCACCGGCTCCGAACCGGCTCTCAAAATGCTTTGGTGGAAAAGGGGCTATTTAGGCCCAGGCTACTTGTAAAATGTAGTGTTTTTTAATGTAATAAAATTAAACAATTGGCCACAAAATGTTTCAAACGAAAACTTGCTTGGCCTCACAAAGGACAAAAGCATTCAGGTCTCAATTATAAACTAAAGGCAAGTTTCTCTTGATGACTATGAGCATCTCTGCATTTTTTGATGTCAGACGGTTTCTTTTGTCATCAATAACATTTGCAGCCGTACTAAATAGTCGCTCACTATCCACACTTGTGCACGGTGAACAAAGATATGCTCTTGCTGCCTGTGCAAGTGCTGCGAAATGGCCTTTATTCGCCTGCCAATAAGCAAGTGGATGTCCACTGTGTGACATTACTGGCTCTGCTAGATATTGGTTGATCTGCGAGGCTATTGTGATTTCCTCATCAGTTTGTCCTGTATCCTCCTCCACCAGTTCAGCAAACATTGCCTGTAAAGAGCAAGCTGGTGGGGTTTTGTCTGTTGACCTGCTGGAACCGGGCACCTCCACGCTGCTTTGCAGTTCAGTGCTGCAATGGGCTCCAACGGCTTCCCGAAACAGATCATGCACAGTTGGTTTGAGTGCCTCTGGAAAGTATCTGTCTTTGTACCTGAAATGAAATCATGTAAAAATTGAAAACTATGTAAAATCAATTAGAGTGACATGCCATGCACACATCCACACATCCATTTGTGTCAGAATGCTCATTTTGGTTAATTTTAGACAGACAAAATTTAATTTACGAGTGTCTGTGACCCGTAAAAAATAAATTAAAAAAAATCACGGGTTTGTGCAAACAGATCAACAACAGAATCTGGATTCATTTAAAATGTTCACACACCTGCAGCATTTCTGACAGTGTCAACAGAGAAAAACAGAATAATATAAATAAAAAACATAAAATAGGCCTAAAATAAATATTGTTTTAACTTAAACAATTAAATTATGATGACAAAATGAAAACACTGAATCAGTTCAGCTGAAAACCGGATTTATTTATTTTTTTAAAATATGTCTGTAGGCTATAGTTGCGTATCGATGCGCCACATTGAGTTAACAAATATAGGCATAGCCATATAGTTTTTTTTAACCATGCAGCAAAAAAAAGGCTATTAATCGGTCCAAAAAAAAAAATTAGGTTAACGGTTAAACGGTCAATATGATCAATGCACAGGCCTACAGGTTACATCTCAAAACATGAAATAGGCCTACTCGATAGTATTTCCAGCTATGACAAAAAATATTACATAGTTTAAAAATATTTTAGATTACTAAAGCCTAGTAAGCCTACTATATTAATTTAATAATGTATTCTATCCCTTCAAATAAGGCATAAGAAAAGCATAATTACGTATTTTAAACAAAGAGGTAGTAGGCCTAAGACTGAAAGACAATGGAAGACTTATGATACGTGATAAGTTTCTCTTACCTTGGATCTAGGATAGTCGCAATTGCATATAGCTTCTGTGTATCAATGTCAGCAAATCGTCTTCTGACAGCTTCCAGTAGCACCGTTTTTGATGTTTTCACGCCATGGTCAGACTCCGTCTTCTCCAAGAGTCGGGTGAGAGCTCTTATACACGGAATTACATCCACAGCTGACGCAGTTGAGGAGCTGATTTGTTGTGTCAGCTCTTCAAACGGGGCAAGGATGGAGATCATATTTTCGATTAATTTCCACTGGTGAATTGTAAACGTGCATGGCAATTCGTATTCTGCAGCATATGCTGCAAGCGCCAATTTCTGCTCTAATAGACTCTGGAGCATGTACAATGTACTGTTCCATCGAGTGGACACATCCTGGCGAAGTTTTTTAATAGGCTGGCCGAGTTGCTTTTGTACATTTTCCAGCCGGCTGTAAGCCAACGGCGAATGTTTGAAGTGGCCCACTATGCGTCTCCCTGAGGCTGTGATATCCGAAATACTTCGCTGGGACAATATCCCCTCATGCACAGCAAGCTGGAGAGTGTGTGCCATACACGGCAGGCCAGGGAAATCTGCGTCTCTCATTGCCTTTTGCATGTTTTTGGCGTTGTCGGTTAGAATTGCGTGGATTTTCTCTTTTTGGATCCCCCATGACTGAAACATGCCGCTAAATGCGTTCACCAAAGCCTCCGCAGAATGTGACCCCGTGAAATCCTGACAGTGTAGCACAATGTTGTGTCTTTTGAAGTTTGAGTCAATAAAGTGCGCTGTTAAGCTTAGCAGGGACATTGGACAGGCGTCTGCTCTCCATATATCGCTTGTGAAGCTAATATGTATGCTGTCATTCAGAAGCTTGTCAATGTGTGTGTGCACGGATTTGTACAACACGGGGAGACACACATCAGTTAGATATTTCCTGCCTGGGGGGTCGTATCGTGGATCAAGGCAGGTTAGCAGGCGACGAAACCCTTTATCCTCCACAACGGATAGAGGTTGTTCGTCGAGGCAAATGAATTCCATGATACTAGACGTGATGTCTTTCCATCTCTTACTATCACGGCTGTATGGTTCACGTCGTTTAAAGGCATCACTCACAGTCGGCTGACTGAGGGATGGGGATGATGTTTGCTTTGGCTGGTTTAGTCTCTCATACTCTGCATATTCGGCTGTTGTATGGCGTGTTCGAAGATGCCTAATCATGTTGGTTGTATTAAAATGCCGTTGGTGTGTTCCACCTCGAGGGATTTCAGCAAGGCATGTATTGCATATGGCTAATTTTATGTCTTTGTCTGACACTTTGAAAAACCTCCAGACAGGAGAAGGAGAAGTCATTTTTGCTCCTGTCTAGCCTATCGCTCTGCTCTGCTATCGTGTTCCCGCGCGCAACATGCAGAATAGTTGCGCGAGTTATTTACGTCACGTGATCGGCTTTTTTGATCGGCGCTTTTGGGGGTTGCCGATTGAGCTATTTAAAGCCAATATCGGCCGATCATGATCGGCGGCCGATCAATCGGAGCATCACTACCTGTGATGCCTCTCCCTATGGCGTCGGCGCAGTTATCTCACATGTGCTACCTTCAGGGGAAGAACACCCTATTGCGTTTGCATCAAGGACGCTGACAGCAAGTGAAAAAAACTATGCGTAGATTGAAAAAGAGGCTCTGAGCATAGTCTTTGGTGTGAAAAAGTTTCACAAATATCTGTATGGCCGCAAGTTCCATCTGCTAACTGATCATAAACCCCTCCTTGCTATCCTAGGCCCCAAGTCTGCCATTCCAACATTAGCTGCCCACCGTATGCAACGGTGGGCTTTGACCTTGTTGGCCTATGATTATGAAATCGAGTACAGACGCTCTTCTGATCATGCAAACGCGGATGCGTTGTCCAGATTACCGTGCGAGACAATCTCTACAGGGGGGGAAGAGGAAATGGTGTTTCAAGTCTCACACCTAGATGAATTGCCCATCTGTGCAAGAGATATTTCCATGGAAACTCAGAGAAATCCTTTGCTATCAAAAGTATTGGACCTCACTTTGTCTGGATGGCCCAATCATGTCACAGATGAACACTTGAAACCATTCTTTGTACGAAAAGACCAGCTCTCAACAGATCAGGGCTGTATCCTGTGGGGGTCAAGAGTGATCATTCCTCCGAAGTACAGGGAAAGACTGTTGTCTGAGCTGCATGAGGGTCACCCAGGCGTAATAAGAATGAAAGCACTGGCAAGAGGATACCTCTGGTGGCCGGGTCTCGACCAAGACATTCAGAACTTTGTAAGTAAGTGCGCTCCATGTGATTTGGGGCGAAACCAACCACCCTGTGCTCCTCTTCACCCTTGGTCCTGTACGACAACACCCTGGGAGCGCATTCACATAGACTACGCTGAAATAGACAAGCAACACTTCTTAGTGGTTGTGGATGTTCATTCAAAATGGGTGGAAATCTTTCCTACTCAGCTGACCAATACAGAAAAGACGATAAACCTCTTGCGTCATCTCTGGGCTGCCTATGGATTCCCAAAGGAGTTGGTATCGGACAATGGCCCGCCATTCACTTCTAGGGAGTTCGAGGAGTTCCTAAGGAAATAATGGTGTGCGTCACATTCTGTCTCCTCCATATCATCCAGCCACAAACGGTCAAGCCGAGCGAGTGGTACAGACTTTCAAAAAGGCATGGGAAAGGTTACGAGCACAATCTGTAGCACCCCATCTTCGCCTGGTTCGTTTTCTGTTGACCTACCGCAACACTCCCCATACAGTAACAGAGCGAACACCTGCTGAACTGTTTCTGAAAAGACTGCCTCGTATCCGTCTCACACTGCTAAAACCAGATACTTCGGCAGTTGTTCTCAAACATCAAGCACAGCAGAAGAATGCTCATGACACACCTTCCAGGAAGCTCAGATCTTTTGAGGTTGGCCAGAACGTCATGTAGAGTTCTCAACGGGCCTGAAAATTATTACCCGACCCGACCCGGCCCGTGGCTTTTAAAGCCCGAACCCGATGTAACCCGACACATCAACATGAATTATCTCCCCGAACCCGGCCCGCGGCCCGACTCGGACGCGCCCTACAATCTATTGCCGTTGCGGCGTCTATTCATTCCGGTGAAATCACAAAATAAAATGCTCACAAACTTAGAAAGATTGACTAACTACTAGTCCATCAACAAGATCGCCATGTCAGCATCACCGTTGCATCCAGAGCTGCTTTTTAGCTCGCGCCAAGGAGTGAAAAGCCCGAACGAGTTGGACTCTTGTCAGGTTTCTCACGCGGTCAGATTCTCTTTTCCTTTACCTAATCTTCCGACCGCGTTTTCTTTGCTTTTTCCATTGTATTACGTCTGAAATGCGTGCAAGTGCTGTGTTGACAACTATTTTCAAAGGAAAGTATCTAACGCATGCCTGTTTAAATAAAAATCTTCACACAATAATAAATAAAAAGAACTCAAACAGCCAACCAGCGGGCGGGCTATTTTGAAACAAATAAGCTAGCCTACAAACATAATCATATGCTTATAATAGGCATTGTGGAGGATGATCAGTGCGTCCACAGTGGATGGACTGAGCGTGTTCTCCTCTCTGAGTCGGCCAGCCACCCGCGATGCACTATGCACGCGGCAGCCAGACTTTCTTTATGGTGAACCAGCCTGTTCTCATCCCAAAGCGCCATATACAACGGACGCTTTTACAAAAGCGTAAATATCGAACGCACATGGCACCCTTCAGCGAACAGCAGTGATGATTAATCATTTGGTTTTTATTGGGCGGAAAAGATTAAGCCCGAGGTCCGACCCGACCCGAGTCATTTGCTTATATTTTCGACCCGAACCCGGAATGTCGACAGTTCCGCACCATGACGTTAGAGTTCTCAACGGGTCGGGTCGGCCCGACAAACCCGACGCGGGTTTGTCGGGCCGACCCGACCCGTTGAGAACTCTAACGTCATGGTGCGGAACTGTCGACACTCAAATCGTGCCTGGCTTCCAGGGGTCATTTTGTTCAAGCATGGACCTCTCACATACCAAGTGCAAGTAGGAGATCGTAGTGTGAAGGTACATGTGGATCATCTGCTGTCATCTAATGTACAGGACAGAACGGATGCTATGGGCAGTACCATGGCCAATGACTTTGCTCCTGATGTGAGTGACAAGGCCGATCCCAGTGTTACCCAGCCCCATGTTCCGGTGGAAACTGGGACAGTTCCCGGTCCTGAAAGAAGATATCCAGTTCGACAGAGAAAAGCACCTAACAGATTAGATCTGTAGTTATGGACTGTTTCATGGTTCTTATTCATAAAAAGTTCTAACCATGTGTATAGCCAGTATGTTCTGTAAAAAAAAAGAGAAAGGAAAAGAAATTTGTAGTTACATCGTTGCAAATTGTTTACCACGTTATGGAGTTCCAATCTATGGGGGAGGAAATGTAATGTATTGCGCATGTGACTCTATATCATGCATTATGGTAGTTTCTCCGTGGGTGTGGTGAACGCTGATTGGAGCAGCGTGTGTGTGTAATGTGAGAGCGGAAATGTAAGCACGGAGCAGTAAAGCTTATCCGCAGTGAAATGGTTGTCCGTGTCGTTCCTCTTCATAGTAAAACATAATATTTTACAAAGGATTGCAGTTCTTGAAACAAAGTTTGGACCACCAAACCAGGCGGAACACACAACAGAACTTCGTCATGGACGCTCTCAGCATACAGCTGGTGATTCCCATGAATCTAGTGCTCAAATACAGGCCATACTGAGTGTAGAGCACCATGACATCATGACTTTTGCGTAAACATACACTTTCGAGTCAAGTGGCGTGTTATCTCTACGCATTTTGAGCTATACGCGTGTATCCGCGTGTATACGTGTATGTCTACGTCATTAACGTCCGCGTAATTCCGCGTGTCTGTAACCACCGTCAAATGTCCAGTCATAAATGCTATTAACCCCAGTGACGGTTAAGTTTAGGGATGGGGTTGAGGTAAGTCATATCTTTTTTTCCCCTAGGATGGTAAGGGAACAGTCATAAATGCCATTAACCCCAGTGACGGTTAGGTTTAGGGACGGGGTTTAGGTAAGTCATATATTTATATAACGTTAAGTCAACGGCGTTCATAAACACGCTGAAAATTATGCGTCTTGATAGCACGCCAAAAATGGAAATACGAACTGGCGTGTCATACACACGCTACTTCATGAGATCAGTCTGTGTAGAGAAACAAGCTGATCAACTTACAAATCATTGGCACAAATAGGGAGTGAGACCCAAAAGCACTCGAGACATCAGATTGTCACGAGCATCACATATGCAGTAGCATCCTCTACCCTAGATATGGCTCTGGAAACGATTGCAAACACTGGTCTTCTACCAGTGCCTATACATCTTGAGAACAGATTTGAAGTATTAATGAATGAGGAATCCCTCAATGAGATCGAACACAGACTGAATCAGCCAGTAGCTAGCAATGCTAACTCAAGGTCGAGCAGACAGCAGCACTCAGCTAAGAGCACAGCCAAGCACAGGACTCTGATAGTGGGTGACTCCACAATCAGAAACATTATTAGCAGGGATACAACTATGTGCTTCCTTCCACGAGCAACAACCTCTGAAATAAGAAACTTCAGAACATTCTGATGAAACATAAGACTGCAAATCGACTCATCATTCATGTGGGGGAAAATGGTATTCATAAAGAGCAGTCAGAACTCTTTAAGAAGGATTTCAATGAACATTTTGAAACACTTAAAAGACTGAAAGTTCAGACATTCATCAGTGGACCACTCCCACCAAGAGGAACAAACAGGTTTTCACAGTTGCTTGGGCTCAACACATGGCTGCAAGAAACTTGTAATATAAAAAGGTGTGAACTTCATTGACAACTTCAATATTTTCTGGAGTCAGAGGCAACTGTTTCAATGGGATGGGCTCCACCCAAACAAACTTGGCTCAAGAGTACTAAAGGACAATATCTTATTCTCCCTCAATCATCCTTCTGCAGTATGTGACAATCTACTCAACCTGTAAGGCATACACACACACCCGGACACAGTATGAATCACCACAGGACTTGACATATCACACAAGGACAATGATAACACCATGCAGCCACAGCTTCTGCTCACGGACACAATCTCAGCAGAGTTCTGCCCACAGAGCTCACCACAGACAGACCGGGACATATTAGAACTGCTCCAAGATTCAGCTCCCAAGGACAACTTTCTGACAAAAAAACAACAACACCGACAACACCAGAGCAACAACCCCTCTCCCCAGACATGTTATCCCTCTCTCCAGCATCTCCACTTCTATGCTTCTCAGAGAAAATGGAAAAACTGGTGTATGCTGGAACCAAACTATCCCAACTCTTTTGCTGCAAGCCCCCAGCAGGCCCCACAACCACCTAAAGCCTGCGGGCCCAGCCCCTCCTCCTCTACCTCCTCCTGTGAGAGCTCATTGGCATCTGTCACAGTGCCAGGGCTCACACCCTCTTCCATCTGCTCGAGGTGAACCAAAAACAATTGATACCAGCTCTCAGTGATATGTGTTGGGTCCCCGCTATGATAACTGTAACTTTCTTAAATGTTCACAAAACAAGCGGGAACCCAGTATGCCTGAATCTGCTTGAATTTGTTCAATTTGATGATAGAAAATCTAAGGCCTTCAAAAGCCGCACAGCAAACCCATCTAATCTGGTGCCTATTATATGCCAGACTAAGATTGCTGTGGGGCCAAAAAGTAAGACTGTTAAGTTAGCACTTTTAAACATCCGCTCACTTTAAAAATAAATCACTTCTAGTCAATGACTTAATAACCACATACAACCTGGACTTTATGTTTCTAAATGAAACTTGGTTAGAAGACAGCTGCAGTGGAACAGTCCTCAATGAAACATCCCCTGAGTGTCTGCAGAGCGGTTAAGAAAGGCGGGGGTTTAGCTGCTCTTTTTAAATATGTCTATGAATGTAAGCAGATATCATTTGGGAATTACCCGTCTTTCAAATATCTGGGTATTGTGTTAAAAGGTCGACAAGGCCATGGTGTCGCACTCGTGACATCCGCCCTTGGACAGCGCGTGGTCCGATAGTGCACACGATATGGTGGTCCCCGTTGGCGAGGGGGGCTCTGCACGGGCCACAGAAAATATGAGGCATTTGCAGCAACGCCTCGGCTCTTTTCGACACAAGAAACATGAGTGTCGCAGCAGTGAGGGAGCGTGAAAGGATATAGGCGCCGGATAGTGCAGCAAGAAACTAGCCGGCAACTGAAGGCATCGAGAAGACGACCGGCTTCCTCAGTGATTTCGTCCCGCTGAAAGGGTGTTCGATGGCGCAGGCTTCTTCTCGAAGATCCAGCAATGCGAAGGCTTCGCTGAAGAGATGAAAATCAAGGCACATCCTATCGAGCTCTGGCTTAAATCGGCATAAGCCACGCTCATTCGCACGGGACGTGACGCCAGCTTCGTCATTGGTGCTTACGTCACAAGCGATCCCCCGATAGATTGCAGAAGTTGCCGCAGAGCAGCTAATAGGCACACGAGCTGCCTCGCCTACCTGTCTGCTCGCTGTAGCAAATGCGTTTTTAAATGAATACAAAATTATAAGGATCATTTTTGGCTTCAGTATTCGCAAGAAAATAGTTTTTTTCCCTTACAGCAACACGAGAGTACTCTCGTAAGAGATCTAAAACATAATTTGTCGGTTTCGACTTTTGTTCAAACATTGTTTTTTTTAAAGATGTGTGTGTGAGGAGCGTCTGAACTGGTTTGACAGTTAGTTTGTACAGAAGCCATCCAATAGAAAAAAACACTCACCACATTTAATAAATATAGACTAGTTAAAGATCAGTACACATTATTAATATATATTTTTATTTCTTTATATGTTTAGAGTTTGTTTTAGGTTCCTTTCATCATGTCCCCAGAAGAGATGTTGAGAGGGTTTTGAGAGGAGAGGGACTGGAGATGACAGAGCTTTATTTAGTCCCTGAACAAAAGAAACCAGTCACACGAACAAACATATTTTGTGCTGTCTGTGCGGTCATCTTCAATTCCAAGGTTATGTCACAATTGGTATATAGTGCAAAGATTTCATTGAAAACGTCTTATGAAACCATCCTTCCACATCATTTTTAAAGATAACCCTAAAGGCTCTACCATTAGATGACAGATGTAGAATAGGCTATTTAAATACAATTCGTACCAATTGCTGTTGTAAAGTGACTTGGCATTTCTAGTAGTCTATATTTTCTAATTCAGCAGATCCTTCTGTTGGGCTGCAAAAATAATCCTTAATCCTTTGTTATTTGCAATAATATCACATATATTATTGATAATCCAGTGAATTCCAAAAGGTTTTGTTTCAGAATAAGTTTATATTTGTGGTTTGGAGATTGTAAGAGCCAAGCAGTTAAGACTATGTAGATGTTTTTTCAACTAGTCAACAATTTATTTTCTCCACCTTTAAAGCTACGCTATGTATTTTTTTTATTTTATAAAAAAATAAAATGTTATTAATGAGAGTGCAACAAATCAATTTTCCAAAGCTTGTCTTAACTTCACCCATATAAACTTTGATAAATCTAATAATGACTTATATTTTAGAGTTGTCAGGGTGGATTTAGCAGGAAATTGCATTTATTTTCCCATGTGTGTCATGAATTATATGTACAGACAAAAGTAGCTCTGAGTGTGTAGCATGTAAACAAAGGACTGACTATGAATCACTCAAAATGAAAAAAAAAATACAGCTTTTTTTATTTTTCCCTATGCCCTAAATAATATGTCATGTGTTTGCAGTGCCTCAAACCACATGCATCCACTTTGAAAACAATGTTTTTCAGCAAGATGCATGCTGTTTTATTTTTGAATCAATTCACTACATATAATAAATCGTGCTGATTGTGCATCTCTTTGTTTCACAGAATGAGGTGTTGATGATTTAGGAGACAAAGGCAGTGTGTCGTGGCTCACGCTATCTCCCAGGTCGTATGGAAGATAGCGAAACTATTGTAGAAGCTGAAGGGTTACAAATTTTAAGAATGTTTAATTTAGATTCAATAGTATTTTAACTGAAAAAGTGCATACAGTGTTTACCTTTTTGAGGCCAGATCATTAATTTAGATCATTCCAGGTATCTGACATTAACTTTTGTCTTTATGCACTTCCTGGCCATCAAGATACAGCTCTGCTTTTGTCTCTATGATAATGGTAATGGTTGAGAAATCTGGTCAGGCTGATGGGATTAGCCTCAATGCCCTGAATAACGGTTATGCTGCTGAGATCAGAGCTGGGGAAGTTTGGTAATGAGATAACACCTACGTCATTTGCATGCTTTGTCCCTAGTCTCCTCCTCTTTGTAAATCCCTCCCCCTTGAAATGTATATTTAGTTGCAATGGTATAATGTTTTTTTAGACTCGAGACGAGATTTCGTTAAATACAGCTATACCAACAGCATGTGTTCTCAATAAAGAATCCTGCTTAAGATACAGCCCGAGTCTCCTGGTCTTTGCTTCTGAATCTTCTACACCCTAAAGAGAGGAGGCAGGAATAGACTGTCCGCCAATCACATTGCTGCAGATTCAAGAAAAGGGGCCAAACTGGGTCTGCTTTACTTTTTTGCCAAGAAAACAGGTTAGATATAGATATAGTGAATGTTCTATGCTTGTTTACATAACTGTCACAGTTGCTTAGTGGTTCTTTCATTGCGTCCTCTATCCACCAGGAGGCTCTCTGAAGATGCCAGAACAAGAAAATGCTGAATCACTGCAAGCTCAGTGGTTCAATCACGATTGTCTACCTTCAGATATCCGTAAACATGACATTCTTACGCTCATTGACGCTGGGATCAAATATTGTTCAAGTCAAAATGGTTCACCGTGTTACAGCCTGTGAACTTACTCTGTGATGCCGTCTGTCAAAGGTTTCTTCACGCAATCAGCCCTAGCAAAGATACCAGTGATGAGGACAGCTTATAGCTGTTGCTGAGCAAAATCTTCCAGCTTCCTGTTGCGGTCTCATTCGAAGCACAAATTCTCACATTCACCGCCAAAAAACTGTTTGAGAAATGCATGCCCTCCATTTATAAGAAGTTGAGTGTGAATACATGTGGAATTTTGGGAGTGCAGCACACTGGGAGAGTTCCTGGCAAAACTGATTGGGTATGTTTAAACACTCTTGTGCTATTGGAGTATAAAGAGGAAGAGGAGGAAATCGATCTTAGCAGTCCACCGAAATCAGAGAATGATTGTTTCAGATGGCATGAGGTGACCAATCAGAAGCTGAGGACCAAGATATACGGAGGATTCAAGAAGGGTCTGTTCTGCCTGTTCAAAGCCTATGAACGAATACAATAAATATCTTCTCTCAGCTTAGGCTTTGTGTTGCCCATCATATAGGTGTATGTGTGGTTTCTATTTGTACGGTTTATAAAATTATGTTAAAGGTTAGGTGCAGTGTGTAGATTTTAGCAGTATCTAGTGGTTCGGTTGCGAATTGCACTAATGGCTGAGCCCACTTCTCACCAAAGAGCACCATCCTTCGGATGAGATGTTAAACCGAGGTCCTGAATCTCTGTGATCATTAAAAATCCCAGGATGTCTTTCGAAACGAGTAGGGGTATAACCCCGGCATCCTGGCCAAATTTGCCCAGTGGCCTCTGTCCATCATGCCCCCCTAATCATCCCCATATACACTAAATGGCTTCATCACTCTGTGTCCTCTCCACCAAAAAGCTGGTGTGTGGTGGAAGTTCTTGCGCACTATGGCTGCCATTAGCCATAGTGCCATTAGAAGTTCTGGCGCACTAGGGCTGTGTCGGAAAAAAATCGATTCACCAATTACGAATCGATTTTCAGATGAATTTCTAAAATCGATCCCTAACTCAGAGGACCGATTTAATTATAGGCCTACATTTTCCCTGGGAACTTTAACTTGCCACAACAGGGAGATCCCTATATGCGTATTAAAAGGCTTTCACTCAGCGTGCATATTGTTTTTAACTTTGAGTTCCACTTTTCAAGGCTCAGCTGAGCAGCAGTGAGTCGCATGGGCAACGCTGAAGCTGATGCTTCACTTATTAGAGACATATGGCATTGATTCAATGCGTGACTCGCTGTTTTTATTTCCCCTTGGCTTCCTCGTGCTGTGGGATGCTGACCAGTGATGCTGCTGACGCGCATTTTTGGTAAATACCTGTGACGTGAACATTAAAAGGATGATACGATAAATATTTCGCTTTCCTTTGACACGGCAACCTTTCCACGAATATGACTTCAAAGAAAGACGCAGGTAATAGCACGCGGTCTGCCAATCTCTCTCATTCACTGTCTGTGCGAAGCATCTGTAGGCTACACATCACCCCTATAAACAGTCTTGTTATCATTATGAACTTGTTTAACATTCAAAACACATGCATGAAGTTTAAAACAAGGGGTATAGCCTTATAAAAAAATGTGAATATCGGTTACTTGCAATCCTCTACGGTTGACTTGTCAGTAGCGCAGTACTACAAAATTGCGGTAATTGCGACAGCCCTGCTACTGCTGCTGATATACCTCTGCATCCTCTGTCGTCTACACCAATGCAAGTTTTTGAAAGCAGTTGTATCAACACTCTGGAAGGGGGATTGTTCTTTACAACCATCAATACTCCATTAATTTGCAGTTGAATGTCTATAATAATAGTATCAATATGTTGCAAAACTACAGTCATGTAATTCAGGTAACAGCCGGAAAAAAATGCTTTTTTCAAAAACACTTATCTAAATCTTGAAGATCGGATCAAATCGAATAATGATAATCGAATCAAGATCTTGAGAATCGGAATCAAAACGATTTTTGAGTTTTGAATCGAAACCCATTGCAAGACTAGAAAACTGGAAACTTGAAGAGATCATTGGTCTATGAGACGAAGGACCTTTCTTACACACTCCTTCCCCACATCCCCCACTCTTGCAGAGATCATTCAAACAAGAATTTAGAAGAACAATAATTTGGTTTGAATGTTAATGATTATCATTAAGGATTGTGTTTAGTATCATTTTAAAGGTCTCAGGGTGACTGGTACATTTGTCTCATTCCCAAAGAAGTAAATCAAAAGGTAATAAAGTTCTTAAGAATATAGGAATAACTGGCACACAAAGGAATGTGGTCTCTAGGCATGGCCCTACTTCCAAAAGGTGTAAATTCATGAATGCTAATTTCCACTGTCCTTTGCAAATAGTCAAACTTCTCCCCCCAGTAAGTATGGAGGAGTAACACAGTAAATTTCCACTAAACTCATGTGTTACATATCAAATGAGGTCTGGCTATATAAGGAAAATGCAACGAGAGCTCAGGGCTCTTTCTTTATCAGATCAGCCCGTGAATGCTGTGTCATAATGTCGGGTAAAGGATTTTCCTCTTTGTTCAAGAACATTTGATGGTTTGCATCGATTATCTTTCAATTGATTATGGAATTGTAATAATACATTTACCTGACATAATAAATTGTTATATTTGATTATTCTAACAGACTTTGACTTTATTTTCATTAGAGTTAAAAGGATTAGTCAAACATTAACATATATTTAATGATGCACAGATATAATTGAAAAACCTTTTCATTTTATGGAGTCAGATGAAACAAGTTAATACATAAGACAAAATGTATTGCATTTAATTAAAAATCCCTTTGCCATGGGAAGAGACGGAACACGCGTGAGACCTTCACCTCTAATGGAGTACTGCCATTGGATCGATTTAGCAGCCTTACAGCATCATCCAGGTTTACGCTGAAAATTGGTGGTGGTGGTGGTTGAGGATATTCCCATCCATTTGAAGCACATTGAGTGCCGAGAAAAGCGCTACAGTATATAAATGTAATGAATTATTATTATTATTTAACTCTGTTCAAAGAATATGTCACATTATGATCTAAATAACAGATTACATACTATATATTTATGGTTCTGAGTTAGTAAACACATTGATACTGATATATAAGAACATTCGTAAGCTATTTTACCATTTAAAAACTGCCTTTTACAGCAAAAATGTATCTCAAGCTACATTTAGTTTCATTTAAGACCATAGAGACATTTGATACAATGAAATCTGCAAGAATATTCAAGGAGTTTATTGCTGTGAAAACATAAATAAGCAAGTATTGAGTACAGTCGTCACAAAAGACCCCGATAGAAAATAAAGATCTATTGAGAGTACCAACCAATGGCAAATCACAAACACACAAATCTTTGTACATCTCCTACCCTTAGATTTAGCTATATAACATTCAGAAATAAAACAGCATTGATCATTCACGTTTAAGAGAAGTAAACATAAATAAAATTATTTTACACACACCATGTGTATACTTAAAGTCCAGTTAATAAAGAAAAAAAATATATAGGGGATGTGCAATAGCTAAAAATCCATAGAGTTAGAATTCTGAGATAAGGTTCTGAATTTCATATTAGAAAGAAAAAAAAAACATTGACAGAGGGAACTAAGCTTTGTACCTCAGACAGTGTTTGTAAATATCCAGTAGCACATGTCTGAAATTTTTTATTCTTTTTTTCTTGGGCAAAAGTTAAAGGAGCTTTATGTAAGAAATGTATTTCAAATAATCATAACATATCATGGCCCTGATATGTCACTAGACATTAAGAAATCATGTTCATTTCAAATACTTATATCACTGACAACAGAAGTCCAGCCAGGATATTGTCATTTAAAAACTGATGTTGATGTTGTCATGTTCTGTTTTGGGTCAATGCTCCACCCTCCACCTATCTACCAATCATGAAGTCAATAGTGTTGCAGCATCCGGGTTGCCAGCTCTGCTCTGGGTTACCACAGCTGCAGCTACAAATGTGTCGGATAAAATATCTATCCTATCTGGCAACCTCGAGTCAGAGGGGAAGGGGAGGGCATACACAGCTCTACAGTCATTTGAAAGTGATTGCAGCACCAGTTTTGGCCACAATCTTACATAAAGCTCCTTTAAACTCCCATCAGACAACTTGACTGCTCCCTGAAAACAATCATTAAAAGTGACTTGCAAATCTACAAATATCGCTACTTAACTTTGTTCTGTGCAAATCCATTTTCTCAGAAAGACGGAGCCATCCAACAGATGTTGTTGGGTCATGATCCTTTGTATTGTCTTTGGTTTAAGTATCATGGATTCATTGGTCTTCTATGGGTAGTTTGACAAACGCTATGGCAGCCAGTTCCTTGCAGAACTCCTCCAGAACTATCACACCTCTCAACAGAGTCATGTGATCCACCCTGACAGAGAGAACAGACAGACACATAAAGATATTTTATCATTAAAAAGAATAACAATAACAAAACAAAAAAAACATTTTGTCAGCCTAACATGTACACATTATGAATGCTTCTTAAATGGGCAAGTTCACCCAAAAATTGTCACCACTGACCCCTATTGTATATCCATTTAAAGATGGAATACACAACACAACTTTTGCCTAGATGTCTACCCCGATAGAGTGCAAGTTGCCCACGCTAGTTGCCGAAATCAGTCTGCAGATTTGAGATTTGACAGATATCACAGAAAATCCTGTAGTGTATGACAAGTACAAACTAAATGTTATAGCTTCAGGGTCTGATTACAACCATTCCTGATTGCAACCAGTAAGTAGGATATCAAACGTTTAATATTTTGAGCTGACTTTTAAAAAGCATATCTATTTCATTTGTCATGTGTTGAGGGGGTGCATGTTTCTGTGTGGGTGAGTTTTGTTCACAATAACTTCTGGTAGTGTGTGATCCTCAGTCATTTAATGTATAATGACCAGTTTGTTTGTTTTTTGTAACCATTTACAAAGTCTGTAAAGGCCTGTTCATTTACATGTGATATTCTCTAACGTTTAATGCCTTGTGACTAAACAAAGGGTGCAATGTGAGTGTGCACACCGACACGTTTTTTAAGAAAGGCCTAGGGTTCGTTTTTAAGATGAGGAAGATGCAAGGCAAGATGAATGTGGAGCTGCTGGTCTCGTTGGTGTCGGAACATAAAGAACTATATGACAAACGCAACAGAGACAACAAAATAGGACTATTTCTGTTTTACACTAAGCGCCATCTAATGTCAGGGAATGAATCTGCATGTTCACTTGGCTCATTGTCAGCAAAAATCGCTTGAGTGTGAACACAAAAAACGAAGTCTGGCGTTTAAAATTTGTTCAGATTTTTGAAAAGTCATGTAGCGACTTGCAGAGAATTCCAGTCTTAAACATATCAGCATTCCGGTTTTGCGGGCCATTATGGTGAGTCAATGATGACGAAACATTCATTTTTGATGGAACTGTCCTTTTAACAGATCCAGGGATTATCTTACACAGTCTCCTCTTCCAGTCCCATCAGCTGTCTCCTGATCATCATCAGTCTGTCTGTGACATTGTGGATGTGTTGAATCCTCTGCATTAACTCTCCTATCACCTACAGGAAAATATAAAGCTCATGTTTTACAGATAAATGAGGCACACAAGGCTGCTATTCTGAAAGTCGGTAGCTGATACATCAGGCATCAAGCTTTCATTCACAACAACATTACATACTGTCAGCTTTTAACATGGTTCTCACCCTGACTAGAGTGGAGAAGAGGGATCGTGTTCCAGGGCTCAAGCTGATGTACGGGTCCAGCAGGTACTCATGCAGGTGAGGGTGAGGAAACACAGCTAATCTGGAAAGAACTGATGTCACCTGCAGGTTTAGCTCATATGGCTGGCAAAGGGAAACAAATGAAGAATTACAGAAAATGTTATTCTTATTATTCATTCTTATTTAAGATACAAAAGTTATTCAAGATCAGCGAGTGATTTTCTCTTTGTCTTTTGTTATTTGATTAACATTAATAACGCAGACAGCTACAGGTACTGTATATTAGGCTGCTGTCACTTGAAGACCAAATGCATGGGATGAATTTACTGACACACATTGTTTGCGGCCAACTGTTTACATTCACTTAAGACTTAAGAAAAACGACCTTGTTTATGTGGATACTTCACACAATGGGCATTTTGACAAAATTGTTTATGTATTTAATTATTTCAGCGCAATAAGCCTCGAAAGAGAACTGAATTCAGAAACATCTGCTGTCTGTGTTTCGGATGTGCGTCAGTCAGCACAATCATGCTTTGAGTTCTATATAAACAATACAGCAAAATCTTCAGACTGTCCAGCCCTAGTCTGGGCAATGGGGCAGGCTGGCAAAGACACAAGCCTTTTATGACCAAAAAATTACATCCAAGCCCTGCTAACTTTAGCAAAAACATAAGCGTTCAGAAATTTAACAGACCGTTTATCAAAAAAAAAAAAAAGAATGGGAAAATTGGTAAAATATTACCCTGTTAAGATGTGTCAAGCAGATGACACCTTTTCAAACAGCTGTAATACAATCAAAGGGTGATTCAACTAAGTTTTAGTTCAGGGGTGTGCATATTTAAACAGTTTTTTTTTTTCACTGAAATGTGTCACTTTGGTTTTCAGTGGCATGCATATGGTTATAATTTTTACATTATACATGCAAAAGTTCTGATATGATTTTTCGTTGTTTACATCACAAAAAAAACAGCTGTTTTAACCGGGGTGTGTAGACGTTTTATAGAACTGTACACTGTGGATTAATATGCAAGTGATATATCAGTAGGATTTCAGTACAATAAACATTCAGATTTTAGTTTTTCAAAGACAGTTTGTTTTATTTCTCCATATCTTTTTAGATAACTGGTATCAATCTCAGACAGGTTTGTTTAAGTCCCCCTGTGGAGAAAATCAAGCTTTTAATTTAGTTTATATGTCTGTCTATGTGGTGTTTTTAATATGCTTTAAGACAAACCAGGTCTCACAAAGTCAACACCAACAGTATTTTCTCCTTAAAACGGCAGTGAATCAAAGACAATCTCAAAAACAGGGTTTGAAATTGCTGGGGTTTCTGTCACAAACCATGTAACCAATCACATCAATGTGTGATCATCAACTAAGTGGATCTCTGACCAGGCATGAGTGAGTGGAGGTGGGGGTAATTTGCATATTCATAGAACCGCGTATACTAAATGAGGCAAGGGTGTGGTCACATTCAAGCTATTTTAAGGTGTAAAGACTCTAATGACCTGATCGATATGTGGAATTTGCATATAATAATAATTACTAATTATTCATGGAGGTTTGGATCAGATCAGGCTTACATGTTATTAAATCTCCCTATATGTTACCTGCATCTGCATGCACGTGTAGCTCGGCAATCAACCACAAATTGATTGCAATTAATTGCATAGATCACAAGCTCAATTGCATGAGCTCAATATTCAATCAAAAAATCGTATTATAATTAAATTTTAATATGTCAATTAGGTCTACATATGTTACTCCGACGGTATCCCTGTGAATTAATTTTTGATTGGAAGAGTGAGCACAGCGAGCTGATCATGCGATCACACAGAAATACTTTCAGAGACGGGAAATGAAATTTCTGGCCGTGAAGATAACCCTCCTGTTTTCACAAAAAAGGTAGCCTGCTAAAGTTAACTAAAGTATTAAAGCTTGTAGCTAGATTGTACACTTTAGTGACCTGGATATGAGCAAGAGACATGAATCAATCGATGGAATACAAATGAATTTAATAAAGGCAAACTATGGGTACAATTACTAAAATTGTAGGCTAAACCTAAATAAAAACGATAGACTGAGTAAACTAAATTCTGTGAATAGATAAACAATAACTTTTATTCAGTTATATTAAATGTTTAATCAGGAGAAAACCATATCTCAAAAGCTAACAAGCAGCAACTCTTATATAATAATAGTAGAATAGAATAGAATAATACTAATTTAAAAAAATACCATTCAGAAATGTTTTGTAGGAGCCGTGTTTGGGGAGGTTCTGCTTGACTTTCTTCATCACTGCTTTCTGGGTCTGATTCTGGATTGACTGATACTGCAGTATTGACACCATTATTTACATTTGACAAGAACACATATACAACTCTTGCCCGTAAAGGTAATGAGAGTGAAGTTTTCTGGACAACATGCACTCACAGGTTGCACTCACAGTTTAGCCAATCACAACACACCGGCTTAACCTAACCAATCTGAGCCCATTGCCTGTTTCTGAGGGAGTGGTTTCATAGAATCACGATGTAAACCGGTCGTTCAAATGACAGAGGAGAAAGCAGCTTACAATAAAGATGAAATTTATGAAAAATAAGACTTTAAAAAAAGAAAAAAACACAAATACATGTTATATTTTAATACACGTTAAGATAGGAATCTTGGGGTTGTAATTGTTGATCAGTTGAAATTCACAGACCACATTGCTAGAACTGCCCGGTCCTGCAGATTTGCCTTGCACATTAGGAGGATCAGGCCCTTCCTTACAGAACATCCTACACAACTCCTTGTCCAAGCACTTGTTTTATCCAGACTGGACTATTATAATGCTTTCCAGCTTGCTCTGTCAAACCTCTGCAATTGATCGATCCAGAATGTTGCAGCCAGAGTAGTCTTTAATGTGCCAAAGAGAGCACACGTCACTCCTCTCCTCACAAAATTGCACTGATTGCCAGTTGCCGCTCGCATCAAATTCAAGGCACTGATGTTTGCCTACAGAACAACCACTGGCACTGCTCCCTCTTACCTAAACTCATTAGGTAACTCATGTGCCATCCAGAAACTTGAACTCTGCTAGCGAATGTCGTCTTGTGGTACCATCTCAAAGAGGCACAAAATCTCTTTCTCGGATGTTTACCATGACTGTTCCCAGGTGGTGGAATGATCTGCCAAACTCAACCAGAACTTCTGAGTCAGTAGCCACTTTCAAGAAACTTTTAAAAGTCATATCAAAAACATCTCAAGGAAAATGAAGGCCAGTATGAACTGTTTCAGAATGATCAGGAGCTGTCTAACATTGGAATGTGCTCATGTATTTCTGAACACTATGATTCTGTCCCACCTGTCGTACTGCACCACCGCTTGGTCGCAGACCAGCCAAACTACCCTAAAGCCGGTACAGAGGCTTTAAAACCGTGCCCTAAAAACTTTAGATAAAAAGTCCATTCGATTCCATCACTGCTATATTTTAAGTAAATATAAAATCTTAAATTTTGTCAATTTTATTCATTTCAGACATATTAATTTGTTTAGTAAATGTTTAACTGGACTGGCACCTGAGTCTACACATGGAGACTGTAAAGTTACATTTTTTAAAACTTCTTTTGCTCAAAATGTTTTTTCTGTGAAAGGAGCCAATCTGTGGAACTGTCTTCCAACAAATATAAAGACCTTAACTAAACTGTCCACCATCAAAAAACTAACAAAAGCCTGGTTCATACAGCAGCAGCAGTGTGATCATGCCATATGAAATTGTACATTGTTGTGTATGTGAGGTGTGTATCTGTGTGAGTTTGAGTGAATGTGTTTATTTACTCATTTTTATTGGTGCTAACTGGTTTCTAGACATTTTATTGTATTCACTGTCATTTTTTTGTTTTTGTTTTTTATTCTTTTGTTTTTCTTGATTGTTAAAAGCCCTTCTAGGGACAGGTGTTGCGAATTAGCCTTGGCTATAAACACTATGATACAGGCATCGGATTGTTCTTTATATAATAATCTATGTTTTTTGTATCTGTCCCTATTCAAATAAACAGTAAATAAAAATAAAATAAAACTGCTGAAGACGTATCTTTTTCAGCAGCACTGGATTCAGTAGTACTAACACTTTCTCTTCTCTTCTATTCTCTTTAAAAAAAAAACTGCACTACAATTAAACTGAGAGGGGTTATAGCACTTACGTATTTTTGTCCTACTGTTTAACTGCTTCTATTGTTCTCATTTGTAAGTCCCTTTGGATAAAAGCGCCCCATAAACACAATCATGCAAAGAAAAAAAGCAGTAAACCACCCTTTTTAAGCAAGTCACAGCTCTCTTGAAAGTGCAAGCAAGGAGCTAGCAGGTGAGGATTTGGGACGTGAGAATGTTGGAAAGTGAGATGGAAGGTCCCTTTAGGGTCTCTGAGGATTTCAAAATGACTTTTGCAAGATATGTGGAGTTCATAACCAACCATTTCTGCAATGGTATAAAAAGAAAGATTTTTCTGCAGGATTTTCTTTCAGGAAATCCTTTTCTGCAGGATTTTCCTTCAGGACAATTCACTATCCCATGCTGCAAAAAACACCACTGGAATAAAACTTTTAAAAAATGTATTTCCACACCCACTGAAAATGATTCTGCTTGTGAGCTTTGGTTAGAGGTAGCTGAAATGCAACTTTACGCATAAGTTAACTGCCAGCCTGCATGGAGAGGTTTTTGAGACTCCAGAGACACCAGCAGCTTCAAATATCTATTTGCTGCTCTACCGTGTTTTTTTTTTTATAGCTCCTTTTAAACAATTATTTTTTTTAACAGAAACTCTCCTTAATAAGCCTTTATCTGATCGAGTTCTCGTGCTGTAAATTACTCACAAATCTTATGATAGTTTGATAATCTCAATATTAGTTGTTTTCATGCCTTTAGCATAATATTAAACCATTTCATACTTTTCATCTTCAGAAAGATCTTTCTTCTTCCCCATAATGTATTGGAATTGTGACTTGCTTAATAATGTGAAGGTTTCCATTTACACAAGTAGCAAACTATTTAACAAACCTGTCTGAGATTGATACCAGTTATGTAAAAAAAATAAAACAAACAAACACTGTCTTTGAAAAAATAAAATATGAATGTTTATTGTACCGAAATCCTACTGATATGTCACTTGCATAATAATGTGGAACACAGTGAATATTCGAGTTGAGAGTGAGGGATCTTACTGAGAATACTGTACCTGCTCTAGTATGCGTGCAATCCTGTCGAACAGTGTTTGTAGGAAATGCCCTTCATAGAATTCTGTAGGTGGATTGTTTTCAATGGGTTTTGCAGAATCTGGCCAGTTCCAGTCACGTGAAAGAGCAGTACATTCGTTTAACTAGAGAGAGAGAGAGAGAGAGAGAGAGAGAGAGCGAGCGAGAGAGAGAAAGTGAGAAGGACAGTTTTAGTGTAAGAATATTTGAAAAATTAAAAAAGCAAAAAACACAGTTGATCGTAAATTCTACATTCAACTTGACAGAGTAACTTGTAATACAAACAATTTGGTTGAATTTTTATTTTGTTTTCAGTGTGCCAACTCACCAGTTTGTGCGCATCATGAACGTATGTGTCATATCCTGCTCCCTGAACAAGATGGGATGTTTTTGCCTCTTGGGGCACTAAACACAAGAAGCTACGAAAATTAAAAACAAGTTAGAAATTCAAACAATCAATCACACGTTAGACATCCAATATATCAACCAGTCAATTTAACCACTCTGAGATTACTGGCACGGTCTAAATAAACAATCTTAAATTTGATTAAAATCTAAATAAAAAATACAGTGAACATACAAAAAAAAATACAGTAATAAAGTAAAATATTATTAATTTAAAATTACCATTTTCTATTTCAATATATTTTAGGTGGATTTGATATATATTTTAATAGGAAGAACAGAATTTATTTTGAATATTTTAAAATATTTTGTAACATTATGAATTTGTCATTGCTTAATAAAATCTTTTTAAAAAGAAAATCTTACTGATCCCAAACTTTTGAACTTGTAGTGTGCTTGTTTGTATATATACACACTATACACTAAAGGGTTTTCCAACTATTTGATCTCAAGTAACCCCAAATATGATCCCCTTCCTAAATAGACAGCTCGATATTTTTATGTACACAGATTTGTGTGTACAGATATGTAGCTGTGTGAGAAAAATATTAAGCATGATATTATGAAATCATGTTTCCAAGTGATAGTCATTTTGCTAATGCATTTATTATTGTTTTTTACAATTGAACTAAAAATATTACTAATTTTTTTTTGAGCCTTTATAGGTTTTGTTTGAAGATCTGCTTAACATTGTAAAAATATGTTACAATACAGAAAACCAGACTGGGGACAAACTTATTTTTTTACACAGTACTGTAAGGGTAGTATGGTTATGATTCTTCTATAGCTTTTGTCCTTCAAAAATTCAGTTTTTATACAGAGTACGTGAGCAAAACAGAGCATTTCATAATTTTAGCATTTCATAAATATGCCAGTGCTATCCGCTCACGACCCAAGCGATTGCTCACTGGTGAAACGACGTTTGCTCAAATCCCGCTGTGACATGAATTTTCTACAGTAGGCAGTAGGCACCAGTTATAATATGCCTATTTGTGGCTTTAAAGCAGTGGTCGCAACAGGCAGCAATAATATCTGGCCCGTGGGCCAAATCTGGCCCGCCAGCAATAATATATGGCCCGCGCCGCAGATATCTGTGGATCGCTAGACACACCTCGAAAATAACCGTCATGAAATGTCTAATATTATATTAAATGCGTCTCTATAGCACGCGTTGTTTATTGTGCAAATACGTTTTTACGTTCATATGATAAGCAGTTTTTCACATGCATTTGATACGCACTTTATACACACGCACCCAACACCACTAAACATACCCATGCGTATCATATGCACGTAAAAACTAATTTTCACGTATAAATTGCACAATAAACACAATGCATGCTATAGAGACGCATTTAGTGTGATCGGCTTGTCGTTGCAGATAAGACACACCGGCTTTGCATTTTCAAAACTAGGTAGGGTGAACGCATAGTTGTCTTTTCATTATTCTTTTTATGGCTATTTTCGCTGTCAACTTTCCTCTTTAGACTCTTTGATAGTGCCATTTTCTCTCACCAGCTAGCTTAAATGTTAACATCACTCTACACACGACATAATAGCGTACCTCCAAGCACGCAAACAATAAAAAAAAATGCAGTTTAGTATGCGAGGATGTCGAGGAATAATTCTAGGTTTAAAAGTAGTCTACATCAAATAATTATTACAATAAGTTAGACTCCACTGTGTAACAAGCAAATTGAAATAATACACATTTATTATTCACAATATAGAAAGAGGAAACAAAAGATAGTTTGTTAAGAGCATGACTCAAAAGTGCCATTAATGGGCTTATTCAAGTCCTCTTTTATTTTTTTGAGTTATTTTTATCCATTCCGCATCTTCCACATGTGTGTTTTAACAAGGCAGGATGTGTTGAAAGATGCAGCAATATATCGGGAGACATGCGGGTCAGACATGATTTTGACCACTTCATTAAGTTTTGTTTTGTAGAAATCCTTTAACAATTTAATTTTGTTTTGTATCATTTGCATCTTATTTTTAATCAATGTTTTATCAACCAATTGCCTGGATTTAATAAATAAGAAGCAAATATAGCAGACAACATAATCAGGACATGGAGGCTCCAGCACGATTGTATTGCTCGTGAACTGGAGCTCTTCTCATAAATGAACCGAAACTCAGTGTTTAAGCTGCCTCACAGACACGAGAAATATATAGAAAGCTTAAAAAATGTCTAATTTTAAACAAAACAATATGAAACGATAAGAAACCGACTACTCTCTGCTTATGTAATCCATATGAAAAGTGGATTTCTCTCTATAGGCGTTGTGTTAACTACTGCGGTCACTATTGCAGCCGACACAGTCACTAATAAACAATTAAAGGTGCCCTATAATGGTTTTTTAAATTATTTTATAATGTTTCCTGGGTTGCCCTTATAATGTTAGTATGTTTTTAGATAAAAAATAGTCATAATTCAGAAATAAAAAGGCATTTTTCCTAGCCTGATTTTAGCCTCTGCTTTGAACACTCTGATTGAAGGGGTGTGTCGGCTGTGTGTAACCGGCCTCTGCTGTGATTGGCTGACATGCTTGCATATGAAATAGCTATGTATTATATGTGAAACTCTCTCGAATAATTTTACTACAGCTATTATAGGTTTTTACTATTACAGCCATCGAGATTAACGAATCGTGAGATGTTTTTGAAATATTTGGATCTATTCCCATCACATAAAGTGTTGCTGTGATGAGCAAGCAGAGGACAGTCCGTCGATCGCAAGGATGAAGATATTATCATTGCAATGCAGTCTCTCTACTCTCTAATGCAGCAGACACGATGATGTAAATACATTTAGAGCTTCGTTGTGCAGTGTAACGTGCGTCATTGAATTCATAACGAGTTGGATTGTGGAAAGATTGTTCTTTGATCGCTTTCTGTATGTACTTTATTCACAATTTAAATACGATTTTTTTTCCATCCTACTAAAAGAAACGATGTGAAGTTGATATTTAATCACTGGCTCAACTTATTGATGCATAAACAGTATTAAACGATTTTGAGAGAAAGACTACCTGTCTGAACTTGAACAACAATTACACATCAGCTCGGTCCGAGGCCAGATCTTGGCAAGTTGAGGAAATGGTCGTCGGTGAAATGTTTGGAAATTTCCAGAGAAAATAAAATTAATCCATTGTTTCTTCAGAGGCTCGGATGAAGGAACTAAAAATATACTTTTGTGTTCATGTGTAGATCCGAACACTGATCAACTGCCATGCTTCGGCTGCGCAGCTCCATCTCGTCTGTCACTGAACATGGGCTGGCATATGCAAATGTTTGGAGTCATGCATATTAATGATCCCGACTTTTACGTCAGAGTCGGTATTATGTGGAAATTCGCCTGTTTTTCAGGGATGTTTTTCAAAAACGAGATTTAAGTAAGAAGGAGAAAACAATGGTGTTTGAAACTCACTGTATGTCATGTCCATGTACCGAACTCATTCAACTGAAACATTCATAAACATTACTTTTGCCGGTTCCTTGTGACAGCTTTTGTGTTATTGGCAGCGTCACCCTCTGGTTACATGAACACGGAGTAACCACCACCAAAAACATTGAGATTTTTTTAGACAATAATCGCACATCCTATTCGATATTCTACAATTAAATCAACAAATCAAATATTTGAAAATCGTGACTCATCGCTACTGCTTTATTAATGTATCCAGTGTAAAACCCGGACAAGCAATATTATATAAAGTGGTATAATTAAACATGACATGGCGAATTGCAAACATATCCACATGGCTAAGATCAGATGCTTTCTTTACTGCAGTTTATTTTTCTTGTATATTTATTTTGTTATTGATTGGGAAGTGCACAGCACATATTAAAATATTCATCTAAACGGCGCGCTCAGCAGCAAACCTCTATACATTTCTTTACATCTGCTGAACTCAAAGAAAGATATTTTGAAGAATGTTTGCAACCAAACAGTTGATGGGCCCCATAGATGACGACTTCTGGTGTATTTTTTTTCCATACTACCCAAAGGGCATTCTGGGTTCAGCGAGTGGAGCAGAATCTTCAAAAAGGCGCTCTCCACTCCAGAGGAAACATTATCGCACCACTCACAAGGTGTTTTTATACTACAAAGTAAAAACTTCATTGTCTTCTACTGATACCTGTTGACGATGTCTGCAACTTGTGTGTGTGCACTGGGTTTACGTCTTTCTCTAGCACTGGGCAGAGACAGAAGAGGCTCCTGGCCACTGAACCCACTGTCTTCATACATGTCTGTGAAAAATGGATCCTCTTCCAGCTCCCTGATGGTGAAAGAGAGGGAGTAATGAATGATGAGCCACTATGAGAAGTAAGAGAATCTGTGTTCAGTCTCTCTGCTCACTCAGACTCTTCCAGAACATCACTCTCGACTGCATGTCTCTCATCCGCAGCCCCTGATCCAGACAGCCTGTAGCTGCGCTTCTCAAGATTACGCAGCACCAAATTGGTCAAGATGCTCCTGCTGGGCTTCTGTAAAAGTTCCTCGAAGAGACGCAATGTTGTAATACAGATCTAATAGGGAAAAATGCGAGTTGTAACAAAGTGATGCTCTCAAGAATGAAAATGTATGAATCCTTTAATCTAGTTACCTCGTCTGAGATGTGGTTGCAGTGTTCAATAAGGCGGTAACGTAGAATGTGTGTATGTGTGTCCTGCTGCTGTTCACAATGTGTGTCATTTCCTAACAGAAACTGAACAAATTCCTCGAGGAGTGCAGGGGAACGTATGTGATGTACAGAACAGGACAGCAGAGCGGTGTGTACCAGGATCCCAACCTCTGACCTGGACATCCAGAGTTTAAAAAAATCAGCACCACTCGTATTCCTGTCATACTGCGAACTCACAGTTCTCATGACAGCAGACAGCAACCTCTGAGGAAGTTTTGTGCTTTCTACTCACATCTGAAGCAGATGAGGCTGGATGACTCCTTTAAGCCACTGAAGGTGAATTGCACTCGCCAGTTCAACACCAAGTACCTATTGGAAAAAAACATATATAATTATGTGCAATACGTTTATAGTCAATATGAGAGCATTTCTAAACCATAAAAAATACACTATTAAACAGTGCCAATCTGTCATATTATAATGAGAACAATTTAGAATTCTTTGTGCTTCATTGCCTGTGTTTCAGCGGATTGTTACAGGAAGAGCACATCGACAATGGGATTAACTTTCTGGCTAGCACGTAACTTAGTCAAAGTTCACATGCATTTGTGTCTATTTGTGCAGAAACAAGTTGTAATGTTACGCTTATGTTGTGTATCTAGGATTTCTGATTAATCTCATTTAGGATGTGTCATATAGAACCGGGTTTAATTTACTGGTGTTCATTCATTCTTCATCTTCACCTTATGCTGCTACTCCTTGGACTCCAACTTAGATGTTTCTTTTGTTAAAACATGGATGCATTATTGATAATATAGCAGTGTGATTTTATATAGTCACATTTTAATATTTTGATATAAATGTTAATTTCATAATTTTAGTTTCATTTCATTCATTTTAGTAACAGTTTTTTTTTTAACTAAAATATTTTAATGATCACCATGATGGACACACCCTACCCCCCGAGTACTTGTTTTTGAGACCTATCAGTAATCAAAATGAAAAATTGACAAATTGCCCATCCCTAGACCTTTTTCGTAAATAATAAATAACGGAACGCAATAAACACGGTCATGTTATCTTGCTTTCGGATTAATTTTGATGACAGTTTTTGACTAAGGCATCATAATTTGTTATGCGCTATCCCGAAATGCACATACAAATACAATGCTAATGTTTTATTCAGGCTATATTTCAAACTAATGCAGTTCTACAGATAAAATACACACATGGTCACCACAAAATTAATGATTTTGTCGAACCCTTGGTGCTTCTTTGATGAGCTCATTGCAGTAGTCCAAAAAGCAGAAGAACCTGTGGACGTTCTCACTGCCAGGAAACGACGGGCTTTCCACTGTACTGTCCTGCGTGAATTGAGTCCTGCAAAACCAACAACAGATCCTCAATAAATGCTAAGAATGAGAAGATAAGACACGTCCACAAATGAAGTATAAACAATATAGCACTTCATAACAGACACACACCTCCACTGTACCCTGGAGTAGCTGTGGATGTCTGCAGGGTCGAGTGATGAGGGTATGAGGCAGTAAAGTTCAGTCAGTCTCTGAGCGAGTAGGTGACACAGTGGAGTTCTCTCAGCCAGAAGATGTCCAGAGTCTTCCTGTGGTAAACTGACCAGCAGCAGCAAACTCTCCATGGATCTGAGCACAACATGACTTTTCTAAGAGAGAGGGAAAGGGAACCACTAAATTGACCAGTTATCTATTTATTAAACATTTTAAAGAAAGACAAATCCCATCCAAATACAGATTAAGTGACCATGATCTAGAGATAGAGAGGAAGACATCGACAAGCATGGACAGAGAGAGAGAGCAGAGGATCTGTAGACACTGTGATCTACAGCACATAGAGGAACACTTTCTGCTCTTCTTTTAGAAATATACTAATATAAGAGAAACCTTTCTGCCCAGATTTGAAACCTTGATTCCATCATTTTTTTGAACTGTGTCAAAGAAAAAAATGTCCTTCTAGGGCATAACCTCAAGAGAAAATGATATTACAGCTGCACTAGCGGCTAAATATGTGTTAGCGATTCACAACGCCAGAGACAGTTGATTCTCTTGAGACCCACTGTCTTTATTCATTTATTAGGATAGATTGTGTTGATTTATCTATTTATTACTATGCCACATATATGACATGATCTATACATATATGTTTTGAATGTTTGTTTATTTTACTTATATAATATGTTGATGCTTTGGCAATATTGTGTTACACAGTCATGCTAATAAAGATTTAAAATGAAAAAAAAAATGAAAGGGAGTCTCGTTAAAAACAATGATTCTGAATGTAAAGTGGACAGAGCTTTATGGCCCATTCACACCAAGTCTGATCCAATAAATGGCACAAAGGTTTACCAATTATATTTTACACAAAAAAGTGAAATTCATTGGCTTTAATGCTCAACACATCAATGAACCATAAACTGTATTTTTACAAATATGCTGGAAACATTATTCTGGTTATTGTCTAATGTGGGTCTATATTATCATTTTTGAGGGTCTTCTGTGTATTGCAACCACATTTTTCATCATATGTTGAATGCTTAATTTGATCTAAAAATTTGGTGACTCTACTATATATGCAGCCTAAATATTAAAAATAGTGCTTTAAACTGTAAAAAAAAAAAAAAAAAAAAAAAATATTAGCACAATTTATTTTTAACAAGTTTTTTTGTTTTGTTTTTGAATGGAAACCACAGGGGCCACAATGCAATGCCAGGGGTCCACATAATATTTAACAAAATGTATTCATTACCAAATTAATATTACAATTGTGAAATTATTTCATCCTATTTCTAAACTAGTTTTTAGTCCTAGCTTTTAGTTTTTAACAGTAGTTTTCTGAAAAACTTTCATTAATAAATGCTAAAAACCCTTCTCCTAGAAATGTAATTATTTATTTATTTTTTAGTAAATGTATTCAGCTACACCATAAGGGTAATTGTAATGCATTGATCTTTTTTTAAATTAACTTTAAAACTTTGTGTGAATCAGCCTTTGTGGTACCTCTCCCCAGTCATGCATTCGGTTTAGTTACACATCCAATCTGTCTTTGTTTTTGTTTTTTCATGATGAATCACCTCACTTTTCCCCAGGTAAATGAGTACAGGGATAATGCCTGTGGCTTCCTGGGGTGAGCTGGAGGAGTCAGAACTGGCAGAAGGCGACGGTGGAGAGGGAGCCATCTCAGGACTGGAGCCCTTCTCCACAGCCTCATCAGAAGGAGAACTGGACTTCTTCTGAGAGTCTTTGGTAATCTTTGTGATAGAACAGTGGGTGTTTGTTATCACATTTAAGATTCACAATCTAAATCAGCTTCAATCTGAACAACAGTAAAAACACTAGTGTCAGAAGACATAATGAAGAAAGTACCTCAAGGATATAGTTGAGGACATAAGGGTCTTTTTTGACTCGAGTGCAAACAGCAAGGAGAAACTGAGACTCCTCTTTTTCCGTCTGTGAATCAGGGAGTCCACACAGATGGATCAGTTTCTATAACAGAGAGTGACAAGAGGGAATAAATTTAGAAATTATTTTCCACATCAGAAAGTGTAATGCAACCTAATTTCCATTGAAATATTGGATGCTTCATTTCATAATAATTTCCAAAATGTGGTGAATGTATTGTTCTCCAAATGTTAACTGGCTTTAATGAAAAACATCATGGTGCTTAAATGTGTACAAAATTAAAACGTGAATAAAAAACAAATAAAATCTAATTATTTTTAATTTCCACTTAATGATATAAAAGCTAAAGCAATCTTCCACCTAAAAGACCATTATTTACTTCCACTATTCAAAAGTTTGGAGTCACTCATTTATAATGTTACAACAGATTTCTACTTCAAATAAATGCTTTTCATGTGACAGCAGAAACATCATTCAGCAATTGTTTTCAATATCGATAATAAGAAATATTTCTTGATGATCCAATCTTATAAGAATGATCTTTTTCAATAATAATACTATTTATGATATGAATAATAATAGTTATAATAATAAATACTTATTCACAATAGTTTTTTTCTTATGGTAAGCATTTCGAAACTTCCATAATTAAAACCCATATTTATTTTTATAGGACAACTTGTCGTAGTTCTTTTCCATACAATAAGAGTTCCTACTGAACATGTCTTACCTGTACAGGCCGATAGACATTGATTAAATGCAACACAGGTTTCGTGATCTGGTTCAGGACTTTAGAGAAAAACAGCATCACTTGTTGACTCATGCCAGGAGGATACTGTACAAATGTATGAAGCAATATTTCAGTTTCTTTGCAGCTTTAAATATTTTTAATCTGTGTCTTGAGTCTGTGTCCTCATACCTGTGCTTTTCCCAGCGTGCAAAGTGTCTCTAGTATTTTGTGCTGGAGCAGATACTCCATGCATGGACCTGTTTCCTCCCCTTGCTGTTTCTCCTCATACACCAGGATGTCCAGCATCTGTCTGAGCCTCCAAGGGATGTCTGTTTGCTTCACCGGACGAGACTCATCTTTGTACAAGAGACAAACATGCAATTTAAACTTTCGTTTAACTACTTTACCTTTCCTTTTCATGTATTTTTCTTTATTATTTTCCCCAAATGATCTAAGATTGAAGCATGGCATAATTTTCAGTTTCACTGTAAACACTCAAATACATGAGTAAGCTATTGCTTAATTTGAATTTGCACTTATAATTTTACCTGAAGTTTCAATGTAATAGTTGGTTATTGCTTTCCAGTGATCCACAAAAGAGTCCTGAAGGTTTATCGAAGGCTCCCTCTATAAAAATCAGAACAAGATAAACACTTTTATAACTGCAATCACACTTTCATTACTGTCATTAATTGTATATGATCATTTAACACTGATTTCCTGTAAATGCATAATCCTTAAAACATAATAAAGTCTTAAATAGTAATAAGCAGAGGACAAGGTCAAATTCATTTTTTTTTTTTTACAAACACTACCATTCAAATGTTTGACAATTATAATTTTTTTTTTCCCAAAAGACGTCTCTTATTCTGATCAAGGCTGAATTAATTTTATGAATAATATGAACAATAAATGGTGAAACAGTAAATATTAAAATAACTTTTTTCTATTTAATACATTTTAAGACGTATTTCTGTGGTGACAAATTTGAATTTTCACATTACTCCAGTCTTCAAAATCATTTTATTTGCTGCTCAGGAAACATATTAAACCATTTTGTGGAAAACGTGATCATTTTTTAAAGTTTTTTTTTTATTCTTTGATAAATAGAAAGTTCAAAAGAACCGTATTTCATTTGAAATATAAATATTTTGTAACATTTTAAATGTCTTTACTCTCACATTTGAACAATTTAAAAATCCCCAAACTTTGTTATGCCACTTGGTTTGATATTGTATTATTGTGTTATAATGCCGATGCCAATGCATTTTAAGTGTGGCTTACGTCTTCAAATATGATGTTATGCACGCATGCTGTCAACCTTTTTTAAGCTTCTTCTGAGGACGTTTTTTCTCCTGTAGAAACTTGTCCAGACCCGCGCATGCATATCTGCACCTTCCACGTGAACACATTTTAGACAAACCCAAAAGTGTATGGCGATCAAAGAAAAACTCACATAAATATCCACTAATATCAATGGACTTAATAAATAAAAAATACAGCAAATCAACGCAATCTATTGATTAGTGTACAGCACTAAACTTCTGTAGCACACAAGCTACACTGACGACAATATCTTCATATAAAACACTGAAAAGCGTGACAACACGTTGACAGTCTACCAAATTTCGTTTATGTACAGCAGCGTTTAAAACACTTTCATAAAGTTATACAGTAACGCGCAACATGTGTCTCGAGATTTTTTTTATACATTAGCTCGGCTAAGCTAACAGGCTAGTTCGAAAACATTCATAAGTCAATGTTTACTTACTGTTTCCAAAGCCTGCTGGAGAAAAGCCGTCACTTTATTAAAGACGTCCATGGCTGGATCCCAGCAGATCTTAACCAATTCTACATTACGTTTTGGTCATTTGTATAAAGTTATTTAGTGCTAGTGTAGTTTGTAAACATTTGTGTGGCTGCTTAGCTTGAGCTTTATACTATGGCTCCAGTGGCTAACACTGACCCCCACTGTCATGATTGCGCGAAGATTAATCGGACATGATCGTCTTAATTGTTGTGTAAAGTCTAGAAAAATTGAATTTCCTCATATAACATAAAGCCAATCAGCTTGTATCACTAATGTGTCATCACAACTAGTTGTAGAGAGCTGAAGAAAAGAAAAATCCAAATTAATAAAGCCCATTTATTATTTTAGCTACTAATCATGGAGTGGAGGACGTTCTTCATTTATTTTACAGTGATTTACAGCACTATCTTTCTCAAACAACGTTTAAGTTAGCCTATTAACAGTTTATCTGCACTGTCATGTGCTCATTCAAACTGAAATAGTAAGCAGTAAGAATAATCTATGGTATATACAAAATCAGACAACAAAATAAAATGAACGAACAAAATTCAATTCTAAACTTTCCGTGATTGACTTCACTTTAACAATGAACGGCAAAAACAACGGTAATTTTACCCTGATATTTCAAGTACATTAATTCCTACATTTCTTTTAAATCAAATAACAGATTTTGATCACAATCAAAGAAATACATTTGAATTAAATGCCTATGTTTTTAATTGAAGTGGTGTCAGTTGCAATAAACTGTGGATTTATTAAATCATTGTATTCAGGCTATGATGAATATTCAAATAAAATCATTTTCATACATGACTGTATTAATTTCAGTTAAAACAGGTGGAGCGTGGAGGGTTTCTGAAAGCATGCTGAAACTACAGCAAATGCTAACAAAGTATTTGAATTAAATGCCTATGTTGGCAGGCATGCAGTGAGCGCATAGACAGTAAAAGAAATGGACAGAGCGATCTCATTGGAACTCCATTGAGACGACTGAAGCCCGTTTTTGGCGATTTTTTAGCACTTCCGTCCCTGACGCGCAGACTCATACAGAGCTAGTCTACGTAGATGTGACGTGCGTGACCCGTTTGATTTCTAGTGCGGTGGCATGAGAAATCTGAATCATTCCCTTCCGAAACATGCGCAGAGGCGGAGAGTATGAATAGGAGCTGTCCACGGGCTAGGAGAAGGAGACAAGTTTGCTAGGTATTCTGATAAATTATTTTGTCATTTTGCCTCCACGTTTCCCGATTGCGTGCGAGCTTCTTCTCGTGTCCATACGGTAATCTCAAAACTGCGCGACAGAGAGTCGCGCGGGTATGACGCAATCGTTAGCCTACTTTCACTAAAACTGCCTCTACGGGGCCATAACATAAGCTACAAGGTAATGGAGCTATTTATACATTGTCGAGTTCCTTTAGAACTAAATAAAGGACAAACGGGGTCTTCAAACGCCTCAGATGTAAAGTTATTCACTGTCAAAGTGACGCCAAAATGAACGGGAGTCAATGGAAATGCTAACGCAAGTGAAGTTCTGCCGCAAGATGTCAGCTCCCACGAGGCTTCAACATCCGGTCGATGGATTACCCCCTTGGAGTGAGCGTCTTTTGCTCTTCTTCTTCTTCTTCTTCTTTTCTATCATGGCGGATTGCAAGCAACTTTAAGGTGCATACCGCCACCTACTGTTCATGAGTGTGTAGCAACATTGTTAAAAATCTTATTAAATTCTATTTTTTAATTTTGTATTCTGAAGATAAATAAATAATGCTTTCCTTAATCTATAAATATCTTTAATATTTCCTTTATTTCCCAATAATCCTTTAAGACTCCATTCTTGGCCTGTCCTTTCAACTACTCTTCTCAATTTCTCCCTTTCAAGTTCATATGTTTTACAGTTCATCAATACATGTTCTATATTTTCTATCTCACTACATCCTTCACATTTATCATTATTTTTCCTCCCTATTAAATATAAATTGTCATTTAAATAAGTATGACCTACTCTTAATCTGATCATTATTATTTCTTCCCTTCGGTTTCTCTCATTAATATTTCTATTTACTACTGACTTTTGTACTTTATATAATCTTCTTCCTTTTTTATCTTCATTCCACCTTGTTTGCCAATTTTCAGTTTCTTTCCTCTTAATAATTGATTTCCCTTCCCCTTTCCCTAAAGGAATTGTAATTGTTATTGCCTCATCTAAAGCCCTTTTTTGCTAATTTGTCTGCCTTTTCATTTCCTTCTACCCCTTCATGTGCTGGTACCCAACAAAACCAAATATCAATGCCACCCCTGTATAATCTAAATAAACTGTGCTGAATTTCTAATACTAAATCTTTCCTATTATTTCCTTCTCCCTGAATACTTTCTAAAGCTGCTTTGGAATCCGTGCATATCACCACCCTGTCTGGTCTAACCTCCTCAACCCATTGTAAACTCAGAATAACTGCCACCATCTCTGCTGTGTAAACTGATAGATGATCTGACATTCTTTTGGAAATGTGTATTTTGAACTCTGGTACATATATTCCTATTCCCACACACCCTTTTAAATTCTTAGACCCATCTGAATATATTTTAAGGTAATTATAATAACAGTTTCTTAAATATATATCAGTCTGTATCCCTATTTCGTTTAAATTCCATTCATTTTTCATTTTAAGAAGTCTCATGTCTACATTTATCTCAGGAAATAACCATGGAGGAACAACACTAATTGGATTAAACTGTGCTATTTCCTTATCCTCTAATCCAAACTCTTTAATCAATTTGCTTATAGCCCATCCAAATCCATTATTATGGAACTTTGAATATTCCCAACAAGTTTTTAGAATTGTTGAAGTTACATTTTCATCCATACTACTTTTAATTTTCATCCAATATACTAAACCTAATTTCATTCTTCTCATTTCCAGTGGAGTTTCTCCAGTCTCTACTAGAAGAGCATTGATAGGTGTTGTTTTCACTGCTCCTGAACATATACGTAAAGCTCTACTCTGTAATCTATCTATCTTTTGTAATGTTGTTTTAGCTGCTGCTCCATAAATAAAACTGCCATAATCTATTATTGATCTCATAAGAGCCCTGTATATGTTTAATAATGACTGTCTATCTGCACCCCAGTTATTTCCAGCCACAGCCTTTAGGAGATTTATAACTTTCTTACATTTAGTTTCCAAGTTATCTATATGTGTTTTCCATGTATACGAGCTATCTAACCATAGTCCTAGGTATTTAAATTCTGCAACCCTTTCCAACGGCTGTCCATATAATGTCATTATTCCTATATCAATATTTCTCTTATTTGTGAATACCATGTAACAAGACTTGTTTGCTGATAATTTAAAACCCCATTCATAGGACCATTTTTCTACTTTATTAATTGCTTTCTTAATATTTCCTACTACATGTTTTATATTCTTTCCTCTCATCCATATGGCCCCATCATCTGCAAATAATGCAGATTTAATACATTTATCAGTATCTGAAAAAATATCATTAATCATGATATTAAATAAAATTGGGCTTATTACACTACCTTGAGGTATTCCATTTTCCACATTAAATTCTTTTGAATAATCATTCCCCATCTTCACCCTTATTTTTCTATCCATCAAAAAATTTGCTATCCAATTATACATCTTCCCACCTATTCCCATCTGCTTTATTTTAATAAGTAACCCTTCTCTCCATAATGAATCATATGCTTTTTCTATATCAAAAAATACTACAATCATTATCTCCTTCATTTTTAACGCTTTCTCTATATCATTACTGACTCTAATTAATGCATCCATTGTTGATCTCCCTGTTCTAAATCCACACTGATATCCATTAATTAATCTCTTATGTTCAAGAACAAACCCTAATCTACTGACCACTATTTTCTCCATCCATTTACTTAAGTGAGAAGTTAAAGCTATTGGTCTATAGTTATTTGGACTGATAGGATCTTTCCCTGGTTTATTAAATGGTAAAATTGTTGCCCTTTTCCAACTATTTGGTATTGAACCTTCTTTCCATATTTTATTGAATAATTTTAATATTAATTTCAATGTTACTTCCGGTATCTGCCGAAACATAGCATAGCATAATTGATCCTCCCCTGGAGCTGAATATCCTGTCCCTTTCAATACTGTTTTAATTTCTTTCATAGTTATATTCATGTCTAATGTTGATATACATTTTCCACATTTTCCCAATATATTTTTATGATTTCCAAGTTTTTGTAACTTCTGCCTTCTATGCATGTCTGTTAGATGATCACCATTATGAACTGCAGCAAATGTCTCGCCTAATAAATTTGCCTTTTCTTTATTTAAAACTACTATCTCCTGATCTCGAAGTAAAGCTGGTATTTTAACATCATCCCTTTTCCCCGTCATTTTCCTAAACATTGACCAAACATTCTGTAATTTTATTTCTGAACCTATTGAGGAACAATACTCTCTCCATGTTTTCTTTTTTGCTTCCTTAATAGTTTTACGAACCTTTGCTCTTTTCCTTTTATATTCAATGAGATTTTCGGTTGTTAAATTTTTCTGTAATATTTTAAATGCCTTATTACGCTCCTTAACCACTTTGCTACATTCATCATTCCACCAAGGCACTACCTTTTTCTTACCTTTAATGTTTTTTTTCCTTGGTATGCTATAACTTGCTGCATTTAAAATATGTTCTGTTATCTCCCTTGTACATTCTTCAATGTTGCCTTTTAATGTAACCATATGACTAGTTTCCTCACACTTAATTTTAAATTTTTGCCAATTAGCTTTATTAAAGCACCATCTTGTTAATATAAAATCTTCTTCCCTGTTTATATTGTCATCAATTATTGTACTTACTGGAAAATGATCACTTCCTATTGTAGACTCCCAGTTGACATCCCATTTACATGAACTAACCAGGCAATCAGATATTAATGTAATATCAAGACATGAAACTGTATTTTTATGTATATTTACTCTTGTACCTTTTCCATTATTAAGACAAACTAATGACCTTTCATCCATTATTTCTTCCACTATGCTACCATTATGATCTGTCTTCCTGCTACCCCAAAGACTATTGTGGGCATTAAAATCACCACACCATATTTCTCTTCTATGTATTTTCCCTGCTATCTCCCTAAAAATATCACTTTCAAGATTTTTACATGGATTATAATAATTAATGACTTTAATATTTCCATATTTCCTTACATTAAATATTTCTATAATAACACATTCTAATTCTTTATTAATGGGATTTTTCTTATAAGCTATTCCATCTTTAATAAAAATAGCACATCCTCCTCCACTACCATTACTTCTATCCTGTCTTTCTATGCTATATCCAGGAATCTTAAATTCTAAATTAGGTTTTAACCATGTTTCTTGAACGCATATTATATCTGGAATTATTTCTAATTCATAAACATACTTTTTAAATTCTTGTCCATTGGCAATTAAACTTCTGGCATTCCATTGAAGAATGTGTAAAACCATGACAACAGCTATGATCCTAATCCTGAACATTCTCTATTGTTTCAGTGGTACTCAACAAGGTATGGATCTGCTCTGCTTGAATTTCTTTCATATCTAAAAACATTCCAGCTGCTTTTACTACTGCTTTGATTTTGTCACTTTTCTTCTTCATTTGTACAGTGATATTAACAATATGACACATGAATGCTACAAAGTTTTCTTTTTTCACCACCATTGTATTTTCATCCACTTTACATTTATGCAAACATGTGTTTTGACTATTTGTTGTTGGTTCCAAGGTTTGTCTTTGATAAATCTGCCTTTGCTTTGTATTCCCAGCCGAGTTTCTTTGTCCTGCTTCTCCCACCCTCAATCCTCCTGTGCTATCTTTCCTCACTCTTTTTACAGCTTCAGCATATGAAACTCTTTCTGTTATTTTGATTCTTTGCGCTTCTCTGGCTTCCCTTTGTACAACACATCCACCATATGCTGCGCTGTGTTCTCCTCCGCAATTACAACACTTTACCTTAGCGTCTTTATCACATTTACCAAATTCATGCGGTCCTCCACATCGTGCACATCTAGCTTTTCCTTTACATTCCTTTGCAATGTGCCCCATTCTTTGGCAGGTATAACATCTGAGGGGTTTAGGGATGTAATCTCTGACTCTGTAATTCATATATCCTAGCTGGATATTTTCTGGCATGGTATTTTCAAATTTAAGAATCACTGCCATTGTATCTTTAAGTTCCCCATCTCTTTTACTTTTAATCCTGATGGCGTCTGTTATTTTCCCTCCTCTAATTTCTTTTTTCACATCCTCCATTGTCATTTCGATTGGAACGTCTTTTGCTCACTGGCAGTGAGCGTTGTCTTTTGACGCAAATAGAGAGCCCCTCCCCTTCCGGTCGACCACCATGGGACCTAACTTCGAAAAAATATTGAATGGTAGTCAATGGCAAGAGACAACAAATATTTTGATCTGGTTTGAATAGTGCCCTGAATTACACATATGATGTTTGTCAATTTAAAAGATACATTTTAAAGTAAAGAAAGTCGCAGTTTGATGTAAAACCGTTGAGGTATAAGACTGTGAAAATACGTAATTACAAAGACTACAAACCCCAAAGGCGCACATTTTCTCTCAATGAATAAAGCTAACTTTACTGAGGCTGTCTGTCATTATTTCTACAGTCTTACGTTATAATCGTAACGTTACGCCGTCCTACCTGAGTGTTTTGTAGCAGACTGCACACACACGAGCAGCGGATCTCGTTTCGCTTCCCGGGAGATGTAGTTCACAGAGCGATTTTCACATAAAACTAAATGTTACTCTTCTGCTGTATGACAAACTGCGACGTTTTTGACTTTGAGAATCATCTTTTAAATTGACAAACATCATATGTGTAATTCAGGGCACAGTTCAGACGGAATAAAAAGATAAGTTGTCTCTTGCCATTGACTACCATTCATATTTTTTCCGAAATAAGGTCCCATGAGCCGGAAGCGAAGGGGCGGGACTTAGGCTCTCTATAGGCTGACTTCCGCTCTGCCGAACAGGCGCCATCATTTCTGGACTGTTTGGGGGTGCAGGGACCATTCCCCCGGGGGAACGTTGTCTCTGGATAATTTGTCTGGGCTGATGTTCAGATGGCCAGGCACATGCTCAGCTCTCAGCGAGCGCAGGTGATGCTGAGACCACATGAGGAGGCGCTCTGTCAGATCGCAGAGATTCCTGGATCTGACGCCGCCCTGACGGTTCACGTACTGACACCATTGACATGAATGGACTAGAACATGGTGGTCCTGTGTGAATGGCGCGTTCTCCACCGCTATCATTTCCAGACAGTTTATGTGAAGGAGCTTCTCCTGGTCTGACCACAGGCCAAAGACTGGTTTGCCCTCGAAGAGAGCACCCCGACCTGAGTTGGACGCTTCTGTCGAGATGACCTTTCGAAATGAGACGGCTCCCATCATCACTCCCCGCTGATCCCAGTCGGTCGCTAACCAGGGCTGCAGGGCCGTAATTCAGGTCTAAGTCACTCTGATTCGTTCGCAGCCAGAGGCCCTAGCTCGGCGAGACGTCCGGGCGTTCAGCCAGCGTTGAAGCGGGCGCATGCGCAGTAAGCCCAACTGAAGCACTGCTGCAGCTGAGGCCATACAACCCAGCATCCTCTGAATGTCTTGAGAGGGATGCTGCTGCCCTTCTGGAAAGACACGGCTAGATGTCAAACATGACACGCACGCTGTGTCGATAAACGAGCCGTCATGGCCACAGAGTCCAGTTCAATTCCTAGAAAGGAAATTGGCTGACTGGGCAGTAATGAGCTCTTGGTCCAGTTGACCGAGAGACCCAAGGTTTCCAGGTGACTGAGGAGCACAATTCTGTGAAATAGCAGTTCTATCTCTTACTGTGCCAAAATCAGCCAGTTGTCCTGATAGTCCATGATTCGCAAATCCTGATTTCTCCAGGGGACGAGAGCCGCGTCCATGCACTTCGTAATTGTACAGGGTGCTAGAGACAGGCGAACAGGCATGATGGTGTGTTGATATACCTGACCGTTGAAGACGAATCTCAAGAATGGCCTGTGATGGGTGTTATAGAAATTTTAAAGTTCTGATTTTATATTTCTAACCTGTGATAAAACTTATCATACTTCCACTTCTTTGTCTCAAGCAGGTAACTAAACTTTCTAATCTAGATCTAACAAAAAAAAAAAGAGAAATCTTAGTTCCTTCTATTTAGGATGTTGCCATGAGACTAACTTTCAATATCAACTAACCACCTAACAACTTTTTGACTTAATGTAACCTTGTTCAATGTAACTTTGACGATGAACTGAACGTTCTGGTCTTTTACTAAATTAGGACGTGATTAACTGAAATGTTAACCCATGTTAACCCCTTACTAACTGTGTTTTTGAGGATATAGACCATTTCAAAAGATGTAAACAACACTGGTCCAGAAACACTTCCTGTTTCAGTTTGTAACTGTTTTCTTTATTTCACATGTAAAGAAAACATCTTAAAGATGCTTGTTTAACTTTTTGATTCAATTTTAAATGTTCTGTTGGTTGTATTTTATCACAGCTTTTATGTAGTGTTAAAAAACTGAAACAGGAAGTGCTTCTGGACCAGTGTTGTTTACATCTTTTGAAATGGTGATGAGGGGATGGGGCTTGTTTTAAAAAGTGTAACCAATCATATTGATAGAGTGTGACATTTACAGTCATAATGAAATAATTAGTCATGATGATTCTTTTTTTAATGTGTCTGGCATTATCATATAAAACATGTGTACTTCTTCTTTTAAGCTGAGATTCTCTGAGAACTGCTCGAGAACTCCCAGCTGAAATAAAGGGCATCTGAAGGACATTTGCTGAAGTCTGTCTGTCATTTAAGCTGCGCAGCAAGAACAAGTAAGTTAGAATTATTAGCACCTGGCCGACTGTAGACGCGCTGAGGTTATAGGATTAGTACCCGGCCGCCGTCGTCTGTAGACGCGCTGAGGTTATAGGATTAGTACCCGGCCGCCGTCGACTGTAGACGCGCTAGGGTATAGGGTAGGATTATTGCTCAGCCGACGTCGACAGTAGACGCGCTAGGTAAAAGTATAAGACTTGGCCAAACTAGAGTGAGTATTATTGTAGAGTAGTCAGGTTCAGGGAAGAAAATCCATAACAATTTGGCGAGCCAAGGACTGGTCCTCCGTCGGTGAAGGGACGATCCGGAAGAGCGGACCACAAGATTTAAGTTCTGAAAGAAGGAACTTGTATTTGTCATGATATTGATTTCATTTCTGCCAACTTGCAGCAGACTCTACACCGACGGGAGGACCATCCTAGACGGGCAGAGAAAAAGAATTTAGGAAGGTAAGACACACAGACTTCAGTTTTTGTTTTCCTTTTTGATGTATAAAAGAAAAAAATATATAATTTTCTTGAACGTCTGAACAAATTTATAATTTTAAGAATTTGGAACGTGTCTTTTAGTTGTTCTGTGTTGTTTTTGTTTGTGTGTTTTGTTTCGTTGTCTGTTGAAATTGAAATTTTGCCATATTTGTAAAATCTAAAAGGGGGATTTTAGAAGTATGAAATTTAATTAGGAAATTATCTAAAAAAAAAAGAGAAAAAAGAAAAAAGAGATCTGGCTGTACCCAGAGTTAAAGAACTGGCTACACCCAGATTTAAACGGTGTATCCCATTATCCTATGGAGAAGACAAAAGTCAAATTAATTCGCCACAACGATATAATTTCTTTTTAACAAGATATACGTATTTACAACGACGTATAGGGTTGGGATTAAGTGGCCAGAACAAATATTTGAGGAAGATCCTGCCGTGTTGGGGATTGGATGCACTAGAGCGTGGCATCAACCTCAACCAGGACCAGAGTTATTAGTAGGACAAACATCTTTATATTTAATTACCAAGCCTCATGTAAGACCTTATATAAACAGAGCCACAGGTGAATTAGGATTAATTCCTATTGCTAAGATTCCAAGATATCCACAAATTTGGGCTTGGAGATACACATCTGACATATACCCAGTAAATTGAATTTATTTTTAATTTTTGTTTGTTTTTTGTATTTCTTTATGTTGCAAGAACTTGCTTTTCCCTCTTTTGCATATTGTTTTTTATTTTATGTTTTAATTGTGTTTTTGTGTTTCTTTTTGTGCAACGAAGAACTTGCTTTTCCTTCTTTTTGCATACTGTTTCTTTTATTTTTTTAATTTTGTTTTGCTGATCTTTCTGCAATTGAAGAACTGCTTCTGACTAAAAAATGGGTAATTGTTGTGATAAAGAGAAAACTGAAAAAAAAACTGAAATTCAGGGTCCGTTTAAAGAATTGATCAGGAAGTGGAAGTTAGGAGAGGAGCAAATTGCTCAAATTAAACTCTGGTCAAAATTAACAAAGGGTCAGTTTGCTGATTGTGGCACTTTGAGTGTGTCAATTTTAGGAGAAACACAACGTCTCCTTGAAAATTTGCCACCAAAGAAACGAAAGAAGATTGACTGGACAGAGTTGTCGGGGACTTCCGGTTATGGCTACACGCTGACGAGACGCACGAGTTGGCTCCGCTGTAATTTGTAAAGAGATTTACTAAATTTTGCCCCTGCTCTCTTCAAACTTCGACCGCGATTTGTTTTTCAAGTGAATTCTGTCTAAGATGTCGCCGAAACCAGCAAAACAGAAACCGAAAAAAGCAACAGACATTGTCTCCGACTCCGAGGGCATGGACGAATCGCCGGGTACTGCTCATGGCGAAGAAAATTCACCGCCGAGTTTTGGGGTCCATGCGAACACTTCCCACTCTGACACAAGTGACATCCTTCAGGCAATACACTCGGTTAGAGTCGATATGGCTTCTCAATTTGAAACGGTACTCTTAGCTGTACAAGATGTTAAAAACCAAGTGGCAGAATGTTTCGGAAGATTGACGCAAACGGAGGAACGAATCTCACAAACCGAAGATTCGATTTCCACACTTCAATCGAAGACTTGTGTTCTCGAAAAGAATTTAGCCGCACTTACTTGGAAAATCGATGACCTGGAGAATCGAAGCAGACGCTACCTGAGAATCTCCGAGGGTGACGCATGTGCGTTCCTAGAAAGCTGGCTACCTGAGGCGCTGGATATGGAGCCTCTGCGAAAACCCTTGGCCATAGAAAGGGCACACAGGATTGGCAGTACCCGAAGGTCTGATACGGACACAAATAGGCTCTATGCACAGCTCCACTACTTCCTGAACTTCAGCCAGCTCCTTGTTTCCTGTCTGGCATTATTGGACACATTGATTAATTCAGGTGTGTTTGATTATTGTTGCCGTGACTACTGAGGTCAAGCACACCTGAATTAATCAAATTGTCCAATAATGGTATACAGGAAACAAGGAGCTGGCTGAAGTTCAGGAAGTAGTGCAGTTGTGCATAGAGCCTATTCAACACCGAGAGTGATGATCCTGAAATTCCTGGATTACAGAGACAAGGAGCGCTTAATGCATGCGGCTAGGGTGAAGAAAGACGTGCTGTACCAAAACCATCGAGTCATGTTATTTCCAGACCTTTCAGCTGAAGTAAACAAGCAACGCAGACAATTCGACGAAGTCAAAAGAAAGTTGCAAGCTAAGGGCCTCTTGTATGGATTCATCTTTCCAGCTCGTCTTCGGGTGACTGTTAATGGCCGATCTCACGTCTTTCAAACGCCATCCGAAGTTGACAACTTTCTAACGAATTTATAATCTGGTGACATTATTTCAACGACGGTAATATGTGTATAATGGACGAGCATTCAAGTTGACATTCTGTATAAGGGGATAAGGTAAATCCAGCGGAGCTCAGATGGGAATCGACTCTTCGCAAGGGTATTTTCTTTGGTGTGTTTTTTTTTCTTTTTGGTATACCCAGTTATATGGGGGAAGTTAGAAGTAAAGTAGTGTGTGTATTTGCTGGTGGTTCTCGGCAATACATAGTTGTGGTGTTAGAGTTTTTATTTGATGTTTTCATTTGTTTTAGCCTTTATTTTTATTTTGCATTGCTACACAGTACAGGTGATTTTATGTTTCAAAATGAGGAAGTTTATGAGATTATCTCAGAGTATAAAAGTTGACAGAGATTAGAGAGGTTAAATTCATTTCATGGAATTGTAGGGGGTTGCATACTCTTACTAAAATTAAACAAGTGATGACTAGGATAAAGCAGTTGGAATCTAAAATAGTTTTCCTCCAGGAAACACATTTAATGTCAAATGATATATGTAGAATACGTAATAGATGGCCTGGTCAAGTGTTTTCAGCTTCATTTAGCTCCCAGGCAAGAGGGGTTATTACAATGATCCATAAATCAATTCTTTTTCAAATAATTAAGACAATACAGGATCCTTCAGGTAGATATTTGATTGTACAAGGGACTTTACTATCTAAACCACTGATTCTTGTCAATATATATGGTCCTAATGATGACATCCCAAAATTTTATAGTAACCTCTTTCTGACTTTATCCAGTCTCTCTGGGTCGTATGTAATTGCTGGGGATTTCAATTGTACACTGGATCCAATTAGAGATCGCTCCTCTGGCTGCGATCAGTCTCATTGACAGACCAGAAAGACCCTTCATTATTTTATAAAGGACTTAAATCTATCAGAAATTTGGAGACAACTGCATCCAAAGGATATTCAATACTCTTGCTTCTCTAGAACACACCAGTCCTATTCCAGAATTGACTATTTTTTAGTTTCAGCAACAATTTTGTCATATATTACTGATTGCTTTTATGATACAATAGTAATCTCAGACCACGCCCCTATAATACTCTCTTATTTTGACCCTAGGCTATTAAGTAACCCTCCAAAATGGAGACTTCACCCTAAATGGCTCCTAGATGAAAAACTTTGTGATTATGTCGCACGGCAGATAGAAATTTATTTTGATATTAATACAACGCAAACCTCGTCTTGTATCAGATGGGAAGCCTTTAAAGTTTTCATTAGAGGTATTCTTATAAGTGTCACAAGCAATAAATCCAAAAGCTACAAAAAAGAATTGACTGCACTTGATACAAAAATTAAACTTCTTGAAAAAAATCCATCACTTAAAGATGATTTAACCATTCAGCAAGAATTGTTAACTCTCAGAACTAAATATAATGAAGTATCTGCCAAAAAAGCGGCTGATAGCCTAATGTTGTTAAGGCAAAATTATTATGACCAAGGCGAAAAAGCTGGAAAACTACTAGCCTGTGGTGGAGGATTAAACAAAATCAGTCTGAAAGAACAATAAATTCTATTGAAGATATTAATGGCAATATCACAAGTGACCCGGTTACAATAAATGATACTTTTAAATTTTTTTTTGAGACTTTATATACTTCTGAGTATTCAAACAATGGTGCACAAACAGCCTTTCTGGATAGTTTATCCATACCTACTCTTCCTGAAGAGGCAAAAATGTCTCTGGACAAGGAGATAACAGAACAAGAAATTTTGGACGCTATTGACAGTTTAACAGCGGGACGAGCACCGGGGCCAGATGGTCTTAATGTAGACTTTTACAAAAAATTTAAAATAAAATTGGTTCAACCAATTTCAGATATGTTTAAAGAATCTTTTGAAAACTGTGTGCTCCCAGACTCCCTAAGAAGTGCTCTCATTTCATTACTTCCTAAGCCTAATAAAATAAACACTAAGTGTGAATCATACCGGCCGATTTCATTACTTAATACAAATGTTAAGATATTGAGTAAAATTTTGGCAAGGAGGTTGGAGGCACTTTTACCCGATATAATATATCGAGACCAAAATGGATTTATTAAGGGTAGGCAAGGTCTTCATAATGTTAGAACTTTGCTTAATACTTTATATCTTAGAAAGGGGGATTCGGATACGGCCATTCTTTCACTGGACGCTGAAAAGGCTTTTGATAGGGTGGAATGGCCCTATCTATTTGAGGTCCTGAAAAGATTTGGGTTCGGGGATTTTTTTCGTAAATGGATTGAGCTACTTTACACGCGTCCTATGGCGGAAGTTCTCACTAACGATATAGTTTCCAGGACATTTAATATTCAAAGGGGCACTCGTCAAGGGTGCCCCCTATCACCCCTTCTTTTTGTCTTAGCAATCGAGCCACTTGCCATAGCAGTAAGGTCTCATGGTAACATACAGGGCATCAGATTAAACACCACAGATATAAAAATTTCTTTATACGCAGACGATGTCATATTATATCTAACACTGCTGGCTCACTCCATACCTTCCCTAATAAAACTTCTTTCAAATTTTGGTAACTTCTCTGGCTATAAAGTCAATCAATCTAAATCTTGTATTCTTCTATTGAATAAGGATGATAGTCAACTATCAGCTATTGCTCATTTTAATGTAGTAGACTCTTTCACATACTTAGGAATTAAAATCACAGCTAATATAGACAATATATCTTCGGTAAATTACCAACCCCTTTTAAATGACATCTCCAAATTCATAGACAGATGGAAAACTCTACCTTTATCTTTAATTGGACGTATCAACGCAATAAAAATGACCGTATTACCAAAAATATTGTACCTCTTTCAAAATATTCCTCTGTGTCCTCCATCCTCCTTTTTTACGTTACTTCGGAAATTATTCACTGATTTCATCTGGAATAATAAAAGAGCGCGTGTTCGTCTGTCATTGTTATATTTACCATACAATAAAGGTGGTCTCCAATTTCCTAATTTACAGTGGTATTATTGGGCAGCACAATTGCGTTCTACTTTATACTATTTTTCTTCTGAAGCCCTCCCAACATGGCTGGATATTGAATCTTCACTTATAAAGTCAAAATTACCACTTAATATTTATCTTTATTCGAGAAATATCAAAGTTCTCAGAAAAGACAAGGATATTTTATCAATAACCCTATTCTCATTAATACAATTAAAGTCTGGTGTGATGTGCACAAGTATATAGGTCAGTCAAATACCTTATCATGTTTTACCCCAATTTGGGGTAATGAGAATTTCAAACCAGCCACATCGGACCCAGGATTTAAACTATGGTATGATAAAGGGCTGCAAAAAATTGAGGATTTTTATAAAGGAAATGACTAAATGTCCTTTGCGGAGATTGTAGCACAGTTTGATATTCCTAAAAAACATTTCTTTAAATTCCTTCAGTTTAGGAGTTATGTTTCATCTCACCAAGGTACAAAGCTTACAAAACCCACTAAGACTTCTTTTGAGATTTTATTATCAAAGCCTTCCCAATCTAAATGTTTAATATCAATGTTTTATAAACTGTTAGAATCATATTCTAAAGAATCTTCAGAATCCAAACTGGTCTTATGGAGAGAAGAGTTAAAAATAAACATATCCTTAGATATATGGGAAAATGTTTGAAAGCTCAATCACAAACTATTAACAGTAATCTCAAATTAATACAGTACAACTGGATTATGAGAACGCATTTTACTCCAGTTAGGTTGAATAAAATTAATCCGAATTTTCCAGACACATGCGTTAAATGCTCAACTGATAAAGGCACATTGTTGCACTGCATGTGGAATTGTCCTAATGTGTTTGAGTTTTGGAAAGAGGTAATTTTACTAATCTCTCAGATGGTATCGGTTAATCTCCCAATGAGACCAGAAATTTTTATTTTGGGGATTTTGCCAGAGAATTTGGTGCATTGTAGAAGCACTTGCAGATTCATTGACATCTGTATACTTCAAGCAAAACGTTTAATAGCTATGTATTGGAAGAAAATGGAAAAGCCACCTATTGTACAGTGGATCAATAATATGTCCTTTTGTTTGTCAATGGAAAAGATTACTTACATATTGAAAGGTAAATTGTCTTTTTTTAAGAGTATTTGGAAACCCTTTATATCCTTTATTTCAAATTCCGATTTCAATAATATAATAAATGAGGTAGAAAGAGATAAAATAACTTGAATCTCAACTTATTCTTACCTCATGTGATTAATAGTGAGTCATTAGTCATCTAATCATAATTTTTCCTGAAATAGTCTCTCTCATGTCATGATTTGTTTCTCTTGTATGCCTGATTACTTCCAACTGTGTAGCTATCCTATTTGACCTATGCCTGCTTTTTTATTTTTATATACATGTATACATATTCCTTTTTTTCTTTTTTTTATTATTATTATTATTATTATTATTATTATTATTTATTTATTTTCATTTTCATTATTATTATGTAAAAAAGATTCAACCTTTTAAGATACGTTATTGTTGTATTACACTGCTGTATCTCAATAAACAAAGTATTACAAGATTGACTGGACACTGTTTCGTAAATGGGAAAGGGAGGCTGAGATGTGCTACGAGAGCCAAAAAGAAGGTGAGCGAGCTGCAGATTCTCTGATTGCTTTGCAGACAAAAAAGAGGAAGCAGGAATTGGATGATATTCAGCCACCGCCCGTCTCAAGGCCCCCTCCGTACAGCGCGGCTGCTGCAAAAGCTGAAGAAGGGGAAGTTCGACATGCGTTAGGAGATGGAGGCTCTGCAGGACAGCTCCAGGACAAAGAGGAAGTTGAAATGGAGGGTGAGAGTTCGGATGAGGATAAGAGTGAAGCAGGGGGCATCTACAGACCAGGTTGAGAAAGGGGGTTGGACTTGGAATGATGAGGGACATTATCAAAATGATGCAGGGGTAAGAGCGTATCCAATAATGCAAAAAGTAGCAGTTCACAGGATGTGCAGCGAGGAAAGAAAATTCATTCCTGATAAGATTGATAATGATTTTAATTTATTGTCAGGAATTCCAGAAACCCTTTGGGCTAAAGATAAATTTGACATTGGACAGATAAAGAATGCAATGCCCCTGTCGTTATCACACCAAAGACGCAATATAGGCCATTTAGGTCTCAATATCCTCTCAGCAAGGAGGCTGTCGAGGAAATTTCGAAAGTGCACGCTGCGCTGGTTGAGAAGGGTGCTATTGTGCCTTGTCAAAATTCACCCATAAATTCACCTATACTTCCTGTGAGGAAGACATCAGGTGAATGGCGTTTTGTGCTGGATTTACGATTGGTGAACGCGGCTATTCAACTGCGCTCCCCAATCGTTCCGAATCCATCAACAATTTTATCTGAGACACCCAACAACGCTAATCATTTTACCGTGATTGATTTGGCAAATGCATTCTTTTCAATTCCAGTGCATCCAGATAGTCAATATTGGTTGGCGTTTACATTTAACCCTTATGTGCTGTTGTGGCTTTTTTTAGCCACTATGGGGTATTTTTTAGTCTTAATTTGGCCATAACTTTTTCCTTGTTTCAGCAAATGGAATGATTTTTGGTGACAAAACTAATTTTGACATATATTTTTGGAAAATGCTTTGAAATTAAAAAAAAAAAAAACTCAACAGTACACTCTGGGCAAATTCACTACCCTTTCGTTATGTTAGTGGCTGAAAAAAGCCACTACTTTAAACTGCTGTAAAAATGTATTAGATAAATATTTTTTTCAATTTTTTTTTGCATAAATCTATTAACCGACCTCAGTCCTGATCAAAACTACTAAATGTTTAAAAAAAAATTCAGGATTTTAACTCTTTAATTGCCAAATTCATAAATGATGTCACTGATTTGGGGAAAAAAGATTACTTATTTTCAATATAAAATATGTTTGTGGACTGGATTTTTTTTTTACATTTTATCACAGTCTTGGACATGTCAAAGATTAGAAACAACATTGGTTTTGATGCATTGTTAGTTTTTGTGTAGCATCAGATTTTAACTTTTTCTCCCTCATTTACTGTTCGTGGCTGTTTTTGCCCCATTGACTTCCATTATAACCACATTTTTTGATTGCAAAGCCAAGACACCATAAAATCATGCATTTTTGATTGTTAATGGTTTTCCCTGTTGGGAAGAGGTAAAATTTGTAATTTTTACTGTTGATAACCATCTGTTACCGTGCCTACGGTCCGTAGCCTCTGCGGTCGAAGCAGTATTGGCATGTTCAGATTTGGTGGCTTTCCATCAGCTAATAGTGTATGTTCCCCATGCAGTACACGCTTTGTTAATGCAGTCAAGGACAGCTCATCTTAGTGCTGCCCGATCACTGCATTGGCAAAACGTCCTACTCACAATGTCAAATGTCACATTGAAAAGGTGCACTGTGTTAAATCCATCTACACTGCTACCAACTGAAGAAGATGAGGAACCCCATGATTGTACTCAAGTGGTAGAAATAATGACAAGACCACGTCTCGATTTATTAGACACACCATTATCAAATCCTGAATTGGTTTATTTTGTGGATGGATCGTGTCTCCGAAATCCACATACAGGATTGCTTTCGGCGACATATGCAATTTGCACAAAATTTGAGATCATTGAAACTGGATGTTTGCCACAAAATCATTCGGCTCAAGCAGCAGAACTTGTAGCACTTGCGCGTGCGTGTGAATTGGCCAAGGGTCATTCGGTCACTATATATACCGACTCACGTTATGCATTCGGTGTATGTCATGATCATGGGGCAGTTTGGAAAAATCTGGGTTTTCTCACTGCTAACGGCAAACCGGTGGCACATTCAAAATTGATTGATAAATTACTCGAGAATTTGTTGATGCCAAAAGAAATTGCTATTTGCAAATGCGCAGCACATATGAGAACCGGAGATGAAGTATCAAAAGGTAACAATTTTGCTGACTCAGTAGCAAAAAACACAGCGCTGACAGGATGTAGACTGACTGACTTTATAGGTTTTGCAAGCCCCACCAACCGCCATCGAGTGAAAAGTAGAGGAAAAAAGGACGTGCTGGTAACGTACCTCCTCTACCGCCGAGGGTTTACGGCTCGCAAAGAGTCATAAGGGTGAAGATGGAGCATTTCAGACGTCTGTGGGGCCAACGGGACGACCAGTACAACTGGGAGCGAATATGGTTAAACGAAGTGTTCAAGTACAGCATGTGTGTTGTTACATGCTCAAGTGTGTTGATGTTGATCTTATTTCTGTTTCTCTTTGAATTTCCTCTAGGATGTGACCAAAGTAGGAAGAGAAGGGAAGCTTTGCCTGTTCATTGTGACTACTCATCTGACACTGAAAAAAAATCACTAAGGGTTAAACTTGTTCTGGAAATATGCTAATTACACAGCTAAAAAACTCGCACCTAACAAAAATTGTTATGCCTGTGCCCATGCCTCCTTCTCTGCCGCTTATCCGTATCCTCTGTTGCCAGAGCCCAATTGAAGTGTATTCTGTCTCAGATTGCTGAGCCGGGGTCAGTATGTTCTCAGGAAATTTTCCGTAGAAGATTTCCTCCCGATTGTTATAACGTAACTGTCCCAGTGCCAATTCTTTCTCTCTCCACCGAGGGGAAGAAAAGGATCTGGCCCTTGCCAGACCAGAAATTTAAAGAGTGTTACAGGTAAAAAAAAAGGTAAGTAAATTTATGGGGATACTCAAGGGATGTGAGACAATCCATAATGTTAGCTGTTATGATCCCACAAGTATGAGTGATTATCTTGCAGGAGGAGCTTACCTCATCCTGGACCACTACTGGTTGTGCGGTCATACTGCATATCCCAGGCTGCCTGTATCATGGCATGGTCTCTGTGCTTTAGTTCAGCTAAGAGCAAGAATTAGAGTTGGCTATGTGGGGAAGGAAAACAAAAGAGGAACAAGAGCTTTAAAAACGAGGGATGACACTTGGTGGAGACATGACATTTCTGACATCCCTGAGGACAGCCGTGTAATTTCCAGAACATCTCAGTTTTGTAAGGCTTTCCTCATCCATAATGCTGTAACTGACTCAATGAACTGGATAAATAGAATCCATTATGAATTATTCCGATTTGCAAATGACACCCAACTAGTCTTAGAACTTTTGAAAAATGTGGGGGGCCCTCAGGCAAATGACTCTGGAGAACAGAATGGTATTGGATAGAATTCTTGTGGAGGAAGGGGGAGTTTGTGTTAAACTTGGAAAAGAATGTTGTACTTTCATTCCAGCTTATGATGAGGATGGGAGTTCCATCTCAAAAGTACTGGACGATATGAGAAATGTGCGGGATGATCTGTGGCAGGATGAACAGGCAAAGAACAAACCAGTAGGATGGGACTTAGATTGGATTACTGATGCCTTCTGCAATGCTTTTGGTAATATTTTTGGACCGATACTAAAGCTTTTGTTGTCAGTAATTGTTGCCTTGCTCATGACAGCAATTATTATTGGATGTTTGATTAAATGTATCCAAGCTTGTCTAGGAAGGTTCATCAGAAGCATTGTTTGGGGAGGCATTGGGAGGAGAGATAATGGAGAGGAGGGAGAAAGAGAAGATGGATATGAGTGGTTGCACCCGACTAATCGGGGTTCATTGCCCCTGATAAATGTGAGACGGTTGAGCCCGATTGAGCGAGCGGAGGCCCAATACCGTAATTTTGCTATTATACGGGGTCTGCCAATTGCAGATGCGCAAAATCAGCTGGTCAGGAATCAATAATTTGATACTTTTCCAGAATTAAGGTGATGATCTTCCAAATTTAAAATTTTCTTTGTATGGTCGTGACAATTTAGAAATTTTAACATTCAAAGATTAACTATGTTAACTAACCATAAAGTTCTGATTTTATATTTCTAACCTGTGATAAAACCTATCATACTTCCACTTCTTTGTCTCAAGGTGACTAAACTTTCTAATCTAGATCTAACAATAAAAAAAGATAAATCTTAGTTCCTTCTATTTAGGATGCAGCCATGAGACGAACTTTCAATATGAACTAACCACCTAACAACTTTTTGACTTAATGTAACCTTGTTCAATGTAACTTTGACGATGAACTGAACGTTCTGGTCTTTTACTATATTAGGACTTGATTAACTGAAATGTTAACCCATGTTAACCCCTTTACTAACTGTGTTTTTGAGGATATAGGATATTTTACTAACGTCACTGACAAAGGATGATGAGGGGATGGGGCTTGTTTTAAACAGTGTAACCAATCATATTGATAGAGTGTGACATTTACAGTCATAATGAAATAATTAGTCATGATGATTCTTTTTTTAATGTGTCTGGCATTATCATATAAAACATGTGTACTTCTGAGATTCTCTGAGAACTGCTCGAGGACTCCCAGCTGAAATAAAGAGCATCTGAAGGACATTTGCTGAAGTCTGTCTGTCATTTAAGCTGCACAGCAAGAACAAGTAAGTTAGAATTGTTAGCACCCGTCCGCCGTCCACTGTAGACGCGCTGAGGTTATAGGATTAGTACCCGGCCGCCATCGACTGCAGACGCGCTAGGGTATAGGGTAGGATTATTGCTCAGCCGACGTCGACAGTAGACGCGCTAGGGTAAAAGTATAAGACTTGGCCAACTAGAGTGAGTATTATTGTAGAGTAGTCAGGTTCAGGGAAGAAAATCCATAACGGGGTATTATCTGAATCTGGAAATAGGCATCTTTCAGATCTAGAGTAATAAACCAGTCCCTCGGGCGAACGTGTGCAAGGATTTTCCTAGTTGTAAGAATTTTGAACGGTCTCAGATTTAAGATCTGAGGGCTCTGTCCTTCTTGGGTATGAGAAAATAATGTCTGTAAAAGGCCAACTCGCTCAAAGAAAGCGGTACCAATTCTATGGCCCCTTTGCATAGCAGCTTAGACGGTGAGTGAACTGTAGTGAATAGCCCTGCCTTATTGTGCTCAGCACCCATTCTGAACCCCCTGGGATGGCTTCCCATGCTTTTATATGTGTAGCTAGGGGGCGAATGGCCTCTGGGTTCTGATAACCGTGCTCTGCAGGATCGAGAAACTGAACCGGTGAAAGCGGAAGCTCGCTGACAGCTGTGACAGGCTGATGCATAAGTGGTGTCCCGATTGCTGTGAATGGGGAGCACACTTTTACCACTTTGTGTGCGAGCAGAGCCTTGGGCAAAGTGTCTATTAGTAAGTGTGAGTGCTTTTGCACTGGCACGAGACTCACATATTAATTTGACGCCCTGATCGTTTTGGATGGGGAGCGTTTTATGATCGCCCTGCATTTTGTGACAACTCTTAAATTCACAGGCGGTGCTCGGGAAGAGGCATGTGTTAGTAAGCGTGAGCGCTCGTGGGCTGGGCCACGTGCATAACCTGGTTACCTTCATAACCTGGCCCATATGAGTGTTTAGAGGCCGTGTAACAGAGCGGGCAGAGAGTGGGCACAAACCTGTGGACACATTTCTTTCATTCAACACTCGAGCAGCTTTTGTTACTCGGAGAAGCGGTCGACGATCCCACTCAACGCTCCCAGTAGGGGAGAGAGGTTGAGAAAAGTGGCACGCTCAGATTAGGGAATGTCAGCAAGCGTCAACCAGAGGTGCCTCTCTGTGACGGTTAGCACGGCCATAGACCTTCCGGTGGCTTGAGCTGCAGTCTTGGTTGGTAGCGCAGAGTGAGAAATCTGTCACGCTTCTCAAGTCAGTAAAGGCAGTTGGATCCCAGCCCTTCTCATCCCATTCACGGAGGAGGCCAGCCTGTAGAATCTGAAGTACTCATTGAGTGCAGAGCAGAAGCGGCCTGTGCGGCGGCGGCGGCGGTGTATGCGCGGCCGACAAGGGCGGATGTGGGCTGTCTTGCAGGGCGGATGTCTGCAGGCTTTAGACGGGAGGGCAGACCTTGAGCGCCATCACGCGGAGGGCAAACAAAGGTGCGCTGCGACCACCTCCTCCACATGGGAATGGCCTTGTATCCTCTCTCGGCAGTGCCGTCCACTTGGGAGAGCGATCCGGAGAAATGGGATTGAAGCCTCGTGGAGAAAAGTGCATTCCACGACTTAGCCAGTTCAGTTCAGACAGAAACGGGACAGCCCTGACTGTGGCCGCTTGTCGGCGGCGACTCTGAAGAAAGCACCCGTCGAGTCTGTTCGATGTGGGCTCCTTTGGTGGCGACCACTTGAGCCCGAGTCATTTGACAGCCTGAGACAGGAGGCGCATCAGCTCAGCCTTCACTCCAGCACAGGTCCGGCCAGATTCCTGGATCGAGGAGGAGCAAAGATAGTCCCACCACTCCTCGCTGTCTGATGACAGGATAGAACAGCAGACCCTTGTGGTGTGTCGGCCTCGTCATCAGAAATGACGGCAGTGCGGCTCATGGGCGGCCTGCTCTAGGTCTGCTAGCTGCTGCACTGCGTTGACAATGAATACAAAATTAAGGATAGTTTTTTGGCTTCAATATCTCGAAAAGATGAATCTTTCCCGTAGCGTAAGCAAACTTACGCAATACGAGAGAACCTTTTGTAAGAGAACAAAGTAATAATAGTTTGGCCCTATGAAATTTGAATATTGTTTGGCAAACAAGTGCTACACAACAGAGGCTTACTGTTAAAATTATAACAAGGAAGAAAATTTGTTTTAATAGTAATTGTACTATAGCGTTACAATAAGATGTACATGATACTGTACAAGAGTAATATATTTCTATCGCAGTTTCCTTAAGTCAAACCAAACTTTTATTTTGGAAACCTGTCAAATACAAAACAAAACCCTTCTTCTGTTTGTTTTTTATTAATGCCAAAAGAAAGAAAATGTAACAAATACATTACAACAATAACAATAAAACCCAGGACATATGTCATGAAAACAGTACAAATAAAATAATATAAAGCCAGAGGGGATGAAAAAAACAAATGATAAAATTATACAAGGTTAAATGGGTTTTATGCCCATCAAAGACAAAACATTTGAATTATAGTCTACCAGAAAAATTGACAGCAGCGATTAACAAAATTAATTTTATTTTGTTTGTTAAAAGATATTTGTGTGGAAGAGACCAGACAAGACTCCAATTAACATTGTATAACGTCGTCATCCATATGAAAGATGATGCTGGAATAGATTTTCTGTTAAAATTGAATTTGTCATCAGCAATCAAACTTGAAAATGTTGAAATAGAAGTGTTATACAAAGAAATAGGACTATAGGTTTGCTCTCCTTTCAAGAGAGCTTTTATAACCATAGGAATGATGTTGAATACTTTATGTACTGAATATTTTATTCATTTAATGAAGCTCCAAAATCAATCCTTTTTTTTTTCTGGAGAATTCTGAAATGGAATAAAACTGATAATTGTCGTCCATCAGCTGATAAACAATGTAAATGTTATTTGAATACCATCTCTCAAAAAATATTGATTTATTTCTGTAAGTAATATTCTGATTGTTCCAAATAAGACGATGAAAAATGATCTTTGTAAACCAGAAACCACGATAATAAAAACCTGTTGGTGACATTTTGCTAATTTAATGGGTAGTTTTCCAAGTGAGAAGGGGCACTGTAACAAAAATTCAATGTTCTTTAATTCTAGATCTTTAATTTTAGCACACTTGGTTATGAATTTAACTGTGATGTGTTATTCAATATTGTATTTAAAGTTGAAGTAAAATGTAAGGAAGTATGATGTATAAGAAATTAGATTAAATTTTAGTTTACATTAAGGCTTGTCAGTACATACAGCAACCATTATTTCAAAAACTATAAAATATATAAAGATGTGTCAAATAAAAGTTTGACTGGTTGCATTTAATATGTTAAGACAATCTTTAGAAAATACTTTCATTTTTTATTATTATCATTAAATGGTCACCTGATTTTAACTTACATTTAGTTTGGATTACTTCTTTCACAGAAAAAAGGTCCTCACTGTTACATTAACCTTGAATGAAATCATCAGAACACACAAGTGTCATTTTTTGTCACATTATGGCAACCATATATAAAACAATATCATACCAATTTACATCAAATTTACTCGACTGTATCTCGAGAAAACAGACAAAAAAGGACAAAGACAAGAGAAGAAATTATGCTTTATCCAGCATTGCTTTATTTATTGTACAAATACTATGCTCATTATAGTGGTGTTTTTGTTCTCCACAGTTATCATTTGTACAGCAACATTAGGCCATTCTATCATAAACAAGTTACCAAACTATACAGAAAAACCTTCCCTAAAGTGGGATCAATACCAGCAAAATCTCTTCAGCTGTAATGAGAAATCAATGCTTCATAAAAACATGGATAAACAGCATGGTTATGGTTCATTATTAAAAAAGCTCAACACACAATACACTGCGTGTGGCCTGATAAACTGTACAGATGTCGATAAATTACCACAGATTTGTGAGTCTTGTAAAAAATAAAGAGGTAATTACTCTTCAATAATCAATAATCATTTAGCTATAATCATATTGTGTTTGATCTTCACACTGACGGTTCCTGATTTTGACCACTACAATGCCTTCCTGAAAACCGCAAACACAGTTTAGGTTGAGTTCAAGTGCAAAGTGATTTACATAAGGATAAATATTGTGCTATGAAGATAAACGTAAAAATCCACTTTATTTAAATGTGCCATTCTATACACATAGTTATTCTACCTGAAATGTTGGTGTCAAAGTTATCTTACATGTCTAAAGAAAAGTACATCAGCATCATCTCAACAAACATTTACTAGAAATGTAAAAAAAATATTTTGTAGTTGCTCCCTATTGATGTGAAGATGAAAGTTTGTATATGAACAGAATCTGGCGCTAAAGAGTTTGTTTGATTTTGGTTATTTTCCTAAAAGTACCAAGGACCCCCAAAAATAACAATGAACTTTAAAAATCCAAACCACAGCATGATCCACATGCTTGAAAAGAATATTATTTTCAGTGCAATAATATACTGACAATATGAGGGGAATGTGGGAGAGTCTTCTCTTTAACCTGAAGCTTTGGTTTCCCACTCCTACAAACACAAACAAAAAGAGGTTAAGGGTCATAGCAGTGTTATTTTACTATTCTGTATATACTATAATAGTTTTTGTAAATATTTTGAATTGGCTTTTATTTTTTTATTTTCAGTAATATTAATTTTATTATTATTGTTTTTTTAATTTTGTTGTATTGTGCTTTTGTCAGTGTCCTTTTTTTTGTCCTGCCAAATGGATTAATTGCAATAAATCGCATCTAACAAAAGTTTGTAAATATATAATATATGCGTTTGTGTGTGTGTGTGTGTGTGTGTGTGTGTGTGTGTGTGTGTGTGTGTGTGTGTGTAAAACTTATATTAGATGTGATTTAATCGATTTGAAAGACATTTTTTAATATTACTGTTTAGGTTTCAATAATTTTTATTTCAGTTTTAGTTGTTATTTATTTCCAGTTAGTAATTTTACTTGCCAAGGTAATTTAGTTTGAATTCTAATAGTTCTAATATTTCAATTAACAAAAAATTGTTTTAGATAACAATAATAACCTCTGAGGAGAATTATGTGTTGGTCTTGTAATTATGTATTGATCATGTAATTTATGACTAGTGTGCAGGGCTGGACTGGGACAAAAAAGTGGCCCGGGCATTTTGGCCCAGACTGGCCCACTACATATGAACATGAATCCAAACGAAGTTTGTACGCCCTTGAATATGTGAGATGAAATAACTAAAATACATTTCTCCAATTGCATTGGCAATACCAGTCTTTCTCACAAGATGTTTCAATAGTATGGGTGAGTGCACCTGTCCCTCTAGGGGGGTTCGGGGGCATGCTCCCCCGTAAGAAAATGTTGTGCTTTTTAAATGTCAAAATCATCAATCTGGTGCACTTTGAGAGTTCAAAATTAAGAGCTCCAACCCATGTTCAGTGTGCAAATTGAACAAAGAAAAACTTAAAACTATTTTAGTTGTGATAAAGTGTCTGTCTACATAATTAATCATAGTTTAGTTGTAATATTAATCATATGACAATAGCCATATATAATATAAAACATATAAATACATATAAAACATATAAAACACATGCACTGAAAAAATAAAACCAACTTTCATTTTAGCTTAGAACTAATTTCTATACTTAAAAGAGATAAACACATAATCTTTTATTTTGATGGAAACGGCATTGAGCTTTTATTTTGGCGGAAAACATGGTTTACAAACGGGTCTCTATGTTCTATGTTCATTACAATTCTAGTAAAATGCGTAATCGTCAAATAATATGCATATGTGGAAATAATGCATAACTGGGTAATGAGTTCATTCTCCCAGTGTGGAACACAAAATATATTTAACAGAATGTGAGCGAGAGGCTGGTGTTAGTTGTCAGTTCATCTACTGAGTCATCGGGAAAACCAATAAAATCAACAAATCCATGTGGGAAGCTGTGCAGTGTGCTGATGCTGAATCTTACCTTCCTCCTCTGGAAGACCCTGCCATGCTCAATAAACAGGGCAGACGGAGCTTTCTTTAGGGTGCTTTTTGCTGAGGCAGTTCTCCTCAAGAGTGGGGTCAGAAAGCCCCCCTTTGAGAGAAATAGAAAAACAGAGGAGAGTGTTCAAGACATTTCCTTTTATAGGGTAAAATGGTCAAATGTCCTAAATGACTCAAACTAGAGTCATAGCTGCATCTAAAAACATTTAAAAGTCAGCAGACTCTTCCACTGAGGAACCACTCATTTGTTTGATAAAGTAGGGTGTAATGGTTAAAACAGCTCTTATCTGTGCGTTATTCTCTGCTCCTCTGGGAGGAAGTGGCTCCCAATCCAACCCACTGTAATTACTGAACTCAGAACAGCAACGACAACCGACAAACAGAACACCAAACAAGCCTTGCCACAAAAAATAACATCAAAAAACACCAGAAAACTAGCCCAAAATCAAACATCCTCATCTTTGTCTCATGTATTTGATCTTACAAATCAAAATTAATTTCTTGCTAAGTGTTGCAGTTACACAATCCAAAAACAGGTGGCAGTGTAGCACTTCAACTTCAGCAGTTCAGTCATCTAGCCAGATCCAATGCCATTTTAAAAGGCTACAATCAGACCTCACAAATAATACTATGGTATTATCATGTTTTCTGGGCATGTTACTGTTTTTTTTTTCCTGACATTACTATGGTGCAAAAGGGTACTGTGGCAGCACCCACGTTAATGTCGTCAGATGATGTCATCAGATGCAAATGCCACCAAACAAGGATTTAGATAACTAAACAAACTAAAACAAAAAGCTTTTTTGTTACTTGAATAAAATAAATGTTAATGGAAATAAAATAAATATTTTAAAAGTTTCTCATTTCCACTTAAACTTGGTGTACAGAAATAAATAAAAGTAAAGCCAAAATGAAAATTAATAAAATCTACATAGAAATGTTGAAAATGTCAAAAATGACAAAAAAACAAAACAAAATTACATACATTTTAAGTAAAATTTTAATGGAATATTTAAAAACTAAAACTAGTTAATAATAATAATAATAAAAACGTCTCTGGTTACGTATGTAACCTTAGTTCCTTGAAGGGAACGAGACGCTGCGTGTAATTGCAATGGGAACGCCTTTGCGTGTGTGCGTGTGAAGCACGTATGAAATCAATCCAATGGCGAGACGGAACGTCATAGGCGGGGTGACGTATCGACCAGGAAACTATAAAGCACACCAAAAACACAAGCGCGACAGCTTCTGATAAGACTGAAGCAAGTGCTCACGGGCATGCTGGGAGTATGGCGTGGGCACGCAGCGTCTTGTTCCCTTCAGGGAACTAAGGTTACATACGTAACCAGAGACGTTCCCGTTTAGGGAACTTCGAGCTGCGTGTAATCGCAATGGGAACGCTAATACCAACGCCGCCATGCGAGCAGGTGTCCGTAGTGTGAGATCACAAAGCACATTCTGATGAAAGCACCTGCGCTCCCGGAGTGGAGCTAAAGTCAAGATGGTAGAACTTCACAAATGTGTGCGGGGAAGACCACCCCGCTGCATCACAAATATCACCAATAGGAACTCCTGAAATAAATGCCTTAGAGGCAGCCATACCCCGAGTAGAATGAGCACGGACAGCCAAAGGGGAAGGCTGACCTGCCGACTCGTAAGCAAGCGAGATGGCCTTGACCACCCACTTGCTCAGCCTCTGCTTCGATGCCGGACAACCTCTCTTAGGAGGTCCAAAGCAGACAAACAGCTGCTCAGATTTTCTCCACAGGGTAGCTCTGTGGACGTAGGCATCCAGGGCCCTCACAGGGCAGAGCAGATTTAACCTTTCCTGGTCTGAAGTCCGGAACGGATGAGGACAGAAGGCCTGCAGGACGATAGGCCTGACAACGTTTGTCGGGACCTTAGGAACGTACCCCAGTTTAGGGAGGAGAAAGGCCTTCGCCATACCGGGAGCAAACTCAAGGCACGAGGGAGAGACCAACAGAGCCTGAATATATCCTATCCTCTACAGGGAAGAGATGGCTAGGAGGAAGATGGTATTTAGGGTGACAAATTTTTCAGAGACATCTTCAATGGGCTCAAACAGTGCTTGGCAGAGCCCCTCCAGAACAACCGCAAGGTCCCAAGTCGGTACCCTCGTGCGCACTGCTGGCCTCAGCCTCAAAATACCACGCAGGAAACGGATTACCAGTGGGTGTCTCCCGAGAGAAGCTCCACTCAAAGGGACATGGTAAGCTGACAACGCCGCCACATACACCTTCAGTGTGGAGTGGGATAACCCTGTGGAGAAACGCTCCTGAAGGAATTCCAGCACCACCAACACCGGGCAGTTAACTGGGTCCAACTGGTGCTCTCCACACCAAGAGGTGAACATTTTCCACCTCAAGGCATATAATTTCCTCGTGGATGGAGCTCTGGACTGGAGGATGGTCTCTACGACCTCGGTCGAGAGACCTGACTCTATGAGCTGGGCCCCCTCAGAGGCCAAGCCCACAGCCTCCAGAGATCTGGGCGGGTGTGCAGTATCGACCCGCACGCCTGGGAGAGAAGGTCCCCCCTGACCGGAATTTCCAACAGAGACCCCTCCAGGAGAGAAATGAGGTCCGAAAACCACACTCGGGCCGGCCAGTACGGGGCTATCAAAAGTAGACTGACCCCGTCCCGGCGAACCCTCTCCAGAACTTCTGGGAGCAGAGCAATCGGGGGAAAAGCGTACAGGGGTGACCTCGGCCACTCCTGTACCATCGCATCCACCCCCAACGGGGCTGGTGGACTTAGAGCGAACCACAGCGGGCAATGTGAATTCTCGCTGGAAGCAAAAAGGTCTACCTCGGCACGACCGAAATGTTCCCATAGGAGTTCCACCACCTCAGGGTGGAGTCTCCACTCCCCGTGCCTCGGCTCCTGCCTCGACAGGATGTCTGCTCCCTGATTCAGATAACCTGGAATATACATCGCTCTTAAAGAAAGAAGTTTCCCCTGGGACCACAAAAGGATCTGGCGAGCCAGTTTGTACAGAGGGCGAGAGCGCAGGCCCCCCTGATAGGAGACCACAGATGTGTTGTCTGACTGGACGAGCACATGGTGGCCCCTCAGGTCTGACAGGAAGTGTTTCAAAGCCCGAAACACCGCCAACATCTCCAAGCAATTTATATGCAAATGACGAAGATGGTCCTGCCACAGACCCCGGGCTGAGCGACCACTCATAATCGCCCCCCAGCCTGTGAGGGAGGCATCCGTTGTTATAGTCACATGGCGACACGGAGCTCCCAGCACCGGTCCCAGGGATAGGAACCAAGTCTCTTTCCACATAGCCAGGGCACGGAGGCAACGTCGCGTGACCCTGATTGTGCGGAACGGGTTTCCCCTCGGGGAGAACCCTTTAGTTCTGAGCCACCACTGTAGCGGTCTCATATGCAGCAGGCCACGGGGAATAACGGACGCTGCCGCTAATAGACCCAGAATTCTCTGATAATCCTTGACCGTGAGTGACTGGCCTAGCTTCGCTTGCCTGACAGCTGCGAGAATCGCCGCTATACGGGCAGAAGACAGATGAGCCTGCATCGTCGTTGAATCCCAAACGACGCCCAGAAAAGTGGTCCTCTGTACCGGAGAAAGCACACTTTTCTTGGCGTTGAGTCTCAACCCCAACCTTCTTATATGGGCGAGGACGACATCTCGATGCCGAATCGCCTGATGCTCCGATTGAGCCAGAATCAACCAATCGTCGATATAATTCAGAATGCGAATGCCCTGGAGCCACAGCGGAGCCAGAGCCGCGTCCATGCATTTCGTGAAGTTTCGAGGAGACAAAGCTTGGCCGAACGGAAGAACCCGATATTGGTACGCTTCGCCCCCAAAAGCGAACCTCAGGAACTTCCGATGTTGTGGAAGGATGGAAATGTGGAAGTATGCGTCCTTTAGATCTATTGTGACAAACCAGTCCTCGGATCTGATTTGTGACACAATCTGCTTGAGAGTAAGCATTTTGAACTTGAGTTTCCCCACAGAACGATTTAACAGGCGCAGATCTAAAATCGGACGTAACCCCCCATCCTTCTTCGGAACGATGAAATATCGGCTGTAATAACCTGACTCTCTATCGGGAGGAAGAACTCGTTCTATCGCCCCCTTCAGTAACAACGTTTTCACCTCCTGTTCCATAACCAGAGCCTACTCGGGGGCCACCACTGTGGGTAAAACCACCCGAAAGCGAGGCGGGCGCGACCTGAACTGGATCGCGTACCCTAGCTCGATGTTCTGCAGGACCCATTGAGACACATTTGGAAGACTTTTCCATTCCTCCAAAAATTCTACTAAGGGTACCAGTCTCTCGAGACTGGCCTCTGGATGTTGTAAATCGCTCCTCTGTATCGGCGAGCGTCCCTCGGGAAAACACTCGCCGGGACCGACCACGCCCCCACTCGCAGGCTGGGTTAGTAGACCGGTCTGCTGAGGGCACCAAAAAAGAACGGGCACCGTATTCAGCGGTGAACGCCTCTCTTTCACGGTGGGGACCACCCTCAGCACCCTGGCAGCACCCTTGGCGTCAGGGCTTCTTCGACGAGGCCTTCCTGGCGACAATAACCGTCCTCAGATCAGTTTTGTCCCGGGAAGACCTTGCCTGAGAGCGCCGCGTCTCAGCCCAGTTCTGCTGAGGAGGAGCGCGAGACGCAACACTCTTCTTTTGTTGCGCCCTGTGCGAGGAACTAGACGACGGGCGGGGCTGCTCCCGCCCAGCAGCCCCGGAGACATGCACCCGGAGGGGGAGATATTTCCGGAGCGCCGCTGCCTGCTTCTTTTCTTCCTGAAACCTCTCGATGACCGAATTTACAGAGTCACCGAAGAGGCCAGCAGTAGACAGCGGCGCATCCAGAAGGAAAGATTTCTCTTTTTCTTTCATATTTGATAGATTGCCAAAGATGCCTCTCCGTGGCCACCAAGGCTGCCATAGAGCGGCCGACTGATCTGACCGTCTCCTTGGTGGCACGGAGAGAAATATCAGCTGCTTGACATAGCTCTTTTATAGTATCTGGGCTTATAACCTCCCCCTCGCTAATATCCTTCAGTAAATCTGCCTGGTAAGCCTGAAGAATAGCCATAGTATGAAGACATGAGGCTGCCTGTCCCGCCGCCGAATAAGCTTTGCCCACCAGCGCCGAGGTGTTTCGAAGCGGCTTGGTGGGCAACGCCGGCACTTTAAAGGACGATGCCATATCAGGAGAAAGGTGGCTTGCCAACACTTCCTCCATCCTCGGCACTGTCCCGTACCCATTACTTTTTGCCCCAGTGACGTTAGAGTACATCGATGTTTTCTGGGTAAATATTCTAGCAGATACTGGTCTGTTCCAAGATCTGGACACCTCAGTGTGTAGATCTGGAAAGAATGGTAAATGCCGGCGTGGAGGTAATGAATGGGATGGAAGGAAACGCTCATCTAGTTTACTTTTCACTTTAGACTCAAGCTTCTCTGCTGGCCACTCAATGCTTAGCTTCTACTGCACGAGTTAAAACCTCCATAAGCTCCTCTTGTGCTGGAGACTGGGATGGCGAGTCCCCTGTCTCCATAGTGTCCACACTCACAAAATCCAGCTCCTCGGAACTGGATAGCTGCAGTGATGGAGCCTCATCCTGAGCGGGAGAAGCCGCATCGCGGACCCCCGCCCGATCAGAGGCGACGGATCTGTCAGGTAAGGGCAGAGATAGAGTCCCTTCGGAACTCCTCTCCATCCCCGCTGACAGATCCATCTGCGATGCCCACGATGCAAGCCTTCGCCGTGCCTCGGCAGCAGCGGGACCTGAACCGCGGGGAGCGCGAACCGAGCCACTCTCCTCAAAGAGAGCCCGGCGGGAGCGGAGCGTCTTCATGGGCAGACGCTCACAATGCTCACAGCCAGCCCCCTCGAGAGCTGACTGAGCATGCTGCACTCCCAGACAAGCAACACACAGGTCATGTGTATCTCCACCCGTGATGTATCGGGGGCAGGGAGGAACACACTTCCTACACTGCTGCTCGCTCGCCATAATAATCGTGTCTTTTTAGTTTTTTAAATGTGAAAAACTCCTGCCTAGAAATCTCTAAGGACAGACAAAAAGACAGACAAAAACACTTAAAGGGGTGGTTTACTCCTCTTTTTCTTTGCATGATTGTGTTTATGGGGTGCAATATAACATGTATTCGTGGTTTTTCTTTTTTTAAAAGTCTTATTTTTCATAAACTTCACCTTTATTGTCAGCTGCGCTCTCCTCTGTCCCCTGAACGAGCGGTTTACTTCCTGATTCTATGAAAACACTCCCTCAGAAACACGTCGTGGGCTCAGATTGGTTAGTTTGGGCGGGTGTGTTGTGATTGGCTAAACTGTCGCTCACGTTGTCCGGAACTTTAACGCCTATTACCTTTACAGGGAAACGCCAGCTCCGGTCCAGATGTAAATAATGGTGTCGAACCGCAGTATCAGTTTGAGGTAGAATCAGACCGAGAAAGCCGCAATGAAGCGAGTCAAACAGAACCACACCACACACGGCTCTTACTAAACGTTTCTGAATGAAGGGGCGGTCACGTGACCCGTTGCAGGATGAACGCTTGAGACTTCGCTCTTTGCCAAACCACGGATTATATTACCCTTTTTCAGAACAGACGTAATTTTATTAGTTATTCTTCTATCTCAAGTATGCCTAAACCTCCTCGCGACAAAGATTTTCCTATTTTTTCATCGCCCGGCTCGTCTATCGGGAGGAAGAAAACTAAGACTCAGTCAACCGCGTGTTCCTCTGCTGAGGATCACCATGGCGAAACCATGGTGGGCGAAACGAGCCCTGTGGGAACTATCGGCACGGCAACAATGGATCAGATTTTGACGGAAATCCAGTCAGTAGCATCGCGTGTCAATAACATGAATGAATCTGTTGAATCTCGTCTGGTCACGATAGACAGCACTTTGGGTGACATAAAAACATCCATCGGTTCGATCGAACTTTCTATTTCAAATCTATCCAACCGGGCAACAGATCTGGAAACGCGAATGGATGAAGCTGAGACTCGGATCTCTACTGCGGAGGATGTATGTGATAATCACGACGGTCGATTAACAGCTATGCAAAAGATACTGGATACCCTACAGCTGAAGGTTGACGACCTAGAGAACCGCGGACGTCGGAAGAATTTAAAAATTGTCAATCTCCCGGAGAAAGCGGAGGGTTCAACTCCACTCGTGAATTTCCTCCAAACGAATATTCCAGTTTTAGTCGGCCTACCTGCTGACTTTCCCCCTCTGGAGATTGAACGTGCCCATCGTGCTCTAGTCCCCAGCCCGGACGCAAGTAAGCCGCCAAGAAGTATCCTAGTACGATTTCTCCGATACTCCCAGAAAGAAGCGGTTCTCAGGGCAGCTCTGCAGAAGCGCGATATCATCTACAGTGGATCCAGATTAAGGTTTTACTCCGACCTGTCGGTGGAAGTCCTGCGAAAACGTCGTGAGTTTGATTCCGTTGGAAAGCTGATGGCCCGTCGCAACATGTATCGCGGCTTCGCTTATCCGGCGCGGCTCCGTTGTCTTCACAACGGGCAGATTCGTCTTTTCGATACCCCCGATGCGGCCGCCACCTTTTTGGAAACTCTTACTTGAGATATTCAATTTTCCTTTGTCTGGGAGGAATGTAAGAATACTGTCTAGTGAGTACTTTTGCCATTACTTTTGACTTTTTTTTTGACTATTCAACAGAGCTAACCTCATTGAAGAGGTAACAATTAGTATGGTTTGATTTTATTTCAAACATAGCTCTCTGTTTATATTATAGTTTCCATTTTATTCCCATATGACTCTTGTTTCTTTTTGGGTTCTTATAATGTTATTTTTTACACTTTCCTTGGTTTGGCCATTATCTCTGGCGTCCGAACTGTTCTGGTGGTCTTTGAATTTATTTTGGTTTTGTATTTGATCACTATGTTTGTTGACTTCATTCTGGGGGATTTTACTCTGTCGTTTGGGGATAGAGTTGGGGTGGGTGCGCGTTGCAAGTTGTTTTTTTCTGTCTTAGTTTTTTCTGTCAGTTGTAGGCAAACTCTCTGCCATATTACAGTGCCTAACAATTTCGTTTTATCTGCGCGATTAATTCGCACTCTTTATGGCTGGTTCACTTAAACTTATTACATGGAACGTTCAGGGGATTGGACATGTAATTAAGAGGAAAAAAATCTTAACTCATTTGAAAAAACAGAAACCTGACATAGTACTGCTTCAGGAAACAAAATTATCCGACATTGAACATTCAAAGCTGAGGAGAGACTGGGTGGGCCAAGTTTATTCTTCCTCTTATTCTCAGAACAAAAGAGGGGTAGCCATTCTTTTCAATAAAAATCTACCTTTTATTTTAGAACATAAAGAATTGGATCCTGAAGGGAGATTTATCTTAATCACAGGCACCATTTTTAATCACCATATAACTATCCTCAACATTTATGCTCCAAATGTAGACTCCCCTAACTTTATATCTCAGATGATTTTATTGTTTACTTACCACTGTAAAGGCTTAGGTTTTCTAGCTGGAGACTTTAATTGTATAATGGATGCTTCTCTAGATAAATCCTCATCTGCAAATGTATCAAACCCTAAATCATCTAAGGCGCTCAACAATTTATGTTCGGATTCTGGTTTAGTAGATATATGGCGTCAACTAAATCCAAAAGTGAAGGATTATACATTTTATTCCCATCCTCACAATTCGTATTCCAGGCTTGATTATTTTTTTCTTCCTAAAAACATTCTGCATGCAGTTCAGTCTTGTCATATTGACCCCATCGTCCTATCAGGTCACGCTGCTGTACGTTTACGAATCGACCCTGCATTCAGTATTCCTAGAACTTCCAATTGGAGGTTTAATACATCGCTTTTAAACAGTGATCCCTTCTCTGCCTTCGTCTCAGACAGTCTGTCTCAATATTGGCTGGAAAACAGAAATTCTCCAGTGTCCTCTGCCATGATCTGGGATGCAGCCAAAGCCACTCTACGCGGTCACCTAATTTCCTACACTTCCCACCTTAAGAGAGTCAAAGACAGTAACAGGAAAAATCTTGAAAAAGAGGTAACCAGATTGGAACAAATACATAAGCAATTTCCTACTGTCTCGAACTTAAAAGCCTTGGTGAATGCAAGAACTAAGCTAAATATGGACCACACCTCGCATATTCAGAAGCTTCTGCTCTTCACTAAACAAAAGTATTATGAATTTGGCAATAAATCCAGTCGGTTATTGGCATATCAATTAAAAATCAGAATAATGACCGGTCAATTAATAAGATACGAAATACAAGTGGTATCTCTTCGAGTGACCCTTTAACCATAAACAATACTTTTAAGGAATATTATAAATCTCTTTATAGTTCTGAATCAAAAGCAACAGATTCTAACATCGCTGCCTTTTTGAGTAATATCACGTTACCGGTATGCTCCGAGGATGATCGTATTAATTTAAGTGCCCCGTTTTCAGTAGAGGAGGTCTGGTCAGCAATTCAGTCCATGCCGAACGGGAAGTGTCCCGGCCCAGATGGTTTTCCACTGGAATTTTTCAAAAAATTCTGGCCTAATATTCATCCGATTCTTATGCCTGCGATTAATGGTATCTGGAAGGGTGAAGTTCCCCCTTCGTGGAGACAAGCTTCAATTAGTTTACTCCTAAAAAAAGATAAAAACCCTCTGGACTGTTCATCTTATAGGCCCATTAGTCTGCTTAATGTGGACTATAAGATATTAGCAAAAGTTTTAGCTCGTAGATTGGAACCTATTCTTCCCAAGGTGATAGACCCGGATCAAACAGGATTCGTGAAATCCAGATACGGTTCAGATAATGTCCGCCGTGCTCTTAATGCTATATACTACTTTCGTAATCAAAAAAAGTCTTCAATGATATTATCTTTGGATGCCGAAAAGGCTTTTGATCGCGTGGAGTGGCCCTTCTTGTTTGTGGCTTTGGAAAAATTCGGACTAAGTTCTAATTTCATTAATATTATAAAGCTCCTTTACTCAGACTGTATTTCCTCCGTCAACACAAACAGCTTGATGTCTGAAGCTTTTCCAGTACGAAGAGGTTGCAGACAGGGATGCCCCTTATCACCCTTATTGTTTACGTTATTTATTGAGCCCTTGGCAGAATCTATCAGGACCAATCCCAATATATCCGGAATTATTATCAGAGGGAAAAAACACGTAATCTCTCTGTATGCAGATGATGTCCTTTTATATTTAGAGAATTTGCAGACCTCCATTCCTGTAGTCCTGGATTCCCTGGCTTCGTTCAGCTTTGTGTCAGGCTATAAAGTCAATATCGTAAAGTCTATTTCTATGTTGTTTAATTACTCCCAAGAATCACTGAGTCAATTTCCTTTCGAGGTGTCTAAAAAAGGCTTTAAATATTTGGGCATTTTCCTCACCCCCAATTTGAATAATTTGTTTGAAACAAATTTTTCTCCCTTAACTCAAAAAGTTAAAAAAGATTTAGAAAAGTGGGCACCTCTACCAATTTCCCTTTTCGGGAGAGCTAATGTTATTAGGATGAACATACTTCCCCGATTAAATTATCTTTTTCAGAATCTCCCATGTTACCTAGCAACCTCGTTTTTTCAATCTTTGAATTCTGACATATCTCGTTTTATTTGGAACGGTAAGCAACAGAGAGTTGGTTTCTCCAAACTTTGTAAACCAAGGGAACTCGGGGGTCTCTCCTTACCTAATTTCCAGCTTTATTACTGGGCTGCCCAGATCAAAATGATAATAAGCTGGGTTAAGAAAAGGCAGGATGCTTTATGGATTGACTTTGAATCTTCATTTTGCCACCCAAGAAGTTTAGAGTCCCTGTGCTTTATTAATAGTATAACTCAGTTAAACTCTCTCACTGACAACATGATTGTCCATAATACATTACTAGTTTGGAGGGATGTGAAAAAACATTTGAACATTTCCCCAAATATCTCCATTCACTCCCCCCTGGCTCTGAACCCGGACTTTCCCACTCAGATTAGAAGCATTGGGCTGCTGGATTGGGGTTTTAGAGGTCTGTCTGATTTTTCAGGAATGTTTATCTCTGAAACTCTGAAATCATTTTCACAAATTAGAACAGAGTTTGATATACCCTCTGAAGACTTTTTTAAATACCTACAAATTCGGCACTTTATAGAGTCTCTTATAAAGCTAAACAAATTTCGATTCAATTTATCGGAATTGGAAGAAACTATATTGTCTGTCAATTCATTCAAGGGGCTTATTTCCAGACTTTATACCTTACTAGCTCACTCTGACTCCTCAGTTTACGATTCTCTGAAGCCATTGTGGGAACGAGACTTGGGAGTTCAGTTTGGCCCCGACAATTGGACCAGGATCTGTGATGGTATTTTTCCAAAATGCACCTCGATTTCCATACATGAGCAAAATTTTAAATTCTTTCATAGAATCTATTTTACACCTGTTCGTTTGCATAAAATGTTTCCAGGTTGTTCCGACCTCTGTTTCAAATGCAAGACTCGTAAGGGCACTTTGTTTCATGTATTTTGGTCCTGTGCTCTTATTCAACCATTCTGGAAGGGGGTTCACTCTGCAATACAGGAGATAACAGGAAAACATTTAATTTTATCTCCCTCACTCTTTCTGCTGAATGACACTCCTATTGACCTGCTTGACTCAGACTTTAAACCTCTGATTACAACTCTCATATTCCTGGCTAAGAAATGTATTCTATTGAAATGGTCTACACCCCAGGTCCCTACTATTTCTATGTGGATTTTCCTGCTGTCAGCCTTTCTCCCCTTGGAGAAATTAACTTATGATCTCAACCACAAACAGGACAAATTCAAGAGACTTTGGGAACCTCTCCAATCCTTCCTACTAAAATTTTGAATAACTTTATTTTGAAAAATATTTTCATGTTTTTTTTGTTTGTTTTTTTTTGTTTTTTTTTTTCTTTTCTTTGCAATACTGACTTGTTTGCATATTGTACAATTTCTTCAACTTGCAGCGCCCGGGGTTTGTTTGTTGATTGTTTGTCTACTTTTGTTTTTGATGTTTGTATTATTTGAAAATCCTTAATAAAAAAAAAAAAAAATAAAAAAATAAAAAAAACGTTTCTGAATGATAATTTGCCATATTTTTTTAACCATATACACGTTTGTTTAACACAATAGCATCTGACTGGCAACGATAGCAACTGACTGGCTACTAATGTTAAGCACAAACAGCGTTGGCAAGTTTACGTTCTTGATCAAATCGAAAATAACGTCATAAAGCATATATACATGAAAAATACGTTTAAAACATTAGTACTTATACAAAATTCAGGTCCATAATGTTTGTACGCGTTTGTCGTAGACACAAAATACTAGCATAACTAGTAGCCTAGTGGCTATAAAGCCAGTGCTGGCATTTTGAAAAAATAAAACATAAATAAAACACAGGCTAACGTTACGTCTGGAATTATACATGCAAATACATTTAAAACGATTAAGTCTTAGCCTACTTACAGGTTGTGGCCCAACAACTGCTGCCTCTGGTTTTAAAGTTGGATCTGCTTCATTGTTTATTAACAGTTTCTTGCTGCATTGAACTCGTGGAGATTCTGGAAGCTGTCTTCCGTAAAATGCGCAGCACAGAGAGCTAGATTACGATCGTCACTTTCAGAAACATAATCAAACATAAATTGTATCCATTGTTGATGAAGTATAGCATCCGTGGGAAGCTTGAAACACAGAAGACTTGACAGCTGCGTGAACACAACTCACTCCACGTGCTGCAGAAATATGCATGCCCTTTCCTGCATATTCCGAAGGGAGTGGTTGATGCAAATGTGCGGGTTAGTGACGTACCATAACCCGTTGTAGTCCCAATCGAGTCGTTTTTGTAGGCGTTTACACTTCCTGGTTTTTAAAAGACGATATCTCTGCTTACATTGAACTTTCAGCGCTGCAACTTTGCAGATACTGTTAATGCACCATCAGCAACATTACACACTATTTAAAATCAAAAAAGTGAAACCGGAATCAACCCCTCCTTTAATGGACACAGACTGATATGATATCACACAAAGAGCGCTTGCTGAAGACTTCAGAAGCTGTCGCGCTTGTGTTTTTGGTGTGCTTTATAGTTTCCTGGTCGATACGTCACCCCGCCTATGACGTTCCGTCTCGCCATTGGACTGATTTCATACGTGCTTCATACGCACACATGCAAAGGCGTTCCCATTGCGATTACACACAGCTCGAAGTTTCCTGAACGGGAACTATAATAGTATGTCAATGGTACAAAATAAAACTGATATACTGTGCATATATACAAATATATATATATATATATATATATCAGTTTTATTTTGAAAAAACAACAAAACGTGGTATTACTGGTAATTACTGGCAATTTTACAGTACTACCATACAGTTCTTGTAAGTATGGTAACACCATGGATTTCCTTAAAATGTCTTGAAGTACCAAATAGCATGATGCAAGAATATGGTAATCATCCAGTACCGTGATATAATATCAAAATTCCATGGTATTATAATCTGATTTCATCATTGTATCATGGTATTGCTACAGTGCTTTTATTGTAAGGGACAGTTCTTACCTGTGCTCGTTCAGTGCAGAAAGCAAGGGACCGTCTGAAGGAATTCCGTTTAGCTGGCTTCGTCCCCATGCTCACGAGGTTGATCTCTGACCCTGTTCGTAACTGCACACGACTCTTTCCTGTCAGGTCCAGCTTCTGCACACCCCTTTCAATCTCAAACACTTTTGTACCTAAAACAAACACACAGGGGATTGGTAAGCTTTTGCAATGTTTTGAAAGTCTCTTATGCTCATCATTTGATTACAAAATGCAGTAAAAACAAAGATACTGTGACACATTAATACAATTTAAAATGACTATTTTCTATTTTAATATATTTTAAAATTTTATTTATTTCTGAATTTCCAACATCCATTACTCCAGTCTGTCACATGATCTTTCAGCCGATTTGCTGCTCAAGAAACATTTCTTACTATCATCAATGTTAAAAACAGTTGCGTTGATTAATATATTTGTGGAAGCCTTGACACATTTTTTAAATGATAAATAGAACATTCAAATCAATAGTATTTACTTGAAATAGAAATATTTTGTAACATTTTAAATGTCTTTACTGTCAATTTTGATCAATTTAATGCATTCTTGCTGAATTAAAGTCGCTGACCCCCAAATTTTAAATGGTCGTGTATATAATGATGATGAATGTAATTTTTTGTATAACAAATTAGGAGTCCCGAACTGTAAAATGTAAATGTATCCCTTAAAGTTTCTCTACAGGTGATTCCCTGCAGAAACATTTTTTTTGTTATGCTGGTTGAAAGTCTCTAGCCTGGTTCAAACAGACTCTTGTACATTTCATTTGTACAGAGAGTATGGCATCTCTCCATTGAGAAACGTTTACTTCCTTGTAGGCGGGTTCTCTGTTAAAGTTCAAAACTATTGGATCTGCCATAGCCAATCGTTAACCTGTGGTCGTGACATATGTCATGCATGCGCCAAAACCGGCTGGAAACAACAAGTCCGAATGATCAGAGGATTATGTTTACAATAAAATTTCTGTCAACGAGAGCTGCAGGTTTTGTTCATCTAGGAACAATTATTAATTTGAAATGTATATTTGACACTAAGGACAGTGATGTGTTCATTCAACTATCGAAGCTTGGTCTAATCATTAAAAATATGCGGACGCCGCTGCGGTCATTTCTGATCTGCAGGCAAATGCTGTACAGTGAATGATCTGTCTCTATCTGCAGATCTGTAATAAACAACAATTTTTCATATTATGTTTTATTGTTTCTTAATTACCTTACTTAATTATGTTCTTCAAAGTATGTGTTTGAACATTTTTATTTATGACATTTAGTTTTTTTTATTAAAACAAATTTTTTCACATTTTTATTTGTTATATATATTTTTTTAAATTAAAAAATTTTTAATGATTAACAACGTAAAACTGACACACCAACCTCCTGCACGAGTGCACAAAGTGGCTCAAAGTGTTCTATTTATCACAAGAATCACTAAATTTACTGTTCAGAGTCTGAGCTACTGACATGACTCCTGAGTGCGTCTTCGACAACAGTTTAACAGCCAGGACTCGGGGCCTCCAAACACCAGGCTAAAGCGTCCGTCCAAAATGTCAGGTCATCGTGCACACCGAGCAGCCCAGCGCGAACTCCAAACTTCTCTGCCTCCTTTACTTGGTCCTCCGGGGAGGACCACAAGGACCACAAAAAGGGGAGACGACAACAACTATCGGCTTTTGTATCGGCTTCGACATAAAGCCTTGTTTATACTTGACGCGTCCGCAAGAGCGCGCGGCAAAAATGACGTCATTGCAGTGTGGGTGGTAGTGCGCGTTGGGTGCGCAAATCCCCATATCGCCTGGCGGTGTGCACGGCACTTTTTATAACATCGCGGCCAGCGCCGCATCCGAAGATGAACGACTTCGAGCCGAATCTGGCCGACGATCTGTACCAGCATGTTTATGATCCTTCTATACACAGAGACATTTGCATTGATGGGTGACCATAAAATCTCATTTTTTCGAACAGGAACACATTTGCATTAAGCACCTAGTTTGCACTTGTCTAAAGTAATTGGTTACATTTACAAAATAAGCCTACAATAGTAGAATTAAGCCCTGCTGGTAAAATTAAGGTTTAAACACTCTCCAATAAGGCTTCAGTTGTTTAACTAGTTTACATGCAGTGAAAGTAGCTTACAATAAACCTTCTGCATTTACTCTTTTATGAATTGGCAGTTAATAAATTACTAATAAACGGCAAACTACTTTTTCACTGCTGATTCCTGGTGGTTTAGAGGAGAATTACTAGCCCCCTGTCGTTTCACAGAATAGCACAACGGCGAGCGCGACAAGTATAAACGCCTCGTCCGTTTGGAGAGGTGCGCACGCAGTCAGCGGAGCCTTGCGCTCGTGCAGACGCGTCGAGTATGAATAAGGCTTAAGTGGAGCACACGCTCTGGGTGATCGACTGATCATAGTCCATTCAGAGAGTGTATTAATCCATCTCATCTTCTGCTTCCCAGATAAGTAGAACTGGTGAGTATTTTGCTATGCCCTCACAGACATGATGAAGATAGAGAGACTGCCCACTAATATCTGTTCTCACATCCCCCCCTTGCTGTGGGCATCAGGGACAGTTAAAGCCTGTGTGTCAGGTTCATTCCGCAGTGCAGTGCACTAAGTTGGAGATATTTATTGAACATGCTTTCAAGTGGACACATTGGGACAGATCCTCACATAGAGTTGGCCAAGGGACTTGAGTATGTCAATGTGCCTGAAATATATCTGTTTTTGGTCAGACAGCCCCTATCAGAGGCCTTGTCTTTTGCAAGAGTACTTGGACGGCGACTGTACAGAAGTTGGGTGGCCCCTTCTACATGGCCGATTCGTACTGGGCACTCTGATCAGTTCTGTGATTAAATATCTCCTTCATATCGTGAAGTTGCCTTGGATGAGGATTATATGCGAATTGACTTTGTGGGTGTTGTCAAACAGGCCATGTGACTTATGACAGTTGTTCACTCCCCTGCTAGTGACTTAGACTTAGACTTAGAAAACTTTAATGTCCCCGAAGGGCAATTTGTTGTGCAATACAGGCATATTGACATATAATCACACATAGTCCACAACACAAACATTATCCACATACACAATGTTATATAAATAGGTAAAAATACAAAATACAAAATAAAACCACTTCACATTACTTCACATCTATTCTCCAATCATACCCCTCCCCCCACCTTATTTGATTGGGTTATTGCCATTGGAATAAGTGAGTTTTTTGCTTGATTTGTTCTAACTTTTGGATATCTATATCTACGACCAGAAGGGAGCGGCTTGAACTCCACTGAAAGTGGATGGGTTGTATCCCCGCAAATCTTGTCTGCCTTCTGTACCAATCTGGTCAGATATAGTTTGTACAGGTCTGCCTGTTGTTTACCTATGATTTTTCCACAGGTTTTAACAATCTTCCCCAATTTGTTTCTGTGGGTAATTTTTGAATGTCCATTCCAAGATACTATGCAGTAAGAGAGAATACTTTCAATAAAAAAATTATAAAAAAGAGTCAAAATTTTGTTATCAACATTAAAATAATTAAGTTTCCTTAAAAAATACAACCTTTGTTGGCCCTTTTTAAAAACAGCATCAGCACATTGATCCCAAGTTAATTTATGGTCGATGATAAGACCGAGATATTTATACTTCGTCACCATCTCTATCTCCTCTCCTTTTATCAGAGTCGGAGTGGGTGAGGGCGCCCCATGTCTAAAATCAAAGACCAACTCTTTGGTCTTGGACGTATTTAAAAGCAACTGGGAAGCTTCACACCATTCAGCAAATTAATGCAGCACTGGACCATGTTCAGTTTCATCTTGCTCCAGTAAACTAATCACAGCAGTATCATCTGCAAATTTAATTATGTGACGTCCTTGGTAACTACTGCGACAACAGTCAGTGTACAATATATATAGTAGTGGTGACAAGACGCTACCCTGTGGTATCCCAATTGAAGTAAAGCGGACCCCAGATAGTGTGTTCCCCACCCTTACTCGTTGTGGCCTCCCACTCAGGAAATCCAAGATCCATTTAATCAGTTTTGAGTTAAGCTGGAAATTGTCTCTAAGTCTGTTTGCTAAAATTTGTAGATGAATTGTATTGAATGCTGATGAAAAGTCAGCAAATAAAACGCGAGCATGTGTTTTACAACCTTCCAAATGTTTATACAGGTAATTTAAAAGCACTAAAATGGCATCGTCCGTCCCCCTCCCAAATCTGTAGGCAAATTGTAGAGGGTCAAGGGAGTCTCTACAAGAGTTCATGATGTGTTTTTTTATGAGCCGCTCAAGTGATTTAACTACAAGAGAAGTGACGGCGATGGGCCTGTAATCCTTGGTTGAGGATGGGTGGGAGACTTTGGGAAGGGGTGTCACAATTGCTGTTTTCCAAAGCAGTGGAACCACCTGGGTGTCCATTGAGCGCTGGAAGAGGGAACAAAAAATTGTTGTTTAACTATGTAGTTTAGCCGTTCGCAGTCTGTTCTTACAGGTACACACACGGCCGCCTTCAGTGAAAATAGTCACCCTTGTGGGATGTATCTGTGCGCATTAATGCTGTAAAAGCACAGACAAGGAATCTGTCATCATTATGGTTCCCTTTCAGTCGTTCACTTTCGACGTAGTTGACATCGACTGAATGGGATGACACTTTCAAGTACAGTTAAATGAGCCATTGCATATTGGTGAGCGAAATTTGTCTCTGGATGCACGCACCAGTTGTCTTTCGCTTCGGAGCCTATCAGTGTTGATATCTCTCAAGAGTGTTGGTTTTCAATAAGCGAGTGTGTCGGTTTTCTTTTGGAAGACTCTCCCAGTGCTGGTGGTTCTTTGGTGTGATTGCAGCGATGATCGCAAGCTTCAACTGCTGTTTTAACAGCATCATTTCAATGTGTTTGTTGACAGTTGGTTAGAGGGTAAAGAAGATAGTGCTTCACTGTTTCAGTTCACTGTTCAGTGTTGGCGCAGTCATTCCCCTGAGTGCTCATTCATTGAGCATAAAGAATTGAGCACAGCTGGGAAAAAGACGGCCGTCTCCCGCCGTGGCCGGACCGCCGTCAAAGCTTCGTCCTCTGCTACTCCCCGACACTTCGCCGACTACAGTAGTGTTTACCACCAAAAACAAGCCTGCCCGCTTGCAAGCGACAAAAAGCCGTTTTAACGGCTACTCAGAGAGTTCACAAAAAGAGCATAAAAGCCTCATGTGTAAAAAATGTGCCCACAAGCAGGTGTTCACTCTTACACACAAGCACCATAAGCCCCGTGTCTCCCACAGAGCCCATTCTCACAGAGCGGCCACAGCCCGCTCCAGTATCAGAGAACATAAGCACGCCCACAAGCCCATGCGTGTGTCCCCTCTCTGCTCGCTCTGTCTCACGGCCCATAAACTCCTCTGTGAGTGTAAGTCCCGTTGCCACACACATTCTAAGCGTGCCCACACACAGTGTCCAGCCTGCTATGTGCAGCAATCAGGGCAATATTGCTATCCAGCCGCTAACCGTATGCTTCAAAGCATGGGAAGCCATCCCCGGCATTTCCCCGTGGGTTCTAAGCATTATAAAGAATGGCTACCTATTACAGTTTCGTCGCCGCCCGCCCCGCTCCCGCGCTCGGCTCGAATCAGCTGTCAGCCCAGCAGCTAAGAGCACGCTCCGCTCAGAAATAGCGAAGCTGCTGCAGAAGGGCGCAATAGAGAGAGTTCCGCCTTCTATGACCGAGTCGGGGTTTTACGGCCGTTATTTTCTTGTGCCCAAGAAAGACGGCAGCCTCAGACCGATCTTAGATCTCAGGTTATTGAACAAAGCGCTCATGAGGAGACCGTTCAAAATGCTTACAGTCAAGAAACTCCTCGCGCATGTGCGCCAGGGGGACTGGTTCATCTCTCTAGACCTGAAAGATGCCTATTTTCAGATCCAGATAAACCCTCGTCACAGGCCATTCTTACGTTTCGCCTTCGAGGGTCAAGTTTATCAATACGCCGTTCTCCCGTTCGGCCTTTCCCTAGCACCCTGTACCTTTACGAAGTGCATGGTGTAAGACTTGAAAACTGGTTCCAATGCCCTCTGAAGACAAATGGCATTGCTTGTGAATTAACAACGACACCCTACCCCCTTTCCTCTGAACTACATCCCTCTCTCCCCCTCTTTTCAGTCAATGACACTGAAAACTCACAAGAATATGGTTCTTAATGTGAATGTGATAATCTTTTAGGAGTGTTTGGAATCATTTTGATGGTCTCAGGGTGACTGGTAATAATGTCTCATTCCCAAAGTAATAAAAGAAAAGGTAATAAGGGTTTTAAGAATATAGAAATATCTTGCACACAAAGAAGGAGGTGGCTTTGACTTCACACCTTCTGGCCTTTTGTCTGAGTGCAACTTACAACCAAACAAATGGTCTGCCCCCAATAAACATGGTAGGGGGATTCAGTAACTTTCCACTGTATCCTGGTGATTTACATATCAGGTGAGGTCTGATTATAAAGGGAGATGTAACTAGAGTTCGTGGCTGCCATTCTGTATTCAGATCAGCCCATGACGTTGTCTTCTCAGCTCATGTAATATGTTGGGTAAAGTTCTTTGTTCTTTGAAACATTTGATGATTTGCATTGATTATCTTGTGGAATTCCAATGATACATTTACCTGACATAATAAATTGTTACATTTGGCTATTCTAACAGACTTTGACTTTATTTTCATTAGAGTTAAAAGGAATAGTCAAGCATTAACATATTAAATGATGCGCAGATATCATTGATAAACCCTTTTCATTTTATGGAGTCAGATGAAACGAGTTAATACGTAAGATTAAATGTGTTGCATTTAACTAAAAATACTTTGCCATGGAAAAGACGGAACACGCTTGAAGCCTTCACCACGAATCGTACCCCGCGATTTGGATCGATTTCGTGGCCCTTTTTACAGTGGTGACACGCCTCCGTGATCGCAACAGATGGATTTCGCGAACAACGTCTTTTCCAGCAATTTATGGGGATCTTAAAATCAACAAGAGGTTTGAACTTCTCTTTCTTCTGCTGCTCTGGTAAGTCAACTTTTTCTATCCTTTTGAAAAGTGTTGAGAAAATGTTGTTTGCCGTGTTTAGGGACCAGAAAGCCCTTTGTTTAGTCCGAAACTAAAACGTGAGGACGTGAAAACAGCCGTGGTGCGCAGATAAAGAAGTAAAACCCTTGTTTAATAGAATTTAAAGATATCTTTGTTTGATTAGGCAAAAAGAAAAGAAATCTAAAATTGAAATAACTTTTCAGATGATTTTCGGGTAGACTTAACGTTACTCGAGGAGTTATAAAACAAAACTTGCATGTTTGTTTTCATTATTGTAGTGGCTTTGTTGAAACGAAGCAGCACGTGAAGAGAATCGACAAACAGCAGAAATAAAAATCTAAGTTTGTAAATGATCGGAAAACACGTGATTTTATAAATGAGGCAGACGATGCATTGTTTATGAAAGGAAAACTTTGAAAAAATACAATGATATGATTTACAAGGCTAAGACGCAATTAGCAGGGATAAATGCTAGTGTTTTCCATGCTGTTGAGAAAAAAACGAGGCTAAGATAAATGCTAATATTGCCCATGCTGCAACAGGCTAATGCTAAATTATAAACCCATGCTGCTTAAACAATGATGCTAAAGCTAATGCTAATGCCATTCGGCTTCTAGGCTAATGCTAATGCTAAGGACATGCTGCGTTCAAAAACGTTTACCCTTTGTTTGACCAGCCCATAGGCCGAGGCCACATTGAATAAGATTCTAAACATAAACTAATCTTGACAAACTTTATATTGCATTTGAAAGCTTCCACTGTAACACAGATGGGAAAGCAATAATGCAATAGTTTGTATTTTCAAATTTGGGGTTGTGCTTCACACAATGTAACGCACTCATAGAACACACTGTATAGTTGTTTGTGCTACTATATGTGCACATAGGCTAAATGTAAGTTTATTCTTTAAACACAGGATTGCTTTGCTGTAAGTGTTTGGAACACTTAGGTAAAGGCTGTTGATGTTGTATTCAAGGCCATATGTATCCTGTGTGAGCTGAATTAAACGTGTGTGTGTGTCTATGCTGAATGTGGTTATAATGTAATTGACAATGCTCATTAATTCTTGAAAAGAATGAGAAGAATTTGAGACAGAAATACTTTACATATTCGGAAAATGAAATATTGCCACGTTTGAACTCATTCTGATATAATTATTTTCCCGAGTAGAGATCGGATTCGTATATTTCCACAGTTTTTGCGTCAGTTTAGCGATGGCTAACATCCGGTATCATTTTACGTGTACTTAAACGAGGAGGTGTTTAAGGGGACTTACATATATGTCTTTGATTGTGTCCATATGGATACGGCAAATCCTAGATATTTGGTCAAATTACCTCTGATTTGATGACCGGACCTGACGAGAGTGTGGCATGCGGACTTTAGAGAAGGGCCGCAGAGTGATATAGTTTCCTAATCTAAAATGGGAAAAATATAACTAAAGAACGAAAAGAATAAACAAACGTTAAAATGACTGCTTCATATAGTCCTTGGTGGAAAACTCCCATAACTGCGGAAAAACCATGCAAAGGAACATAACTGAAAATCAGAAACTGTGAGCGCGAATCTCGTGAATCATAAAACAGAAACCTTTTCATATTCAAAGCTTCAGGGAAAGAAATTTCCCCAAAAATAAATTGGAACATGTATAAAGATTCTATCGTGTTTACACTATGGGCCGAAAAGGTCGAGCCTACACTGCATAAACTCACTAAAAAAGGTCTTAAAACGGACGCTATTGACAATGAAATTCTCACTTGGTGGAAAACAGTGGGTAGTAAACAGAAGAAATCAAAACATGATGAGATAATTGAGGCTTTAAACTTCATAAGTTATAAACGGCTAGATAAGTCAACAACATTTCTATCCTCGCTTATGGATGTTAAATGTGAAGAAGTGCATTCTAAAAATGCAGAGGCAAAATTGTCTGAGGCAAAGATCCAGGATCTTCAAACACAGCTAGACAGATTACTAGCTGAGCAGTTAGCCCTGACTGAAAAATGTAAAAATCACAAACACACCATTGCAGATCTTAAGGCTAAACTAATGGTTGAAAAGTCAATTTCTCCCGAAACGCTCAAAAGCGATGGAACTAAAAATGTGCGCTTCTTAAACGAGTCATCCTGTTCTAATAACCCTGTACCTTTTCAGACAGATGAAGCAGGCGATAAAATTTTGAACAAAGTGCCTGTTTCCGCCTTTAAGGTGATACGGCACCCAAGCGGCACAGAGTCAACCATTCGGCGTCCTCTAACGGTAACTGAATGTAGCTCGTTTAAAGCAGAGATCGGACCATTTCCTTTGAAAGGGCCATTCGAACCATGGTGGAGACACATTGTTAGCCTAAAACATGCATTTCAGCTTGAACCAAAAGATATTTGGCAAATTGTTATCAGCTCAATTCCAGATGTCCTGAACTATAAGATACCACCGGCTTTGATGACAGGCACCATTGTGCAGTCAATGCATCAAAACGAGCCTGAGAGTGAAATCTTAAATAGATTAAAACAATGTCTGCGCGATCTACGTGGTTGTAGTCCTGTTGGATGGGAACTGATTCTCAATCGGAAACAGAGTACTGAAGAATCGTTTGAGACGTATGCAGAAAAAATGTTTGAACTGTTCGAGGAGTATTCTGGAATTGAGGGTGTTAATCACAACAATGCAACTTTCCTTGAATTACTACTTACAAATGCAGGGCCGCGTGTACAGCAATCGCTCATGTATGGTGCTTCTCCAGCAAAAAATACATTCGAAGGTATTGTTAGCTGGGCAACAAGAATTGAGTCACGAAAGCAAATACATGGTGAGGTAGCTGTGTTAGCATGTCAGGAAAATCCCTCATTTGTAGGAGAATTCAGAAAGCCACACGGTGGCAAACTGAGCAGATCCTGTAATTCCTGTCACAAAACAGGTCATACAGAGGAAAAGTGCTGGTCGTTGGGCAGAGGCAGACCTCCACCCTATTTCAAAAAACGCAGACAACCACAGTCTGATGACACAAACCAGCGCCCTGCAAGGAACCAAAGATCAGATGCATCTAAACCCCCCACTGAGCTAACAACTTTGGTCACTCAAGGCCTTAAGCTATTAGCGACATTTGCTAGTCGGGTAGCAGCCCAATAGCAAATAGCTTAATAGTTTTGACATCTAAATTGAACGAATCTGTAACATTTTTTCCAAAGACCAGAAACAATAATTTCATTTACATTCTTAAATTCTACCATACATTATATTATAATCGCCAAGCAGGCATCAATTGGAGAAGTGTGAAATTAATCCTTACAGTTTGATTTTGTTGACCTGATACAGTACCTGTGCCAAAAGGGCGGAAAACACTCACTGTGTGAAACAAACACTCACAAAGTGTGGTGTGGCACAGGTAATTGCCAACTGACCAAAGAAGAAAATTTACAAGGAGGGTGTGAACTAAACATCAGAGGTAACGAGAGACCACCACTAACCAAATGTGTGAATGACACCATGAAATAATTCATGCCCACAGATCTGGCTGAAATGAAAGCAACTTGAAGTTTAAAACCCGAAGACTGGGATCTCTATTGCTGTGAGAGCAGACTGTGAAGGCTGACTGCAAGAGCAGTGTTTAGGTGTCACACACTGAACCAACAACAGCAATATTTCAGACCTTGTCAATGAAACTCGGTTTCATGTGACAGCTGGAATTAAAATTGCAATGGACATGATAATGGAGCAAGCAAACGAATGTCTCCACATGTCTGAATTTGAAACTGTTGAAAACATCAAAATTAACCGTGGTTCTCTCTGCATGTGTTTCTGTCAGGTTAACTTCTACAATTCCTCGGAGGACGGACGCCGGGACGGCCGATCTTCACGATTGTTAGAACATAACCTGAGATTCGGGAGATGGGTGAAAAGACCATTCAAGAGGCCTTTACATCCCACAACAGCACATAACTACATTAGATGGCCTCCCAGTTTAGAACTGGAACTAAAATTTGCAACACAATTGTTATACAATAGATTCCACCCATCTCCTAGACATGAACACTGACTGAACACACCCCTCCATCACAACACCCTCACAGCATCATCGCCCAGAATAGATCATATCTATCCAGTCTGAACACTACACATCATAAGATGAAGATGACATTGAGTCCAATAGTGTCACTTCACTAAAGATCTATTGTGCATTTTCACTCTCACAGATCCTGATAGCTTCACACACATAAGGATGGGAAGCTGATCTCATGACATAGCACACGCTATTCACCACACCCTGCAAACTCATGGAAAACCACTGGAAAACACATATTAATGGCTACAGTCACAAATCAATGCAATGCATCAAAAGCAGTGGCAGACTTGCCATTAAATTTCAAAATGTTTAAACTTTCTGATTGTTATTGGGGTGGTTGGAAAATCAGAGGGCCCCTGATTTCTCAACTAACCGCTAATAACAGAAACATCATAACTAAATAGATCTGAAGTGTGAGCGCTTCAATCAATTACAGAATTCACAATTCAATCCTGTCATTGACTGTGACTTAGCCAACAGCAACAACACACACACACACACACACTCTTTCTCCCTCTTTCTCTCACACAAACACTCAAACTCACTCTCAGATGAACAAACACACACTCACACACAGATGCACTCATACCCTCACACAAACACACACTCTCACACTTGTTGCAAGGAATGAACAATCTCCATCCTTGAATACATTTAAGCATATTCCAAGTCACTTTCCAGAATTGCATAAGTGGCTTGCATTGGAAGATTCCTGAACAAACACTATTATGTTTTATTATTCTTTATTACATGATTGAACATTGATTGTTTTTATTACATGATTTTTAGAATCTATTTGATTGTTTTGAATACACTGACCTCTTGCTGCATTTCCTTTTTATAATTCAGACCAAAAAAAAAAAAAATGATATTTAGGAATTGGATATTTGATATGAGACATCCTTACCATTCAATACCCTGAAAAAATACGAGCAGACTTGCTGAAAAGAACATGACATGATTTTGTTTTGTTGCATTATGCGTTTCTATGCATTTCTTCTTGAGTTCAAGTTCATATGTGTTACAATCATGAAGCGGACATGTAAGATGCTTTTCAGACGTCTCACAGAGAGCCCATTCACCCACTGAGGTCTGTCCAGACAACCGCACCGCTGGAGGTGACAGGATTGGTCGAGAAGGGACAGATTATCGTTATGGGGAAGGTGCCAGGGAAACGTGAGTGTCTTCATGAAGGAACGACACGCCAACCGGAAAAGTCAAGAGGTCCAGATTGACTCTATGAACTTTGCTCACATCACCAGAAGAAAGCCTGAATGCCTCATCCACCTGCTGGACTCATGCTACATACACCTGATGAGAACAGTTGTTCTGCAGGTGAACAAAGCCCTCTGAGCTTCTACAGATTCCAGCATTGCTAAGAGACAATTGCTAAATTACACCAAGGATTACAAGAAACGTCTTACTCTGTGACCCCTAAGGTGTCTGAATCTGACCCATTGGGGTCAAGGAGGGAATTTGTAAGACTTGAAAACTGGTTCCAATGCCCTCTGAAGACAAATGGCATTGCTTGTGAATTAACAACGACACCCTACCCCCTTTCCTCTGAACTACATCCCTCTCTCCCCCTCTTTTCAGTCAATGACACTGAAAACTCACAAGAATATGGTTCTTAATGTGAATGTGATAATCTTTTAGGAGTGTTTGGAATCATTTTGATGGTCTCAGGGTGACTGGTAATAATGTCTCATTCCCAAAGTAATAAAAGAAAAGGTAATAAGGGTTTTAAGAATATAGAAATATCTTGCACACAAAGAAGGAGGTGGCTTTGACTTCACACCTTCTGGCCTTTTGTCTGAGTGCAACTTACAACCAAACAAATGGTCTGCCCCCAATAAACATGGTAGGGGGATTCAGTAACTTTCCACTGTATCCTGGTGATTTACATATCAGGTGAGGTCTGATTATAAAGGGAGATGTAACTAGAGTTCGTGGCTGCCATTCTGTATTCAGATCAGCCCATGACGTTGTCTTCTCAGCTCATGTAATATGTTGGGTAAAGTTCTTTGTTCTTTGAAACATTTGATGATTTGCATTGATTATCTTGTGGAATTCCAATGATACATTTACCTGACATAATAAATTGTTACATTTGGCTATTCTAACAGACTTTGACTTTATTTTCATTAGAGTTAAAAGGAATAGTCAAGCATTAACATATTAAATGATGCGCAGATATCATTGATAAACCCTTTTCATTTTATGGAGTCAGATGAAACGAGTTAATACGTAAGATTAAATGTGTTGCATTTAACTAAAAATACTTTGCCATGGAAAAGACGGAACACGCTTGAAGCCTTCACCACGAATCGTACCCCGCGATTTGGATCGATTTCGTGGCCCTTTTTACAATGGATACAGCGCTCGCCCCCCTGCGGAGTCAAGGGCTGCGCATACTGAATTATCTGGACGACTGGCTGATTTTAGCACAATCCCAGACGGAGCTTCTGTCGCACCGCGCAGTTCTCCTCAACCATCTGAAAGCGCTGAGACTCTCTGTCAACTGGACAAAGAGCGCTCTCCAGCCCAGTCAAACTATTTCCTTCCTAGGAATAGATTTGAACTCTATCACAATGAAGGCTTGCTTATCCACACAGCGCGCGCCGTGTTCTGCGTCTAGCCTCCTCCTTTCGGATGGGTACCCACACACCCCTGAAATCCCTTCAGAGGATGCTGGGTTATATGGCCTCAGCCTCCGCTGTGCTACAGCTGGGTCTCCTGCACATGCGCCCCCTTCAACTCTGGTTAAAGAGCCGCGTATCCCACCGTGAGTGGACTATGGGCCGCCAGCTCATCAGGGTTACACAGACATGTATCACTGCACTGCAGCCATGGACAGTAACCGACTGGTTTCAGAAGGGCATCACCATGGGAACCTTTTCTCGCCGAAAAGTCATCTCAACAGACGCATCCAACACGGGTTGACGCACGGTCTGTGAGGGCTCCCCGGCCGCCAGCCAATGGTCGAGTCAGGAGAGTCTCTTGCATATAAACTGTCTGGAAATGCTTGCGGTTTGAGAACGCCCTTCTGCGTTTCCTCCCGCGCATTCAGGGTCACCACGTCCTGATCCGCTCGGACAACATGGCCGTGGTCTCCTATATCAACCGTCAGGGCGGGGTCAGGTCCAAGAATTTCTTCTATCTGACGCGCCGCATCCTAGTATGGTCACAGTGTCACCTGCTCTCGCTCAGAGCGACGCACGTACCGGGCCATCTGAACGACGGCCCAGACATACTGTCCAGGAACCTTGTCTCCCCCGGGGACTGGTCCCTGCACACTCAAACAGTCCAAACACTGTGGCGCCTATTCGGCAGAGCAGACATAGATCTCTTCGCATCAGAAGAGAACGCTCACTGCCCGATATTCTTTTCAAAGAGCGAGGACGCGTTAGGGCCCGAGACTGGCCCCGCCGCCCGCTCTATGATTTCCCCCCGATCTCTCTGCTACCGCAGGTCATTCAGAGAATCAGGGACACACGCCACCCGGTGCTCCTCATAGCCCCGTGCTGGGAGAATCAGATTTGGTACCCGGAGCTCACGCAGCTGTCACAGACAGCCCCGTGGCCCATTCCAATCAGAGCAGATCTCCTCACTCAAGCCCGCGGCTTGATCTGGCATCCCCATCCACAGCGCTGGGCGCTTCATGCATGGGTGACCAACGACTACTCGTCAATTTGCCAGAAGGAGTCCTGAACACGATCAAACACGCCAGAGCGGCGTCTACAAGAAAGCTCTATGCTGCAAAATGGACCCACGGATGTGCGAGGTTTCGTCTTTGCTCGTTTTCCTTCAGGAGATGCTGGATAAGGGCAGGTCCCCATCCACTCCAAAGGTTTACGTGGCAGCCGTCGCGGCGTTCGTTGAACCCCGGCACACCCAGTCTCTGGGCAAAGAGGAGCTAATCATCCGCTTCCTCAGAGGAGCCAGAAGGATGAATGCCCCTCGCCCCCTTCGGTTCCGGTCTGGGATCTTTCGATAGTCCTCGAGGCGTTGAAAGCCCCTCCGTTCGAACCACTCGGGTCCGTAGACCTAAAATATCTCTCGCTAAAAACCGTTTTTCTGATTGCGCTGGCTTCAGTAAAACGCGTGGGGGACATTCACACGCTCTTTTCAAGCGCTACGTGTCTTGAGTTTGGTCCTAATGACTCGGTCGTCATTCTCAAACCCAGACATGGTTATGTTCCAAAGGCGATTGGTACCCCTTTTAGGGCTCAAGTGATTTCCCTATCGGCTCTGCCTGCATCCGATAGCGAGCGTGATGCCAATCTCCTCTGCCCGGTCCGGGCACTGAGATTGTACACTACACGCGCTGCCGCGGTCAGACGCTCGGAGCAGCTGTTTGTGTCGTTCGGGGGCCGTACCTAGGGATTGGCCGCCTCAAAACAGACACTGGCTAGATGGATAGTGGACGCTATCGCCTCCGCTTATGCCGCTAAAGACCTGCCTTGCCCGCTGAGCATCAGGGCTCATTCCACTAGGGGCATGGCCTCATCATGGGCATGGTCCTGTGGAATTTCCATTCACGACATTTGTGTGGCCGCGGGCTGGGCGTCCCCGTCCACTTTTGTCAGATTTTATAACTTGGAAGTTCCCACCTTACAGGCGAAATTACTGGCGGTCTAGTATGTTACAGCTCCCATATAAGAAGCTGCACTATTGGGACTTCTATCTCAACCGGTTCGCCCCTTGTGCTCCCCCCTGGTGCTTATGCATTATCAGATAACGGCCCGCTGTGCCAGCCGCCTTATGGGGCTCTATCTTGCACCCAGCGCAAATGACTTTATACACTGACGCATTTATCATTCCTATTTTGCACGCGCGCAAAGCGGGTTTTTTTCCTCCACAGACGCACGTCGGTAAACTAGGAAATAAACTTGCACTCCCTGGGCGGGTTGGCGCAAAAAGGAGGCGTGTGTCGGCGCAAACAATCCCTGATGCTATTTTGCAGTTCCAGAAAACAATTGCGCCAATGACCAGAAAAAACCTGGTCTAAAGTCAGTGGCGCGTTGCGCGTACATTCAGATGCTATTTTAAGCACGCATTTTTGGCCATAATACAGAGAGTGAACAACACGCATACACTGTAGATGATTCTCTCATCTACACAGATGCATTTTACTTTTTGCAAATGATACATTATTATAAGAAAAAATATATAACCATGAGGGAAATCATTGTTGTGTCCATGATGATGGGAAAAAATAGGCATAAAACTTACACATTTACCTAAGTTATTATATGCATGTATAACCGAAGCTAATTTGGGTGTTTGTCCCATCCCCAATGTCCCTTCTCTTTCTTTTACGGCCCTGACGAGAACATCGGCTGTGGACCGATGCTGAAGCGCGCCTGGTAAATGCACCATTAAAATAGAATTGCGCCATGGAACAAGCGCACCTCGTTCATCACGCTCTTAAAGGGAATGTGATATGACGCTCTTATTGGTTTATTTCCGTTACGCCCAAACCACACCTATGAATAATGAAGCTACTCCAGACCAACCCTTTTTAGATTTGTGCCAGGCGCAAGAGGCATTTATCCCGCTGGGAAAATAGCAACAGCGCTGGGATCCGCCCACAAAGTTACTTGCGTTTTGCGCTTTGACACTTGCGTTTCAGATCGTTAAAATAGGGCCCATGGTCTTATACATTATACTATAACGGCCGCTACGCTGCCGCCTATTATTCCCCTTCCACTGTAAGATCCCCCCGGTTCCCTCCCGGGGATGCTTAGTGGTTACTGAGCGCGCACGGCGTTGACCAGGTGTTCCCGTAGCGTAAGCTAGCTTACGCAATACGAGAGAACCTCTCGTAAGAGAACGAATCGGTTACCTAACGTAACCTCAGTTCTCTCTAGATGAGGGAACGAGTATTGCGTTCCCGGCCGTGCTTGCGCCACTAGCGTTTTCGCTTCACGCTGAATAAATCGTTCTTACAGCCTCGGGAGAGCATATTTATACACTCAAGCCACGCCCCTTTCGGCGGGCTCTGACGTAATGAGCGAGCGCCTGCCGCTCATTGGGCGCGGGTTCAGCGCCGCTCTCTCATAGGCTTGTGCATTCTCTCTGAACGAGCCAATGAGCTGCTAGTTAGCCCACTCATGGTCTGCCTCAGAGAAAATGCGTTGACAATGATTACAAATTATGGAATAATTTTTGGCTTCAACTTCTCAGCAAAGATGAATCTTTCCTGTAGCGTAAGCTAGCTTACGCAATACTCGTTCCCTCATCTAGAGAGAATCGAGGTTACGTTAGGTAACCGTTTCGTCTTTGTCGGCCGCACTCTGCTTCAGTCCAAGATTCTGAGGCAATGGCACTCAGCGCCACCCTATAGTGCAGGGGAGCCCGCATCTATTTTGTGCGCTTGAACATCATTGGTGGGTGAATTCTCGCCTGCAGCTTCAGTAGATTCGAAGAAGGTGGGATAACCCTATTGTGCCACCTAACGATGATGCAGTGTCTCGTTCCCTCCTCTCAGGGAACCGAGGTTATATTAGGTAACTGGAGACGATTTAAGGAGAAAAAAACTCAGCAATGGTGTTGACTTATGAATTTGCATCTTTTTCATAAAGCTTTAAATAAAACAAGCACTATTTACTTAAAATGAGGAAAAAAATTAATAAAACAAGCTGACGGTTTTAGTAAGTCGTGGGAACAAATTGTTAATTCGTGGCCATGCTGTGGGTTTTTGTCATGTGAGGGGGTTTCGTAAAAACTAACCAATAATATGAATTACATGAACAATTTCAATGAAGGGCTTGAAATGAAACATGACATGAGAGATGTGATCTGTAAAAAATGTGGTGGAAATTAGACTTTATAACCTTCATAAAAAATATATATATTTTATTGAATTTTCTTCTGAAACATGTCAACTGCTGCTGTGCAGTGTTAGTAGGCAAAGCTTTCAAGTATGAAAATCATTTTAAGAGTTTATTTTCTATGATTATTCATCATCTTGTAGATGTTCATTCACTTTTCTACTTTTTACCTTGTCTTATACTCCCTGAGTACAGCATGTTATGGAAAGTTGGGTTCAAAAAGAAAACATGATATTCTCATGGTTTTCACTGAAGAATCTTAAAGGATGAGTTTGTGCATGCGCATGCCACAATGCTACAACCCTGCACTGTGACCAAAACCACAAGGGAGAAAAAACACCAGCTGCCACTGATCCCTAACAAAATAGGAGCAAACGAGTGTTGCCTTCCTCTGCTGAAACAGTCCAGAAACACAGAGTCTAAACCTCACCTCGCATGCCCTATAGTACACACTATAAAACACATGCTCACACACTGACGTATTCTAAACACAGCTCCAACACTACCATTCAAAACTTTTTATGAATACTTTCTTGTGACAATGATGTATTCAATTGATTTATAACATAACAAAAGATTTCTATTTAAAATAAATGCTGTTCATTTGAACTTTCGACTCAAAGAATCCTGAGAAAAAGTATCATGGTTAAGAAAAGCAGCACTGTAAATCGGTCCATAATCAGCATCTAATAAAAGTCAAAGAAGTCTGATCAAAGCCAATAGAAACACCACTTTGCACAATTTACACAATAAAAGATCCGAGCATCTAAACATTCTTTAACAATGTAATGTTAAAGTGATTTATACAGGTCACTCTGGCCTTGTATTAAGCAAATAAAACAAGTGAAAAGCACAAAATTATACTCTGGGTTGTTATGCATATCCATAAACCACGAGCATGGAAAGTTGTGCTTTGAGCTTTCAGCCACCATAAAATTATTTAGTACTGTTCAAATTAAAAGCAGATGCCTCTGAATTGTCAAGTATTTGCCATTAACGAGGGAGTGATGGGTTAGGACAAGAGAGCTGTATATATGTTTTATCATACTGTATGTTTTGTGCACAAGTGGGAAATATCCTGTCCGAAGCAATACAGGCGGTCGTCTAGAGATGGTCTATAAATGTAGATCATAACTTCAAATCCATTTGCATCTCTCATTTTATTGACCAATAGCATTAATGTATTCTTAAAGATTTTTATGAGAGAAAAATGACCTGAATTATAAGTGACGATGCTGATCTTCTAAAAGCAATGAGTTTAGAGTGAAAAAAAATGACTTTTACAATAATTTGGTGACAGAATGAGTGGGACTAGGCAATGAGAGTAGAAAATGGGATAAAACGAAAGAGAAATGTACAGTTTATTTTAATCTTAATGTGTTTCCTTTCTTAAAAAGTGCAACTCAGGATTAGGGGCTAGAGTAATATGACTGACTCACTGTGGTTGCTGAAGATTTCATTATTGCTGTAGTTGGCAGAATCCTTGGATGACACCAATTCTCCATTTCCACTAGTGTAGGGTTTCTGAAACTGACAAATGGATGGAACAGATGAATAAGTTAGTTTGTAATAGTAGCAGTGCAAGCAACGACTGTCCATGAGTAAAAAAGGCAACATTAAATCAAATGTACCCTATTTACTGTCGTAGTGCACATTGTGAACAATTGTGCAATAACACATGTTATTTAAAATGTTTGTCATTGAAATATTTATTAATTAATATTTATTAATTAATAATAATATTTAATTAATATTTAATTAAAATGTGATAACTTTGAAATCATTTTCCTTTTCATGGCTCATGTCACCAATCTCTTTTTTTTTCCAACGCCCCACACACATGGTATTGGGCTGATAAATGGCAGATATTAAAATTCTATACTATTTTTGGTTGATATAAATAATATTAACAATACAAAAGTAAAAACTAAACCACAAGTGAACGTAATGCTTCACAAGATAACATAACATATACATAACATATACAACAGTATGAAAAATGGAATTTAATTTAGAAATTTCCTAAACATTACATTTAAGAGTGTTATTAAATTATTAATGTTATTGGTTTTCAAATAATAACTTTAAATGATTGTTAGCTGACAGTAAATGTAATCTTAATGTACAAACATGGAGAAAATTAGCATGACAATTAAATATAGAGTATCAGCTGATATGAATCCAATATTGACTGATGGTGATAAAGTAAAACCTGTAAAATCTGTAATATCGAATGCTAATGAACACAGTACTATTGTGCAGTGGTATTGTGCATTAACGCGTAGTTTCATTCACAAGTTTGGGATCAGTACTAATTTTTTTTTATGTTTTTGAATAAAGTCTCTTTTGTCTCGCCAAGACAACATTTATTTAATCAATATACAATAAAAACAAAAGTATTGTGGAATATAATTACAAAACTAAAAGAACTATTTTCAGTTTTAATATATTTTAAGAAGTAATTTATTCCTGTGATGGCAAAGCTGTATTTTCAGCAGCCATTACTCCAGTGTTTAAGAAATCCTTCAGAAATCATTCTAATATGCTGAACTCAAGAAACATTTCTATATATTTTCATTATAATCGATGTTCAAAACATAAGCCTTTTAGTATTTTGTGGAAACCATGATACATTTTTAAAACATCTATGATAAATAGAAAGTTCAAAAGAATAGCATTTATTTGAAATAGTACTCTTTTGTAACACTATACATGTATTTAACGCTACTTTTCATCAATTGAAAGCATTCTTGCTGAATATTAATTTCTTTAAAAAAGAAACTCTTTGACATCAAACTTCTGAATGGTGGTTTACAACAATTTTATTTTTGTTGATTTAAAAAAAATGCCTAAACATATTGCATAATTAGAGATATGTAACTTTACTAAACTGCAAACAGCTTGGTCAAATCATATATATATATATATATATATATATATATATATATATATATATTTATTTATTTATTTATTTTTTAACTCTGATCACATAGGTCACATTCACTTCTATCTTCAATTATCTTTTTAACACCCCCTTGCTGGACCATACCATGTGTTCCAGAATGGATGAGTTTGAATAGATGGGCTGAGAGAGCATTCCACCACACAGCTGCTGAAAGGGGTCGTCCATGTACATGTTTGAGGTGGGGAACTTGCGGCTTTTCAGCCCACTGAGTAACAGAGGAAACAGAAGAATGGAAAGAGGATGCGGAAAGAATGTAAGTACTTTTGTGAGTGTGTGTGTGTGTGTGCGTGTGTGTGTGTGTGTAAGCAACACACAAACACACACACACGCACACACACAGATTCATGCTTGGTTCATATGGAATGAGGGCAGCAGACAGACAGCATGTGAGTGTGTGTGTACCTCAGTGACTCGTGGCTGGTGTGTTGATATGGAGAACCAGCTACAGTGGAAGTCCCATCCTGCAGTAGCTGAACCCACTGCTCTTTGTCATCTGCACAATTTGCCTGCACAGTCATACATGTACAATAGCATACAGTAATTCATAACACAGTGATGACAGTTTAAAACAACAAGAAATCAATGGTATGTGATCAATGATATTTACTTTCATTTTAATATCCCTGCCCTTTATAAGTAGGCCTACTGTTGCAGTAATATGGTGCAGTGATGGTATCAGATGGTGATACTGTTGTAATTTTATATATACCAAGGTACATGCATACAAGAACATGGTACCACCAAAACAGAACACAATAAAAGCAATATGGTACTTTTTTGTATTGTTTAAAAAATGTATACAATAATATGTATACAATAATATGTATAATATGGTGCAGTGATGGTATCAGATGGTGATACTGTTGTAATTTTATATATACCAAGGTACATGCATACAAGAACATGGTACCACCAAAACAGAACACAATAAAAGCAATATGGTACTTTTTTGTATTGTTTAAAACCATGGCATGTCTAAAAAAAAACATGGCATTGCCATGGTACCATGCCCTAAATATCTACGATTATACTATTTTAAGGTGTCCGTGTTACAATGTAATTATACATTTAAGTACTGTGTAATAACAATTAACTACACATACTTACTATAGGGTTAGGGTTTGGTTTAGGGTTAGTTGCATGTAATAATGGATAATTTATAGTACTTACCAAATCTACTTTAAATGACTAAAACTAAAACTGGAATAAAAATCAATTAGAGAAATTACTAAATATTAATATAAAAAATGTATACAAGCGAATATTGAATCATTATTGTACCTCTAGTACAGCCACCTGGTCTCCGTGCTGTGTGATAGTAATGCGGTAAGCATGTGCAGTATCCGGGCCGGGACAGACCTCACTCCCTCTGAGCTGAACCGTGTACTGAGGGGTCTCTTCTGACTCCTCATCTCGATACATCTTCAGAACCCCGTCCTCCACACGACACCACAGACTCTGCCACTGACAGTTCATCAGCACGTTCAAGAAGGCCGCTGAGGACAGTGGACAAAGAGTTAATACACGTTATCTGTGCTTGATGATAATTTATGTTCATGGTATATTTGTGTGTAGCTCATTACATTTCAAATTGTGACCTTGGTTGCTTGGGTGTTCTTAAAGTTGGTGTGTTTAATTTGACTAATGTTTAAAAACGTTATACTATTTCAGCTGAAAAGCAGAGACAACTATTAGTAAGCCACTCTCTTAAAAAAAGAGGGTTATTAGTGGGATATTTGTAAACCTCTTTTAAACTTAAGAAACATAGTAGAACACATTCAGAATTTTTCATGTAACAAACAAGTATACAGAAAAGTCTTGATGTATTTGTCCTATACTTGTTCTTATGATATACTTGATCTTTTGATTGAGATATAGTTATGAAAAAAATAATTATTTTTTTGCCCCATTATGGATTTTTGAAAATGACCTTCATGTAGTGTGTAACACAGCTCTAAGTGAATGAAACTGTTTACACACTGTAAAGTTTTCAATCTGAAAGTGTCGACCGAGTCAATGAAATGAATCAGGTTTTTTTTTTAAAACACACAATAAAAATTAAGACTTAAACTAGTTGTTGTAGTTGTAGGGTGGGCAATCGGATACTTATGGTCAGGAGTCAGATATTTGTTACAAAATAAAAATTTTGAGTACTGTGTGCACATTTTAATGTGATTTTAAACCATGCAAGCACATAAGATGGGGAAGAGAACAGCACAGTTTTCTTAGGTTCCTTTAAATTGTTGCTAATAAAAGACATAAAATGTATTTCTTTGATAACTTAATAATTGACTTTTTTTTTTTTACCTTATTGGAATCGAAACTGGGAATCAATAAGAATTGTTTAAGCCTCCTGACTAGTACAACACATTGGCTCAACCAGTGATGTATGTTTGGGGTGGTTCTGTTTCCCAACCAATTGCCGATGGAGAGTGTTCAGAAGAACATGCTTAAATAATTCAAACAATTTTTGTCATTCTGTTTGCTAGGCGTGCAGAAATTACACACTTTAGATCAAATAATAAAATAAATGTCTGAGTCTATAATCAAAGTATGCATGTAGAAACACAAATAAACAAATAAATTGTATGAAAGTTTCCCTTTCAAGTTGTTTGTGGAGACACGTGAAGTAGACATCTACACGTCTCTAATCAGTGAGCGCACGTTTCCAATAACAAAACATTAAAACATTACTCAGCGAGTGGTAAGTCATAGCCACTTCCAAGTTTCAACTAAACTTTTGATCTTCTCCAAAATCTAATTAGCTTATTTCTTTTAAAAATAAATAGCTTTTCCTGTTTCCTTCATAAACAAATACGCTCTGCTTACCTAAATGCTGAGCCACTATCAGAAAGTTCACCCAAATATTTAAAACCAAACTAGAGAGAGTTTTAAGAGTTCACTGCTGTGGTTGTCACCCCAATGTCAAAGGTGACAATAAAATCTCACAGGAATCCATTCACAGACAATGACACAGTGTGGAAAACACCCAGCCTGTGTCCTGTACGGCATGCAGTGAATTTAGCCCCTAATGAATAACACCAAAACGAGTGAACAATGGCACAGTTGTGCTAATAGAAGGGCTAGCTCAGATGCAACATATGCAGACCACATAATGGGTATAAAGCAGAGTGCGAAATACCCGTCAATATTCGCTTCTAATTTTGTCTATGCAGTAGGCGTATAAACAAATGTAATGTTACTCTGTTTATTAATGTTTTTACTACTCTATGTGTACAGTTTTTGGAGGATTTATTATATATTTTAATTTTATATAAATAAATATATTAAAAATAATTAAACAAAACAGCTTTTATAAAAAAATGTATTTAACCCAAATTTCTAAATTTAATTTGTGGTGATAACATAGATAATTTGACATGGTTTAGTGTAAAATTGTTGCCCATCTTTTGGGAGGTGCAGTGTTAATAGATGGCTATAGTGCTCCACTATATGCTTTTTGCTATTAGACTGACTGAAAGATATCTTTTCACAAGTTTTAGTTGGATTCATATCTGAATTTTTGCCAAATTTAGCCTTTTTGTTAATCAAACCTGAAAAAGATATTTACAAAGAGAAAACTTGAGTTTTTAGAGTTTTTTCTTCTTTCATATAATTGTACAAATGTAATCTACACATCGGTTACTAACTGTAACAGAACAGATATGAATGTTATATTACCTATAGAGAACGCTCAAGGCTTAAGTTAAAATAGACCAAAGTTGCCTTTGCTTGACTTCTTGTTGCTGTACGGCCTCAGATGATTCTGTTCGCAAATCAAACCATGATCAATTTAGAGTTTGCTAACTTATTTGTATTGGTCTGATGCGCGCGAGTATGGACTGTGATTGGATGATGAGGTTGTGAATTCTGAAGTGTCGTGTTGCTGTTGTATTAGTCGGTAGTTAGATCAGCGTGCCGTCAATAAACAGTGCACATAATAGGCTCATTATACGGGGCGTTCCGGCTAATAAGGGACAGACGGTAATCCTACTTGTAGTCCAGGCAAAGTAGCCCATTTTGGAGCCAAAAATAGAACTAATTGTAAAAGAATTTTTTTCAGCATAGATCATTTCTATGAGGTGTCCAGAACAACATACTAAAAGTCCTAAGAAATCCTAGTTGAGGAAATATGTTTAATTCGCATCAATCCGAGATGTGTGCCAGTAAGGCCAGACAACAATACACCCCAATGGGGCTATTTTTTTCCTTTACTCCTATCAAAATAAAACTTTATATAATGAAAGTATCCATGAAAAGTAACAAATTTTGTATTACAAGTTTCTTTGAAAATGAATTTTATTATGCAAATGAGCTATACACTAATCGCATATGCCCAAAATACACCCAAATAGGCTTCATTTTTTCCTTTACTCCTACCACAATAAAACTTTACACAATGAAAGTCTACATAAAAAGTAAAACATTTTGTATTAGAAGTTTCTTTGAAAATGAATTTGAATATGCAAATGAGCAATTTACTAATCGAATATGCCCAAAATACACCCTAATGGGCTTATTTTTTTCCTTTACTCCTATAAAACTCACAATTAAACCTCACAGAACAATGACAGTGAAAGTATACATGAAAAGTAACCTTTTTGTTTTACAAGTTATCTTGTAAAACAAAAATGTATGTAGTTAGCAGAGCCGGACAGTATCAGAGTACATTTACTTTAGTACAGTACATAAGTACAATTTTGAGGGATCTGTACTTTACTCGAGGATCATTTTTGGGGAGTACTCTTGACTTTACTCAAGTACAATTGAGAGGGAAATATTGTACTCTTTACTCCACTACATTTCTATCCATAACCGTGAGCACCCATTACTACTTCTTGTAAAACTTAAAAAAAATAGCCTGGGCTCTTATTTTCCCAAATCATCGAACTGCACCGGCTTGTATTTGAGACAGGGGTCTATATGAAACCGGCCTTTATAATTTAGTGTTGAGATGTTGTTCATTGTGTCTATAATCTCTAAAAATCTCCAAATGCTCCACCTGAAACTGCGGTCTTCCAACCTTTTACTATCGTGTCAAATGATTTGATTAATTCGCGTGAGGGAGAGAGAGCAAGACAGCGCTCGTGTTGTTTGAAGACATGAGAGTCCGCGCGTGTGTCCGGTGCGCTTTCTCTGCTCCTTATGTGCCCTATCAAGTGCAGCAGTTTCTATTCTACATCACTCACCGATCAAAATAGTCTTTGGCGGGACAAAAATTTGCTTTGGCAGACACCAAAAAGCGGACGATCTGACGGTTTTAGAAGATTAACAACCCGAAACTAAAAAACAGACCTGGCCTCTATTTGAGACCGGCTTTTATTTACCCAAACCTGCAGCCACACCAGGCATGTAAAAGAGACAGACTATTTGGAACTCGCTATTATTTGAAGTTTTACTTTAAATCTCCTAAATCTCTGACCCATCGTCTTTTTCCTCGTCTAATTTTCTGCCGTTCTATATACGTCATCTGGTATCATTGACCCGATTGGCTATGAGCTACGTACAGACGCATTTGATAGACATTCGTAGCACCCAATAATACGGCTCCGGGCATTCATAAACCACCCCTCAAACACGAGAAAATGAACATGTGGTTTCTAGACAATGTTTCATTCTCAATGAGATGTTGTCTGATATCAGCAATCAACTTCAGCTTTCCGCCAAAGTCAACTCCATGGTCAGATTTAGATAAGAGACCAAACCAGGAAACAATGGATGGAGACACAGCCGGCCCATCCCGGGAATGTGCCGACCCGTGGCCCTATATTCTGAATAGTGACTGAAAAGTGACCCCGAACTCATCTCCAGTGGAACCTCAAACTCTCCCTCCAACGTCAACATCTGCAAAGTTCCATAGTCTTCGGGTCTTTTAACAAATGATGGTGTGGAAAGGGGGAAGTGAACGTATGGACCCAAACGACGGGGGGTGGCATGTTTTGGATGGGGGAGTTTTGCCAATAATGACCGATCAGCCTGCGGCACCACCAGAAATACTAGATGTAGTCCACTGTAGTTGCAAGAAAGACTGTGGCACAAAGAGAAGAACATGCAAAAAACATGGAGTCCCTTGCACTGCCATTTGCAGAGAATGTCGTGGTGCTAGCTGCATGCACAAACTCACAGTTGCCTTATCTATCAGATGAATATGACCCAGAGGGGAAGAACTAAGCAAAGAACAAACCGGGAACTGATTTGGGGATGCCAGAACCAAGGGCCACAGAGAAGGGGTCGAGGATAAAATAAAATAAGAGAAAACATAAAATAAAAAACACCCAACCCTCCCCTGAGGCTTGTGTCCCTCTGTGACCCTGAAGACCATACCGGCGGGGGTTATACCCCTGGCAGGTACTACCAACCAAGCCAGGCAGTTTTCAGGTTAGAGGCCAGTCTAAAAGCAGCATTGCCATCACCCATTGGCAGTATGATTGGATGAAGATTGGGCCGATTTGTCATAAATATGAAGGGTGTTTCTGCCTATGCAAATTATGACATATTCAATAAGTGTAGAGCTCATGTGCATATTCAAATTAATTTCAAAAGAAACTTGTAATACAAAAAAGTTACTTTTCCTGTATACTTTTACTTTGTAAAGTTTTATTGTGGTAGGAATAAAGGAAAAAATTAAGCCTATTTGGGTGTATTTTGGGCATATTCGAATAGCTCATTTGCATAATAAAATTCATTTTCAAAGAAACTTCTAATACAAAATGTTTTTCTTTTCTTGTACACTTTCATTGTGTAAAGTTTTATTGTGGTAGGAGTAAAGGAAAAAATTAAGCCTATTTGGGTGTATTTTTGGCATATTCGATTAGTGTATAGCTCATTTGCATAATAAAATTCATTTTCAAAGAAACTTGTAATACAAAATTTGTTACTTTTCATGGATACTTTCATTGTAAAAAGTTTTATTTTGATAGGAGTAAAGGAAAAAAATAGCCCCATTGGAGTGTATTGTTGTCTGGCCTTGCTGGCACACATCTCGGATTGATGCGAATTAAACATATTTCCTCAACTAGGATTTCTTAGGACTTTTAGTATGTTGTTCTGGACACCAAATAGAAATGATCTATGCTGAAAAAAATTCTTTTACAATTAGTCTGTCGTAAAACGCTACTTTGCCTGGACTATTGTGCTAGTAGCAATTGCAGCGAATTTTACCTCAGCATTTGCCGCGTCTTCGGTAGACTCGGCTTCAATTACGGGACGTGTTCTTCTGAGGAGTCACTGGGTGGGAGAGGATCCTCTTTTCTGGTAGTTAGTTGGCCTGCACCAGCATCATCTTTCAGTGCCTCTTTATCCCTGAGTGCCAACTTTTAGATGTAAACCCGAAGTGTGTGAGTGATACACTCTGATTTATTTTTCACTTGCTAGCCATTTTTAATGACTTCTCAAAGTTTCTATTGTTTGACGCATATATGCCATATATGGCTAATTTGCATAGGCCTATGTGCACAGGACTGCCTGGCTCCGCTTTGCAAAAAATAAACACATTTGTGATTGTGAATAAATGTTTTTAATTTTGAATACTGGACATGGTGAGCTTAAAAACATTTTAGTGACCATTAGTGACAAATTATTATTTTATTTTTTTGACAAAATATAAATAAATAATGATCATTACAATGGAAATGAATCAACACTGAACTCACCAGTACTTAAACTGGACACTGAATTTCGTCTAGAGCTGCTGTACAGTCAAAACTGTTGCATTCATTTCCTGTTATCATTGTAAAGCTTCTTTGTAACAATCTTTATTGTAAAAAGAGCAATATTGATAAAGGTGACTTGACTTAAAAATGTATCTTGATTTTATAGTGAACGATTGATCAGTGCACTTTATTCAAAACTAAAAATAAGTTGCATAATTTTTCATCAAAATGTAATAACACATTGCAACCTTGGTAGACTGGCATGCATAAAGTCGTGATGTAATGGAAGCAGCAAAGATCTTTTCTTCTGCAATGCAAAGTAAATCCGAATGAAACGGTTGTTGAATGACTGGGCAATCAAAATGTAATAACTTGACCCCCCTTTGAAATAACTTTCCTTTATGGGTGATATCACCAAGCCTAAGATTGTTTATTTACCAAGACAGTCCACTCATATTAATTGGAGAAATTGCAACACGCAATGTGGTGGAATAAGTCTTGCCTTCAAAATACAACAGCCAATTGGTAATTTTGATTAAAGGCAACGTATGTTTCATAATATAGACAAATATTACAATATTTAACCAGTCAAGTCAAGTCAAGTATATTTATATAGCACTTTTCACAATATAGATTGTATCAAAGCAGCTACACAGTATCAATCAAAACAAAATAACAATGTTGGTTTCTTAGTGGAAAATCTTTCAAGTTTGGTAGAGCTAATCAAGGATATTACTGATTGGTCCATCAGGTGACCCGTAATCAGGTGACCCGTAATATGCTCCGTAATACTGCTGCATAAACAATCAAGTTTTTAGGGTTATTCATGGTCTGTTTTAGTAATTTGTAAATTCTTTACACTTTCAATTTTCCTTTTAATGTTCGATGGTTGAAGGACGAGTACAATAATGACACTTCATTCTTCCCAGTTTTTAACAAAAATTATTGTTTATTAAGAGTGAGCCTTTCACTGATTGCTTACAGTTTAATGTAAGTTACTCTCACAATTCGCGCAAAGTATCATGGGGTGTAGGAAAAAGGTGGATAGTATGTGGCATCAATGCAATCCGGACTTACTGCATCTGTCATGTTGTCATAGTCATTTGGCACTGGCGTTCACAAATCTAATTCCCGTAGCTTCATGGGATATTAAAGTGTCCATTGGATGCACACATCAGAATATTGACAGAAGTAGTACTTCTTCCGGGTACTTTTCGTCTACTGTTTTTGTGAATACAAACATATTTCTCATCTCACATCCTGTTTTTCACCAACTATCTATTAGGGAAGTGTGTGATTTTGGATGCAGAGAAGCTCTCTTATTTTTAAACCCTTCCCCTCCAAACACTTGGTTCCATTACAGTACTAATCACCCCCTTTTCATCATCCAACTAACTCCTTTGTGTTTCCAAACGCAAGTGTGTCTGCTCACCTCTGTCTTTGTCTTTAATCTCCACACTGCTAATTGCAGACGGAAGACTTGAGATTTTCTCTTCATCCGAGTCTGTATGGAGGACAGTACTTGACTACAATGAGAGAGAGATTGTAAGTACTTGTTAATTGACATAAGCAAGTACAAAATATTCTCCAACACAGGTAAGGCAGTCCTTAACAAATCTACAAATTGGCTTAAGATGGAACACAAGACTTTGCTAATCAGTTTAGTTCATGGCTTAAGCCAGCAAAACATTCATGAAAGAGACTCTGGAATGGATGTGAGGGAAAGGTCTCCAGATAAATAACCACCAAGCTAATTCAGTAACATCTCTTTTAGAGAAATGAAGTTATGCTGTTACTCTCTCGCTGTGTCCATCACATTGATAATGTTGTTAACATACAGAACAGGACCTGGCATGGTGTCAGTGAGTGTGTAATTTACCCTGCAAGAGTCCAGCCTCTCACTCCTCAAGATGGATGAGGAGCTTTGGGATTCAGGCTCGTAATAAGAGGAGCCGCTCACTTCTTCTATAATCTACAAATGAGACAAACAGAAAACAAGTTAGTTAAAGTTACAGTTTAAAGTCGGCATGAAATGCATCTTATACAGTAGATCTTATCGTGAACAATTCATCTGTGCATGTTTAATTTTTTTAAAGACTTTTGACCTTGTAATGTTTAATCAAAACATCATATCTGGACCTTCCAGTGAAATGACAAGACATCTCTCTGGTGATGTATGCAGGACCTGCAATCACTTAGTTTGCTTAAACCCCACCCTCACATTCATCTGCCTTCACTTTTGAGTGCAACGGCCACATTGCCCTACATTTGGTCTTTGGTACACTCACCGACCGCTTTATTAGGTATACCTTGCTAGTACTGAGTTGAACCCCTTTTACCTTCAGAACAGCCTTAATTTTCATGGCATAGATTGAACAAGGTGCTAGAAATATTCCTCAGCGGTTTTGGTCCATATTGGCATGACAGCATCACGCAGTAGATTTGTCAGCTACACAGTGCACATCAATGACGTGAATCTCCCGTTCAACCACATACCAAAGGTTCTCTATTGAATTAAGGTCTGGTGACTGTGGAGGGCATTTAATTATAGTGAATAATAATATTTTGTTACATTTATTTAGAACTTTTCTCTGCACTCAAACACTTTACATGTAAGGTGTGAATCTCCTCAACCACCACCAATGTGCAGCATAAACCTGGATGATAAGATGGCAGTCATAGTGCACCAGAACTTCAACCACACACCAGCTTATTGGTGGAGAGGAGATGAGTGAACTCATTGTCATGATCAAGAAACTAGTTTTAGTGTGTCTTCATGCTGCTGTAGTCAATCTGCTTCAAAATTCAACATGTTGTGTGTTCAGAGATGCTCTTCTGCAGACCTCAGTTCAGTTGTAACGAGTGGCTATTTCAGTTACTGTTGCCTTTTTGTTTGCTCAAACCAGTCTGGCCTTTTCACTCACAGAAATGCCACCCACTGGTAAAGATATTTTATCTTTTCAGAACATTCTCTGTAAACCCTACAGATGGTTGTTTGTGAAAATCCCAGTAGATCAGCAGTTTCTGAAATACTCATACCAGCCTGTCTGCCACCAACAACCATGCCACATTCAAAGTCACTTAAATCACCTTTCTTCATCAACTTCACCAGCTTCATATCATATTAATTCTTGACCATGTCTACATACCTAAATGCATTGAGTTGCTGCCATATGTTTGGCTGATTAGATATTTGCGTTAATTGATGTTTTATTAACAAGGTTCGGGAGGATCACGTTCTAATGATCAATCAATCAAGTCAGCCAGCTGTCAGCAATCAGTAATCAACTGGTTCACTCAATCAGCACAAGTAAAGCCTATAAAAACACACAGTCGACTCACCCACATTCCTCGACTGTTCTCAGCATTTGGTGTACTGCTAAAAGATGTCCCAAAGGCAACTTTCACCGTCCAATGATGAGCTTAACCTCGCTCCGCCGCCATCGGCTGGCCCCAGGACAACTTCTCCACCTGTTACCGCTTCCCAGCCCCACGTTTCATCTCGTGGGCGCCGGTCGGTACAGACAACCTCTCGCACGCCAAGACGCCGGGGCTTACCCTCACCGCCACCGGCGAGGACTCCAGCTTCCTCCCCAGCGTCCTCCTATCGTTCGGCCGTGCCAACGATTCCGCCTATTGAAAAGTGGACAGTCTTGAGTCTGAGACAAGCGCTGATAAACTCAGATTTTCAGCCCTCGCGCAGGATGACTAAAGAGCAACTTTACAACATGTATGTTACCTTGCAATCATCAAACATCTCTCCTAGATCCACCCCAGGTTCCAAGGCGGCCAGCAAGCCGAGAAATTCTCGCGAGGCCCGGAACTCGCCTCGCCCGACTCTGCCACCTTCCCGTGCAAGGTCCGGTTTGCCGCACGCTTCGGCCCGGAGCGCCAGGATCTCTGCGAGCCTGGGTCGCGCTCCAGATTCCTCTGCCACGAGACATCACTCGTCTCCCGCTTCACCTCAGCTTTTCAGCACGGCGCTTCCCGCCGCAGCGCCATCCACAGCTGAGCCCGCCGGCTCACATTCCGCTTCCCAGTTTTTTCCTCCTGCTGTTTCTAACCCTTTTCCTCTGCAGTGGCCTCCGGCTCCCGTAGCAAACGCTAGCGTGAGGTTGCCTCCGCTAGCGGCGGAGGCCCAAACTTTCCACCAGTTTCCTGCGACTACCGCTAATCCCTCCCCTTTTCAGTGGCCTGCAGCCCAAGCAAGCGCAGGACCACCTCCGCTTGCAACACAGGCTCAGGCATCTCATTCATTTTTTCCTTTCCCCTCTGGTGCGTTTTTTAATCTTCCTTCTCAAGCCCCACAGGCCGACCTAAGCGTGAGGCTGCCTCCGCCGATAGTCGCAGCCCAGGCTTCTCTACCCTACAGCTCTCTTCTAAATGCCAAATCACAATACTCTCTTTTCACAGCTACCCCGATGCCAGTTCCACCAAACGCCGTCGCTCTGGAGCCTCCCCCGGTGACTCAAAACATCCGAGCACAGATTCTGGCAGAAATTCAGGATGCTGGCTCCAGAGGCGGACGAGCTCCCAACTCCAGTACCTCATTATTCGGAATTAATATTCCCATAACCCACCCGCAAAAATCCCTCCTCAACATATCGCTCGATACCATTCTCCAAGCTGTTTCCCCCAGAACTCTCCAATCCTATGTGACCGCATGGAAATGTTTTAAAGCCTTCCACCTTTCTTATAACACACCATTCCCTGATTTCTCCCTCCTTACAATAACTTCCTTTATCTCTTACCTTTACAGCGTTAAGAGCCTCCAAGTCGGGTCCATCAAAAGTTACTTAAGCGGCATCCAATTTTTTCACAAATTGATCCACGGCGCCCCCTCTCCGGAAATAAATAATTCACAAACCTCCCTCTTGATTAAAGGCATCCAGCGATCCCAGCCCACCCGCTCGGATACCAGACAACCCATAACATTAGATATTCTCACTAAATGCATTCAGACCCTCCGCACAGGCTACCAATCCCTTAATACCTCCCGCACACTCGACGCCATGTTCATTCTAGCCTTTTTTGGTTTCCTAAGATGCTCTGAACTGGCTATCACTTCCAGATTCGACCCAAAAATCCACCCAAACATCTCAGATCTCTCAGTGCTTGACAGCGAAACGATCTCGTTTCTGATTAAACAAAGCAAAACAGACCAAACCAAAAAAGGCCACTTCATATATATTTTCAACCTCCCATCACCAATTCAACCGTTCCAAACTATACTAGCCTACCTCCAACTGAGAAACTCGCATGCGAAATCCCCTCTCGAACCCTTGTTCATCGATGATTATAACAAACCCGTGACACGCTTTTGGTTCCAAAAACACCTAAAATCTGTTCTCCAACTTTCAGGCATCCCAGCAGAGAATTTCTCCAGTCATTCCTTTCGCATTGGAGCAGCAACCTCAGCAGCCCAAAAAGGCCTCTCTCAGCAACAGATCCAAGCGCTTGGAAGATGGTCCTCAGACGCGTTCCAAACCTATATCAGAACTAATCGTTTCCATATCAAAAAAAGCCCACCAAATCCTCATTGGGTAAAAAAAAAAAAAACGCCGCTTTTCTGGTCGAATATTTATGTCTATTATTTCTCTGTCCAGCGAGTATTGATCTCCCAGCGGACCCAGCGAGAGCCTTCCCCGTCAAGCCTCTGTCTTCTCTCCGTCCAGCGAGTATTGATCTCCCAGCGGACCCAGAGACAGCCTTACCGATCGAGTATGTATATCTACTCTTTCTCCGTCCAGCGAGTATTGATCTCCCAGCGGACCCAGAGTCAGACTTCCCAGCCGAGTAATTATATCTCCTCTTTCTCCGTCCAGCGAGTATCGATCTCCTAGCGGACACAGCGAGCGCTTTCCTGGTCGAATATTTATGTATATTATTTCTCCGTCCAGCGAGTATTGATCTCCCAGCGGACCCAGCGAGAGCCTTCCCGATCAAGTATTTATATCTATTCTTTCTCCATCCAGCGAGTATTGATCTCCCAGCGGACCCAGCGAGAGCCTTCCCTGTCAAGCCTCTGTCTTCTCTCCGTCCAGCGAGTATTGATCTCCCAGCGGACCCAGAGACAGCCTTACCGGTCGAGTATGTATATCTTCTCTTTCTTCGTCCAGCGAGTATTGATCTCCCAGCGGACCCAGAGTCAGCCTTCCCAGCCGAGTAATTATATCTCCTCTTTCTCCGTCCAGCGAGTATTGATCTCCTAGCGGACACAGCGAGAGCTTTCCTGGTCGAATATTTATGTCTATTATTTCTCTGTCCAGCGAGTATTGATCTCCCAGCGGACCCAGCGAGAGCCTTCCCAGTCAAGCCTTTGTCTTCTCTCCGTCCAGCGAGTAATGATCTCCCAGCGGACCCAGAGACAGCCTTACCGGTCGAGTATGTATATCTCCTCTTTCTCCGTCCAGAGAGTATTGATCTCCCAGCGGACTCGGCGAGAGCTCCCTAGGTCGAGCATCTTCATCTCCTCCTCCAGCCAGCGAGTATTGATCTCCCAGTGGACATAGCCAAACCCTCCCAGTAAAGCATCTATGTTTTTCTTTCAGGACTGGTGAGGATTACCGATGCTGGGACCCTTGCCACAAGAACCCTCCCGTTCGGACACCGCAAGCTCTCCCAGCCAAAACTACCAGGCTCTCCTTGAAATGCCAGCCCGCCAATCTCTGCGCTCTTTTCGGGGGGTCTTTAAGCAGGCGGCTGTCCTTTACACACTTTGCTTTTTGGGGAGTACTCTGGGTTCGGGCCCAATTTCCGAGCTCGGAGCCCTCCCCCCGGACAGCACGCCAAATACGCATAACTATTTTTATTCTCTGATCATTAGTGAGTGTGAACTCGTGAATTGATGTTTTATTAACAAGGTTCGGGAGGATCACGTTCTAATGATCAATCAATCAAGTCAGCCAGCTGTCAGCAATCAGTAATCAACTGGTTCACTCAATCAGCACAAGTAAAGCCTATAAAAACACACAGTCGACTCACCCACATTCCTCGACTGTTCTCAGCATCCCTCCACCACCCCGTCTCCTCACACTTACCTAATTAACTTCCTAAACAGAGATACGGGGGGAGTACTCTGGGTTCGGGCCCAATTTCCGAGCTCGGAGCCCTCCCCCCGGACAGCACGCCAAATACGCATAACTATTTTTATTCTCTGATCATTAGTGAGTGTGAACTCGTGAACAAGCAGTTGAACAGGTGTACCTAATAAAGTGTTTGGTAAGTGTACATCACAATATGGAGGAAAAGATCTGTCGCTACTTCTGTTACATTGCAACTTTAAGGGGGCTTTTATACTGGGCTCGTTTGCTGCGGTCCAAGCTCGAGCGTGTTTGTTCATGCCCCCCCACCCCCTGTGGGTAAATATTGTGTTTTTTAAATTTGCTGCAATAATGAGCAGTTTGAACAATGAACAAAATTATGAGACTGAACAATGAGTGAACAATACAGGTTTACTGTGAGTGTGTCACATAAGGTGGACTTCTGCTGCATGCACACGGACTGAACAATGAGTGAACAATACAGGTTTACTGTGAGTGCGTCACATAAGGTGGACTTCTGCTGCATGCAAACAGACTCTTTTGAGGAGACAGTGGATTTCCAAATGTGTTGCTCTGATTCCACGCGCAATGCACGCATATATACTGCAGGCCCACTCTCGCTCATATCCAAGGTAAATCATCAACACTATCATCCCTTACAAGTGTTTTATTTCACTGAATACATCACAATAAGATAAAACGCATGTGCACTTTACTTCCTGAACAAGTGCGCGCCTGAATCTGTGTTACTTTCACATTGACGCAAACCGCGGCATGGTTCAGAAGCAACCGAACTCAGACCACCACCCCCAGGTAGTCTCGGGTTCGGTACCCCAGTGCGCAACCGGGTCTCATGACAGCGTTCACATTAGCGATTTTTCATGCGAACCGTGCCCCGTTCCGAACTAAACTGCCAGTGTGAAAGCCCCCTAAGTTTAATGAAAATGTAAGTCTAAGTTTAGACTTGGTCAGACCTTCCTCCACTCTTCGGCCTGCGTGCTGCTCTGGAAGCCCAAGTTGACTGTTTCGGCACCGGCCACCACCTTCAGCTCGTGTTGCATCTTTTTGCTGTGTTTAGATTTGTAGACCACGTAGCAACCCGTGAGGTTCAGCTCCAGCAGAGGGTGTAAGTCTTTAGCACACTTAAAACACTGCCAGGGAAAAAAATTTATGTATTACATACTGAACAGTAACTTACTTTGTAAAGATGTAAAAAAAATATGCATTTTTTTAAGACACACAATTAAATGAAAGTGTATTGTAGTTGTAATTAGTTGTTATTTTTGATAGTTAACATAGCCTTACTACGTCAGACTTAATACTTCCGCTCAATTTCAGTTCGCTTCCATACTCAATCAGAGATAGCAACCTATCTCTCAGTTTTCCTCCGGCCTGAAAACAGCCGGCCAATCAACGAGAAGAGGGCGGGAGGAGAGACGTGACGTAGATGCTAAGCACCGAGTTTACGATTGCATTTTAGGTTAGGGAAATCGAAAACGACCGCGGGATATGGAGATACGGGATGCAATTCGCTGTTGTGGAGAATATTCCCGGCATTTGCAAACTGAAGCCCGAACAAGAAGAGTGCTACTTATTTGACCCACTAAGATTTACATAACTAGTGCAAAATGCCCGTATTTAGCGATATCTTTTGCATTTCTAATCCAAACAACGTCAAAATGGGCACTGCACTTACTCGTGCCCGTAGCAAGACACTTGCCAAGTTTGAGATCCATCGGACTAACGGTTCAAGAGATACGCGATTAAAAGACAGACACACACACACAGACAGACAGACATTCCTGTAATTTATAGATAGATGTACTTATGAATTTATGTACTGATAAGCATTAAAGTAAAACTACAAATACGCACTACACTTCAGAATATCTGACAGATGGGTTCGACTAACTCAGTGAGCACTCTAATGGCTAATATTGCCCAAAACCCATTGCACCATTGGACGAGGATTTGAGAACTCCAAACACAAGTAAAAAGTAATAAAAAAATACATACATAGAGAATGTGCAATTATGTAGAGCGGTTTACATAAAGGGGTTTGAGTGAATAATTATCAGTACCTAATCTGATGAAAAATGTATTTATTCAACGTTGTCTACATTATATTTTATCTGCAGCAGCATTGACCTTTTGTAAAAATATTGTTGAGCCATTAACTTTTAAATGCATCATTATATTCAAATTGCAAACACGAGGAGAGTCATGAAAGACGAAAGACGCATGAAAGACCCACGACTGACAGATCAACGTGCTACAACATTTCTCTCCGAAATGGAAGGAAATTAAATTAGATTGAATCGAGGATTTGAACTGTGACCAGATGATTGACAGGGTAGTTTATGGTGACAAGATGCACGTAACTAAGCGTCAGAGCTGTCCATTAAAGATGACAAAGTAGTATGTCCCAAAGCTTGCCGACTCTTTTGCTACACACTCAAAAGTATTAACTTTTTTTTTTCACAAAACAAGTACATACTTTTAGGGTGTAGTATAAGTAGGCAAATTGGGACACAGCATATTACTATGACTGATATATCTGATATATAACTATGACTGTTGACTGATATATCAGCCATGGCGATATATCAGTTAACCACTAGTAATTTGTGGGTGGGACATGTCGATATTGTTCCTGTTTTCGAAACATCAGTTGACTAGCAGAATATTAGACTAGCAGAATACATTTCATTTGTTAAATAAGTGTGATATGGTGCTGGAATGTGTTATTTTTTAAATCATGCTGAGTGTTCGTTATCGCTGTAATAAGACATTCTATTCGTTCAGGTGAAATTACAAAACAAAATGCACACAAATATGTAACGTCTCTTGAAATACAATCACTGATGAACATCTTTGGTTTTGATGAGAAGGAGAAAAAAAAAACCCATACGAGGGCGGAATAGAACCGCTTAACAAAAGTTCTACCACCAGACCATGAGGGCAAACAAGAAGCTAAAGGGTATTTATGTATTTATTCAAACTCAAATTGTTTTATCCAGACTGGATTTTGCAATGCTCTCTTGACAGGCCTTCCCGCTTGCACTGTCAAACCTCTGCAACTGATCCAGAATGCAGCAGTGAGAGTGGTCTTTAACGGGCATGTCACATCTCTCATCAACTTACACTAGCCATATGCATTCAATTCAAGGCATTGACGTTTACCTACAGAACAACCACTGGCTCTGCACCCCTGTACCTTAACTCTCTACTTCAGACTTGTTTGCACTCAGAAGCTTGTGTTCTGCAAGTTCTGCTTCACTTTCACGGACCTTTACCTTGACTGTTCCCTGCTGATAGACTAAATTGCCTATCCCCACCCATTTTCAATAAACTGCTTAATAGGGCATTTCAGAATGTTTGTAAACAATAGGCACCGTGATACTTCCGGGTGGCAGAACGTGAGCGGCTTCTATTGACTAACTGAAGAGATCCAGCCACTGAACACAAATCATTTTTGTTGATCAAAGTTGAAACGATGGCGAAAATATGTCGTGTTTGGGGTTGCGCCACCTGATATACAGCAAAAGGTGTAGGTTTTTTATCGATTTCCTTCAGAAAAAAAGTAAATCTATCCAGCGGAACCTGTGGGTGACGAGGTTAAAGCGAGTGGACGTCGTCAAAAGTGCATGTCGTCTTCTAATTATGAGCCTGAGCCCGATTTAAACCCAACCATTTTTAATACATGGGTCGTTATATAACTGACATTCTCAAATAACTTAGTTAATTTCTATTACTTTCTATGTTACTTTCTTTTGAGCGGTGAGGAGTAAATGCTTCTTCATCGTAAATGCTTCTGATTGGCCATTGCGTTCAATAAATCAACACATATGTCTGTGATTGGCTATCGCTCATCGCTGCAGTCATGTTATAAAAAGAAACTCTGCCATGTAAATCATTTCTATTTTGTTTTAGTTGTTCTTGTTGCTTTTCTGCAACAGATGAATACAAATGTATTAGTTTTTATTTGTTTTATTCATAGATATTTCTAGTTTGCAGGAGTCCTGCGAATCGTTTTATTCTCCCTCAATCCGCACACAGAGTGTGAATGCATCAGATCTAGTCCCGCACCGCGGTCTAGTGCGTTGGGAGTGCACGTCTCTATCAAAGAATCTAAGCTCTAATGATCATGTTAACTATGTCTGAATTTCCACCCCGTCTGTTTTTGAATCAACTGTTGAAATGTAGATTAGGCAACTGCTGACAGTGTGTCTCCCTCCAAGCAATTTACTAGTGTTGCCATAGGGACGCTTCGGCTTTTGCCACCCGGAAGAACGTCTGTTATTGTTGTGACGTCGTGGTGAATTGTCGTATACTTGACCCATTAAAGGTGCAGTGTGTGATTTTTAGTGACATCTAGCGGTTCGCTTGCGAGATGCACTAAGGGGTCAGCCCACTGCTCACCCCTCCCTTTCGAAGAAGATATGGTAGGAAACGCGTTCTGTAGCACTGTTTGTTCACGTTCAGCTACGGTAGAAACATGACGTCACAATATGTCGACCTTCATAGAAGGGGGTGCCCATGGTTATGTAGATATAAATGTCTCATTCTAAGATAATAAAAACATTACGCTTTATTAAGTAAGTTCTTTATACACCACTGAAAACATTGTTATTGATGTCATATTGCATTTCTGTTAATAGATCCAAAAATGTTTACACATTGCACCTTTAATACCAACTCTTTGTTTGTATTGTGCTAGACTAACTGGGACTTGAAACAGCACTTTTTGCTTCTATTGTTCTCTTAATTTGCAAATCACTTTGGATAAAATCTAATTGTAAATAAAATAATAACAGCAACATTTGTATAACACAGTAATTGCCTTTAAATGTGGATATTTTAACATATTCTAAATCAGGGATGGGCAACTTTGGTCATTGAGGGACACTATTCTGTAAAGTTTTGCTCCAACCCTAATCAAACACACCTGATCCATCTAAACGATGTCTTCAGGATTACTAGAAAGCTACAGGCAGGTGAGATTTCTTTTATTTAGCAGGGTTGGAGCTAAACTCTGCAGGACAGTGGCCCTCCAGGACCGAAGTACTCATCCCTGTTCTAAATGAATCATTTAGGTATCTTGACAATGTTTCTGTAAAATAACTAATACTGTAAATGTGCAGGTTCCTTTGATTGAAAGTATGTATTCTGTCCTTATACATTTAGTTCATTTAACAGAAATTGTCTAACAGAAAGAAATATTTTGTTTAGAGATTGGTCAAATAAGTTGAGATTGGATCTATAAAAATAAAGATTAAACATAGATATTGTACACAGAAAGAAAATTATAAAATAACTTTATAAAAACCTAAATCTAAAGTTTGACCTAAAATAGTAGTTTACAATGTAATTTCACATTATTTATCAGTTTTTCTACGGTTTAATAAGCATTTATCAACACTGATACTGTATGATGTAATTTCATTCATTTTGACCGCAAAATATATTCTGTTACAGTATGGATTAAAACTATGGATTTCTTGATTTCAATCGATTCTCATTTTGAAGACTTGGTAATAATTCTTAAAATCAAAATAATCAATCTTTCAGTCTCTATTGTTTTCAGTCGGTGAATGAACAAAGCTTTGAAACGCATACCTTCCATCCAATAAATCGCAAAAAGCTTTGTGCTTTGTTACTTCAGATATGAAACAAAGTTTTAAAATTCTGCTTTTAAATTCTGTCAATTTTATTTATAAATTCCATAAAATATAAAATACCATTTTGGAGCTCTTTAATGTGGCGTGACAGATCACTAGTGCCTCATTCAAGTGAAGCGGCAGCGCAAAGTTCATGTGAACTGACCATCTCTTTCACATTACTACTAGTTACAGCATGAAATAAACAAGAATTAACATCAAAAGGTATGTTGAAAGATACAGTACAACAACAAAATCCGAATATAGTCAGATGTAATTGCTCAATCAGTGTTTTAACTGCCGAAAGATGTCAATAATTGCTTACGGCTCGAAAATAATATTATGTAATGTTATATTTAACTCAGAAAAGCCATTTAAAACTTTAGTCAGCTAAAAAAAATTAACACTATGTGAACTATATTGCATGTTCATTGTATTTTTACTAAACGTTTTTACTTTTTTACTTTTTATGATCCAACTGACCTCAATAACTTCACCCCATTTCAAACCTTCCATACATCTCCAAACTTCTTGAAAACACTTTTGCTGCTCAGCTTCATACCCTCCTTTCCTCCAATAACCTTTATGAACTTTTTAAATCTGGCTTTCACTCTCTTCATAGTACCGAAACAGACCTTCTCAAAATGACCAATGATCTCCTCCTTTCTGCTGACTCCGGTTCACTAACCATCCTCCTCCTGCTTCATCTCAGTGCAGCCTTTGACACCATCTCACACTCTATCCTTCTTGACAGACTTTCTTCCATTGGCTTCACTGGTACTCTACTCACCTGGTTCCATTCTTACCTTTCTAACCGCTCAGTTTATTCAGCTAAAGTCCTTCATCTTTCATCCCGTCCCTGTCACATCTGGTGTACCACAGGTTTCTGTTCTTGGCCCCATGCTTTTTCTGATCTACATCAACACAACATCCATTTTCATTGCTATGCGGATGACACCCAGCTCTACATCTCCAGTAAACCCAGCATACAGTACTTCCACCTTCCTCCCTAACCGACTGACTTCATGAAATAAAGTCCTGGATCACGTCAAATTTTCTCAAACTTAATAGCAATAAAACTGAATTTCTACTCACTGGCACTAAGTAAAATGAAGAATTTCTCAATCTTCATTGACGGCTCCTCCATTTCCCCATCTCCTCAGGTAAAGAGTCTGGGTGTCATCCTAGACAACACCCTCCGCGTAAACGCACACATCAATAACATCACTCGTTCAGCTTATTTTCACTTCAGAAACATTCACCGTCTTCGATCTGCTCTCACTCCTCTCTCCACTGCTGTTTTTGTGCATAGCCTTGTCACTTCCCGAATCGATTATTGTAATTCTCTCCTGTTTGGTCTGCCTCAAAAAAACCTCAATAAACTTCAACTTGTTCAGAATTCTGCTTCACGTATCATCACCCACACACCATCCATATAACTCATTCTTCAACAGCCCCACTTGCTTCCTATTTCATATCTTATCCAATACAAAATCCTGCTCTTCACATTCAAAGCCATCGATAATAACCTAGCCCCTTCATATCTGACTGATCTCATTCATGTTGCCAGCCTGCTCTCTTCGTTCCTCCTCCTCTCTCCATCTCACTGTCCAGCCTGCACCATCCATATCACTATGGGGAGTAGGGGTTTCAGTCACTCTGCTCCCCAGCTCTAGAACACTCAACCCGCTGATCTCTGCAACTCGATTCTATCAAACACTTTAAATCCACACTCAAAACTCATCTGACAAGCCTACTCATTGTGACTAAGTATGTGTGATAATGAGTATGATGCTTTATACGATTTATGTATGATGTATTTTTACATGTTTTAGCTAGTTTTTACTATATTTCATTTTTAGTTTGTTTTATTGTACTTTTTGTAAGGCGACCTTGAGTGTCCAGAAAGGCGCCAAATAAATAAAATGTATTCTACAAATTATTATTATAAACCTGGGCCCGTATGTATAAAGCCGCTCAGAGTAAATTTTTTGTCTTAAGTGTGTCAAAATTCTAAGAATGACGTAATTTTACTCTTATTCTTATACTTAAGAATAAGTGTGATTCATAAAAGTTCCTAAGTGTTGAGACTAGGTCTCAGCTCCTAATTTATTTAAGAGAGCTGGAGAGGTCTCCTAACCAGTTAGGAGTAACAAGATGGCAGCAGAGAGGAGGAGGCCGTGCAGTTTCCAACAACGTAAGAATGTGTTGGAATTATATGATGACGGAGAGTTGATCAAATGAGACAGGCTTGATCGTCAGGGTATTATTTTTGTTACTGACCTAGTCAGAAATTCAACTTCCCCCACTGTAAGAGACAATGCCTTAACTGCAGAAATGAAAGTTATAATGACTCTGCATTTCCTTGGACCAGTTTGGTTTTGTTTTTGCATCCATTTTTTTACCAATTTTCAACTTTTGTCTTTCCTTTATATACAGCTGTGAGTGCAATTTTTAATTATGTGAGTCATCAGCTTAATTACTTAAATATCATCACATTTGTCCATTTAATTAGTGTGTTGAAACTGTTAAAATTGTGTGAAATAAATGCTTGTACTTATTTGTAATCTTTTTGTACAACGCAAAAATGAATTATTCTAAATAAATTGAAACATTGAAATAATGTTTCAATGTTTGTGACCTCATCCTTACATCCTGTGACCTCATCCTTGCATCATTATTGGCTGATTCAGAGGTTTAGGGCGGACATTTTGGGTTCACATCATTGTAGTCCTTAGTTCACAGCACTTAAGTCCCACTTCAGTCAGCACTTAGGAATCAGTCTTATACTTTACTGAAAGTTGCTTTTAGCTACTTTATAAAAGTCTCCTACTCTTAGAAAAGTCCTACTCTTTACTAAGTATTTTCTGACTCTTAAGTCAAAGCTTAAGACTATTCTTATGAGCATTTCTTAGAAGTTTTATACATACGGGCCCTGTTCTTTGATATCTAATTTATAAAGTATAAAATTATTAAACATAAAATATTACTCTTACAATGCTATTATTAAAAAAATGTCCTTATGTGCAGTTAGCAGATTAATTAGTAAGCAGCCTAAAATCAATTAATTTTAACCTTGGGAGATGCTTGCGCTAACAAAATAGCAAAGCAGTTTTGGAATAGAAGCATATTTTTAAATGTATGAAACCTGACTGAGGCTCTTACCAGTAGTGAGTCGTGCTTAATAATGAAGAGCTGGCGGGTCCACTGACCCAACCACTTTTTCCTCCAAAGGTATCCGCAAATGCGTGACTCTGGTATGGGTCTTAAGCAGGGTTGAGAGGAGCTCCACTGGATGTAGTGAGCTCTGTCCTTCACAAACTCTTCCTCCTCTTCACCATACGACTCGTAGTGACTGCTGTCTGAGTCAACTTTATCTGAGGCAAAGATGGGGATTTTAGCATAAAAATGTTTTTAATCTCACACGTGTCTCTTGAACCGTGTAAGAAAGTAAATCATGCAGGTTTGGAATGACATGAAGGTAAGTAAATGACAACTATCACTTTAAAAATGAACCGCTATAGCAGCAGCTTTAAATTTGTGGTATTCATTTTAATATTCAGCTATTTGTCTTGTAGCAGTCGGCTACCACACTGACCTGTAGTTTTACTGGCCGGGACAAACGGTTCTGCCTCTTCGTAACAGTCTTCCTCCTCTAAACACGGGGGGTGTTGGGGGACAGCAGAAATTATAGACTGAAGACACACACAAAGAAAAGCACATAAGATGTATTTTCCATGCTCAACACCACTAATATCTAATCCCCCATTCACATGGAAACTCAATGCATTTAGACATGCATTTAGGCATGTATACATGGGGCCGTATTCACAAAGAATTTTATCTTACCAGTAGGAGTACTCCTAAATCGCACTAAAATATTTTAGCCAGGGCCGGATTAACCATTAGGGCAACTGGGCACTTGCCCAGGGGCCCACGACGTCTAAGGGGCCCTGGACACCAGTGACAATCGGGAGAGTCGGGAGTTTCCCAGGTGGACCGGTAGTGTTTCGAGGCCGCGAGGAACGGTTTGATAAAACGGAATGTATGTTTGCATTTAGTGCCTTTCTTCTCTGAAAAAAGACGCCGTTGCCGTCATAACAGCAGTGGCCTAGGTCGTAGCGCGCTAAGCGCGAGAGTCAGATTCTGTTGCGCTCGACGCGAGTTCGAGTCCAGCTTTTGGCGAAGTCTCTTCTCCCTTTTCCCAACACATATGAGATGTAAAATGTATAACTTAAGGGTTATATTTTGCCAACGAACTAAAATCGAAACCATGATATGGATTTTTGCCTTTATAAAACAGCACAAGACTTTAAGAATAGGCATCCTAGTGCTGGGTGAATTAAAGAAAAGCGTGCACTTTGCTCACGCGATCAGGATGGTCATCTGGTGTTTTCTCCTAAATACAAGCTAAAGGGTTTATTTCTTGCAAGGGAAAATAAATAAGTACAAAATTATTTTAATTTTCCTATATTAGTGTAATGTAGACTAAAATATAGGCTACTTTTGAAATATTAATTTTCATTTATATAGTAGATTTATAAGATTTATGGATTTTACGTCATTGGAATAATTATATAAATCATTATTACATTTTTATAATTGTTTGGGATCCTAAAACACCATTGATAATGTTATGTAGACTGAGACTCAACTAAAAAGATGTTTGAGCCCTGTTTATTGTCCTGGTACAAATCAATGCGTTTTCTTTGTTCAACGAGCAGTTTATGGGTAGATCTTAATTTTGATCTCTCAGAGAGCATGAGATTGTTGCATTTAACCTTAAAATGTAAAAAAAAAAATTCTTGCGGGGGAGCATGCCCCCGAACCCCCCTAGAGGAACAGTAAATCAGTAAAACTGTAAAGGCTAAATTAAGGGTCCACCCAACATACTTTTACAAATTCCTATAGGAAAGAGCAACCATTAATGAACTTTACTCTAGCATAGTTCAACAAAGTTAAACTATAAATGTCATATTAAAATGTCCTTGGACAAAATATACAAACTGCTTAAGAGGGGCCCTATAAGACATTGTGCCCAGGGCCCTCTGAACTCTTAATCCGGCCCTGATTTTAGCTAGGAGTTTTCTCTTAAAAATTATTCACAACGCCTTTCAGACCTACTCTTAGTAAGGAAAAATGACAACTCCTAAACTAAGAGTGAGTCTTCATTGCTATGGATGACGTCAACTATCATGCACGAGCTTCCTCGCAATGATCACGGTGATTGGTTGTTAGATGACAGGGCCATCATGCGGAACCGTGCGGAACATAACACAGCAACAAATCATGGAATTACGACATCTAAATATGTCTGTGTCCTACACAACATAATAATAAATGAAAAAAAAAGTAATGTCATCGAAATGCATAGGCTATAATGACATGTTTGTGCAGGCCCCAGTGAAGTGTAATTCTAAAAAGGCAGAGAGAAAAAGTCATGAATGAAATTATTCAAGGTAGCATAAGGGCATGCAGTGTTAACATATCGCGTCTTTTGCGCGCTCAAGTTCGTTGTTTTAAATGTTTTTTTAAGCGCGTCCTTATGGAGCGCACCGTAGGTCACGTGACAAGAACCAACCGGAGCGCAACCACCGGGAGAACGGGGCTCGCCTTTCGTTTTTAGGCGCTATATGTGAATGGTGCCTAATACAATAATGAAAACCTTCACTTGCCTAATAATGAAAAACGACACTTGCATTAACACTTTCTTGGTTAATTGACATTCTTTTAGCCTAACTAGACTATTTAAAGGAAGGAAATGTTGCTTCTATTGAAGTAATGTAAGAGTTGAATGACGGTGGATTATGCCAAAATGGAAAGAAAGCCCAACTGTACGCAGGATCTGCTGCTGGCCCAGTTGGTGATAGAAAAAAAAAACATAATAAAAGTGAAAATCGGCACTGGGATATCAAGCAAAACTAAGCGTGAGACATGGGAGAGGATTTGCTTACAGATGAATGCAGCATTCCCGCTTGTGTCGCGGACCCCGGACGACTGCGAGAGGCGTTGGTGTCGCTACAATCCTTTGTGAATTGGTCTTAGTGAGTTAGGAGTCCTCTCGACTTCTTTTAAGCTGTCTCAGACTTAGGTGCTACTTTTAGGGCTAAAATGCTTCGTGAATTACTCTTAGTGAAAAAAATTAGGAGTCCTAAAGTTAGGAGTGACACGCCCATTATTTTTAGGAGTTGCTCCTAAATTCGCCAGTTAGGAGCTACTTTTAGCCTTAAAATTCTTTGTGAATACGGCCCCTGGTCAGGACGATCTACTGAAGTTCACAATGAGCATCCGAGTGTGGAATAAATATAGACCCCTTTTCAGTTGGTAAACATGGTGACGTTTTTATGTGGGCGGAGCTTAGGTGGAGGCAGAACGATCCCTCTGGCCGCTTCACTAATGCTAGTTAGCAAGTTTTATTAGCTTGTTTTTTAACAGTGACTGGAGAAAATCAGATTTTATCTTAAGGTGTAAGGTCACTCACTGTCCAGGACCGCGATTGTTATTTCCAAAAGTTATTTTTAACGGACAGAACCAGATTGGCCGACCCGTAGCCATCTACACACTCACTCAATGCATGGATGATCTGACAGGATTAACATTACGTTACCTCGGTAGAGTGGCCTGACTTCTACACCTACCGAGACAGAGACCGATTGTAAAGAGAAACTGAGGGCACATAAATCTTTAGATGCCTATATGGTCGTGTACAAGACTTGTGTGCACGATCTGCAGTTCTGCCGAGCCAGGGCTGAGAAGACGAAAATGTAAAGAGTGTCATTACGGTGCGATTTTAATCATTTGAATATTTTCTAGAAATAAAAAGTCCAGATACAGCATATTCATTTTCATTGATATTTGCACCAAACAACACAATAAGATGACATTTAATAATAATAAAAGTAATTTAAGCTCCTTATTATGTAGCCGAATCTGTGCTGGTTTGCATTGGCCGCCTCCAGTTTTCACTTTATTTTGCCTCCAGCTAGCGCCGTGACGTAACTGTGCAACGTTGGCGCAAAAGGGGTCTATAATGTAAGTGATATTGATGGTGGCATGGTTGTTGGTGCCAGACAGGCTGGTCTGAGTATTTACCAGTAGACTGGTAGGGTTAGGGTTAGAATAAGTTGACAAGTTTCAAATTTACTTATAGTCAGTTGAATGGCTTTTAGGGGACCATCACAATAAAGTGTTAGCAGCAGATATTAAGCAAACAGTCTACTAATACTCTAATGAGAGTTAGATGACATACTGTAGGTGCAACGATACTTAATGGGGTGGTTTGGAATTTTGGACATCGAGCCTCATTTCTAAGTGAACCTTAGTGTTATTTATCAGTGGAGACAGTTTTGAAAAATTTTCATCCAGTCGTCCCAGTTGCATAGTTTGCTGGTGCTAGGCTAGCATGAGTCAACGGTAACTTTTAGTATGCCATTAAAAACAGTTTTATCCACGCCACAGTACACCAAAAGCAAATCAATTGTAAAGCCAGACTATCTATGTAAGTGTCTGTTGAGAAAATGTTAGAAATAAACTATCCTTTTCATCTCAATGATTGCATTACATTTACAGGAACTAGTTTCTCAGCAGCAGCGGAATTTTACTTTTAATTTTACTCCGGTTAGTAGTCATGTTACTGCGTTAAAAAAGCAAACACAGAACAGAAGCACATGACAGTCAGGACGTCTAGCTAGCTTAGTAATAATTGTTGAGGTAAACGAAGACAACATGGTGATTTGGAGTGCATTTTGCAATTGCAAGAACAAACCTAATAAATGTTCATCGTGAAGTTTTCACAAATTTCCTTTTGAAGATCCAGAAAGGATTCAACTTTGAATTATTTCTGCGGGCTTGGACAAGGAGACACCGGCAGAGACTCTAAAAATAATTAAGGATTTGCAGTGACCATTTTAGACCAGATGACTTTAAATAACCATTTAATCGAAATAACGATTAGTGTAACTAAATAGTGTAACTAAGAGTATAACATTAGTGTAACTAAGTGTATACTGTAAAACTTCAAATAATAGCCAAGTCCCAAATAGATGACTGCGTCTTACAAGCTTGGTGTGTCTGATAGAGGGTCTGTTTTTTTAGCCGGGTTGTATTAAATCTAATAAAACCCATCAGATCGTCCGCTTTTTTAGCGGCCGCAAAAGCAAATTTCTGTCCCGCCAAAGCCTATTTTGATTGGTCAGTGATGGAGAATAGAGACTGCTGCGCTTAGCACGTAAAGAGCAGAGAGAGAGAGAGAGAGAGAGAGCGTCTTCTCACAACACACTTCTCACAACTCACGTCTTCTCACAACACATAAATTATACACTGTTTCTGTAGTGATGAGTGTCAGCGGCAGGTAAATATACTTGCGTGATTGTCGTGTGGACCGGCTCTCTTGGTTGCCTAGGTAACTTCATATCACTGCACCACCGCTGTAGACTGTGCTAATTAATATAGGTATAACAATATAACTATTGCAATGCAATGAAAGGGTAGTTTGATTTCTAACATTATTCTCTCAACAGACACTTACATCGATAGTCTGGCATTACAATTGATTTGCACTTATTTCTGATTTGGTGCACTGTGGAGTGGGTAAAACCATTTTTAATGGCTTGCTAAAAGTTACCATTGACTCGCGCTAGCCTAGCACCACCGAACTATGCAACTGGGACGACTGGATGAAATTTTCAAAACTGTCTCCACTGATAAATAACACTAATGCTCACTTGGAAATGAGGCACAATGTCACAAAATTCCGAACCACCCTTTTAAAGTCAACTGAATGTTCAAAAAGGACCATCAAAGTAAAGTGTTACCATATAAATAAATATATATATATATATATATATATATATATATATATACATACATACATATACAGTACATACATACATACATATATACATAAATACATACATACACACTCACCTAAAGGATTAATAGTTACACCTGTTCAGTTTCTCATTAATGCAATTCTCTAATCAACCAATCACATGGCAGTTGCTTCAGTGCATTTTGGGGTGTGGTCCTGGTCAAGACAATCTCCTGAACTCCAAACTGAATGTCAGAATGGGAAAGAAAGGTGATTTAAGCAATTTTGAGCGTGGCATGGTTGTTGGAGCCAGATGGGCCAGTCTGAGTATTTCACAATCTGCTCAGTTACTGGGATTTTCATGCACAACCATTTCTAGGGTTTACAAAGAATAGTGTGAAAATGGAAAAACATCCAGTATGCAGCAGTCCTGTGGGCGAAAATGCCTTGTTGATGATAGAGGTCAGAGGAGAATGGGCTGACTGATTCAAACTGATAGAAGAGCAACTTTGACTGAAATAACCACACGTTACAACCGAGGTATGCAGCAAAGCATTTGTATGCAGCAAAGCCACAACACGCCCAACCTTGAGGCGGATGGGCTACAACAGCATAAGACCCCACCGGGTACCACTCATCTCCACTACAAATAGGAAAAAGAGGCTACAATTTGCAAGAGCTTTGCAAATTGGACAGTTGAAGACTGGAAAAATGTTGCCTGGTCTGATGAGTCTCGATTTCTGTTGAGACATTCAGATGGAGTCAGAATTTGGCGTAAACAGAATGAGAACACGGATCCATCACGCCTTGTTACCACTGTGCAGGCTGGTGGTGGTGGTGGTGGTGTAATGGTGTGGGGGATGTTTTATTGGCACACTTTAGGCCACTTAGTGCCAATTGGGCATCGTTTAAATGCCACGGCCTACCTGAGCATTGTTTCTGACCATGTCCATTCCTTAAGGCCACCATGTACCCATCCTCTGATGGCTACTTCCAGCAGGACAATGCACCATCTCACAAAGCTTGAATCATTTCAAATTGGTTTCTTGAACCTGACAATGAGTTCACTGTACTAAAATGGCCCCCACAGTCACCAGATCTCAACCCAATAGAGCATCTTTGGGATGTGGTGGAACGGGAGCTTTGTGCCCTGGATGTGCTTCCCACAAGTCTCCATCAACTGCAAGATGCTATCCTATCAATATGGGCCAACATTTCTAAAGAATGCTTTCAGCACCTTGTTGAATCAATGCCACATAAATAAAGGCAGTTCTGAAGGCGAAAGTGGGTCAAACGCAGTAGAAGTATGGTGTTCCTAATAATCCTTTAGATGAGTGTATATATATATATATATATATATATATATAGAGAGAGAGAGAGATAGATTGGATATATATAGATGATATATAGATAGATATAGTGGCAAAGCCACAGAGAAGACCACACAACCAAAATCTGGACCCTGATCAATCACAGCTCACATGAATTGCTCACAGCAACCACAAAGCTATAAATGACAACAACACAGCTGGCCAGACTGATCACCTGAATGTGCCCATGAGAGGCACTGTATCTGTGGTTTACAGAGAGGTAAACAAAATTGAGCTGAAACATATGGAGCTTAAATCCCAGAGTTTAAGTACAGCTCTGCATTTAAAGGAAGAGAAAGAAAGAGACCACGTTTTTAGTTGTACTAAGGGTCAGTCAGTCCACAGTTTTTATGAGAGCATGGTGCAGACTGTTCTGGAGGAGCAAAGCTGAAGGACAATGACTGTGGTCTGCAATGGGGTCAGTAATTTGTAGTCGGACATTGAGGGCAAATCAGTGGCACTGAAACAAAGTCTTCTGGGAGTTGAAAACAAAAAGGCAGCAGTAGACAGCAGTGTACTCTTGAAGCTGACGTAAGTCCCATGTGCCTTAACTTTGTTTTTCAAGATTCAATATGAGTTTTCCTTAGGATGTGCATTTAAAATACAATTTTAAAATGACTTGTAATGCTTGTAACCTGCAGAAAATTAACATCAACAACAGACTAAAACTTACTTATTTGAAGCAAGTGGGTTAATACTTGTGCCTTTTATATCCCATCTTTATTTTTGTGTCTCTATGTTTGAATGTGAATGTGTGACTCAAGAATGTTAATTAAGTGTTTCTTCTGTTTTATCTCTTGCATATTTTCATTCTTTCTGTTTACCCCCTCGCGCTCTTGGGGGGAGGCGTGGTGGAGTTTTAGAGGACAGCGTGTACAGCTCTGGGGATCAGATACATATCTGTGAATGGAAGATGAAAAGGGGTTTTTGTGTGTTCACGTGTATGTGAGAGAACAGGAGATAGAGGCCCAGAAAGAAATATAGATGTTAAATTAGAAAACAAGCAAGAAGTGCCAAAAGCTATTGGATCAAAAACGATAAGAACCAAGTATGTAGATAACTTTGACTTTAAAGAGTGAGTAAACAACTATTCCCTAAAAAAAAAAAATCATTATAGATTTGTGTGCAGAATGTGTACACTATGTTTGGAGTATTAAAAAAAAAAACACACAAAAAGTTGTGGCTCTTTTATGATGAGTAACTGAGGCAGAAGGGGTCCTGAATGCTCATTAAAGGAGTAGTTCACTTTTTAAAAAACTTTTGCTGATAATTTACTCACCCCCATGTCATCCAAGATGTCCATGTCTTTCTTTCTTCAGTTGAAAAGAAAGTCAGATGAAATTTTTGATGAAAACATTCCAGGATTTTCTCCATATAATGGACTTGTACCAAACCGTTCAAGGTCAAAATGAGAGTTTCAGTGCAGCTTCAAAGGGCTTTAAACGACACCAGACGATGAATGAGGGTCTTATCTAGGACCCTTCGAGTCATGACTCGAAAAAAGATTTGTTCATTTTGATGAATGAGTTTGAACAGGAGAGTCACAAACGCTCAACACAGAACAGAGCAAGGCGAGCATTTGTACGTATAAAACAAACTTTTTTATTTATTTTTGAAATGACCGATCGTTTCACTAGTTAAAGAGTACCTATTTTGGGTTTTTGAAAATTGCCCTTCATGTAGTGTTTAACATAGATCTAAGTGAACAAAAACATCCTGCAAAGTTTTAAACATGAAAGTTCATCGTATACAAAGTTATTATCTCTCAAAAACAAGAGTCGACTCTGAGTCGCTGATATGAATCGTTGGAAGAACGATGCTTTTCCTTTGTCTAGTTGACGTCAACTTGACAAGTTATTTGAATAAGAAACGCCCACTTATTGTGCTCGGAGACGCCAGGGAAAACCGGAGCTCCAGGGGTGGCGGGCAAATCTGAAACTGGCCCAGGACGGGCCACCCTACCTGGGCTGGCCAGGGAGGTCTGAGAGCATGGAGGTTTGGACCCACCGCACCTTTTTGGACTATGTCGTTTTTCGAGATCTGGGCTTCGGAAAACAATCATGTCGACGAGACGCTGTGTTTTGAAGTGCGACGCAAAAGCGAACTTTTTTAACCTGCCAAGTGAGGAGTATTTGAAGACTAAGTGGCTGCAGTTCATATATACAAGTACTGCTATACCACACAAGTATAGCCCAAACTGTGTTCGCGTCATTTTGAAGATGATTGCTTCACAAACCTAAACGCTATAAAGTATGGATTCGCGAGCCGGCTCTATCCTAACGAGCTGAGGATCTGAGGTGTGTTAAATGAGGGAGACATATGCAGAGCGCTGGGTCGCGAGGACCGGAGTTGAGAACCCATTTAAGGTAATAGGAGTTCCGTTTTTCTGCACAGAGAATACCAATCACAACTGACTAGGTCATCTGACCAATCACCGCCGATTAGCGTCACGCAAAGGCGGGTTTTGGAAAAGAACTCGCTAAAACGATTCATATGGGAGTCGGTGGGCAATTCAGGTAAAAATAAATGCATATTATAAGACAACAAAAGTGTTTTTTGTCATTGCATGCTTGTAAAACTGTTGTTGGGGACTCCCAGAACAATATTAGGAACATTTTAAATGACATAATAGGTACTCTTTAAGACCCTTATTCATCGCCTGGCGTCGTTTAAAGCCCTGTGAAGCTGCACTCATTTGGACCTTGAACCGTTTGGTTCCCAATGAAGTCCATTATATGGAGAAAATCCTGGAATGTTTTCATCAAAAACCTTAATTTTTTTCGACTGAAGAAAGAAAGACATGGACATCTTGGATGACATGGGGGTGAGTAAATTATCAGCAAAAGTTTTTTTAAAACTGAACTACTCCTTTAAGCCTGTAAACATTTACTGGACATTCCATGTTTACCTCCTTTAATTTGAACAACTCTAAAGATCTTAATTAAAAGAAAAGAGCTTCTACTGTTATCACACAAGCAAACACACATGCAGGTCATTTTAACCCTGTCAAATTGAGTTATGTTACCTCATGAAGCACAAGAGAAACCAATCTAAGCCTGTAAAACACCTCACCTCCTACTAACCCACATAGACACACACCAACTCATCTTACGCAAAGATTGCTGAAAGAGAGTGGGGTAAAGTGAGATTTTACATTTGCTCTCCTCTAAGTGAGCTAAAATGATATATCAGAAAATGTATACATTTCCCATTAATTCAGGATGTTTCCTAGCAATGGAAATTATCTGAATGAATTCAGGACGAAGGGCAGTGAAAATATGATCATTTTTTTTTAAAAAAGTAGTCTTGTGTCTGACTTTCCCTTACGAAACAAAAATATATTACAATATATTGGAATATTCGTACTTGTATGTGAACATTTACACTCACAGGTCCAATGTGAAAACCTGTAAAATAAAAATCTGAACTTGAACGCTGAGATTTGCACTCACAGACAAAAGTCACAAACCTGTATTCTGAATCTGAAGCTCCAGACAAGCGGTCACAAATGTGTAAAATATATCTGCACTTCTTCTAACATTCAAATTCACTGTACAACCTCAAATTGGCACTTGCAACTTCTCAAATTTGTCACTGCAAGTTCAAATTTCACGCATTGACTTTTGCTACTCTTTTCGCGAAATATGAGGTGCAAAACTGATTTGTGCACTTGCAGCTTAGTGGCGGCGAGAGAGAGGGGGGGGGGGGCGGGAGCGGGGTGTTCAAACTAGGCATGTTATTGGTTGGCGCCTAGCCAATGAAATGGGACTTCTATTGTACACGATGATGTCATGAAACCCGCCTCCTCATGGATGTTCTGAAATGCTAACATTATTACATTAGACTTATATAAGAAATAAATGATATTATCAAACTTAGTGATATTATCAAAGTTATAAGAAATAAAATATATTATCAAACTTACACCATACTAATAATGCATAGCCTATTAAAGAAAAGCAGATGAACACGATGAACAGAATATGACGAAAGAAAGCAAATTTGTGTTCAGTGCAAATAAACCAGCTGCCCGTGTTTTATTAATAATGTATAACGAATTGTGTGAATTGTTTTTATTTATTTTTTTTTTTATAAATTTTGGTCCATTAAGCCTCATTGAGCTCTTTCTTGGTTTTCTATGAGAGGAAAATGCTTAACGCACGATCAAACGAGTTCCATTCATATTCAGCTCATCTGCTTTTCTGTATGCTTTATTTATGGTGTTTCCTGAGTTTGGTCTTTTAATACCACAGTCTTAATCTAATGTGTTGTGTTCATATTCTGTGTTCATCTGCTTTTCTTTCTTATGCATTATTATTATGGTGGTTTACTAAGTTTGATAATATCATTTATTTCTTATATCAGTCTAATGTAATAATGTTAGCGTTTCAGAACATCCATGAGGAGGCGGGTTTCATGACATCATCGTGTACAATAGAAGTCCCATTTCATTGGCTAGGCGCCAACCAATAACATGGCTAGTTTGAACACCCCGCTCCCGCCCCCTCTCTCTCTCGCCGCCACTAAGCTGCAAGTGCACAAATCAGTTTTGCACCTCTTATTTGCGTGAAATTTGAACTTGCAGTGACAAATTTGAGAAGTTGCAAGTGCCAATTTGAGGTTGTACAGTGAATTTGAATGTTAGAAGAAGTGCAGATATATTTTACACATTTGTGACCGCTTGTCTGCAGCTTCAGATTTAGAATACAGGTTTGTGACTTTTGTCTGTGAGTGCAAATCTCAGCGTTCAAGTTCAGATTTTTATTTTACAGGTTTTCACATCGGAGCTGTGAGTGTAAATGTTCACATACAAGTACGAATATTTATTGTACAAGTTCTCAAATTCACATCTACGTGCTCTCGAGTTTAGCTACTAATTTACCTTCATATATATTAGGCAATACATTCCCATATATAGGATTTAATATTTATATTGTCCAATATATTGCAATATATGCATAGTCCATATGTATATATATTGATACATATATTGCAATCAAGACCAAAAAGGGCACTATATTTTTTACATATAATTTGTCTTTTTAAAGTTTGTCTTTATATGCTTTAATATACTGCAATATATGTGCTATATATATATATATATATATATATATGAAATTATATGGAAATATATAAATAAAATATATGTATAGATATGCGTTTCATATATTGTGGAATATATTTTAAATATATTTAAAATTGTATGGAAATATATAAATAAAATATATGTATAGATATGTGTTCAATATATTGTGGAATATATTTTAAATATATTTAAAATTGTATGGAAATAATATATAAATAAAATATATGTATACTTATGTGTTCAATATCTTGTGCAATATATTTTGAAAATATATTTAAAATAATTGTACATATATTTAAAATATATTCCACATTATATTGAACACATATCTATACATATATTTTATTTATATACTTCCATATAATTTCATATATATATATATATATATATATATATATATTCCAATGTATTCTACCATATATTGAACATACATGTGACCTTATATCTTTACATTACCAATACATTATCCCATACAAATTGAAATACATTACGGTGGATATTACTAAATATAAAATTGCATATATTTTCAGATATATAATTACATATATTATGTATTCATTTACCATATATTTCAATATATTGAAAGCGGCAATCATTTGTATATTTTGCAATATACTGCAATATATTTAATATATTGTATAATATATGTATCATCAATATATTACTCCATGTATTTCAATATATAATATATTGGAAAATAGAAAGGAAAATAATATATTACAATATATTACAATATATTTCAAGTTATATATTGGTAAATATATTTTTCTTTCATAAGGGTTAACCCAGCTTAGGGGTAAATTAAGACCAGAGAAATCTAGGGGGTAAAGTGAACCAGCTGGGGGTAAACTGATCCACTTTCTTTTTATCAGAGCCCTAGCTCCCTGGAAAGCAGATGACTGGTTTCAGTCAGGAGGGAGTATGGGTGTGGTTACGAGGAGTAAAGTGATCTCGAAAAAATGCCTCCAACCCAAGTTGGGGGGCTCTTTACGAGGGTAGGCTCCTCTCTGGCCTTTTGTCAAGCCTGGAGAAGCTTCTACATATAAACTCTCTAGAGATGAGAGCAGTCACTCTTTCGCTGAAAGCCTTTCTCCCGTACTTAAAAGGCCACCATGTCCTAGTCCGGACAGGCAACATGGCAGTGGTGTCCTATATAAATCGCCAGGGTGTTCTCAGGTCAAGGAACCTGCACACCATAGCCAAAAAACTAATTTTATGGGCTCAGCACAACCTATGCTCCCTAAGGGCCGCGCATGTGCCAGGCATCCTGAACCAGGGTGTGAATATGTTATCCAGAGACAATGTTCTCCCAGGGGAATGGACTCTTCACCCACAGACGGTTCAGCTAATATCGACCTCTTTGCCTCAGAAGACAACGCTCATTGCTGAATATTTTTTCTCAAAGAGCAGGGACACCCATAATTGGTCGAGCCGCCCGCTGTAGCCGCCCTCCGGTCACGATGTTACCACAGGTAATCAAACGGATCAGGGAGAGCAAGTGTGCAGTGCCACTAATAACACCTCTCTGGAAGACCCAGTTATGGTTCTCTGTGCCGGTACAACTGTGGTGCCGCTAAGGAGAGACCTCCTCACGCAGGCAAACCGGTTAATCTGTCATCCCCGTCCCGACTTGTTGGCCCTTTATTTATGGCCCCTCAACAGGGTGTCTACCCGGAAAGGGTGCTGAAAACGATCACTGAGGCAAGAGCACTGTTAACTAGACGCCTCTACACTCAGAAATGGGTGGTATTTTCTGGCTGGTGTGCTGCACAGAGCCTAGGCCCCTATTTGTGTAGAGTATTGAGTATACTCGCCTTCAAGGGCGTTTGGACGCAGGTCGTACCCCCTCCACATTCAAAGTGTATGTGGCTTTGATCAGGGGATCGCTTCAATTGACTTAACCCTACTACCTTTGGCTGAACTGGCCAATAAAGGCTTAGGCCACACCAATTATTGAGGGCTCTGACATGCCAGGGCGCAAAGCAGCCTGATTGGTTCTTGCGTCTGTGCTGCCTCGCCATAGATTCATGCAGTTGTCGCAGCACATCCAATGACCGCACTAGCTGTTCATTTGTGTCTGCTGTGTAGCTGCACTGCGTTTTAAAAATTTTGGCTTCAATATTCCACATTTTTAAAACAGACCTCCTCTTCTCAATATCTTATCAAAATCTTGTCAGGCTTTGTCAATATTTCTATCCCTTGCAGCTATTCTTTTATATACTTCTTTCCTTCTTTGACCTCAGCAGCTGCACTCTCCATCTCCTCGAGGGATGTTTTGCCCCACGTTGTCATCCTGGTGTATTACCTTGGTACAACGGCTGTTCTACAATGTTTATGACATTAAACAAAAAAACTAAACTTAACTTGTGCCTCATGTCTCACTTTACCCCAGAGCATTTGTCTCACTTTTTCCCACTGCCACATTTTAGAAAAAAATGATCTCTCTTAGTAATTCAGGATACTTTTCAGCTAGCATCATCACATGTTTTTTATATGTTGTGAAAAAAACATGCTTATCAGCACCATGAGCTCCTCTCCTTCATGGCCAAGGGGAAATGGGATGGGCTTGAAAACATAATGGTCACATGACCACAAATGTGTTCCGTTTACCAGACACAGGGGGTGTCTCACATTACCCGATGTCTTACATTATAACATTGAAATCATCCATAGATACCCAATCTGTGGGCTAAATGTGATCATGCTTACAGGACTGAGACCATCTAGTTGTCTTGGAAACCCAAAGTTTTGGCGCACACTTGGCTGGTGACCTCATCGCTCCCACACTTCCCAGGAGATCCTCCTTGCACCATTCGACTTCCTTCCCCTCTGAGCGGTTGACCTATCAGTCCATCTCTCTATCACTCCATCATTGTCCTCTATCACGTAGACAGCAATAATTATCCTCCCAAAGTCCACTTCCTGCCTTCTTCTTCCCTTCTAGCCAATCACATTGCAGAGTTGAGGCACCAAGAAGGGCCTCTCATTTAAACATGGCATTTCCTGTTAAAGATATGGCCCGTCCCCCTCACTTCCTCCCCCTCAATCTTTTTCAAACAAGCTTTTGATTTTGCTAGGGGTTCTGGAATTAGGTGAACTTCCTATTGCACTTAATTGCCATGATCTAGAAATGTCCACACTAGGTTGTTAGAAGAAAACAGTAGAGAGAATATAGTGATGGGAACATTTCACCTAAAAATGAAAATTGCCATTATTTGTTCTCCCTCAAGACATTTCAACCTGCCTGCTGTTATTTTGTCAGTGAAATAAAAAGTTTGAAATTATAAAGTGTCTATATGCATTACATGTAGCATACAATTACATTTCATAGCCATCATGGTTGTCAAGAAATGAAAAAAGGAGGAAAAAAGGGGAAAAGGGGGGCAATAAATAGTCTACATAACTTGTAAATTATATTTCAAATATATATTCCAAAGTATACTCTGAAATCAATAGTTTGAGAAGAACATTCTAATGTACAATAGTAACGCATTCTTATAATATCTTCAATCAAACTTCCATTCCATTTCCAGCAACAGGGAAGATTTTTAGTCAAAAACAACATAAACATCAGTCTGTCATAGGGCTTTAGAGGACTCCAAATTCTGTGCATGCGGGTCACATGAAGCACTTTTATGGTGTTTTAGTCCTTTCTTGAGATTAACAGCCTAACAATGGGTTTAAAGGAGTAGTTCGCTTTTTTTAAAAAAAAAAACTTTTGCTAATAATTTACTCACCCCCATGTCATCCAAGATGTTCATGTCATTCTTTCTTCAGTCGAAAAGAAATTAAGGTTTTTGATGAAAACATTCCAGAATTTTTCTCTATATATTGCACTTTACTGGGCACCAAATGGTTTAAGGTCAAAAGACAGTTTCAGTGCAAACTGTTCAAAGGGCTTTAAACGATTCCAGACGATGAATAAGGGTCTTATCAAGTGAAACGATCGCTCATTTAAAAACAAAACAAAAAACAAAGTTGAAGTTTTATAAGCTAAAATGCTCGCCTTGCTCTGTTCTGTGTGACTCTCCTGTTCGAACTCGTTCATCAAAATGAACGAATCTTTTCGAGACAATTTGTTCATTTTGTTCGTTGAATGAACCAAATGACTCGAAAAAGATTCATTCATTTTGATGAACGAGTTCGAACAGGAGAGTCACGAACGTGCATCACAGAACAGAGCAAGGCAAACATTTGAGCTTATAAAACTTAAACTTTATTTTTTTTTAAATGACAGCTCGTTTCGCTTGATAAGACCCTTATTCATCGTCTGGAATCGTTTAAAGCCCTTTGAACGGTTTGCAGTTTGCACTGATACTGTCTTTTGGACTTTGAACTGTTTGGTTACCAGTAAAGCGCATTATATGGAGAAAAATCCTGGAATGTTTTCATCAAAAACCTTAATTTCTTTTCGACTGAAAAAAGAATGACATGAATATCTTGGATGATATGGGAGAGTAAAAGCAAAAGTTTTTTTTAAAAGTGAACTACTCTTTTAATGTGTTTCTTTATAGATCCCCAGTGTTTCTGACTCAATTTTAAAATATATATATAAATATAGCTGCGAGCAGCGATTGCGGGCCCAAGCCGGTGGCACCGCAACCCCGGTGCCTTTAGTTACCTAAAGGCACCGGGATGGCGGTACCGCCGGCTTTGGCCCGCAATCGCTGCTCGCAGCTATATATATATATATATATATATATATATATATATATATATATATATATATATATATATATGTATATATAAAGCCGGTGGCACCGCACCCTTGTCAAAAAGAAGTGTGCTGAAGAGCTTGCAGCAGTGAAGGCTCTGCAAAAGTGCGGATCGAGGGCACATTTTAACCACAAAGTATGCATGAGCAACCTTCTGAAAGGTCAGGTGTACATCAAGGTCTACATCTGTACTGTGTTTACATTATAGTATGTAGGGATGCGCCGATCCGATACTCAGGATCGTTATCAGCTCCGATACTGCCATCTTTGCCGGATCGGGTATATTTACACCACTTTAATCAAACCACTCTTCTTTAAAACATTACGATGTGATTTTTTCCACATGTATTTTGTTACTCTTATTGAGCTATTTTGTCCGCATAAAAGATTCACTGCCAATCGTACGTGCTCACATCATTCTCTTTCTGTGAAAGCTGTATACTGCATTCACCAGTTTTCACTCTACAGCTATTGACCAGAGCACTGAAATTATTTCTCACTTAAACTACAATCAAATGGATTTTCCCACACATTTTGCATTAGTCCTCCGCATGGCATTTTATTATTTTCTGAGCAGCTTCAGAAGTGCATGCACACAGCCTAGAACACATGACACGCACACACAGTCACGAGAGAGGCGCGATCGAACTCTGTGTGTGTTTGTGTGTGAACAATGGAAACTCCATTTTGTTCATACAGGAAAATATTCAGACTAATGTCTTGTGGGAGCAACAGAATACATGTAACAGCATTATGTAATCAGGAAACAAAAATCCAGTAACTGTATATTATTACAGTGAGTTACATCAAAAAAAGTAATCAGATTGTAGTTACTTTTTGAAAAAGTATAAAGTACTTAAAGCCAATTAATATAAAGTGGGACCCTTTTTTATGAAATAATTTGTAACTGTATCGGAATACATTTTTTAAAGTAACCCTCCCAAGCCTGGTCTTGTGTGGACGTCGTGAAATTAGAAAATAGAGATCGTTCATTTAGTTCTTTAGCCTATATACATGTTTTTATATCCACATATTTTGTTCTAATGTCACAAATAATAATCTTAGGGTTTACTATAGCCTACATTTCACTCAAATATTTTTGTACTTTCGAGCAATAAACTGAAAGTAATGTGAATATTGCCATTCAGGGCTGGACTGGGACAAAAAATCAGCCCTGGACACTTCATCCAGACCGGCCCACTATGCAAACACACACACACGTGCATTAATCTATACGTGCATTAATCTGCATGTAAAATTACTGATTAGATTTTATTTACTATCAAAACCAAGAAAAAACTATTAAAATAATAAACAAAGGGAATGGAAATGATTTTATAAGGCTTTATTGTAAATAACTGGTCTGAATTTATGTGCCACTTAATATTTTAATAGAATATTCTTAGGCTATACTACATATATTTCATGAAGTGCAACATCACGGTGAGGACCTACAGAAATATATATTCTGTAGCTCCTGGCAGTGATGTTTCACCTCATGAAATATAGTTTATATAATATAGCATAAGAATATTCTGTTACAATATTATGTTCACATTTATGACACAGACAGTATAGGCTTCTGCCAGGCACTTTCAGGGAGACAAATTGAAAAAATATGTATTTATGTGCATATTTATATGCAAAATACTCCTTTTTTCACATCAACTATGTGCTATGGTCATTAAATGGCTATCCTTTTCACTTAAGTCCAGCAAATAATTCATTTATTTTAACACATTTGGTGGCATCTGCCTCAAGTTATTGTCGTTGTTATGAAATACAGTCGTATGTTTGCATAGAATTCATTTTGAACACTATAATATTACATGCTTTCAAAATCTGAGGTAAATTATCCGTTATGGCTTGTGGCACAGTGACCTATTTTTAACTAAAAATAAATAATGTATACTCATAACCAGTGTAATTTCTTCATTCTGTCAGCCGCGACATCGCAGAAATAGGAACCGTTTCTAAATTAGAAACTTCGCATGTCGCCGTCGCGTCTGGTTAGGACAAAAACTCTGATTTACATGGAAAAGATACCTTTTATCGCGTGTCGCGGCGTCGTGTGTAGTTAGGACATATTGTACTGTAACGGTAGTCGATACGCGTTCTTCTGATCATTAAAAAGAATGAGGTTATATTGACAGATGAATAGGCTACGCTCAGTTTATCAAATACGCTCAGTTTATTAAATGTCTCTTGCAAACTATGAAGAGACAATGATGAATCAATACACACTGACATGGCGATGCTGGACTGATTCTTTATTTACACCATCATACAGTAATTTTGTCGGTTGTTTATTACAGATATTAGCATGCATTTTATTGATCATCAGCTAATTTCATCAATAGACATCAATAAGAGAGAGTGGCAACAGCCCTTGTAAGAGTCAAGAGATCATTTCTTTCTTTACTTGAAGATGATTGTGTAGATGATTAAGCGTCTCTGACTTACTTTCACTTTTATTTGCGATGTTTGCACGTTGGTTTGACGCTCAGCTGCTGCTTATCTGCGGTGGTGATGCGTGTCGCAGTAGCGCCGACATGTCTGACTATAACAGCCTGTAAACGCTCTCACTCGTTTATTTTTTAGCATTTTTGGGAGGAGTAAAATATACATGTGTGATATCAACAACCAGATTGCGTTTACACGTAAAGATCCGAACACAATGCGAGCCAGACTACCTCCAGATGGTCAGGCAAATCGATCACAATCCGATCACAACGTAATACCTTGCATTGATATTTCTTTTTTATTATCCGGATAACTTATCTGGATACAGATCGCATTTTAATACCAGGTGTAGGGGTCTCAGAGACGAGACCGGCGAGAAACTTCACGAGACCTGCGGAATGCCTCCACAGGGCGGGGAGATACTATACACTGCCTATGGGAGCGGCCGCTTCTCCGCTCTTGATTCCGATTGGCCAGTGTCAGACAGTCAGACCTGTCAGTCTCGCAGCTGGACCAAGTTTATGGACCAAGTTAATTTAATTAATAAACTAATTATATAAAACTATTGTCAATGCACTACAATTTAACTGGTTATATTATGCATTCACTTATAAAAATTAAAATAAAAACTTATTTAAAACATACCAGGCTTAAGAAATGTATTAAGAAATTACACAGCAGAAAAAAACACACAGCACTGAAATGGTTAAGTTAAGCCCCTCCCCCTACTAACACACACACAGAGAGAGACAGAGATGTAGGCTCAAAGGGAGCATGACCAGATTCAAACAAACATATCTTACTTTCTGTGGGTCCTAGTTAAAGAGTGTCAATTAGAAAGTTGTCCGGCTCGAGGAGTACAATATACATACTGATTTTTGTAACTGTAGATAAAACTAACAACCCAACTCTTGTCAAAAGGTGGCGCTACTGAGCCCTCACCACGCCCGTTTCTGAAACTTTGCACATGTCTACTGGCTAATAAATGTGATGTGTCTGAGGAGTTTCATGCAATTTGAAGCATGCTAAGGGTCTCAAAAGCATCCTAAAAGAATGGTAAAGTTTGATGCGTCACCACGGCAACAGTTTCAAAGATATTAAGAATCCATTCACAGGTCTACATCTGCCGTATGTTTACATTATACAGATGAAGTTTGAAGCAAATCGGGTTAAAATAAGAGGGTGATTTCAAAGCATTTTGAAAGTGACACACTTCCTGCTGCCAGTTGGTGGCGCTATAACTTTGACACACAATAGTCACATCCATGTGATCGTCCTCTTACGGCGAACACACTCCTGAAGTTTCATCAAGATCAGTTAATGTATGCTGAAGTTAGGACACACTTCCTGTTTCACGTTTCTCACCATAATTTTGTTTCCTCGCCACAGCCAAACCGTTCTAGATATCAAAAATCCCCTCGCAATTTTTGATCCTCTATGTCTTGACTTCAGGCTGACCGAGTTTCGTTCCATGCGGATGAATGCTCTAGGAGGAGTACATTAAATTCCATTGCAAGCATTTTAAAAAAAAACGTAAATATCTGACTTCCTGTTGGGCTGGGGTAAAAAGTAAAAGTGCGATGAATATATGAAACGATGAGATCGACATGTGTACCGAGTTTCATATTATTACATGCAAGCGTGTTTGATTTATGGACAAAGTGTTCAGACCCTGTTCCAGGGGGCGCTGACGAGCCGCCCTGCCACGCCCGGGTACCAGCTTCAGCCCGGCTCTGATGGCCGCGGGTTCTGACCCGTGTGCAAAGTTTCAAGAGTTTTTGAGCATGTTAAGGGCCCCAAAAGTGCCCGGATAGTCGTTAGAAAAAAAAAAAAAAATAAAAAATATAGCTGCGAGCAGCGATTGCGGGCCCAAGCCGGTGGCACCGCAACCCCGGTGCCTTTAGTTACCTAAAGGCACCGGGATGGCGGTACCGCCGGCTTTGGCCCGCAATCGCTGCTCGCAGCTATATTTATATATATATATATATATATAAAGCCGGTGGCACCGCCACCTTGGTGCTTTTAGGGTTATTAGGGGCCAAGCACCGAAGGTGCGGAGGCACCTATTGTATCTGTTCCGGTTCTTATTATTATTATTATTAGGGGCCAAGCACCGAAGGTGCGGAGGCACCTATTGTATCTGTTCCGGTTCTTATTATTATTATTATTATTATTATTATTATTATTATTATTCTTCCGACTGGGCGTCTATGGCAGCCCATAGACCGCTTTGCGGGAAAGTTGTTTTGGTTTGACATTCTGATAGAGGACAGTCCCACCATTAAATACACCAATTTTGGTGTCTCTAACTCATTCCCTCTAGCGCCACCAACTGTCCAAAGTTTCACTTTTATTATGCTAATAACGTTTGAACCGTAAGGCCTATCAACGAAATTCTTTTTTCCTCTTGTTCCTGAGCTCATGCCGATTTGATCGCACCCTATGACGTCATTTTGCGTCATAAAAAATGGCCGCCATTTTGAATTGTCCAAAAAACCTACTTTTGCGAACTCGTCCTAGGCCGTTTGTCCGATTTTCACCAAAATCGCACCGGATCATCTCCAGGCAGTGCTGACAAAAAGTTATGGAATTCAAGTTGATTCGATTAGCCGTTTTCGATAAACGCACAAACTAATTTTACGTAGCGCTTGCAAAAACAGACGTAAGGCTGTATCTCCGCAACGCTTCATCGTATTCAGACCAAACTTGGTACGTGTCGTCACAAGCATGACCTGAAGCTACATGCAGCGTTTCGGCGCAGCGCCACCTAGTGGTCCGGAGATATGAAAAATGGCTATTTTTGCTCGTAACTTCTGAACGGTTTGTCCAAAAATCATAAACTTGGTCTCGTTAGATTCAGGGCGTCATGCCGAGTCGACTGATATCCAATTTTCCCAGATCGACCATTTTGGCTGTCGGCCATTTTGAATTATGTGCTAAAATGCTGTATTTTTTGAACGCATGAAGGAATTGTTACGAAACTCGGTATGGTTCATCAGTACGATGCCCTAAAGGAGCCTGAGAAGTTTCGAAACAGCGCCACCTAGTGGTGAACTTTTTTTTTCAAACGCTTATAACTTTGGGTGTGATACACTTATTTTCACGGGAGTCATCTTTTTGAGGTCCTGAATCGTTGCCGAGTCCAACGATACCAAATATGTTGGGTTTCGTCTTACGGTTGGTGTAGCGTAGCGATTTAGCGCGAAAAAAACACTTGGCGATATCTTCGAAACCGCTGTTCCGATCGAGACGAAACCACCGCCAGAAACACGGAATCATAGCTTGTTAACTAAACGCTAATTCCCAAATGCGAAAATATTGATAGTAAGGGGTAGTAAAATTCAAACAAAGTCATGTGTCGGTCATTTTTTATGTGTTCTTTCATATAAATGTTTATAACTTCGAAACGAATTGAGATATTTTCACCAAAATTGACAGACATATGTATGGGCTCACTCTGAGGACACATGAAAAAAATTGTGGGACTGAGCCTCTTGGTGGCGCTATAATAGAACAAAACGTGAAATTCCCATTGACTTCAATACAGTTTTGTGATTTAAATGCTATATTAAACAAATACATTGGTGTAATATTACGAAACTCAGTTTGTTCGATAAGCAGCATGCCCAGAAGGTACTAAAAATATTTTGAGACAGCGCCACCTGTTGGTCAAATGTTATAATTAATTTCTGAAAATGCTAATATCTTTTGAATAAATTTGCCTATTGCAATGAAACTGATCTTAATAGATTCCTTGGGTTATGCCGAAAACATAGATATCAGGTTTTCCATAATCAGCCAAACTTCCTGTCCGTCATCTTTATTTCTTTGAAAAACCTTCTTTTTCGAACTCCTCCTAGACCGTGTGTCCGATTATCACGAAAATTGAATCGTATCATCTCCAGACCGTGCCGACTAAAAGTTATGGATTGCGTGATGACAGACAAAACCGTTTTTGTATACCACAGCATCAAAGTTGAGGCATGCTGCCAAAATGACTATTTAGGCTTTATCTCTGCAATGCCTTCACATTTTGACACCAAACTTTGCATATGTCATTGTCACCTCACTCTCACCACATCACATCTATTTCGTAACTGCGCCACCTATTGTTCGAAAGTGATAAGCCATTAAATCATCTTATAAGTCAATGTTTATGTGATTTTTTTAGCCATTTGCCCAAAGTTTTCTCAAAATGCCCTTAATTGCTCCTTGCTGCAGTTGTTATGCCACTCCTTGCCATTTTGGCATATGTTGCCGCTTCTTGCGCTTGGCCCCGGTAATGGCTGCTTGCAGCTATATTTTTATTATTATTCTTCTTCCGACTGGGCGTCTATGGCAGCCCATAGACCGCTTTGCGGGAAAGTTGTTTTGGTTTGACATTCTGATAGAGGACAGTCCCACCATTAAATACACCAATTTTGGTGTCTCTAACTCATTCCCTCTAGCGCCACCAACTGTCCAAAGTTTCACTTTTATTATGCTAATAACGTTTGAACCGTAAGGCCTATCAACGAAATTCTTTTTTCCTCTTGTTCCTGAGCTCATACCGATTTGATCGCACCCTATGACGTCATTTTGCGTCATAAAAAATGGCCGCCATTTTGAATTGTCCAAAAAACCTACTTTTGCGAACTCGTCCTAGGCCGTTTGTCCGATTTTCATCAAAATCGCACCGGATCATCTCCAGGCAGTGCTGACAAAAAGTTATGGAATTCAAGTTGATTCGCTTAGCCGTTTTCGATAAACGCACAAACTAATTTTACGTAGTGCTTGCGAAAACAGACATAAGGCTGTATCTCCGCAACGCTTCATCGTATTCAGACCAAACTTGGTACGTGTTGTCACAAGTATGACCTGAGGCTACATGCAGCGTTTCGGCGCAGCGCCACCTAGTGGTCCGGAGATATGAAAAATGGCTATTTTTGCTCGTAACTTCTGAACGGTTTGTCCAAAAATCATAAACTTGGTCTCGTTAGATTCAGGGCGTCATGCCGAGTCGACTGATATCCAATTTTCCCAGATCGACCATTTTGGCTGTCGGCCATTTTGAATTATGTGCTAAAATGCTGTATTTTTTGAACGCATGAACGAATTGTTACGAAACTCGGTATGGTTCATCAGTACGATGCCCTAAAGGAGCCTGAGAAGTTTCGAAACAGCGCCACCTAGTGGTGAACTTTTTTTTTCAAACGCTTATAGCTTTGGGTGTGATACACTTATTTTCACGGGACTCATCTTTTTGAGGTCCTGAATCGTTGCCGAGTCCAACGATACCAAATATGTTAGGTTTCGTCTTACAGTTGGTGTAGCGTAGCGATTTAGCGCGAAAAAAACACTTGGCGATATCTTCGAAACCGCTGTTCCGATCGAGACGAAACCACCGCCAGAAACACGGAATCATAGCTTGTTAACTATACGCTAATGCCCAAATGCGAAAATATTGATAGTAAGGGGTAGTAAAATTCAAACAAAGTCATGTGTCAGTCATTTTTTACGTGTTTCTTCAAATAAATGTTTATAACTCGGAAGCGAATTGAGATATTTGCACCAAAATTGACACACATATGTATGGGGTCACTCTGAGGACACATAAAAAAAATTGTAAGACTGAGCCTCTTGGTGGCGCTATAATAGAACAAAACGTAAAATTCCCATTGACTTCAATACAGTTTTGTGAAATACAATGCTATACTAAACAAATGCTTTGGTCTAACATTACGAAACTAAGTTTGTGCCATAAGCAGCATGCCCTGAAGGTACTGAAAAGATTTTGAGACAGCGCCACCTGTTGGTCAAAAGTTATAATTAATTTCTGAGAACGCTAATAACTTTTGAACAAATTTGCCTATTGCAATGAAACTGATCTTAATAGATTCCTTGGGTTATGCCGAAAACATAGATATCAGGTTTGCCATAATCAGCCAAACTTCCTGTCCGCCGTCTTTATTTCTTTGAAAAACCTTCTTTTTCGAACTCCTCCTAGACCGTTTGTCCGATTTTCACGAAAATTGAATCGTATCATCTCCAGACCGTGCCGACTAAAAGTTATGAATTGCATGATGATAGACAAAACCGTTTTCGTATACCACAGCATCAAAGTTTAGGCATGCTGCCAAAATTACTATTTAGGCTTTATCTCTGCAATGCCTTCACATTTTGACACCAAACTTTGCATGTGTCATTGTCACCTCACTCTGACCACATCACATCTATTTCGTAACTGCGGCACCTATTGTTCGAAAGTGATAACCCATTAAATCATCTTATAAGTTAATGTTTATGTGATTTTCTTAGCCATTTGCCCAAAGTTCTCTCAAAATGCCCTTAATTGCTCCTTGCTGCAGTTGGTCTGCCACTCCTTGCCATTTTGGCATATGTTGCCGCTTCTTGCGCTTGGCCCCGGTAATGGCTGCTTGCAGCTATATTTCTACTTGACATGCAAAAACATAACCCCCGCTTTGACTGTCAAAACGAAGTGTGCTGAAGAGCTTGCATCAGTGAAGGCTCTGCAAAAGTGCACATTGAGGGCACATTTTAACCACAAAGTATACGTGAGCAACCTTCTGAAAGGTCAGGTGTACATCCAGGTCTATCTACATCTGTACTGTGTTTACATTATAGTATTTAGGAATGCGCCGATCCGATACTCAGGATCGGTATCAGCTCCGATACTGCCATCTTTGCCGGATCGGGTATATTTACACCACTTTAATCAAACCACTCTTCTTTAAAACATTATGATGTGATTTATTTCACATGTATTTTATTACTCTTATTGAGCTATTTTGTCCACACACAGGACTCACTGCCAATTGTACGTGCTCACATCATTCTCTTTCTGTGAAAGCTGTATACTGCACTCACCAGTTTTCACTCTACAGCTATTGACCAGAGCACTGAAATTATTTCTCACTTAAACTACAATCAAATGGATTTTCTCACACATTTTGCGTTAGTCCTCCGCATGGCATTTTATTATTTTCTGCGCAGCTTCAGAAGTGCATGCACACAGCCTAGAACACATGACACGCACACACAGTCACGAGAGAGGCGCGATCGAATGTGTGTTTGTGTGCGAACAATGGAAACTCCTTTTTGTTCATACAGGAAAATATTCAGACTAATGTCTTGTGAGAGCAACAGAATCCATGCAACGGCATTATGTAATCAGGATACAAAAATCTAGTGAGTTACATCAAAAAAAGTAGTAATCAGATTGTAGTTACTTTTTGAAAAAGTATATAGTACTTAATGCCATTTAATATAAAGTGGGACCCTTTTTTATGAAATAATTTGTAACTGTATCGGAATACATTTTTAAAGTAACCCTCCCAAGCCTGGTCTTGTGTGCACGTCCGTTAATTTCACTTTTTAAGTTAGCGATATTTAAGGCCCCAATCCTACTGTATTACCTATTATACTGTATTGCCAACTGTATTAATGTGTGGATATTGATCCAATAGTTCTACCTAATTTTGAACACAAGAGGGCAGTATAGCACTATGAATGATTTTTTTCTTTTTTGACTAAACCATTCTGTCTGTTTTTAAACTTTTTAAACATAATTCTTAAATTAAAAAGGAATAAAATGGCTATAGTTCCAATATTGGTATAGTCTTATACAGTGTTGGGGTAGTTACTCAAAAAAGTAATTAGTTACTAGTTACTTCTGTAAATTGTAATGAGATTACTTTACTAGTTACTGCGTTGGAAAAATAACTTCACTACTTATTACTTTACTTTCCTGTTTCTTAATTTACCGTGTAGCCTACATGGACAAACATCATATCAGTTTTTGCCCTATCATCACTTTATTGTAAAAATGTATACAAAATGACATGAAAGAACAATATCCCTGTCTGCACAAATAAATATGCCGCACTGTAAAATTCACAAACAAAATGGGGTTCAAAATTCAAAATTTTAAAATGGTGTTTATCACAGAAGTTTCAAAACAGGCTGGGAGAATAAAACTCTTCTCCTGAGAACAAAACCAGCTTTTTATTCGACTCATGGTAATAATAATAATAATTAAAAAAAATAAAAGATGTCAATGAAAAATAATAAAATAAAGGTCACTTTATCCCATAAAATTCTTAATCCTAATTTAAAATGTATTTTTCTAAACCTGGGGAATTAATGGTCGACAGGGGAAGCATGTCTTCTACAATGAACCCTGCAACAATCCTGTTCATTTCGTTTTCCAAGACTTTCGAGCCTTGTTTTTACTTGACGCGTCCGAACGAGCGGAAAGGTGCGCGCGGCAAACAGCGCACGCGATGCCGCATCCGAGGATGAACGACAAGAAGCCGAACCTGCACCGAACATGGAGCCTACATCTCCGCAACGGCACCCAGTTTGCGCATCTAAATCAGTTATTTATGTTTACAAAATGAGCCTAAGATCCATGTTTTATAAAATGTCCACGAAACTTAATGAAATGTTTAGTGAAATTAGAAAATAGAGATCGTTCATTTAGTTCTTTAGCCTAGCCTATATACATGTTTTTATATCCACATATTTTGTTCTAATGTCACAAATAATAATCTTAGGATTTACTATAGCCTACATTTCACTCAAATATTTTTGTGCTTTCGAGCAATAAACTGAAAGTAATGTGAATATTGCCATTTGTTGAAACCCGTCTCTCTCTCTCCACTTCCCTCTCTCTCTCACTCAAATCGGTCTCTATGGCAACGGCGCGCACGCACCACTAGACGGAACTCTCCACACAGGCAAACACGGCTTGGGTAACGCAGGAAAGCGCGTTCCTTTAGTATAGTAAAGTAGTGTAGTTACCAATATTTTTAGTGTAATGCGTTACTTTACTTACCCAAACTCGTTTGTAACTCGTTACCCCCAACACTGGTCTTATAGAAAATAAATGGTGAATAATAACATTTTTAATTCCTCATCCAATCATCCTTTTGTTATGGATCAATATCATAGCTAGAGACGTAGAAAAGGGCTGCACGGTTTTGCAATAAATAATAATAAATAAAATAAAATAAACATATAAATATTGTAATTGCAATTAAATTAGATTTGTGTGGCAGCTGCATGTACAATTATTATTATTAATAATAATAACATTAATAATAATACAAATGAGCTTAGAATAAAATATTAAATGGTTTATTACATTAAAAACAGGCCATATTTTTAATAAATAAATAAGCTATCATTCATAGTGCACTAAATTTTAAACATTTTAAATTACAACATTGTTTGTGAAAGTCCAACAAAGTTAAATGTATACTCAAACCTGAAAAGTTGTGTGGCTCCGTTTTCATTTGATTATCATTGTGGCAGCAGTTGGAACACTGTGTTACAACTATAACCCCGCTGTGTATTACATATTTTAAACCTAGCTAACAGTTGCTAGGAATTACTGACATGTTTCAAAACGGTGCTGTGTTTGAGCCAACAAGACAGTGATAAAGGCAATATAAAGTTAGATTTGGACGCGTATACATCCGGAAACAGAAAAAAATCTACGATGAAAAAATTTACTTTCATGATGTCAAAACACTCTTTGTCCATTATCTTCACGAAATATAATCAAAACGTTCCGCAAATTCGCGGGAGACCGACTTCTGGCAGCAAGAGAAAAAGAGCGGAAAGACAGCCGGCTAGATACTGACAAACTATGTAAAATGTCCGTGTTACATTTAACCCCGCTAGGCCTACATTTATCCCCGCGCTCCCCTATTCTGTTGCTCCTGGCAGTGATGTTTCACCTCATCATATTAGTTTATGTTCACATTTATGACACAGACAGTAGATAATATTATGTTCACATTTATGACACAGACAGTAGGCTTCTGCCAGGCACTTTCAGGGATACAAATCGAAAAAATATGTATATATGTGCATATTTAGCCTATATGCAAAATACTCCTTTTTTCACGTCAACTATGTGCTATGGTCATTAAATGGCTTTCCTTTTCACTTAAGTCCAGCAAATAATTCATTTATTTTAACACATTTGGTGGCATCTGCCAGTTATTGTCGTTGTTATGAAGTACAGTCGTATGTTTGCATAATTCATTTTGAACACTATAATGCTTTCAAAATCTGAGGTAAATTATCCGTTATGGCTTGTGGCACAGTGACCTATTTTTAACTAAAAATAAATAATGTGTACTCATAACCAGTGTAATTTCTTCATTCTGTCAGCCGCGACGTCGCAGAAATAGGAACCGTTTCTAAATTAGAAACTTCGCATGTCGCCGTCGCGTATGGTTAGGACAAAAACTCTGATTTATTAACATGGAAAAGATACCTTTTATCGCGTGTCGCGGCGTCGTGTGTAGTTAGGACACGGTGTAAGCGGCCGCTTCTCAAGTCTAGAATCTGAACTTGATTCCGATTGGCCAGTGTCAGACAGTCAGACCTGTCAGTCTCGCAGCTCGCGTCAGCTTCATGGCCCAAGCAGACCGCGGCCCACCAGGAATCTCCCGGTAGTCCCGATGGCCAGTACATGCCTTAGTATCTTTAATATATTTTCATAATTTTGAAGAAGTTTGGTGTGGGAATAATTAAAAATTACTTAAGAGGGGGGAAATAAAAATGTAAAGGCTGGTTTTGCAAAACATTCACATAGCTACAGACTGAAACAACCGACTTCCTGTTTTGCTGGCTTAAAGTTGCTTGGGCTAATGAGATCTATAAGTGTACCGAGTTTAATATTATTATATGCAAGTGTGTTTGATTTATGGACCCAATTTTCAGACCAAGTTAATGGACCAAGTTAATTTAATTAATGAACTAATTATATAAAACTATTGTCAATGCACTACAATTAAACTGGCTATGTGCCTTTACTTATAAAAAAATAAAATAAAAACTTATTTAAAAAATCCCAGGCTTAAGAAATGTATTTTATTTATGCTGGCCAGACACACAGCAGTTAAATGGTTAATTAAGCCCCCTCCCCCTGCTAACACACACACACACACACACACACACACACACACACACACACACACACACAGAGAGAGAGAGAGAGAGACAGGCAAAGGCTCAGACATATGCTCAGAGGGAGTATGACTACATTCAAACTAAAATATCTGACTTTCTGTGGGTCCTAGCTATTGAGTGTGAATTAGAAAGTTGTCCGGCTTGAGGAGTACAATATACATACTGATTTTTGTAACTGTAGATAAAACTAACAACCCCACTTTTGTCAAAAGGTGGCGCTACTGAGCCCTCACCACGCCCGTTTCTGAAACTTTGCACATGTCTACTGGCTATTAAATGTGATGTGTCTGATGAGTTTCATGCAATTTGAAGCATGCTAAGGGTCTCAAAAGCATCCTAAAAGAATTGGAAAGTTTGATGCGTCGCCACGGCAACAGTTTCAAAGATATCAAGAATCCATTCACAGGTCTACATCTGCCGTATGTTTACATTATACAGATGAAGTTTGAAGCAAATTGGATTAAAATAAGAGGGTGATTTCAAAGCATTTTGAAAATGACACACTTTCTGCTGCCAGTTGGTGGCGCTATAACTTTGACACACAATAGTCACATCCATGTGATCGTCCTCTTACAGCGAACACACTCCTGAAGTTTCATCACGATCGGTTGATGTATGCTGAAGTTATGACACACTTCCTGTTTCACATTTTTTGCCATGATTTCATTTCCTCGCCACGGCCAAACCGTTCGAGATATCAAAAATCCCCTCGCAAACTTTCATCCTCAATGTCTTGACTTCACGCTGACTGAGTTTCGTAGAATTTGGATAAGAGCTCTAGGAGGAGTATTAAAAATTCCATTGCAAGTGTTTTACAAAGAACCTTAAATAACCGACTTCCTGTTGGGCTGGGGTAAAAAGTAAAAGTGCGACGTATATATGAAATGATGAGATCAACATGTGTACCGAGTTTCATATTAGTACATACAAGCGTGTTTGATTTATGGACCAAGTGTTCGGACCCCTTTCCAGGTGGCGCTGTCGAGCCCCCCTGCCACGCCCGGGTACCATCTTCAGCCCGGCCCTAATGGCAGCGGGTTCTGACCCGTGTGCAAAGTTTCAAGAGTTTTCGAGCACGTTAAGGGCCCCAAAAGTGCCCAAATAGTCGTATAAATAATAATAATAATAATAATAATAATAATAATCCTAAGGAAAACAATAGGGCCTTCGCCCTTTCAGGGCTTGGGCCCTAAATATAGCTGCGAGCAGCGATTGCGGGCCCAAGCCGGTGGCACCGCAACCCCGGTGCCTTTAGTTACCTAAAGGCACCGGGATGGCGGTACCGCCGGCTTGGGCCCGCAATCGCTGCTCGCAGCTATATTTATATATATATATATATAAAGCCGGTGGCACCGCCACCTTGGTGCTTTTAGGGTTATTCTACATGACGTGCAAAAACATAACCCCCGCTTTGACTGTCAAAAAGAAGTGTGCCGAAGAGCTTGTTTATGTGTCACTTAATATTCTAATAGAATATTCTTAGGCTATACTACGTATATTTCATGAAGTACAACATCACGGTGAGGACCTACAGAAATATATATTCTGTAGCTCCTGGCAGTGATGTTTCACCTCATGAAATATAGTTTATATAATATAGCATAAGAATATTCTGTTACAATATTATGTTCACATTTATGACACAGACGGTAGATAATATTATGTTCACATTTATGACACAGACAGTATAGGCTTCTGCCAGGCACTTTCAGGGATACAAATTGAAAAAATATGTATTTATGTGCATATTTATATGCAAAATACTCCTTTTTCACATCAACTATGTGCTATGGTCATTAAATGGCTATCCTTTTCACTTAAGTCCAGCAAATAATTCATTTATTTAACACATTTGGTGGCATCTGCCTCAAGTTAGCGTTGTTATGAAATACAGTCGTATGTTTGCATAGAATTCATTTTGAACACGATAATATTACATGCTTTTAAAATCTGAGGTAAATTATCCGTTATGGCTTGTGGCACAGTGACCTATTTTTAACTAAAAATAAATAATGTGTAGCTACTCATAACCAGTGTAATTTCTTCATTCTGTCAGCCGTGACGTCGCAGAAATAGGAACCGTTTCTAAATTAGAAACTTCACATGTCGCCGTCGCGTCTGGTTAGGACAAAAACTCTGATTTACATGGAAAAGATACCTTTTATCGCGTGTCGCGGCGTCGTGTGTAGTTAGGACACGGTGTAAGCGGCCGCTTCTCAGGTCTAGAATCTGAACTTGATTTTTGATTGGCCAGTGTCAGACAGTCAGACCTGTCAGTCTCTCAGCTCGCGTCAGCTTCATGCGGCTTCATGAGAGAGACGCATAAGTCCGGAATTGGACAATTTAACAATATACTTACGATAGAATATATTTACAATTAATAATGATTTAAAAACAAAATACATAACGCGCCGGGCCGCCGGCCCAACCAGACCGCGGCCCACCGGGAATCTCCCGGTAGTCCCGATGGCCAGTACATGCCTGATTTAGTATCTTTAATATATCGTCGCTGCCCGATGAAACTCACGTATGTCCAAAACGGTTACTTTTCAGGAAGTGGAAAAAAACATGTTATTTCAAAAGCAGCTGAACGTAGCATTCTCATGCTTGGCACAACATCTTTAAATATAACCATATTCTTGCCAGTGTCATGATATAATCCATATTTGACCCAAAATCGAGTTTAAATGGACATACGTGCATATTGTACTGTAACGGTGGTCGATAAGCGTTCTTCAGTTCATTAAAAGAATGAGGTTAGCCTATATTGATAGATGAATAGGCTACGCTCAGTTTATCAAATACGCTCAGTTTATTAAATGTCTCTTGCAAACTATGAAGAGACAACCCAGCAAGCAATAGCCATCATTTCACCGTCTAGGTTAAATAGAGACCCGATATAGTCCGGCTATGTGTAACCCACTTCTAGCCAAAATAACATTGAATCATGGCTAAATGTATTTTTTCCAAAATAACTTGCAAAATGTATTATATTCCATCATGTAAGCAAAGTCAACTGTGATTACAAGGTGTTTGGTTTGATTTCTTTGACATTTTCTATGTGTAGGCTGTGTGAAGACGCGATCTAGCTCGTATAGTCTGTCCGGCTATTTATAGCCCACTTCTAGTCGAAACTGATTAATTGTCGTTTTAATGAATTGTTGGGCAGGCAACGCATGAGATAGTTGATATCCCATCATGTTCGCATTGGTAAACATATCTACAAGGTGCCAGTGTCATATCATGACATGGTCGATTTGTAGTCACGATCCTCTGAATTGGATGGGCTATGTGCAGTCTGCTTTTAGCCCACTGGCGAAATCGAGGCTATCAGTGGTCTACGTTTAACGGCTTGGCTATAGCCCTGATTTAGACCAGCGATTAGTAGGCTATTGCCAAAATAAATCTTAAAATTGTTTTCTTGTTTTTCACCCACGCAGCTTCATGTTTGCTGTCACAGTCACACATTAATTAAAAATCTATGGTTTTATTTGACTGTTTTTCATTTTAAATTAAATAAAAATGCAATTACATTTCTCAACCGCTAGATGGCAACAGCCCTACTGAGACATGACTGCTGACAACGCGAGTCTTGATAGCACAGATCACCGGTCACGCGATCGTCGATCGACCATTCTCAAATATTTTAAACGAGGCAGAGCATTGCATTCAGCTGACGGTCGACGACAACAGGTAAAATACATTCCCACTTTTGTCTTTTAAGCATATGTGTTTTCATTTTGACGTGTTAATTTTTTAGATAAATTATTTGTTATCATGTGTTGTTGGAATCGTGACATTTTAGCGGGTGTGTCATGGTACATGCACGTGTAGGCCTAACGTTACTGAATCCAAAGCTGTAAACATGAAACACACGCAATCTATTATAAAGTGTTATGAAAGCCACACTTATATTTGGCTCTTTTCTTTAGATCATTGTGATATAAAAATAGCATTTCCTCACTAAATCTCTCGTCTTTGACAAAGTCCATCATTGATATAAATTATAAAATTGAATTTGTCTGAACATTGGCTTGTTGGAGAGCATAAGCAAATAGAGTAGAATAATATTTGTTATTGTACAAGCAAAGTAAGATGAAGTTTCATTCAAAATGCCTTCATTAATTCAAGTTTGAAACTTTCAAATTAATTTTATAATACAGCATAAAAATACAAATGATTGGCTATATAAAATAAGCAAATCTAAAAAGTCTCCGCCAGTATATCAATAATGCAAATAGCTCCGATGTGCATTAAAACCTAAACAGAACACAAGAACACACACACACACACACACACACACACACAAAACGTACATGTACTTTCAACAATGCTTTTCTTGTGCTAATTATTTTATTCTTATTTGGCAGATGCTGTGATGACCAACTTCCCAGCAGCAACAGAGTTTTCTATTTTATTAGCCTATCTTAAGTTGTTCATGTTAAAATAATTTTATATTTTTAATTTTAATATTGGTGTGGTAATTTTTATGTTTTGAAGTTACGTAATGTTGTTCTTTTGCTAAATAAAGCCTTTTATATATATATATATATATTTTTTTTTGGAATGGCTTGTTATTTATGTGAACCTGTTATATTTGAGTGAAAAGAATCTTTTAACCATTTTGTTGTCTATTGCATGTATATGTAGTCGTTTAATAGTTGTCTAATTGATGACTAGTCTATTCTTGGGCTTAGACGTCTATTAGATTTTCACTGACAGCCCAAATTTAGCCTTGTTTTAGCCTAGACCCATATGCACTGCCTATTAGACGTATAAATGTAGTCGTTCAATAGCCGTCTAATTGTTGACCATAGTCTGTTCTTGGGCTATGGTTAGACGTCTATTAGATTTTCACTGACAGCCCAAATTTAGCCTTGATTTAGCCTAGACGTCTGGGCTATGTTTTGACGGCTATTAGACGTCTTTTGGACGTAAAATTGCTTGCTGGGAATGATGAATCAATACACACTGACATGGCGATGCTGGACTGATTCTTTATTTACACCATCATACAGTAATTTTGTCGGTTGTTTATTACAGATATTAGCATGCATTTTATTGATCATCAGCTAATTTCATCAATAGATATCAATAAGAGAGAGTGGCAACAGCCCTGGTAAGAGTCAAGAGATCATTTCTTTCTTTACTTGAAGATGAATGTGTAGATGATTAAGCGTCTATGACTTACTTTCACTTTTATTTGCGATGTTTGCACGTTGGTTTGACGCTCAGCTGCTGCTCATCTGCGGCGGTGATGCGTGTCGCAGCGCCGTCATTTCTGACTATAACAGCCTGTAAACGCTCTCACTCGTTTATGTTTTAGCATTTTTGGGAGGAGTAAAATATACATGTGTGATATCAACAACCAGATTGCGTTTACACGTAAAGATCCGAACACAATGCGAGCCAGACTAGCCTACCTCCAGATGGTCAGGCATATCGATCACAATCCGATCACAACGTAATACCTTGCATTAACATTTCTTTTTTTATTATCCGGATAACTTATCTGGATACAGATCGCATTTTAATACCAGGTGTAGGGGTCTCAGAGACTAGACCGGCGAGAAACTTCACGAGAACGGCGGAAAGCCTCCACAGGGCGGGGAGATACTATACTGCCTATGGGAGTGGCCGCTTCTCCGCTCTTGATTCCGATTGGCCAGTGTCAGACAGTCAGACCTGTCAGTCTCTCAGCTCGCGTCCGCTTCATGCGGCTTCATGAGAGAGACGCATAAGTCCGGAATTGGATGATTTAACAAATACTTACGATAGAATAAATTTACAATTAATAATGATTTAAAAACAAAATACATAACGCGCCGGGCCGCCGGCCAAACCAGACCGCGGCCCACCGGGAATCTCCCGGTAGTCCCGATGGCCAGTACATATGCCTGATTTAGTATCTTTAATATATTTTCATAATTTTGAAGAAGTTTGGTGTGGGAATAATTAAAAATTACTTAAGAGGGGGGAAATAAAAATGTAAAGGCTGGTTTTGCAAAACATTCACATACAGTACAGACCGAAACAACCGACATCCTGTTGGGCTGGCTTAAAGTTGTTTGGGCTAATGAGATCTATAAGTGTACCGAGTTTAATATTATTATATGCAAGTGTGTTTGATTTATGGACCCAATTTTCAGATCAAGTTTATGGACCAAGTTAATTTAATTAATAAACTAATTATATAAAACTATTGTCAATGCACTACAATTTAACGGGTTATATTATGCCTTCACTTATAAAAATTAAAATAAAAACTTATTTAAAACATACCAGGCTTAAGAAATGTATTAAGAAATTACACAGCAGAAAAAACACACAGCAGTGAAATGGTTAAGCCCCTCCCCTACTAACACACACACAGACAGAGACAGAGATGTAGGTTCAAAGGGAGCATGACCAGATTCAAACAAACATATCTTACTTTCTGTGGGTCCTAGGTAATGAGTGTCAATTAGAAAGTTGTCCGGCTCGAGGAGTACAATATACATACCGATTTTTGTAACTGTAGATAAAACTAACAACCCAACTTTTGTCAAAAGGTGGCGCTACTGAGCCCTCACCACGCCCGTTTCTGAAACTTTGCACATGTCTACTGGCTAATAAATGTAATGTGTCTGAGGAGTTTCATGCAATTTGAAGCATGCTAAGGGTCTCAAAAGCATCCTAAAAGAATGGTAAAGTTTGATGCGTCGCCACGGCAACAGTTTCAAAGATATCAAGAATCCATTCACAGGTCTACATCTGCCATATGTTTACATTATACAGATGAAGTTTGAAGCAAATCGGGTTAAAATAAGAGGGTGATTTCAAAGCATTTTGAAAGTGACACACTTCCTGCTGCCAGTTGGTGGCGCTATAACTTTGACACACAATAGTCACATCCTAGTGATCGTCCTCTTACAGCGAACACACTCCTGAAGTTTCATCAAGATCGGTTGATGTATGCTGAAGTTAGGACACACTTCCTGTTTCACGTTTCTCACCATAATTTTGTTTCCTCGCCGCAGCCAAACCGTTCGAGATATCAAAAATCCCCTCGCAATTTTTGATCCTCTATGTCTTGACTTCAGGCTGACCGAGTTTCGTTCCATGCGGATGAATGCTCTAGGACGAGTACATTAAATTCCATTGCAAGCGTTTTAAAAACAACCGTAAATATCTGACTTCCTGTTGGGCTGGGGTAAAAAGTAAAAGCGCGATGTATATATGAAATGATGAGATCGACATGTGTACCGAGTTTCATATTATTACATGCAAGCGTGTTTGATTTATGGACAAAGTGTTCAGACCCCGTTCCAGGGGGCGCTGACGAGCCGCCCTGCCGCGCCCGTGTACCAGCTTCAGCCCGGCTCTGATGGCCGCGGGTTCTGACCCGTGTGCAAAGTTTCAAGAGTTTTTGAGCATGTTAAGGGCCCCGAAAGTGCCCGGATAGTCGTTAGAAAAAAAAAAAAAAAAAAAAAAAAAAAAAAAAAAAAAAAAAAAAAAAATCCTAAGGAAAACAATAGGGCCTTCGCCCTTTCAGGGCTTGGGCCCTAAAAAAATAAAAATATAGCTGCGAGCAGCGATTGCGGGCCCAAGCCGGTGGCACCGCAACCCCGGTGCCTTTAGTTACCTAAAGGCACCGGGATGGCGGTACCGCCGGCTTGGGCCCGCAATCGCTGCTCGCAGCTATATTTATATATATATATATATATATATATATATATATATATATATAAAGCCAGTGGCACCGCCACCTTGGTGCTTTTAGGGTTATTCTACATGACGTGCAAAAACATAACCCCCGCTTTGACTGTCAAAAAGAAGTGTGCCGAAGAGCTTGTTTATGTGTCACTTAATATTCTAATAGAATATTCTTAGGCTATACTACGTATATTTCATGAAGTACAACATCACGGTGAGGACCTACAGAAATATATATTCTGTAGCTCCTGGCAGTGATGTTTCACCTCATGAAATATAGTTTATATAATATAGCATAAGAATATTCTGTTACAATATTATGTTCACATTTATGACACAGACGGTAGATAATATTATGTTCACATTTATGACACAGACAGTATAGGCTTCTGCCAGGCACTTTCAGGGATACAAATTGAAAAAATATGTATTTATGTGCATATTTATATGCAAAATACTCCTTTTTCACATCAACTATGTGCTATGGTCATTAAATGGCTATCCTTTTCACTTAAGTCCAGCAAATAATTCATTTATTTAACACATTTGGTGGCATCTGCCTCAAGTTATTGTCGTTGTTATGAAATACAGTCGTATGTTTGCATAGAATTCATTTTGAACACGATAATATTACATGCTTTCAAAATCTGAGGTAAATTATCCGTTATGGCTTGTGGCACAGTGACCTATTTTTAACTAAAAATAAATAATGTGTAGCTACTCATAACCAGTGTAATTTCTTCATTCTGTCAGCCGCGACGTCGCAGGAATAGGAACCGTTTCTAAATTAGAAACTTCGCATGTCGCCGTCGCGTCTGGTTAGGACAAAAACTCTGATTTACATGGAAAAGATACCTTTTATCGCGTGTCGCGGCGTCGTGTGTAGTTAGGACACGGTGTAAGCGGCCGCTTCTCAGGTCTAGAATCTGAACTTGATTTTTGATTGGCCAGTGTCAGACAGTCAGACCTGTCAGTCTCTCAGCTCGCGTCAGCTTCATGCGGCTTCATGAGAGAGACGCATAAGTCCGGAATTGGACAATTTAACAATATACTTACGATAGAATATATTTACAATTAATAATGATTTAAAAACAAAATACATAACGCGCCGGGTCGCCGGCCCAACCAGACCGCGGCCCACCGGGAATCTCCCGGTAGTCCCGATGGCCAGTACATATGCCTGATTTAGTATCTTTAATATATCGTCGCTGCCCGATGAAACTCACGTATGTCCAAAACGGTTACTTTTCAGGAAGTGGAAAAAAACATGTTATTTCAAAAGCAGCTGAACGTAGCATTCTCATGCTTGGCACAACATCTTTAAATGTAACCATATTCTTGCCAGTGTCATGATATAATCCATATTTGACCCAAAATCGAGTTTAAATGGACATACGTGCATATTGTACTGTAACGGTGGTCGATAAGCGTTCTTCCGTTCATTAAAAGAATGAGGTTAGCCTATATTGATAGATGAATAGGCTACGCTCAGTTTATCAAATACGCTCAGTTTATTAAATGTCTCTTGCAAACTATGAAGAGACAACCCAGCAAGCAATAGCCATCATTTCACCGTCTAGGTTAAATAGAGACCCGATATAGTCCGGCTATGTGTAACCCACTTCTAGCCAAAATAACATTGAATCATGGCTAAATGTATTTTTTCCAAAATAACTTGCAAAATGTATTATATTCCATCATGTAAGCAAAGTCAACTGTGATTACAAGGTGTTTGGTTTGATTTCTTTGACATTTTCTATGTGTAGGCTGTGTGAAGACGCGATCTAGCTCGTATAGTCTGTCCGGCTATTTATAGCCCACTTCTAGTCGAAACTGATTAATTGTCGTTTTAATGAATTGTTTGGCAGGCAACGCATGAGATAGTTGATATCCCATCATGTTCGCATTGGTAAACATATCTACAAGGTGCCAGTGTCATATCATGACATGGTCGATTTGTAGTCACGATCCTCTGAATTGGATGGGCTATGTGCAGTCTGCTTTTAGCCCACTGGCGAAATCGAGGCTATCAGTGGTCTACGTTTAACGGCTTGGCTATAGCCCTGATTTAGACCAGCGATTAGTAGGCTATTGCCAAAATAAATCTTAAAATTGTTTTCTTGTTTTTCACCCACGCAGCTTCATGTTTGCTGTCACAGTCACACATTAATTAAAAATCTATGGTTTTATTTGACTGTTTTTCATTTTAAATTAAATAAAAATGCAATTACATTTATCAACCGCTAGATGGCAACAGCCCTACTGAGACATGACTGCTGACAACGCGAGTCTTGATAGCACAGATCACCGGTCACGCGATCGCCGATCGACCATTCTCAAATATTTTAAACGAGGCAGAGCATTGCATTCAGCTGACGGTCGACGACAACAGGTAAAATACATTCCCACTTTTGTCTTTTAAGCATATGTGTTTTCATTTTGACGTGTTAATTTTTTAGATAAATTATTTGTTATCATGTGTTGTTGGAATCGTGACATTTTAGCGGGTGTGTCATGGTACATGCACGTGTAGGCCTAACGTTACTGAATCCAAAGCTGTAAACATGAAACACATGCAATCTATTATAAAGTGTTATGAAAGCCACACTTATATTTGGCTCTTTTCTTTAGATCATTGTGATATAAAAATAGCATTTCCTCACTAAATCTCTCGTCTTTGACAAAGTCCATCATTGATATAAATTATAAAATTGAATTTGTCTGAACATTGGCTTGTTGGAGAGCATAAGCAAATAGAGTAGAATAATATTTGTTATTGTACAAGCAAAGTAAGATGAAGTTTCATTCAAAATGCCTTCATTAATTCAAGTTTGAAACTTTCAAATTAATTTTATAATACAGCATAAAAATACAAATGATTGGCTATATAAAATAAGCAAATCTAAAAAGTCTCCGCCAGTATATCAATAATGCAAATAGCTCCGATGTGCATTAAAACCTAAACAGAACACAAGAACACACACACACACACACACACACACACACACACACACACACAAAACGTACATGTACTTTCAACAATGCTTTTCTTGTGCTAATTATTTTATTCTTATTTGGCAGATGCTGTGATGACCAACTTCCCAGCAGCAACAGAGTTTTCTATTTTATTAGCCTATCTTAAGTTGTTCATGTTAAAATAATTTTATATTTTTAATTTTAATATTGGTGTGGTAATTTTTATGTTTTGAAGTTACGTAATGTTGTTCTTTTGCTAAATAAAGCCTTTTATATATATATATATATTTTTGGAATGGCTTGTTATTTATGTGAACCTGTTATATTTGAGTGAAAAGAATCTTTTAACCATTTTGTTGTCTATTGCATGTATATGTAGTCGTTTAATAGTTGTCTAATTGATGACTAGTCTATTCTTGGGCTTAGACGTCTATTAGATTTTCACTGACAGCCCAAATTTAGCCTTGTTTTAGCCTAGACCCATATGCACTGCCTATTAGACGTATAAATGTAGTCGTTCAATAGCCGTCTAATTGTTGACCATAGTCTGTTCTTGGGCTATGGTTAGATGTCTATTCTTGGGCTATGGTTAGACGTCTATTAGATTTTCACTGACAGCCCAAATTTAGCCTTGATTTAGCCTAGACGTCTGGGCTATGTTTTGACGGCTATTAGACGTCTTTTGGACGTAAAATTGCTTGCTGGGAATGATGAATCAATACACACATGGCGATGCTGGACTGATTCTTTATTTACACCATCATACAGTAATTTTGTCGGTTGTTTATTACAGATATTAGCATGCATTTTATTGATCATCAGCTAATTTCATCAATAGATATCAATAAGAGAGAGTGGCAACAGCCCTGGTAAGAGTCAAGAGATCATTTCTTTCTTTACTTGAAGATGAATGTGTAGATGATTAAGCGTCTATGACTTACTTTCACTTTTATTTGCGATGTTTGCAGTTAGTTTGACGCTCAGCTGCTGCTCATCTGCGGCGGTGATGCGTGTCGCAGCGCCGTCATTTCTGACAATAACATAGCCTGTAAACGCTCTCACTCGTTTATGTTTTAGCATTTTTGGGAGGAGTAAAATATACATGTGTGATATCAACAACCAGATTGCGTTTACACGTAAAGATCCGAACACAATGCGAGCCAGACTAGCCTACCTCCAGATGGTCAGGCATATCGATCACAATCCGATCACAACGTAATACCTTGCATTAACATTTCTTTTTTTATTATCCGGATAACTTATCTGGATACAGATCGCATTTTAATACCAGGTGTAGGGGTCTCAGAGACTAGACCGGCGAGAAACTTCACGAGAACGGCGGAAAGCCTCCACAGGGCGGGGAGATACTATAGGCTACTGCCTATGGGAGCGGCCGCTTCTCCGCTCTTGATTCCGATTGGCCAGTGTCAGACAGTCAGACCTGTCAGTCTCTCAGCTCGCGTCCGCTTCATGCGGCTTCATGAGAGAGACGCATAAGTCCGGAATTGGATGATTTAACAAATACTTACGATAGAATATATTTACAATTAATAATGATTTAAAAACAAAATACATAACGCGCCGGGCCGCCGGCCAAACCAGACCGCGGCCCACCGGGAATCTCCCGGTAGTCCCGATGGCCAGTACATATGCCTGATTTAGTATCTTTAATATATTTTCATAATTTTGAAGAAGTTTGGTGTGGGAATAATTAAAAATTACTTAAGAGGGGGGAAATAAAAATGTAAAGGCTGGTTTTGCAAAACATTCACATACAGTACAGACCGAAACAACCGACATCCTGTTGGGCTGGCTTAAAGTTGTTTGGGCTAATGAGATCTATAAGTGTACCGAGTTTAATATTATTATATGCAAGTGTGTTTGATTTATGGACCCAATTTTCAGATCAAGTTTATGGACCAAGTTAATTTAATTAATAAACTAATTATATAAAACTATTGTCAATGCACTACAATTTAACGGGTTATATTATGCCTTCACTTATAAAAATTAAAATAAAAACTTATTTAAAACATACCAGGCTTAAGAAATGTATTAAGAAATTACACAGCAGAAAAAACACACAGCAGTGAAATGGTTAAGCCCCTCCCCTACTAACACACACACAGACAGAGACAGAGATGTAGGTTCAAAGGGAGCATGACCAGATTCAAACAAACGTATCTTACTTTCTGTGGGTCCTAGGTAATGAGTGTCAATTAGAAAGTTGTCCGGCTCGAGGAGTACAATATACATACCGATTTTTGTAACTGTAGATAAAACTAACAACCCAACTTTTGTCAAAAGGTGGCGCTACTGAGCCCTCACCACGCCCGTTTCTGAAACTTTGCACATGTCTACTGGCTAATAAATGTGATGTGTCTGAGGAGTTTCATGCAATTTGAAGCATGCTAAGGGTCTCAAAAGCATCCTAAAAGAATGGTAAAGTTTGATGCGTCGCCACGGCAACAGTTTCAAAGACATCAATAATCCATTCACAGGTCTACATCTGCCGTATGTTTACATTATACAGATGAAGTTTGAAGCAAATCGGGTTAAAATAAGAGGGTGATTTCAAAGCATTTTGAAAGTGACACACTTCCTGCTGCCAGTTGGTGGCGCTATAACTTTGACACACAATAGTCACATCCTAGTGATCGTCCTCTTACAGCGAACACACTCCTGAAGTTTCATCAAGATCGGTTGATGTATGCTGAAGTTAGGACACACTTCCTGTTTCACGTTTCTCACCATAATTTTGTTTCCTCGCCACAGCCAAACCGTTCGAGATATCAAAAATCCCCTCGCAATTTTTGATCCTCTATGTCTTTACTTCAGGCTGACCGAGTTTCGTTCCATGCGGATGAATGCTCTAGGACGAGTACATTAAATTCCATTGCACGCGTTTTAAAAACAACCGTAAATATCTGACTTCCTGTTGGGCTGGGGTAAAAAGTAAAAGCGCGATGTATATATGAAACGATGAGATCGACATGTGTACCGAGTTTCATATTATTACATGCAAGCGTGTTTGATTTATGGACAAAGTGTTCAGACCCCGTTCCAGGGGGCGCTGACGAGCCGCCCTGCCGCGCCCGTGTACCAGCTTCAGCCCGGCTCTGATGGCCGCGGGTTCTGACCCGTGTGCAAAGTTTCAAGAGTTTTTGAGCATGTTAAGGGCCCCGAAAGTGCCCGGATAGTCGTTAGAAAAAAAAAAAAAAAAAAAAAAAAAAAAAAAAAAAAAAAAATAATCCTAAGGAAAACAATAGGGCCTTCGCCCTTTCAGGGCTTGGGCCCTAAATAATCCTAAGGAAAACAATAGGGCCTTCGCCCTTTCAGGGCTTGGGCCCTAATGATGTCCTAAATTATATGATTCATCCAATGTTTATATTTCTGCTGCCAACCCCTTCAACTCTGCTTTGTGTTTTCTCAAAACAGTCCATCTACAAAATCATAGCAGAGCATTTATCCTCAGCCGGGACAATCATTCGATATTAATATTAGTAAACTTGTCTCTTTTGAAGATCAGACTCATTGCCAGTCACTGCCTGAAGTAAAAGACGGCCGCCCACTCTCATGCATTGTGACAGTGAGACTCACGCAATTGTCACTTTTCACATGCTCTCTCACGCCACACATCCATTTTCTCACACAACTTACAGAAATTTATATTCCTCACATATAATACCGACCAATCAGTGTTTTTCAACCGCGCAAACAGGTTAATATAACAGATGTAGAACATTGTCACATAACATTTACCTCAGGAAAGCCATTTAATGACCATGATAGGCTTTATAGCATGTTATTTTGGCAAGAAAAATGAGCTAGAGAGTAAGAATTTCAGAATTCCCAATTGCTGGTGAGGGCACAAGATTTCCGCACACAGATTAGTGAAATCTGTGTGCGGAAATCTTGGTCACACAAATGTTGTGCTTCATGCATCGCTACACTATCAACTATAGACAACTGAACATTTGATGCTGTCAAAATGTCATAGAAATGTTGCTAATTTGCTAATTTTGTTAACACCTTAACTGCTCTAGCCATGAGTAAGTTTTCATAGCGGTTCTTCTTCCAGCTCTGCTCTTCTCTTTTAGTACTTCCCGTCCCTGTTGTTTATATGTGATTGCCCACTTGAAAGACCTCGGTTACAAGGCAAGATTTGACCTCTGACCTCATGCCCTGCACAACCCTTGGGTGAGATGAAGGGGCAAGACCACAGTGAGGCTACGCTGAAGCTGGGAGATACTCATCAGGTGGCCACAACACAAGCTTTGGTCCAACCCCGACGTTCTGGGCCTCGTAACCACTAGTGTGCAGCCTGCCCATCTGCCCTGTTATTATGGCCATAGAGCTAGTGTCTCTTAAAATACACATCACAGTGCAAGTACACACTGTAATGAGCCCTGGAGTATACATTACAACACCATCAAACACTAGTGTACTCTAAAATACACATCACGGCCCATACACACACATTATGTTTTTAGGGTATTCATTAAATTATACATCTATATCCCTTATATACTGTATGTCATTGTCTATGTCAAACATATTGACACCACACATAACAGTTGGGAACATTGCCCCTGGCCTCGTCACAGGAAGGGACCACTAAGGACCTCAAAAGTACAGGGTACTTATTGGCCCAGGGGAAAAGCATTACAATTTAGTCCCAGGCCCCATTAATTTTACCATGCTCTAAAAAACCTTCAAAAGTGACAGAAAATACATTTATAATGTTACAAAAGATTTATGTTTCAAATAAATTCTGTTCTTTTGAAAGTCCTATTCATCAAAGAATCCTGTAAAAAACAAATCGACCATTTCCACAAAAATATCAATTAGCATATTTGTTTTCAACAATGATAATAATAAGAAATGTTTTTTAGAACAGCAAATCAGCATATTAGAATTATTTCTGAAGTAATGGCTGATGAAAATTCAGCTTTGCCATCACAAGAATATTTTAAATTGTAATTATTAAATGTTTTATTGTTTTTTACTGTATAAAAAACATGCAGCAAGGATGCAGTGTTTGTCTCCGCCACAGAATTATAAATAAAAAAGGTAATTGCGACTTTTTATCTCACAATTCTGCTTTTTTCCCCTCACAATTGCGAGTATACTTCTCAGAATTGCAAGATATAAAGTCAGAATTGATTAATGTAAAGTCGCAATTGCGTCTTATAAAGTCAGAATTGCGACATATAAAGTCAGAATTGATTGATATAAAGTCGACTCGCAATTGCGTGTTATAAAATCAGAAATACATGATATAAAGTCGCAATTGCGTATTGTAAAGTCAGAATTGTGAGATATAAAATATTATGAGGGGAAAAAAGTCTTTTTTCCCCCTTAGAATTGGCCTGATAACTTGCAACAGCAAGTTTATATCTCTCAATACTCAGAAAAGATGTCAGAAAGATATAAACTCGGAATTATGTGTTATAAAGTTAGAATTGAGAGATTTAAACTCACAATTGTGAGAAAAAACCCCTGAAATCACTGTTCTGGATCGGGGTGAATTACCATCACCACCTCTGGGCTGAACCGGAGGGATGCTATTATGCACTTTTTGGAGATTGTCTACCTCTGATCCAGAACACGTGGACACAGAGCCCATTCCACCACCATCGGCTACGGAGGAAACGTGTGAGCCCCACTCAGACAGAGATCTACCACGTGACGCGTCAGCCAGTGCCCGTCAGCCATTTTGGTGGATTTTGAGACTGAGGACTGGCTGACTGACTTCAGTGAGGAGGTATTATCTCCCACTCTGTCCATGCAGGTGTCTATACTGCCTAGAAACAGTGATGAAAAATACAAAATGGGGTGGGATAATGTATTGTTATCTTCAACCCTGTCTAGCCATCTGTCTCCTGCTCAGCCAGTCCTCCAGCCCCGCCACAGCTGGAGGTCGTAAGCCCTTTGGCAATGCCAAGCAGTCAGGTCGAGATTCAGGTCCAGCAACCACCATCGTCGCCTAAGCTGATAGATCCACGGGCTCCACCTCTGGCCACAGATCGTCTCGGCCTGTCGGCTCCACTTTAGCTCCTCTCACCTTCATCTCTACCAGACACCCTAGGCCAGGGTTCAGGGTCGACAATCCAAAAAATTTAGCTCCAACCCTGATTTATTTGACACACAGTGATGTTTTTTTCTTGGGCTCTCATTTTACCTGATTGCTTATTGATGAAGTGGGCATCAATTGACAGCATAGGCACAAGCTGAGTTTCGGTGCGATCCAAGTTCACGTGCAATGCAAGTGATTGTGCCAGCGCCTTATTACATTCTGCTATATATTTGCTTCTTATTTATTAAATACAGGCAATTGGTTGATTGTCACTAGACATATTGCACATCTCAGGATATCATATCTTTCTCATGCAGCCCTCTCATGAAAAAGGGCTGGACTCACCCCTTGCTGCAGTAGTTCAGTAGAGGTGACTGAAATGTGTTCCTCCGTCGAATGAGCCTCAGTGGTGGTGCTTTCCCTGAGATCACTGGGGCCTCCAGAGGGACAGTTCATAATCATGTACTCTGCATCCTCTGCTGAACATATAAACACAAAAAAATTGCAATTTATTATATTATATACACATTCATAAAATTGTAAGAACCCAAAACCCAAAGTGGAGTTATAAAGTATGAAGAGGTTAGACATCCATAACAGAAGTCATTTACATATAAATGTCTTAAGATATGGTGATAAAGATGACCTTTTTATATAGGTTATATGAGAGTAGCGGTTTTCAAATTGAACATCTGTCCCCCCAATCTTACCATGACCTTTCACTGACTCTCAGTAAAGGTAAAGTTCAGTCAATCACAACAGCTGTAGGTGAATCTGCAGTATTTCCAGACAGACAAAAAAAAAAAAAAAAAAAAAAAAAAAAAAACATGACAGCTTTGTTGGTGCTGTGCTGCAGTGATAGCGCACATATGGGACGTTTAAAACCCCCCTGTGGTGAAAACCAAGCTTTTAATACTGTTTATTTGATTATGTGGTGTTTTTAATATGCTTTAAGACCAACCATGCGCAAAGTGTCACAAGTCAACACCATTGTCTCTAAAACATGGTTTGAATTCGCCAATGTTCCTTACGTCACAAACTGCAAATGGCAACCAATTATGTCAAGATGCATTAAATATTATACAATACAGGGTGTCTCAAGAGAAGCCAGATTATCCCAGTCTATTTTTCTGTTGATAAAAAAAATCATGCATATTTAGCTATATAGCGGGTGAATTATGTATAGTACGATGTTATGATGAACTATTATTCCTTTCTCCACTGACTTTCTATGATGTTCAAAGCATTTCTAAGGATGCTGATTTTTAGAAGGCAGCTGTCTGACTCTGAGATGGCGAATGGTAACATGGTTTGTCCATCATTAGAAACATTATAAGCTGTTTGATAACGTAGTCAAGCAGCGATAGGCTAATCATATTAATTACAGTTATGTGTCTGACGTTGTACAGGGCGATTTATACAGTAAAATGCACTTCCATTCAGATACATTGTACTTTAACTTGTCTGAACTTGTAGACAAGCCTGTTTAATTCACTCTTTCACCACTTCTTCTGAATCAGTTTCTGGTTCAAACATATATGGCTGAATTAAACCAGTATTTCCAAATTTATGGGTCTGCATATACTAAATTAAGCAATGGTGTAGAGTTACATTCAAGCTATTTTAAGGCATGAATGCATTTTTTCACAGAAAAAAGTGTATGTCACTTTGGTGATCAAAGATGAGTTTTAATGAATAAAATTATTGACTAAAGGGGGACTTTAACAAAAAAACACTCTTAGTTTGTACGGTGGAATTTAATCAGTCTGCAACTGTCAATGTTTTGCTACATCGACTCAAGACCTTATTGCTTCCTGGATTCTTTTGTTTCTTTTGGTTTAGTTTATAGATGAGTTTTTATTTTGTAAATAAACCCAGCATTTGAGTTCATCTCCTGTCTAGACTTATTCTGCAACAATACTGGTTTTATTGTAATTTTAATAAAAATTAATACAGCCTTGGTGAGCATAAAGGTCCTTGCACACGGAGTCCGAAAGTTGCGTTTTTTCAGATTCGTCATTCGGTGGCCCTGAATTGTCAAAACACCTCACAAAATGCTTGCTACGGATGCGAAAAACACAGAAAATGGAACCCGAAAAAGGGCCTTTAGAGTCCTCTTTCAAAAACATTAAAAAAAATCTTTCCTACTTCAAACATTGGAACGACAGTGTATACTTACATATACAGTAACACATTTACTTCATATAACCAAGAATTTACCTGGTGTGTCCTTATTGTCCTGTAGTTTATATAGCAGCTCTGAGATGGATTTTTTCTGGGCCTGAGCAATATAACTGAGATTCTCACTGTCCAGAACCAGCAAGAATGCCTGCAGGTCCGAAACCAGCTGAGCCAGCACTACAAAATCAAAGAAAACATATATATGTTTTATCAATAAACACAATTAAATGATTTTTCACATTTTTCATAATTAAAAAAATAACAATTTGGATTTTTTTTGTTGTCTTCATACATCGAAGTCTCATATCTTATGCACTGAGGACTTACACTGTTAATGATTATATGATGTTTAAAGGGTACCTATTATGGCATTTAAAATGTTCCTAATATTGTTCTGGGAGTCCCCAACAACAGTTTTACAAGCATGCAATGACAAAAAACACTTTTGTTGTCTTATAATATGCATTTATTTTTACCTGATTTGCCCACCGACTCCCATATGAATCGTTAAGCGAGTCCTTTTCCAAAACCCGCCTTTGCGTGACGCTAATCTGCGGTGATTGGTCAGATGACCTAGTCAGTTGTGATTGGTATTCTCTGTGCAGATATTGTTGAAAACGGAACTCTTATCACCTTAAAATGGGTTCTCAACTCCAGTCCTCCCGACCCACTGCTCTGCATATTGTGTATGTCTCCCTTATTTAACACACCTGATTCAGATCCTCAGATCGTTAGGATAGAGCCGGCTCGCGAATCCACACTTTATAGCGTTTAGGTTTGTGAAGCAATCATCTTCAAAATGACGCGAACACAGAACAAGGTTTGGGCTATACTTGTGTGGTATAGCAGTACTTGTATATATGAACTGCAGCCACTTAGTCTTCAAATACTCCTCACTTGGCAGGTGAAAAAAGTTCGCTTTTGCGTCGCACTTCAAAACACAGCGTCTCGTCGACATGATTGTTTTCCGAAGCCCAGATCTCGAAAAACGACAGAGTCCAAAAACGTGCGGTGGGTCCAAACCTCCATGCTCTCAGACCTCCCTGGCCAGCCCAGGCAGGGTGGCCCGTCCTGGGCCAGTTTCAGATTTGCCCGCCACCCCTGGAGCTCCGGTTTTCCCTGGCGTCTCCGAGCACAATAAGTGGGCGTTTCTTATTCAAATAATTTGTCAAGTTGACGTCAACTAGACAAAGGAAAAGCATCGTTCTTCGAACGATTCATATCATCGACTCAGAGTCGACTCTTACTTTTGAGAGACAATAACTTTGTATACGATGAACTTTCATGTTTAAAACTTTGCAGGATGTTTTCGTTCACTTAGATCTATGTTAAACACTACATGAAGAGCAATTTTCAAAAATCCATAATAGGTACCCTTTAATGCAATGTGATGATTTTTAAATTGTAGTAATATTTGATGTGTATATGGATTTTTATTGAAAGTCTGTACCTTGGACCAAGGTAAAACAATACAATCTATACATAAAAAAACTTTTGATTTCAGTTAGAAAAAACAGATAATGAAGGCTTGAAGAAAGGTTAACTATCTGCCTGATTAGTCTGTTATAATTACCGTTAATCTTTTCAGGAGAGATCGGTGTTTTATTAATTAAACCACAATAGTAAACAGGCTCAGTTTTCAGATTTTCAAGCAGAGGGCTTCAAAACTGCTGGTTTATTTACCCTCTAAACTGAATAAGTGTGTTCTATATTGCTTTGAATTATTTATTAAAGTGACTTTATAACAATGTTCAGACTGATCTCATGAAGTAGCGTGTGTATGACACGCCAATTCGTATTTGCATTTTTGGCGTGCTATCAAGACGCATAATCGCTTTTCCGCGTGTTTATGAACGCCGTTGACTTAACGTTATATAAATATATGACTTACCTCAACCCTGTCCCTAAACTTAACCATCACTGGGGTTAATGGCATTTATGACTGTTCCTTTACCATCCTAGTGAAAAAAAAAGATATGACTTACCTCAACCCTATCCCTAAACTTAACCGTCACTGGGGTTAATGGCGTTTATGACTGGACATTTGACGCGCGTGTACAGACACACGGAATGACGCGGACGTTAATGGCGTAGACATACACGCATACACGCGGATACACGCGGATAGCTCAAAATGCGTAGAGATAACACGCCACTTGACTCGAAAGTGGCGTGTATGTTTACGCAAAAGTCGTGATGTCATGTTGCAATGTTAGTGTGTATTCCTGCAGCCGAACTCATTCATCACATTTGACTAATATCCACACAAACATCAGCACATGTGCCCCAACATTGAAGTTCTACCTTTACCGTGGACCTAAAGAATTATTTAATATTGAATTAAACACATTTCTCCAATCCTGAATAGCTGCAATTGTGAAATCATGCTGTGATATTTGGTTACTTGAGAAGGAAAAGAGGCCTTTACCTGTTGTATAATGGTTTAAAGTGAAGCCTGCTCTCTGTCTTATTCTTATTTCTTATTCTGTTGGCTATAGACAAACAGGCTACTGTTCAAGCCCTCACCACAGTAAACATACAGAGACTCCACACACTGTGTATATTACACAGAGACACATCAGTGGGCCTTTGTGCTGCAGTCAATCCTCTCTCACCCTTTCTCGCATATTTTAAAGCATTAAACGTTTTCTAGTTATTTCAGAATAACTTATTCTGAACTATGAAATAGGGACCATGAACCACTTAGGGACCTGACCCACCTAGCAACTTGTTAAAAAATAAAAAAACCTTTTGCACAGGTAAGTGTCACTCATATTTTCTTCAGAAAAGATAAAAACATAGTTGCATACCCCTGCTCAACCATCTTTTTCTCTTGTGAATCTCTTTAAGTTATGCAAGAAATTGTTAAAATAGTCTGAGTGACTACAGTGGCTTAATCTTAAGTTTATCAAACGACGAGAATGCTTTTCATGTGCAAAAAACAAATAAAAAATATAGCTGCGAGCAGCGATGCAGGGCCCAAGCCGGTGGCACCGCAACCCCGGTTCCTTTAGTTACCTAAAGGCACTGGGGTGGCGGTGCCGCAGGCTTTGGCCCTATCATGATTAAATGATTAAATGTTAAAACGGGCTTGCCATACTCTATCTGTCGTTTCCACTAGTCACAATTACTTTACAGATATCTTAAATGATAATACAAACTATCCAAAATGTAATTATGACTAGTCAAAAGGTCTACAATGTGGATTTCAAATCGAGTGGATTTCACAGTCTACAATGTTAATTCCGGAGAGGCAAACTTAGCTTTTAAATGTTAAAGTGTTAGTTCACCCAAAAATGAAAATTAAGTCATTAATTACTCACCCCCATGCTGTTCCAACCCCGTAAGACCTTCGTTCATCTTCGGAACACAAATAAAGATATTTTTGATGTAATCTGAGAGCTGAATCAGTCCTCCATAGACTGCCTAAGGGACTAGCTCTTGACGGCCCATAAAGTCATTAAAGAAAAGGTTTAAATATTCCATGTGCCTACAGCGGCTCAATTATAAGTTTATCAAGCGACGATATTACTTTTTGTGTGAAAAAAAACATAAATAACGACTTTATTCGACTATTCCATTACTTCCTTATTGGCGCATGCGCGAGAACTGAGATGAAGACGTTCTCATTCTTGTTACCGGCGGCTGCTCACCGCTTAGGAGTATTAGCGCCACCTGCTGTATAAGATGATGTGCTGATATAGCTGGAAGTGCAAAACTTTCTGTTTACAAGCAGAGGAAGATACGCGCTGTACATACGCTTTTCAATTAGCGTATTTTCCGCACTACAAGGTGCACTTAAAAGCCTTTAATCTTCTCAAAAAACGACAGTGTGTCTTATTATCATCTTATACGGTAGGTGGCGCTAATACTCCTAGGCGGTGAGCAGCCGGTAAAAAGAAGTACTCGAAAGAGAACGTCCTCCTCTCAGTTCTTGCGCATGCGCCAATAAGGAAGTAATGGAATAGTGGAATAAAGTCGTTATTTATGTTTTTTTCGCACAAAAGTAGTCTCGACGCTTGATAAACTTATAATTGAGCCGCTGTAGGCACATGGGATATTTAAGCCTTTTCTTTAATGACTTTTATGGGCTGTCAAGAGCCAGTCCCTTAGGCAGTCTATGGAGGGCTGATCCAGCTCTCAGATTAAATCAAAAATATCTTTATTTGTGTTCCGGAGATGAACGAAGGTCTTACGGGGTTAGTACAGCATGGGGTGAGTAATTAATGACTTAATTTTCATTTTTGGATGAACTAACCCTTTAAAAGGGCTTGCCATACAGGGACATAGGCTCAGAGAGAGGCTCACCATATTCAAACCAAAATATCTGACTTCCTCTTGGTCCAAGCTAATGACTATGAATTAGAAAGTTGTCCGGCTTGAGGAGTACAATGTATATACCGATTTTTGTAACTGTAGATAAAACTAACAACCCCACTTTTGTCAAAAGGTGGCGCTATTTAGTCCCTGCACCACGCCCGTGTCTGAAACTTTGCACATGTCTACTGGCCAATAAATGTGATGTGTCTGTTGAGTTTCATGCAATTTCAAGCATGCTAAGAGTCTCAAAAGCATCCTAAAAGAATTTTAAAGTTTGATGTGTTGCCACGGCAACAGTATCAAAGATATCAAGAATGCATTCAAAGGTCTACATCTGGCGTGTGTTTACATTATACAGATAAAGTTTGAAGCAAATAGGGTAAAAATAAGAGGGTGATTTCAAAGCATTTTGAAAGTGACACACTTCCTGCTGCCAGTTGGTGGCGCTATAATTTTTACTCACAATAGTCACATCCATGTGATCGTCCTCTTACAGCGAACACACTGATGAAGTTTCATCAAGATCAGTTAATGTATGCTGAAGTTTTAACACACTTCCTGTTTGACGTTTCTCGCCATAATTTCGTTTCCTCGCCACGGCCAAACCGTTCGAGATATCAAAAATCCCCTCGCAAACTTTCATCGTCAATGTCTTGACTTCATGCTGACCGAGTTTCGTGTTGTGTGTTTGAATTCTCTAGAAGGAGTATTTTAAATTCCATTCCATGTGTTTTACAAACAACCCTAAATAGCCGACTTCCTGTTGGGCTGGGGTAAAAAGTAATAGTGTGAAGTATATACGAACCGATGAGATCATATAATATAATTGAAACAAAATGCCACTTAAGTGTACAGTTACACTTTCATGACTATGTTTCTTAACACACTTAAGTAAAAAGTGCACTTTGTAATAATGCCAAACTAAAAGTTTGAATAATATTGTTTTAATAAGCCTATTTTATTATTGTGGACTTATTTGAAGTAGATTTATAGAAGTGTTTTGATGTGTTGATCTTATTTTGATGTGTTGAATAACATATTAAAGCATCTGTAAAGCACTTGATTTATAATTTGACGTTACTTTTAAAGTTAATATAAATTAATTTCAAACTCAACATAACAAATGTGTAAATAAAAAAAAATATTTAAATACATGACATTCAATTTTCAATAGAACTTACATTAAAGCATATTTTAGTTAACCATAAATGCTTGGCAGTACATAAAGCAGTACATTTTAACAATTTTTCAAAGACAACTAATGAAATAACATACTGAATGAAGATATACTTCAGTCCTAAATAAGTGGGTCAGAAAAGCACTCTAAAGTATATTATTTCCATTTATACTCTTTTTAATGTATGTATGCTAAAGTGTATTTCTTTTTAATTTGGTTTCATTTTTTTATTTTATTAAAGTGTGTCAAAAGAGATTTAAATCATAAGGTCAGGTATTCCTAGTCCGTCACAACGCGGCAATTTAAGCTCTGGTGAAAACCTCAACACAGGCCAGCTGTTGTGACAGAACTGAATGGTCCTTTGACAAGCTCTCTGTAAGGAACCCCATAAAGACCTACGTAAAGCCTTTGAAACACATGGGTAGAGTTATTTCACTACTCATTTTAAAATAGAAGTTTTCAGTCAATCAATCCTGTTTGAAACGGCAAACTTAACACATACATAAAAAATGTAGTTTTCTTGTAGGAAAAAGTTTGATGACTTTTTTATAAAGTTAATCATTATTGTGATTATCAATAATAAATTGAGATAAGCAGATAATCATTTTGTAGCAAAAGCTACCATGTTAGAATTATGATACAATAGCTGGATAATTGTCTAGTATGTTTTTGGCTAAGCTAACAAACTAAATGTTATAATAAAGTAGCAGGTTAATCGGCTGATATTAAAGCAAGTGGACCTTGTTATTTGTTTTCCTCTAGTAGCCTATAACAAGAAGTCTAATGACTCTCTCAATTGCATTTTAAATATTACACTAGAAGAATTGCGACTAGGTAAGTGTTATTTACACGAGAGAGAAGAAAAGTGTTAACGTTGTTCCTTATCTGAGGCAGAGCTTTTATCATTTGCCAGAGAAAGGATCATTGGATCCAAGAGGTGCTGTTTCAAAGAATGTCCCTTTTTAGTCTTTTTTCTTTACAATCAAATCTCATTGAAACCTACAGAAAATCAGCAGCTTTGACAATCAATGACATACAAAAAAATACTATGGTAAGTTTATGTGAATAAAACAGAGTTCCTTTTAGACCAAGGTTGGTCAATTTAAACATAAATATGACCAAAATGCATAGCAATAATTTTACAAACTCCTGAGCTTAAACAGAAACATAACCTGTATATCCATGCAAACCACTGCTCTCGGTTAGCACTGTCTGTTTTCCCAAATAGGATCCCAGAGTTGAGCATCTTGTTTGTGTCTATTCAAAACTCAATCCTATGCATGTCTGCAGGGTGCAGTGGTGGTTTAGAGCTCCAGCTGTGGCTACATCTCCAGGGAGTAAACATCTGGGTTTCCCATGGGTTTATACAGGGTCATCATGGGCGAGTACTAGTAGACATCTAACAATGCCTCAGCAGCCATATTAAAAACAAACATTTCAAGAACATTAAAAAAGCTTTGAGAATCCAGTAAATACCACCACAACTCACTTAATTTTCTCAGATTGAAAAAAAGAAAAGAAAGAGAGCTCTATCGACAACCACTGATATGCAAGCTTAGATGGAATCTGTTGACTTGCTTTTATTGCACAGATTTGAGGGAAAACTGTACAGGATTGGCATTTTTATTGTGTGAATGGGTCAAATCACAAAAACTAATGTAACAAATGTAAGGCCAAACTTTAATTATTATTATTATAATTATATCCAAGATTTTGGATAGTCACACCATATTTTATATTTCGAAGACTAAATGACCTTGACACAGTCATGAGAGCTGCAGGGGTCCTCCCTTTGATATAATTTCCTTTTTTCCTCCATATTTCTCTTCTTTCTTTTTCTCCTTTCTCTTTGTTGGTTACACCACATGGCAATTATTGGTAGACAATAAAATTGTTCCCAAGATGGAACCTTAAGGAACCCTATAAGCAAGGTTACTCTACAGCTTTTCTGCACTTGGGTTCTCTTCTCCACACTTGACAGAACGAAGCAGCCAGAATTGCCCAGAAGCTGTGTCAGATAAGAAAGGCCTGATCTTCCTGATGTTGTGCATTGTAAACCTGCATGATCAGCTGTCTTTGTACTGTGGTCTGAGAAGGTCAGCTAGTCATCAAAGATTACTTACTCCAAGATTTCTGACCGACCTTGATGGTGTGATTGAGGAAGAATCTAGCTAGATAGTGAAGTTGTTCTGTAGAAACGGATTGGCAGGGAGGACGAGAAGCTCAGTCTTAGCCTGGTTGAGCTGCAGGTGATGTTCCTTCATCTATGCCGAGATGTCAGCCAGACAGCTTGAGATTCGTGCAGCTACTGTGGGATAATCTGGTTGAAATGAGAGGTAGAGCTGGGTGTCATCAGCATAGAAACGGTAAGAGAAACCATGTGCCTGTATGATGGGTCCCAGTGATGTGGTCTAAATGGAGAAGAGGAGGGGTCCAAACACTGAACCCTGGGGAACTCCTGTGGTCAGTTGATGTGCTTTGGATACCTTGCCTTTCCATCTGACCCTGAAGGACCTACCTGTGAGATAGGACTCAAACCATTCGAGGGAAGTTCCAGTGATGCCCAGTGATGAGAGGGTGGACAGATGGATCTGATGGTTCACAGTGTCGAAGGCAGCAGACAGGTCCAGGAGAATGAGAACTGATGATTTGGATGCAGATTTTGGGTTTTCTTAACCCTTATGTGCTGTTGTGGCTTTTTTCAGCCACTATGGGGTATTTTTTAGTCTTAATTTGGCCATAACTTTTTCTTTGTTTCAGCAAATGGAATGATTTTTGGTGACAAAACTTATTTTGACACATATTTTGGGAAAATGCTTTGAAATCTTTCAAAAACTCAACAGTACACTCTGGGCAAATTCACTACCCTTTCGTTATGTTCGTGGCTGAAAAAAGCCACTACTTTAAACTGCTGTAAAAATGTATCAGATAAATGTTTTTTTCAATTTTTTTTGCATAAATCTATTAACCGACCTCAGTCCTGATCAAAACTACTGAATGTTTAAAAAAAATACAGGATTTTAACTCTTTAATTGCCAAATTCATAAATGATGTCACTGATTTGGGGAAAAATACACACAAAATTACTCATTTTCAATATAAAATATTATTGTGGACTGGATTTTTTTACCTTTTATCACAGTCTTGGACATGTCAAAGATTAGAAATAACATTGGTTTTGATGCATTGTTAGTTTTTGTGTAGCATCAGATTTTAACTTTTTCTCCCTCATTTACTGTTCGTGGCTGTTTTTGCCCCATTGACTTCCATTATAACCACAGTTTTTGATTGCAAAGCCATGACACCATAAAATCATGCATTTTTGATTGTTGATGGTTTTCCCTGTTGGGAAGAGGTAAAATTTGTAATTTTTACTGTTGATAACCAGGTGGAACCATTAACCCTTTAGACAGGCCTGTGCAAGAAAGAGCTTAGTTTTTGGCCTTTACATGGAGTTATATGGAGTATAATAGCATATTACAGTGTGTATATGTGCGTGTGTGTGCGTGTGTGAGTGAGTGAGAGAGTGTGAGAACTCACCTTGATGCATCTGAGAAAAAAAAATACACTTCAGCTCTCAAAACTACATGGAGTAAACAAAACCAAAGTAAGTGTATTTATGCATCTGCTGCCTTTTGATGGTGAGAAATGCAGACTAAACTAAAACAAAGCAAGTGGATATAAACACTTGTCATTTGATGGTGAGAAGAGCAGCAAGCAACATGAGAAAGGGCTTGATTGTAGTGAAGTTTTAGAAATGATTATGCAGTCTGACCCCTCCAGTGAGCTGCAGGAGGTATTGTCTTCTCACTCTGACCGCAGACTCAGGAGAGGCAGATCCTGGTTTGGATGTGGCACCCTCATCATCATCTCAAGCTTCCACTGAAGGCGAGGAGGATTCGGAGGATCCTGGATCTGGGTGGACTGGGAGCATCTTGAGAGGGACATGGTGGCTCTGAAAATCGTACGACCACTGCGATGATCCCACAGGCAACGTGTGGACTCCCCTCTGGATCTGTAGATGCTGGCCAAAATCAGTAGCCCCATGTATGCACAGCGATCTGTGGAGTCCAACCCCGGTCCAGTTTCTCATTGTACGGTGCCCATGGAGGTTGGTCATGCTGACAATGAGGTCAATCATCTCCTCCATAAAAAATAGATTGAACACAGAATCCATTTCTGGACCCTTGCGATGGCATAGTGTGCCGGCCCTCGAATCATGCCTCTTGCAGGCTGAAGAAAGGGAGTTGTCTCCTCATTGGTGGAAAACCATTCTTCACCATTTCTGCCAATCCTTCCAGATCCAGGATCCACAGAATTCTCTTGCTTTCAGTGGAAGTTAGAGCTCCACTGAAGGCGAGGAGGATTCAGAGGATCCTGGATCTGTGGACTCCACAGATCTCTGTGCATACATGGGGCTACTGATTTTGGCCAGCATCTACAGATCCAGAGGGGAGTCCACATATTGCCTGTGGGATGATCGCAGTGGTCGTGCGATTTTCAGAGCCACCATGTCCCTCTCAAGATGCTCCCAGTCCACCCAGATCCAGGATCCTCCGAATCCTCCTCGCCTTCAGTGGAAGCTTGAGATGATGATGAGGGTGCCACATCCAAACCAGGATCTGCCTCTCCTGAGTCTGCGGTCAGAGTGAGAAGACAATACCTCCTGCAGCTCGCTGGAGGGGTCAGACTGCATGATCATTTCTAAAACTTCACTACAATCAAGCCCTTTCTCATGTTGCTTGCTGCTCTTCTCACCATCAAATGACAAGTGTTTATATCCACTTGCTTTGTTTTAGTTTAGTCTGCATTTCTCACCATCAAAAGGCAGCAGATGCATAAATACACTTACTTTGGTTTTGTTTACTCCATGTAGTTTTGAGAGCTGAAGTGTATATTTTTTTTCTCAGATATACACACTGTAATATGCTATTATACTCCATATAACTCCATGTAAAGGCCAAAAACTAAGCTCTTTTTTGCACAGGCCTGTCTAAAGGGTTAATGGTTCCACCTGGTTATCAACAGTAAAAATTACAAATTTTACCTCTTCCCAACAGGGAAAACCATCAACAATCAAAAATGCATGATTTTATGGTGTCATGGCTTTGCAATCAAAAAATGTGGTTATAATGGAAGTCAATGGGGCAAAAACAGCCACGAACAGTAAATAAGGGGGAAAAAGTTAAAATCTGATGCTACACAAAAACGAACAATGCATCAAAACCAATGTTATTTCTAATCTTTGACATGTCCAAGACTGTGATAAAAGGTAAAAAAAAATCCAGTCCACAATAATATTTTATATTGAAAATGAGTAATTTTGTGTGTATTTTTCCCCAAATCAGTGACATCATTTATGAATTTGGCAATTAAAGAGTTAAAATCCTGAATTTTTTTTAAACATTTAGTAGTTTTGATCAGGACTGAGGTCGGTTAATAGATTTATGCAAAAAAATTTGGAAAAAATATTTATCTGATACATTTTTACAGCAGTTTAAAGTAGTGGCTTTTTTCAGCCACGAACATAACGAAAGGGTAGTGAATTTGAACAATGCACAAGGGTTAATTAGTGGAGCATATGAGGACATATACACACACAACCTCGTTTTCATGAAGACCAGGGATCCAATATTGGCACCAGAACCTTGGTAGATGCAAATACTTAATCTCTCTGCATTCTGTGGGTCTATGCAAAGGTGATTGCGATGAGACACACCCTCCTCGAACGCCACCAACAGCCTTAATAGCGGGATGAACAAAACAGTCCCGCGCAGGGCTCTACTTTATAGCCCTTACTTCATCGTATCCAAGAAAGGAGATGGGTTGAGACCAATTTTAAAACTGTTTTTGCATCAATATCACGATGTGCACTGTAGGGATCATAGTTGATACATGATGCGCACATCATAGTTTAATTGTCATAGAGTGATAGTTTATCATTTGCATTTGTTTTAAAGTAGAGTCAGGCATCAAGTGCAAGAGGACTCGCACACTGTTTTCTGTGCGCACAAACAGAGCTGCATATACAGAGCTGCATATACATTCCCTTTCTCTTTCTTTTGAGCTTAAACGGACAAGTGCATGCAAAAGTACTCTGCGAATATCCTTCCAAACACAGTTATAAGTGTGTAAACAATTGAGAAAGAAAACGGATGCGTGTCATTTACTGTATATTAGGTCTGTGTATTCGACAGCAGCCTAATGTATTTACAGCTGTTTGTCACCAATGGTGATCAAACAACAAAAGAGAAAATTACTTTTGTAGCTTTAACAAAGATAATTTGTTTTAATTAATTAATTAATTAATGAATTATATTAGTTAGATTTTATACAGTGAAGTCTGTTATTTTACATTTGATTAGTCATTTTCTGTACCTGAATACAGAAGATACAGTAGATTTACCTGAAAAACATACTATAAAGCAATGCTTATTTCAATTGTCTCTTTCTTATATTTTATTTATTTATGCTTGGAATTTGCATATAATTGTCTATGCAGATTCACTCCTACACTACAAAATCACCCCAATTATTCTAGAATTATTAATTATTTTCAAATTTCAAATAGAGCCATTCAAATCATCTGGTGGAATTGCTTTTATATTGCAACATTTATCGCAGAAAAACTAAATATTTTTTTATAAAAAGATTTTTTTTTCCCAATATCATGCAGCCCTATCTGTGAGCACTGAATTGGGCCTTATACAAGCTGTCAAAGGGTAACTAAACCCCTGGTCAGACCCTGACTCCACCCACTGGCAATATTTGAAAAATGCTGAAAAAGTGGGCAGACCCCAGCGGAGATAGAGGGGACGAAATAGATCCTAAAACACTCAATCCTGATCGTTTTCAATACTCGCAATTCCATTCTCCTGACTCGCTACAGTGATCTTGACGAAACAAGCTGGTTTTTATACTGCTGCTCGTACCAAGTGTGCGCGGTGGGCTGAAACCTGCATACGTCACGAAGTGCGGAACATCCAATAGGAAAATTCAACTGCAGTAGCCAAAGTTCAATCTGAAGAGGGCAGCACTAAGATGTTTTTACACCATATATTGTAGAAATAAAACACTTTATAGACAAATATCAAAAAAGTTACTCGAATCAATGACTGGTATTAATAAATATCCATTCTTACAAACCATTAACTAAAAAAAAGTTGGTTTAGGTTTTAGTTACTCTTTAAAGATACTTACACAGAAAAACATGATACCATGTGTCCAACATCAAGATTGGTTAATGGCAATCGACCTGAAGGACCTGTGCTTTTATAATTTGATTCTTCCTCAGCACAGGCCTTTTCCGTGGTTTAATTTTGAAAGACGAGCATACCAGTACAAGGTCTTCCATTTCAGGTTTTTCAGGCTAATCCTAGCCCACTCGCGAGAGTTGTTGTGTGCGCACAGGGACTTGGTCCTTAAGCACCTAGCCCAACAAGGACTTCGGCTAAACTGGGTAAAGAGCAAGTTTTTCCCAATGCAGAGCATCTCTTTTCTCTGAGTGGAGTTGGACTCGATTGTCATGACAGCACATTTTTCACAAAACCGTGTCCAGTCAGTGCTGAACAGCTTGAGACTGTTAAAGCACAAGACAGCGGTACCCTGAAATATTTTCAGAGGCTCCTGGGACATTTGGCATCCTCGGCCGTGGTCACGCTGCTCGGGTTGCTCGCTTCAGTATTGGCTTTAGGCTTGAGTCCTGAGATGGGCATGGTGCCACGGCCATGTGGCTATAATGACGGTCTGTCGTCACACTTTCAGCCCTTGGTCGCACCTTGCATTTCTTCAGGCAGAAGTTTCCCTAGAATGAGTGTCCAGATGTGTTGTTATTACAACACATGCTTCCAAGACAGGCTGGGGCACTGAATGCAACACATACAATCAGTTTCGTTTCACATCTTGGGTAATAACAGGTAAAACTCTGACAACTCTGACCTATCTGTAGAGAGTTTGGTGGAGGAACTCACTAATAGGCCCATTATTTGTGGTATGCCTAGTGAGCCCTTGTTATAAGGTGATGTGCTCCATCCTTAACAGTGATCCCATATTATGTATTTTTCCACAGTTTGGTTTCCCTATCATCTAACCCTGTGAATTCCCCTGGACAGAGCCCGGTCTGTTGCCAGTTCCTGTGGCCGGTAGTCTCACCGGTAGTCTCGCCGGTAGTCTCTTCCAGTTGTCAGGTTGAACCCACCACAGGGAGGCGAGTCCATAGGATGTACTTTCCACTATCCTCCCCTTTGGGTAGGATGTGGGCTCCGTAGAGTTTCATTCTAAATAGAGGAGGAGAATGCTTTCCAGCATAAACAAACAGGTGGAAAAATCCATTTTTGAAAAAAAAAAACAAAAAAAGAAGAGGCTGGAGTGACCTCTTACAAGAGGTAAAGGGGTCCTCCTGATATAAGAGACCCTTGTTAATTTACCCAAGCAGAGGCTTTTCTCTGCATCTCCACTACACCAAGTCTCGTGGCACAGTTCTTAGTTTGGGAGTGTAGTATAGGGACACCTAGTATCTGTATTTCAACACAATGTTGAAAGTGACCAACAGAAAGGGAACGTCTAGATTACTAGTGTAACCCTCGTTCCCTAATGGAGGGGAACCCTCGTCCTTCCTGCCACAACTCTGAACTGTCACTGAAGTGGTCGAGATGCCGTCAAAACTGAATATGTGGAGCACGCTTGCATCCTTATATGTCTAGGGTAGTGGCCAGACATGCAAATTCCATATTCCAACTTCATTGGAATGTTCTAAATACTTCAGAGGTGTTTGGGGCTCCCAAGAGTGACCCCTTGTGTCAGTATTTGACACAACGCCTTCGTTCAGACCATCAGGGAACGTGGTTACACTAGTAACTGAGACCATTTTGCAGTCACAAATGAATGCAAACAACAAATGCAAAGAAAAATACTGTGGATGAACAGCTCACAGTTAAACATTCTATTGAAAATAGATATAATCATGTCTGGACGAAGTCTTGTGGATGTTATTCTAGTTGGAATCTTTAGCTGTTTTCCAATATCCACTTCCAGTTGCCAATCAGTGGCAGTAGTGAGGAGGCCAGACTTTGCTCTGGGTTGTGGAAGGGCTTTCTCTCCGGCTCTAAGAAACTTGATGCTCCTTGAATTGTGGTGGCCCTTGATAGTGTTAATGGCTGTGGCTATGCTCTCAGTAACTGCCTTAAGCACCTGGTCGTGGCGCCAGCGATAGCGCCCATCTCCGAGGGCTTTTGGGCAGCTACTAAGGAGGTGCTCTAGGGATCCCCTTCCTGGACAACGGGGACAGGAAGATGTCTCACTTTTGCCCCAGATGTGCAGGTTTGCTGGACTTGGTAGGACATCGTAGACAGTTTGGACTAAGAACCTGATACGGTGGAAGTCTCCTTTCCAAATGTCAGCCCAGGTGATCTTCCGTTGCCGCACATTTTCCCACTTTGTCCAAGCTCCTTGCTGTCCCATTCCCACCATCCTGCTAGCTCTAACTTCCTCCACACCTGCCCGCACTTCCTCCTGAACAAGATGTTGACGCTCTTTCCCTTGAGCATTGTCAACTCTTGTTACCGGGAAGTAGCCAAAGCCTGCACGCCCTGTTGCTATGGGCCCCACCAGTGCCTTCTGCCTCAGCCGTGACTCAGCCACCTCCAGCGATTTTCCTGCACTCCATTTCCTGCCTGTTCGCACCTGTATGCCAGCTGCTGCCACCTTTGGATCCCTGGATTCTCTATACTGCCATACTTCCCGTGTTCTTGACACCATAAACTCCTCAGAAAGGCTGTTAATTGGGATTCGCAGGACATTGCTGGTGCCATACAAGGCAGCACTGCTCAGACTGCGGGGTAACCCAAGCCATCTACGCAGATAACTGCTGATCTTTCTCTCCAGGGCCTCGACAGTTGTTATAGGCACTTCGTACATTAGCAGGGGCCACAAGAGCCGGGGCAGGATAGAGTGCTGGTAAATCCAGGCCTTAAACTTCCCAGGTAGACCTGATTTGTCCACCCTGCTAAGCCAAGACTCGAGCTCTTTGTTGGTTTTTTGGATGGAGGCAGAATCCCTGAGGCTACAGTCAAAAACCTTACCAAGGCTCTTGACTGGCTTCTCGGTTATGGACGGGATAGTGACTCCGGCCAGTGAAAAACGGAACTTGTCCACTACTTTCCCTTTTTTGAGCACTAGCGACCTTGATTTTTCTGGTTTAAAGCTCATCCTTGCCCAGTTGATGAGCTTCTCTAGCCCTTGAAGAATCCACCTACTGCCCGGTACGGATGTAGTGGTGACTGTCAGGTCATCCATGAAAGCTCTTATTGGGGGCTGTCGCACTCCAGATTTCATCAAAGGGCCTCTGCACTCTACCTCTGCTGACTTCACAATCATGTTCATGGCAAGGGCAAAGAGAATAACTGAGATGGTACAACCTGTAATTATACCTTTTTCTAACCGATGCCAGTCTGATACACCTGACCCAGTACTGGCTCTTAACCTGAACATGCAATAATAATCCAGGATAAGGTCTGTGATTTTGCTGGGAACATAATGTCGCTGGAGGGCAAGCACAATGAGATTGTGTGGTATGGAGCCATATGCATTGGCGAGGTCCAACCATAACATTGAAAGGTCTCCTTTTCCTTCACGAGCCTCCCTGATGATTTGTGTGATGACTCCCGTGTGTTCCAAACATCCTGGCACTCCCGGGATTCCACCCTTCTGAACAGAGGTGTCAATATAGTTGTTCTTCAAGAGAAACTCAGTTAGTCGTCGTGACAAGACACTAAAAAATAGCTTGCCTTCGACGCTCAGCAGCGAGATGACTCTAAACTGACTGATGTTCTTGGAATTTTCTTCTTTGGGGATCCATACACCTTCTGCGTATCTCCACTGCTTGGCAACTCTTCCCCTACGCCAGATCACCCTCAGACTCTTCCACAAGTACCGAAGGATTTGCGGGCAGCGCTTGTACACAGTGTATGGAACTCCACTAGGCCCTAGAGCGGAGGCTGATCTAGCTTTTTTCACCACCTCCTGCACTTCTGTCCAGCTAGGCTCCCTCATGACAAATTCAACTGTCGGCGGATGTGGGGTTATTAGGGCTATGTGTGGTTCCAGTTCCAGGTCCCTATCTGGGTCACTCAGAGTGTTATGCAAAAAAGAATTCACCTCGTCGTTTGAGCATGTGAGGCTGCCACTACGCTTGTCACCAAGAAGCTTCTTAGTGAAGGAAAAAGGGTTGGAAATAAAGGCAGCACGCTTCCTTGCTCTTTCCTTACCCCTCCTCCGGTGCCACTCTGCCCTGCGCAGGGACATGAGCTTCTTTCTTAAGATGTTCCGAAGCTCAGCGAGTGGTTGCTTTTCCTCTTCTCTAGCCCCCTTATACTGTTGTTTAAGACTTCGAAGCTCCTGACGCAGTTGATGGATCTGTGTGGCTCTACGGTTCCTAGCATAGGAGGGCTTGGTATTCCCATTCTCAACATGGCCAAATCTCTCGGCTGCGTAGCTGACTATAATTGCCGTCATGGCCTCCAGCCGGCTGTCCACTTCTCCCTTAGCTGTAGCTTCGAGGATCCTGCCAACATCGGTGTCAAACTGCGACCACATGCTTTGGCTGTTAGCTGAAGGCCACTTGATCCGCTTCTGTGGGACTATTCTGCAGGGATTGGTGGGTTCTGCTGTTATTCTTCAAAAAAAAAATTGTGATTCTGGAGCTGTGCTGGTATTGTGTTTCCACCCCCTAACTTATTAAAATACATGTTTATATGTTTTCTGGGTTTTTTTTAAATTATTATTATTATTATTTTTTTAGTACAAGCAAACCCTGGTTTTGTATATAGTTATATGTGGTCGCACTTGTGGATCATGTTAAACCTTGAAATAAATAAATAAATAATCATTAAAAAAAATTGTGGCTGCAAAGGAGATGGGAATTATCACTGTGGCAAGCAGGATGAGGCAGAGGGTCGTGAGAAAGCAGCTCAACTTACTTAAGTACTTACTTAAATATACTTTTATATTTGTATTTGTTTTATTTTATGTAATTAAATTTTAAGTTTAAGTTTGAAGTTTAATAATATAAAATAAAACAAATACAAAAATGAAAGTATTAGGCCACACAAAACAGAAACAAAACACAACGTAAGTTCAGTCCTATTCCTCTCTCACTCTTCACTGTCATTGCTCCTGCTTTATGCCTCACTCCGCTCTCTCATGGCCCTCGGCCTTGTCCAGCTCGCCACAGACACTAGTAAGCACCTATTTTAAAAAAACCTTCCTGTAAAAATGTACGAGACTGTTTTCATTTAATGAACACACTGACCTTCAGATGTGACAGAGCTGGGGATGGAGTGCTAACAGTAAGGTCATTATGCAAACAGAGCTCCAGCCAGATGTCAATAGCTGCCTGTGGCGAAGGCTCTCTATCCTTCACACTGTCATTCTCAAGGTCTCAGTCTTCACACAAGTCTCTTTTCTTCTCCAAACTCCCCCATGTCTCACTGCCACACTATTGGCAAAAATATGTGATATTTTCTAATTTTAAATGACATTTGATATTCCACTGTTTCTCGTAGACTTGAGCCAATAACATCTGTTTGCTAAGAAGTTGCCCCACCCATTCTCACTTTGTGGAGGATAAATATTGAGCATTGTCATAACAACGTTTCAAAGGTCGAAGCATCCCGCTACTGGCTTCCATCGAAGTCAAACACACACAAACCCCTATCCTTTATCTCTTTGCGGTTCTAATGAACCTTTTTTTTCTAAAGTCCTTTCTTCTAACCAAATTCTTCTTAAAGCATAATCCTGTAGTACCTTTAACTGGGTCCACCTGTGCTTTAACTGGGCCCACCTAAAAAGAAAAACCCTTGGATTGATGATGTGTCTAACTGTACCTTTACATTAGTCATTGCAATAAAATGAACTAATGACAACATTAGTGGTGCAACGGATCATCATTGATCCGTGATTCGTTCGGATCAATGTCTTCGGTTCGGCACACACGTGATCCGCGGATTGATTATAAAAAAAATAAATAAAATGTGTGCATGTTCAGTCAACACACAGCTTCGTCATAGCAAGCGGAGGAACGGAGAAGCTTGAATGCCCCGCGTCATTTAAATCACCTGTATGGGACCATTTTGGATTTCCCATCAAATATAACATGAAGGAAAAAGGTTAGTAGATAAAACCGAGACGTATCACCGTGGCATTTAAGCAGCCCCTGGTTGCATAATCACACCGGGGTAAAGCCATCACAAATGCTATCGGTGTGTTTATAGCTGCAGACATGAGGCCATATTCGGTTGTGCAAAACGAGGGCTTTAACATGAATGTGAACGTTACGAGATGAACTATCCCGAGCATCCATGGCGCTCACGACAGACGGTTGGACTTCTAGGGGAGCTATGTGACGATAACTGTTATTGTCACATAGCTCTCACTGCTCACAATTTAAAAGTGTTAATAAACAAAAAGACAAAACTTATGTGTATTTGTCCTGTCTTGTTTTTTTTTTTTTGCTGATCCGAAAAATGATCCGATCCGTGAGTTTTTTGATCCGTTGCACCCCTAGACAACATGACATCATGACTTTTGCATAAACATACACGCCACTTTCGAGTCAAGTTGCGTGTTATCTCGACGCATTCCGCGTGTATGCGTGTATGTCTACGCCATTAACGTCCGAGTGATTCAGCGTGTCTTTACACGCCGTCAAATGTCCGCGCGAAACGAAGCAAAATATAGATCTACATCTGGGGGGCGATCTTTTTTTTTCCTAAGATGGTAAGGGAACAGTCATAAATGCCATTAACCCCAGTGATGGTTAGGTTTAGGGACGGGGTTGAGGTAAGTCATATATTTACATATACACTAATAACTTTAAGTCAACGGCGTTCATAAACACTGAAAAGCGATTATGCGTCTTGATAGCATGCCAAAAATGGAAATACGAATTGGCGTGTCATACACACGCTACTTCTTGAGATCAGTCTGCTAATGATATGGAATGTTTTTTTTTTTGTTGTTGTTTTTTTTTATGGATCCATCTTATAAGTTACCAAACCTTGTTCAAAACAATACTTTTATCTTCATCTTTTAGAAATGACATTAAAGGAATGTTCCAGGAAATGCAACTTAATCCGTGCTGTACATTGAATAATAACTTATAATGTATGTAGTGTAGTAATGTAGTGGAAGCAAAATGGCTTTTACTGCAATTAGACTTCCATTGTAAATGCTTAATTGTCAATATTTTTTTTCAACAAGGTTTCACAAACTTTGTGACACGGCCACAACAATTTTCTTTGGTAATCTACTGTCTGTGCACACTAAAAAGACACAATGATACTTAACATTATAGAAAGTGATGCCAAACATTTTTATATCCATTTCATATAAACCTATGTGAACTGTTTGACAAGGTAAATTACTATACACTTGAAATCTATATTTTCATTATCTCTATATTTAAACTAAGTTAAACTTTGAGCATTTGCTTGTAAGTCTCTTTTTATTGATATTACAGTATAAATTTATTTTCAACCAAATACATCTTTACATTATCAAAAAGTTCTGCATTCTACTGATCTTTTGTTAAACTATATGAAATAAAAGTCCTTCATATGTTCTCAAGCAACAGTGGCTGCATTCATATTAAATGTAAATACACAACCACTTCTAAGTCACGTTCTATGAGGGGGTGAGGCCACCCTCTGCATATGATTCATTAGCAAAACTAATGCCCCAAAGCACATGGGCGTCATCAACATTTTGGAAATGCTTCAAACACCCACTTTGTGTGTTTGTGTTGCTGAGGACACAGATAGACATTTTGCATTTGTGGCCAAAATGCTACAAAAGGGTGTATAACCTCTGGTCAACTCATTTGACCACTTGTTGACAGTTGACCCTTTTGTCTGACACAATAGAAAGTCTGTCTGAAAAGAAAAATGAATGAAATCTTAAGCAGATGTCAATGATAGTATGCTTGCTCTCAGTGGGATCAAAAGGTGTCAACCAGAAGTCACGTTGACTGAATTATTTTCTAGCAGTGACTGAAAAATCTAAAGCCAACAATCATTTTGAAAGATTACACTGAAGGTGATCTATTGTAACTATAATTCCCCACCCCGGTCCAGTCCAAGTTATAATTATAAAGTTCTAACAATTATAATTAATTGTATTTGTACAACATGTACCCTCTCCAGAGTTAATTTTTGCACATTTATGGTCACTGAACAGCTTTTCTGAAGTTAATAAAATAACAAGGTAGAAAAGGCATCATTAAAGAAATCCATATGACTCCAGTGATTTAATCTTAATTTTATGAAGCGACACAAGTGCTTTGTTTGCGCAAACAAAAACATTATTTACCACTTTATTTACAAAGTATTAATTTATGACGTGCGCTCACGCAACGTCTGCTCTCATGTCAACACAACTTGTAAGCGTTGTGGTACTCTTGTAAACGTGCGTCAGAGATGAATATTTCGTAAATATTTTAGTAAATTATATTTTTTTTCTCAAACAAAGCACTCACACTGCTTCATAAAACTCTGGAGTCACATGGATTACTTTTTTTTTGTCTTTACTACCTTACTGGGGCTTACTTACACTTGAAAGTGGTAGGTGAGTAGCTGTCAATGGAGGGACAGAAAGCTCTCAGATTAAATAAAAAGAAGGTTTAGGGTTATAAAAAGGAAGTTTAGGGTTAGGGGATAGATTATGAGTTTCTACAGTATAAAAATCATTATGTCTATGGAAAGTTTCCATAAAATATGTAAAACCAATATGCGTGTGTGTGCACTGGCATCATTTTGTCTTAAAGGTGGTATCAGGATTATGTTCTAGTCGGTTTAGTTTCCTTTGTGTTTCATTTTTATTCTGTTTTCTTGTTCTGCTTTGCCAGTTCTGTTTGCTACTTAAGCTAGAATACCTTAGTTACTGATTACACTCACTTGTTGTTCATTTAGTTACCTCATTACTCCCTAACTGTGTTCGAAATCATACCCTCATTTACTATTCCCTATTAGTTCATTAATATCTTCCACTTGAAGGAGTGAATTAAAATGAGTGAGTGAATTCGGACTCTGTGTGCTGGAAGGGCTGCCGCTTTTGCACAGTTTGTATTGTTTAATAATTATTTGAAAATTAGCAAACTCCAGTAGAAAGATGAGCTCCAGTAGTAAGATGAAAAGATTTATCTTGAACTCATGTAACTGTCATATAAACTATGTGTAAACCTTAAACAATATAATAATCAATTAACACTGTACCCACATTGGACCAGCAGTTTGGAAAATGGATGGATGGGTGACTTAGCTGTGGTCGCCACCTTTAGTCGAGACATTTAGTACGACTCTCACAGTGGATTATGGGTGTTCTCTAGCCCTTGAGCATTTATCAGTTGTTATTGTGCTTGTTTACTCTCGATGTTCGATACACTTGCACTATTGGGATTGAATGAGTACACTCGATAATGTCCACTATGGCTTCAGACACCACTACCAAAGGCAGTCACCTCAATAGTGTCCAAATGCAAAATTCACTTTTACGAGGTGATTGAATAAAAATGTGTCTGCAGTGTGTGTACACAACCACCCAATACTGGTAAAAATTGCCCCATTTCTTTTTTTTTATCCCAATAAAACATAAGCAGTGTCTCAAAATAGATGGAATGCATTGATGTCACTTTCCCGCCAGAACATCCTCCTCAGCTGGACTGAGTGGCAAAAGTGAGACAAAAGTGAAACTGAGAAAACATGAGTAAAACGAACAATTATCATTTAAACTAAATATTGGATTCGACATAGAGAATCAGGAGTTACGTCACAATGTTTTCACTTCGCGTCGGGAAGGCGTCGCCATCTTGGAAGAATACACTATCCGCTGCCATGGTTATTTCGACAGGGAGACTAAGAGAAATAATCGCAAAAATGCAAAAAAAAAAAAAAAAAAAGCTGCTCTCTCTGTCGCTGTTTCTCTAGGTCTCACCGTCGAAGTAACCATGGCAACGGATAACGGATGTATCCTTCAAATATGGTGGAGGATATACACCTTCCCAAAATGCAAAAGTGAAGTGAAATTTAGTGTTATTACTATATAGCGTCACATATAGTATTCCTTACAACTTAGCAAAGACCCAGTGGTCCATGGATATTGACATGCAGCCAAGAATCTTGTCTCCTGAGATTTATATGTGCCTGATTTTGATATCAGGGAAATACATTAAGCAAGTCTGTGAATGCTTTATTGTCACCGGGTGTGGTTCAGGCAAGGAGCACGAGGAGACCGGAGTATCGGATATAGAGTACTTTTTAATAACAAACAGGCAGGAAGACAGGAGTACAGGGCCACACGGGTTAACAACAAACAAGCGTTTACATCGACCGACAAAGACAGACTGGAACAGAGGAGGCTAAATACACAGAGAAATCAAACATAATGAGGTGCAAACAGGTGAAGACGATGAATAGACGAGGAACAGGTGGTTGATGAGGGAGTGAGTTCATGAAGGGAAGCAAGAGGATCCTGGGTAGTGTAGTGCTGAAGACGAGACAGACTGGTGCAGACGAGGGCTGTGACAGAACTCCCCCCTCCCGGAAGGCGTGACCTCACGCCGTAGCACAGAGGAAGGAGGGGGGAAGAACTGAGGGCAGGGTAGGGCGTGGCCAGGGCGGAGCAGGTTGAGGGCGTGGCGGAGCAGGCTGAAGGCGTGGCCAGGGCGGAGCAGGCTGAGGGCGTGGTGGAGCAGGCTGAAGGCGTGGCCACGGTGGTGAAGACCCTTCAGGCAGCCACGGTGGAGAAGACCCTTCAGGCGGCCACGGTGGAGAAGACCCCTCAGGCGGCCACGGCGGAGAAGACCCCTCAGGCGGCCACGGCGGAGCAGGCTGACAGCGAGACCAGGGCAGAGTAGGCTGAGAGTGAGACCAGGGCAGAGCAGGTTGAGGATGCGACCAGGGGAGAGCAGATGGAGGATGAGACCAGGGCGGAGCAGATGGAGGGAGGACCCCTGGTGGCGGCGATGGAAGCTTGGCTAACGCCACCAGGGGGCCGACTGACAGGGGCGGAGCAGATGGGAGAGGAGACCAGGGTGAAGCAGAGGGACTGACGACATCAGGTGCTGAGGAGGGACCGAGGGACCATGGGGACACCGCAGGCTCAGGTGACTGAAGTGACGACAGGGGTACAGAGGGACACGGTGAGGCCAAGGGGAGTGAGGGCTGACGGGTGACTGGAGGGAGTGAGGAGTCCGACTGAACCGGGGGGGTGGAATGACGGGACGAAGGCAGAGGATGGAAGTCCAGAGGTGAAGGGAGGATGGCGAGGGAGCGAAGGGAATCCGGAGGGGCGAGGGAGCCTGGTCGAGCTGGTGGACTGAGGGACCATGGAGGAACTGAGGGAGGTAAGAGCCAGGGGGAAGCCGATGGGACCGGAGGCCGAGGAAGTGTCCAGGTGGAGGAGGAGTGAGGCGTGAACCAGGGATCCAGTGACCAGGCTGGGTCGGGGAAGCAGGCAGACGGGAACACAGACGGATGACTGATGAGAGGAGGCGGGAGAGGGAGGCTGGGTGGGATCCAGGTCACGGGTTCTAGTTGGACGGTCTCGGGCTCTGGCTGGACGGTCTCGGGCTCTGGCTGGACGGTCTCGGGCTCAGGCTGGACGGTCTCGGGCTCTGGCTGGACGGTCTCGGGCTCAGGCTGGACGGTCTCGGGCTCTGGCTGGACGGTCTCGGGCTCTGGCTGGACGGTCTCGGGCTCTGGCTGGACGGTCTCGGGCTCTGGCTGGACGGTCTCGGGCTCTGGCTGGACGGTCTCGGGCTCTGGCTGGACGGTCTCGGGCTCTGGCTGGACGGTCTCGGGCGCAGGCTGGACGGTCTCGGGCGCAGGCTGGACGGTCTCGGGCGCAGGCTGGACGGTCTCGGGCTCAGGCTGGACGGTCTCGGGCTCAGGCTGGACGGTCTCGGGCTCGGGCTGGACGGTCTCGGGCTCGGGCTGGACGGTCTTGGGCTCAGGAGGGCTGGGCGGGACCAGCGATGAGGTGGGTTCGGGCTCAGGAGGGCTGGACGGGACCAGCGATGAGGAAAGTTCAGGCTCAGGAGGGCTGGACGGGACCAGCGATGAGGAGAGTTCGGGCTCTTGAGGGCTGGACGGGACCAGCGATGAGGTGGGTTCGGGCTCAGGAGGGCTGGACGGGACCAGCGATGAGGTGGGTTCGGGCTCAGGAGGGCTGGACGGGACCAGCGATGAGGAGAGTTCGGGCTCTTGAGGGCTGGACGGGACCAGCGATGAGGAGAGTTCGGGCTCAGGAGGGCTGGACGGGACCAGCGATGAGGAGAGTTCGGGCTCAGGAGGGCTGGACGGGACCAGCGATGAGGAGAGTTCGGGTTTTGGAGTGGTGCTGGTGACTTCCTCCACGGTGAATGGAGATTCACAGCACACCAGCACCCACTCCACACAGGCGGCTAAATTATCTTCTGGACCGCTCCCTGGGAGGCGTGCCCGGGACCGCTCGCTGAGGCTGGCGATGTAGAAATCACACAGCGAGCGGTCCGAATAGTGTGTGAGGCACGCCAGCTCCAGAAAATCCCTGGTATGGGACTCCAGGGAGCGGTCTTCCTGGTCCAAACAAAGGAGAATCACTGCTGGAAGATCCATCTTACTAGACTTTGCGGTCGGTCGATCTGTCACCGGGTGTGGTTCAGGCAAGGAGCACGAGGAGACCGGAGTATCGGATATAGAGTACTTTTTAATAACAAACAGGCAGGAAGACAGGAGTACAGGGCCACACGGGTTAACAACAAACAAGCGTTTACATCGACCGACAAAGACAGACTGGAACAGAGGAGGCTAAATACACAGAGAAATCAAACATAATGAGGTGCAAACAGGTGAAGACGATGAATAGACGAGGAACAGGTGGTTGATGAGGGAGTGAGTTCATGAAGGGAAGCAAGAGGATCCTGGGTAGTGTAGTGCTGAAGACGAGACAGACTGGTGCAGACGAGGGCTGTGACATTTATATAAATACGCATAGGTAGGTCTAAATTAGAGGTGCAGCAATATATCGTGCCACAATATACTGCAATACAAAAATGCAACAATACATATCATGGATGACAATACTGTATGTATTGTGGATAGTTCCCCCCAAAAAAATTACTGTGAGAAAAAAATTTAAGTTTTCAGAGTTTTAGTGTTAGTACTCTACTACATTACACTACTATAATGTTAAATATAATGTACAATAATGCAATGGGGGAATATTTGTGGGTCCAGTAAAAAGTGTCAAACATTATTTTAAATACTGTATATCTAGTCAGTAAAAAAGTGCAAGAATATTTGTCTAAAATAAGCTTCAAAATCATGAATATTTTTATTCTGGTGTCACCATTGTGCTTGGGTTAAATGCACAGAACCTATTCATTTAAATCCACGATTTAATATCAAAGTTAGCATTTAAATCAACAGTACATTTTTTTGTTAACTTTTTATCATATCTCTTGGAGTATTGCAATAATATCTTATCATGAGTTCAGTATCGTGATATGTATCGAATCATGATATGAGGGTATCGTTACACGCCTAGTCTAAATCAGGGTGATCACTTAATACCACTGTTATATATATATATATATATATATATATATATATATATATATATATATATATATTTTACATCGTTCAGCCCTAAAACTTGTATAGTTCTTTGTCAGTGTTTAAAAAAACATCCAATTATGCAGAATATACGATGGTAAATATTTAATTGATAAATTGTCAATACAATATATAACAATACAATATAGTTATGATTTTATCCAAATATTCAGCATATTGACAAAATAATAAACTGCAAATCCACCTTTCACTGCCTACTTCTCTTTCTGTAGCTTTCGGCAATCTGTAAAAATATTCCTAGATTTTTTGTCGAATCATTTTAAACAGTCAATCGCAAAACTCTTTCCCATTTTAGATGTGTTTTGTGTGTTTTTTGCAGCATTCACACTGAAAACCAATGCTACCACTCAGTAAGCTTGCTACCAATGCTAGCGCTTTTGCCACTCAGTGGGCGTAACCACAGCGACTCCAGTCAACGGTGACGTCACATGCACACCTTCTGTAAGCCGTTTCTAAGCAATGTGACCTCACATTCCACAGGCCCTCCCAGGACTGCTGACGGACTCTACCTATTAGTGCAGATCTAGTCCTGAGTGAGCTGTACACAGTCCACCATGTTTATCTCCTCGCCAGAGCAATTAACAGCAGCATTCTTATTAAAGCTCCTAAGTTATTCTGTCAAGAGCAGTAATTTTCTGTTTTTCTTTTGTTGTTTGGTCGATATTAACAGAAAAAAAGAAGTGTGAAGTACCCACACTGAAACTAGCTGCTCAAAACAAATGTTATTGATAGCGCAACATTTAGACCATCAGGTCTTCATCTGATACAGTACCCATGTGTAATAAAAAACAACTCTATATAGAAATCACCTTAAAGATGCATTATGCAACATTTCATGTTAAAAAAGCCGTTTTTCTAACCCATACATGCTTAAACAATTGCCTGCTGGGCTGAATGAGCCCTTCTAGGATCATTGCGACTGCCTCTATAATCCTGTACAGTAAAATAAATAAGAGGGATTCGGGCTCGAATTTGAGACTGGGCGTGACGTCACGCTCGCCTGGATATGTCTGGCAGGTTTGTGTATTCAGGGGAGTGACATAATTGATCTAAATGTGTAAATGCAAAGCTGTCACAGTGTCTGGTTGGTGTTTCCTGGGTGTCCACTAAAGTCCTCTTCCCCATACCGTCACCACCTCATCATGAACTGCATTTCCCATAATCCTTTGTCTGAACTCTTTACTGATCATTGCACACTGTTCCCATTCACCTTGCTGGTACCTTGTTTGTCTATTTATACCCTGTCTGTTTCTGTGATTGTTGTGGATTCCTTGTTTAATGTCATTTAGCACTTCCCTGTTCCATTCCTGGTTGTTTCTTGTGTTGTTGTTGTTTTTTTTTTTTTGTTTTTTTTTGGTATGGATTTTGCTTGGCTGGATTGTGAGTACAGATTACCCCATTAAACTGCACTTGGACCTTACTTTTTCTTGTGTGCATGTCGTGACAGAAGGAATCCACCAAGATGAATGGTTCCAGCAGAACAGGGTTTTGTTTCCTTACCCCAAACACTAGGAGAGGAGGGTATGAGGCCAAAATTTAATGGCCCTATACCAGCAGGGCCCGATGGTGGGCTACCTGTTTTAGGCATTTTTTACTCTCTCGGCAGGCTTGAGTTATAACGATGCTACACTCAAGGATCTTTTTAATTGTTGCTTTGATCTTGTGCCTCGATGGGTGATGAAGTGGCTGGAAATCCTGGACTTTTGGGGTTTTACCAGTTACTTACATCATTGGAGCCAATGAGCAGCACCAGCAATGTCCGTCTCTCCTGACAAGATGGCCGCTATGCCCTTACAAAAGATGGAGGCGCCCCCAGAGGTGGTGGGCTCGATACCACCACTTTGCCATCAGAAACAGGGAGAGAGAGGAGGAAGCAGGCATCCACAGTCCCTCAAGTACTGGAATCTGTACCCAAGGAGCCAGCTGTCATCATGAAGGCCGTCTTGGATCAGTCTGCTAACGTCTCAGAGTCTGTACCCGAACAGCCAGCTCTCGTCCCGAAGGCAGTCTCGGAGCAGCCTGCTATCGTCCGGGTGGTCCCAAGCCTGGTGGTCCGGGATCCTCGGCCTTCCGACGCCGCTCCAGCATCTTGGCCTGCCGGCACCACCCCAGCGCCTCGCCCTGCCAGTGCCACCCAAGTGTCTCACCCTACCAGCTCCACCCATGCAACCTACCAAGCCAGTGCTTCTTTGCATCAGTTCTGCTGATCCAGAAACACTTAATGTCACATCTGCAGATCCAACAGACTGATCTCATGAAGTAGCGTGTGTATGACACGCCATTTCGTATTTGCATTTTTGGCGTGCTATCAAGACGCATAATCGCTTTTCAGCGTGTTTATGAACGCCGTTGACTTAACGTTATATAAATATATGACTTACCTCAACCCTGTCCCTAAACTTAACCATCACTGGGGTTAATGGCATTTATGACTGTTCCCTTACCATCCTAGTGAAAAAAAGATATGACTTACCTCAACCCTATCCCTAAACTTAACCGTCACTGGGGTTAATGGCATTTATGACTGGACATTTGACGCGCGTGTACAGACACACGGAATGACGCGGACGTTAATGGCGTAGACATACACGCATACACGCGGATACGCGCGGATAGCTCAAAATGCGTAGAGATAACACGCCACTTGACTCGAAAGTGGCGTGTATGTTTACGCAAAAGTCGTGATGTCATGTTGGATCCAAAGACTTCGGACAGTAAAGCCACATACAAACCAGCATCTGTCCCTGAACCGGTCTGGTGTTTATTGTTTATAAATCCCGATATGTGACATGTATGTAACACAAAATACATTTGGGGGCGAACAACAGACTGGCCTGATCTATGTATTTCACGAGTTCACACGTACATGAAATCAAATATAATTTTAATGCGTATTTGGCTTGCTGTCCGGGGGAGGGCTCCGAGCTCGGAATTTTGCCCGAACCCATAGTACTCCCCCCTATACTGGGGTAGACCCAGCCGAGAGTGAGGTGATGGGGTGGTGGAAGGATGCTGAGAGACTTTTAGTCGTGAGAGAGGAGGTGAGAAAAGCTTTATTTATACCGGCTTCCTTTGAGTTGATTGGTTGATTACCTGAACATGCTCCTCCCGAACTTTGTTTACATAAAACGTCTCTGGTTACTTACATAACCTATGTTCTCTGAATAGGGAATGAGACGCTGCGGAAGCGCAGTGGGATATTCTCTGAATGTGCCGATTGTCTGAAGCCCAATAGAATCACGCCAATTCATTGGCTGATGGCGCTCGCGCAGAGAACATAGGTTACGTAAGTAACCAGAGACGTTCTCTTTCATAGGTTCACTCAACGCTGCGGAAGCGCAGTGGGAACGGGATACCAAACTCGCAAAGCAAAGAGCGCTGAAATGACTGGTATCAATAAGATAATGACTAAAAACGGTTCAAACAGAAAGAATCTGGGAACCCGGAGTCATGTCAAGATCCAAATTGTAGAAACGAACAAAAGTGTGCGGAGAGGACCAGCCGGCCGCAACACAAATGTCCTCTAAAAGAGCTCCTCTGAAAAGAGCTTGAGAGGATGCCACACTCCTGGTGGAATGAGCTCTAATGCTAAGAGGCGAAGGCAAACCACGCGCCTGGTAGGCCATCGATATCGCTTCTGTGACCCAATGAGAAATCCTCTGTTTCGATGCAGCAAGCCCACGGCGGCCAGCACCAAAACAAACCAGAAGCTGGTTAGATTTCCTCCAACAGCTGGAGCGGTCTACATAAAACTTCAAAGACCGAACTGGGCAGAGCAGATTAAGCTTCCTATCTTCCTCAGAGGCAAAAGGCAGAGGATGGAAAGTGTTAAGGCTAACAACCTGAGAGCGGAACGCTGTGGAGAGAACCTTAGGAACATAGCCTGGTCTAGGTCTCAAGGAAACTTTGACTAACCCGGGAGCAAAGTCTAAGGATGACTCGCTAACAGAAAGAGCTTGTAAGTCCCCTACCCGCTTTAAAGAAGATAAAGCCAACAAAAGTGACACCTTAAGAGTCAGAATCCGATCCGGAGCTGACTCCAAGGGTTCGAAAGGGGCCTCCTTTAAACCCTCCAAGACGACTGAAAGATCCCATGAGGGAACTCTAGGGGAGCGAACTGGTTTCAGGCGCCTAACCTCACGCATGAAAGTCGAAACTAACCTCAGTTTACCCAAAGGAATCTCATTTGACTCTCTATGTGCCGCAATGGCTGCAACATAGACCCTGAGGGTGGTAGCCGCCGCCCCGGAGGAAAACCTCTCTTGCAGGAACTCCAACACTGAAGCGACAGGGCAGTTAACTGGGTTCCTATCATGTGCCAAGCACCAAGACACGAAAACCTTCCATTTGGAAGAATACAGTCTCCTTGTAGAAAGAGCTCTAGCACTAGCGATGGTCTCCTGGATGTCAGTAGGGAGATCCGAGCCTAATGTCGACGACCCCTGATCGGCCAAACGTACAGCTTCCACATGTCCGGGCGAGGATGCCAAATCCTGCCCTGAAATTGGGAAAGCAGATCCTCCCTGACTGGAATCTTCCAGGGGGGCGATTCCAGCAGAGGAATTAACTCCGAGAACCATGGCTGAGACGGCCAGAATGGGACTACCAGAAGGAGGCGGACTCCGCTCTCCCTCACTCTGGCCAGGACCGCCTGAATCAGTTTGATGGGCGGGAAGGCGTAGAGCTTCTGCATCGGCCAAGGGTGGGCGAATGCATCTATCCCCAATAGAGCTGGAGGATTCAGGGAGAACCAGAGCGGGCACTGGGATGACTCCTGCGAGGCAAAGAGGTCCACCTCCGCTTTCCCGAACACCTCCCAGATCATGGAAACTGTCTGACGGTTCAACATCCAATCCCCCGACTGGAGTTTCTGTCTCGATAGAAAATCCGCTGCGAGGTTCAGAACCCCTGGGACATGGACCGCTCTCAGAGAAAGGAACCTGCTCTGAGACCACAGAAGAAGATGACGTGCCTGTCCAGGGTGCGAGATCGAGAACCTCCTTGCCGGTTTACATGGGAGACCACCGCCATGTTGTCCGTCCTAACAATGACATGGTGACCCTTTAGAAAAGGGAGGAAATGACGCAAAGCCAGGAAGACGGCTCTCAGTTCTAAGCAGTTTATGTGCCAAGCAAGGGTCTCGCCCGTCCAGACCCCACATGCTGGCCTGCCTTCGAAAACTGCTCCCCAGCCGGTTAGAGAGGCATCCGTCGTAAGCATCTGGCGACGGAATACCATCCCCATGCTGACCCCTTTCTGAAGAAAGGAATGGTCCCGCCAAATCGACAGGGCGCGAGAGCAACTGCCCGACACCCCAGGGCTCCAGACTAACTTTGTTTACTAGGAGCGCTGTTGCCCCTGACTGAAAATTTTAGGAGCACAAGCAGAAAATTTAGGGGCACACCTTAAATCAGCTTGCAATGCAATTATTCAAATTTCCCCCAAATAACTGTAATACTGACAAATTCTTTAATAATAAATAGACTTAACATTATGATATGCTGTTTTATTTTAAGTTCACAGGGCTCCAGACTC